>CM056092.1:12030000-12630000 GCA_002259235.3 Caenorhabditis latens | reverse complement strand
ATTTCTGACATGATATGCAGTTTTAATGCTACTTTCATTGAAAGGCGGCCGTTCGTGATGAGAGAATTCTGCGTCGAAAATTTTATAAATTCCCGATAATCCAGCGATTCGGAGTCCAGCGAATTGAATACAGTTCGCGAATCCCATATAATAAATATTGGGAGCCACCCAGCCACCATTCGGTAGTTCCGATAGAAAACCCGAGGCTTCGTGGTTTCCACCGATGAAAATAGTGAGGACTGGAGCGACTTTCTCTCCGGAATAATATTTATAAAATGTCTGAAGATTGAGATATGTTCGTGGAACATTCATTTGATGCAAGTCTCCGTAATGGCGAACTGATTGATAGTCACCACAACAAATCAATAAATCGAATTTATATCCCTTCTTCTCCTCGATCAGTGCCATTGTCTGAAATATTTCTCTTATAAATAAATTTTTAAAAAATTTTAATGACTTCATAAATCGCATCCATTTCTCCATGTGAGCATCCGACAACTGCAATTTTCGCTTTTCTTTGGCCTCCGGTTTCAGTGATAAGTGGTTGTGGAGCAGGATCTTCGTGGCTGGTGGTCTCATGGGATCCAGATCCACAGCAGTGATCATCAGGTGCTTCTGATGACATCTGAGGTCGAAAATAGAGAAGAAAAATGAAAAAGAAATATGAAGAAGAGAGCTAGAAAATAGGCGCAACAACCAGTCAAATCGTGTAAAAAGTTTAGAAAAATTTCAAGTTTTAGGTGAGAAAATTGTGAAAATTCATAAATTAAATACAAACACCAGCGAATTAAAAATGAGATCATCGTCTAGCAGGTGCAGTTGGAGTTGAGAACATTTTCTTCCAGTAGTCGACTTTCTCCATATGAACAAGTGGCATCAGCTGATCAGCGAAGTCACGAAGCGTTTTTGCTGCCTGGAAGTGAATTTATCAGCACAAAATTGAAAGTTTTATCAAGAAATCTGGGAAATTGGGCCGTGACACCTATTTGTCGCAGAGTTTTAAAAAGAAATTATAATATCAGCAAAAAAAAACAGTTGAGAGACGAGAAACAAACCGAAAATTGTAAAAATTAGTCATTTTAATTTTTTTGGATTGATTTGTGACTCAAAACAAGAGTTTTCACTACTGGCAAGACCGAGATTTGAGAAAAAACATTTTCCAACTTTTGTTTTAGAATATAGTTGAAAAATACAACTTTCCGCTTGAAAAATCAAATATTTCGCTCCGAAAAGTTGCCCTTACCGGCATATACTCTGCAGACTCTGGCAACGATATACTAATCTCGACGAGAGCCGAATCAGACATCGACTTTATCGATGTGGAATCATAAGTTCCCGCTTTGAGTGTCTTTGTGAGGGTTGCGTGGAGAATCTTGATATTTCCCTTCGTCCACAGTTTTCCCTGTGTTATATACTCATAATCCATTCGTAGTCCCAACGATTTCGCGTAAGTCATCATATCATTCGAATGAACGAGAGAACTGATCTCTTTTCGAACGATTGTTGGACACTTTTGGTCCGGTTCGGGTACTGAAAACTATTTATTATTAAATATTTATATAGAAGAAAGCAAACCTCCAATATATTTCAACTGCCAGTAGTTTTGAACTTGATTATCGCTTCGGAACCTTCGGCGTAATCTAAAATCGAAAATATAGTTTTAATAACAAAAAAAACGATTCACTTGATATCAGTTTTCAAATCATAAGTACTTGCAGTTCGAAGACTGAATGACATCTCGTGCTCGAAGAATTCCTCGCATCCAGGATCACACAAACCGGCAAGACGACGTTCCAGATCCTAAAAAATCTATTTTGAATTTTTTCAAGGAGTTCGCAGATCTCACCGGCACATTTTTGATATAAATGGACCCGTAGAGAACACATTCTTGAGTTTGATATGGAGTAGAATTCACGGACAGCTGAAATTATGAAATTATAATGTAGCTTGAAGTTTCTCGCAGATTTTTCGAATTCTAGTACCTTTTGCTGACTTATTTCTTCGTCAACATCCACCACATTATCCATTTTTCAGCGAAACTCTTCTGAAAACGAATCGGAATGTGCAGAGAGAATTTGAAATAATTTGCGCGTAGAGAAACGCGCATTGTACGCAGAGCGCAGTGTTTGCAGACAATGTAGACCGTAGTAATGTCGATTTACGGGGGAACGATTTATTTTTTCGAATAGGAGAATTAAGAATAAAACACTGAAAATGATCCGAGTAAACAAGTTTATCGATTACGAATACTGATAAATCAATCAATTCTTCTCATTCGATCCCCCTTTAGCAGTTTTCTCCATTGACATGCTCATCTTTCTATGAAGTTTTCGAATGGAAGCAATCGCATTGTGACGCTGAAAAATAAATTGCTCAGAATCAGATGAATAACCCCAACGGCTTACATCATATTTGACATTCACATTCTTTTTCAAGTCAAAAGTAATATTCGACACAATACAAGTGTTCAACTGAAAGTTCTCCACTTTCACTGGAGCCACGGGTCCCTCTTCTACAGTAGTCACGTCTATAGTGCGTGCCGGACGGTTGTTATCATCACCCTGTCTTCTCTTTTCGTAGCGTTGGATGGCATCTGAAAAAAGAAATTATTGTCAATAGGACGCAGTTGCATCATTAATGTTATACCTTCACTCAATTCCACCAAATTCTTCACCGTATTGTATGAAACCGCTTCCTGACTCTGGTATTCATTGATCTCTGTCAGTGTATCTGCTGGAGCAAGCGAGTCGAATTGATGGCTGAAATTGAAATATTTAGAGATGGGAGAAAGATGAAGCTCCTCACTCCTCCGGCAACTGTGTTCCACTGCTCATTTTACACTGGATAAAACTCTCGATGAGGTCATACCAACTCTTCTCATCAAGTTCCAAATTGTCTTCCGCCAACGCTTCCACCAATTCCTTATTCGTTATCGCCACACCATTCGCATCTTTCATAACTTCAGTGGTGGGTTGCGAGTCGACAACCCATATTGGGTCACCGTTTGCTTTGAAGAAGTTTGTGATTTCAGTGCTCGACGTCTTCGGTCCCTTCTTCAGTTTACTTCTGATACTTCGCACCGAGTAGTTGAGTTGACTCGATTCGGGCATTCTCTCCAGATGCTGGAAAGTAAAATAGTTTTTCGGTGGAGCGCACTTGCATACCTACCGCATCTTCGGTCCGCCGACGTGCTCTATGAGATTCCTTTAGAAACTTGAAAAAGTTGTTCGCCATCTCCGGGTTGAACTTCTTCGCAGTCTTCTCCTCATTGTCTGACGGCTCTTTCGATCCATCCGATTTGGTTTCGTCTGCAATCAAAATCTAGAATAGATGGCAAAAAGTTTTCTACTACAAAAATGTAGAGAATTTTATATAGATTATTTTTGTAGTTGACAACTTTTTGATAGCTATAAAGCGTGAGGAGATATAGCTGTTTGAAGAAAGCGCCGTTTTCGCTAGGGGAGGAGACGGAGACGGAGACAACGAGACTCTCTAACTGTCTGCGTCTCTCGGATGCGCGGAGTTTCTCAGCAAAGCGCGTATGCAAAACCTACTTGACGATCTCTTCTTTTTCGAATCCGATGATGTGTGCGATTTTTTCTTTCTTGGATCGTTAGCCGAGCCACCTGGACCGTCGTTTTCACTGGATGTCTGAAAGTGTGCTCTATTGAAGGTTCTGAGTAGAGCGCACTTACCTTTAGATCAATGGATATCGATTGAAGATCTTTTTTCTTCTTTCGAATCGTCGTTTTTGGCGGGTCCTTCTCGACTTTCTCCTGTAAACTCATAAGACTGTCAAGTGCGCTCTACTGAAAATCTCATGCCAATAGAGCGCATTCTCACATTTTTCTTTTTTCTCGTCGTATGCTTCCCCTCTTTCGACAAATTCGGAGAACTTTGTGTCGGATCTTTGTGAAGATTTTGAAGTAACGGATTAGTTATGACTGGAATCGAAGCGATCACCACTGCCGGAGGCGCTGGTTGAGAAGGTGTATTCGCAGGAGATGGGGATTTCGATGTAGTTAGGACAGGATTTGAGACTGCTTTCGGTTTTTGAGTTCCTCTGCGACATCTGGAAGAATAGTTCAGAAAATTTGGAAACCAGGAGGTGACGTCTTGAAACCAGACGTTTGGAAACTGATCCCATAGTCAGTTTGAAGTTATGGGACGTTACCTATATCATTGGAAAGCTGAGAAAACGCTGATTCCAAATATATACTCATTTTTTTTCCCTCGAGACCTGGTATTCGAGAAATACGAGGTCAATGTTTGAACCTCCCAGAGGCGGAAGGTTACCGCCAGGGAGGTTGTAACTTCTCCTAACTTTGATCTCATTTTTCTCGAATACCAGACCTCGAGGGCAAAAACTCAGTATATATTTGGAATTAGCGTTTTCTCAGCTTTCCAATGATATAGGTCATGTCGTATATCTCCAAACTGTACATTCCGAAACTACGACATTTCTGGACCAAACGTAAAAAATGATTGGTTTCGAAACGTCTTTTTACCACCCAACTCACTGTGATTTGCCTTGCTTTCGTCTACCTTTCTCTTCTTTTCTACGAACTGGTATATTGAGAGAACCCGGTATCATTTCTGACAGCTTTTAGAAGAAAATAATGAAATGAACGATTGGAAGATAAGATAGTGGGGGGGACACAAGGAAAGTTCAGGCGTGTTCTGTATTTGAAAGGTGGGACACGTGGAAATGGGAATTTGAAAAGTTGAGGTTTTCTGGGGTGGAAATTAGAATTGGGGGTGGGGGAATATTAAACTATAACTTTCCAGGAATTCCAAGTCTTTTGGAACTGCGGAAAGTCTAGATCTTTTGAAACACAGATTTCCGGGTTCATTACATTGAAAAATGTCTGTAAACTATTTGCTATACTGGAAAGCATCATGGAAAAAAAGAAAAGTTTGAGTAGACTGATACGATGTCTGCAAGAATTGAATCTTGCCAAACTTTTTCTGATTTTGTAGATCAGACATGGGTCTTGATTTTTGCTGTTGATAACTTTTCGATAGCTCTTCTATTTTTTGAGATATGGGATTTCAAACTTTGATACCTTTTTGACAATCACTATGCACTGAAAGTGAGCCTTTCAAGACTCACATCTCAAAAACTGGAAGAGCTATCGAAAAGTTATCAACTTAAAAAATGTATTTTTAGGTTTGATCTACTTAAATTTATACATTCTTTGTAATCATATCTCTGCTGGTCACCCAATTGCTACCAACTCCAGGTCATCCAGTAAATCACTCCGTACGCTCTCAGTAAAAATCAAAATTAGTGTGTACATCTTTGAACTTCATACCTTTTCTTCAAACAAAAAGAGAAAGAAGAAGTAAAAATCGAATAAATAGTGATCAAAGTTCACAATCAGATCTGAGACACCCCCCGACACGTTAGAATGAACATGTACATTTTCATCGTGTTTGCTGATAAGACGGGTGCAAAGATGAGAATGAATTTGGGAAGAATGGAAAACAATGTGTCGTTTTGAAACCAGGCGGTTGGAGACCGGGACGTTTTGAGACCATGACATTTCGATACCAAACAGAAAAAATCTCAAAAAGTACAATTTCATGCGAAAATACCTCATTTTTCAGTGATTTTTTTGCGTTTTGGGCTGAAAATGCCGGTTTTTGAACCTAAATTGAGCGAAAATTACATTTTTGGGTTTTGAAATGGTACAAAAAAAAAGATTTTCGTGAAAAATCTTGTTGTTTCTAGCTTGTTGCTTCAATTTAGAATGCAAATGGCATTAAAAACTCGAGTTTCTGCAATACTGGCAACTTTGGACTGTTATCTTGCCGCTTTGTCTCGAAAAACTGTCCAAATCTGACTTTTCGATAAGAAAAATCTGACGCTCTTGACGTTTTCCTGCTCGAAAATCGGTTAAAATCGGTTTTTTCAAGCCAAAATTGAGCAAAAACTGATTTTTTGGCGGATTATTCATTTTTTCGATTTGCTTTAGGACTTGTTGGAACATCTTGGACCCGTTCTAGAACTTTCCGCTTCAATTTTCAAAAAAGTTATCTTCTTAATTTTGCCCGAGGCGTCTGTGACCACCTTGTGAACTGTGATGTGTCCCCTTCCAAGTGGGAGGAGCTTATTTCCTACAGTACCTCCCATCAGTATAAAAGGACCTTCACTTTCCCTTTTCCTACCATCTTCATCACTGAAAATGTCTTCATCAAAAATCTTCAAACGCGTTCTATCGCTCACCGCCAGACGTCGTTCCTACAGTACTGCACTCGCCACCTCCCACCGAGCAAATGATGATGTTACAGTACCCCCAGTGCCACCTATAAACTTGTTATCTGAAAATGAGAATTTCTTTGTGAATACTGGTGAGTGATCCCTTTTGAATTTATATATAAGCTATTGGTTTTTCAGTTCGAAAATTCTCCCAAAATGTTGTAAAGCCGCTGGTCAGGGAGATGGATAAAAATTCGAAAATGAATCCGATTGTGACGAAAGGAGCATTTGAGAATGGGGTAGGTGTTATTTGAAATTTTTTTTTAGTTTTGTATAGCTCCGCCCACTTCTGAGATATACGCATTCAAATATTGGCAGAACCTCATCTTCCAAGGCGAATATCTTAAAAGTGGGCGGAGCTACAAAAAAGTGTTCAAGTAATAAAATGTATAACATTTTATGTTGACCATTTTAGTGGTTGACAACTTTTTGATAGCTTTTCTAGTTTTGGAGATACAAGTCTTCAAAGACTCACTTTCAAATCATAGTGATTGTCAAAAAACTACCTAACTTTGAAAACCCATATCTCAAAAAACAGAAGAGCTATTGAAAAGTTATCAACTACAAAAATTAAAATCCATGTTTGATCTACAAAATCAATACAAGTTTGGCAAGATTCAATTATAGCTGACACCGTATCAGTCTACTCAAACTTGACAATTTTTCCCTCAAGCCAAGGAAATGTTATCGCAATTTCTTTGATGTAAAAACACTGGTTTAGTAATCTCCAGTAGATAATGTATAGAAAAAGAGAGATATCCAAAAGTTTCTAAGTATACAAGCTAAGCTTTAGATGTGATCTTTTTAATTTCTTGAAAATAAGTCAACTTGGCGGTTTCTCAAAGTTTCCTGTTTGTTTTGAAAATGACGAAGTTCAAAAAAACTTTTGATAAAAAATACGTCGGCTTTACTAGGGAAGGCCTCCGAGGAACCGTGGAGTTATGGGACATAACCTGTATCATTGGAATTCTGAGAAAACGCTGATTTCAAATATATACTTGATTTTTGCCTTCGAGGCCTGGTATTCGAGCAAAAAGAGGTCAAAGTTTGGACGCCGTCAATATTTTTTAGATCGTCGGTCAGGTAATTACTTCTCAGTGGGCCAAACTTTGATCTCGTTTTTCTCGAATACCAGACCTCGAGGGTGAAAACTGAGTATATACTTGAAATCAGCGTTTTTTCACCATTCCAATGATACAGGTTATGTCCCATGAACCTCCTCTGGGAAGTATTCTCTATTAAAACTCCCTATTTTATAGCTAATGGGCCTCCACGTCCCCGAAGAATACGGTGGCTCCGGCTCCACTTTCTTCGACGCGATGATCGTGATCGAAGAGCTGGCGAAGACCGATCCATCTGTCTCAGCAATGGTCGGCATCCACAACACTCTTCCAGTTTCAATGATTATTGAGCATGGAACTGAAGAGCAGAAACACAAATATCTCCCTCATTTGTGCTCAGAATCTCTCGCTTCTTTCTGTATCTCTGAGTCTGGAGCCGGCTCTGATGCATTCGCTTTGAAGACTGTCGCTAAGAAAGATGGAGATGATTTCTTGATTTCTGGGTCAAAGATGTGGATTACTAATTCAGGAGAAGCACAAGTTTTCGTAGTGTTTGCGAATGCAGACCCAAGTCAGAAATACAAAGGAATCACTTGTTTCATTGTGAAGAGAGGTACAGAGGGCCTAACCGTGGATAGAGAGGTACAGTAACCTACAGTAACCCAAAAATTGTATGATTACAGGAAGACAAACTGGGAATCCGCGCATCTTCCACGTGTCAGGTACACTTTGATAATGTCAGAGTTCACAAGTCGGCGATTTTGGGTGAATATGGGAAAGGTAATTTTTTGCAGACTTGCAAAATTTCGGCCCGGAGTCAAACATGTGCCAAATCCTATGTACCTTTGAGTTTTTATCAATACTTAAAAATATTTTTGAATAGTTTTCAACGTCAGGTATAAAAATATCCCGTCATTTTGATGTAAAAATCACATTTCGGCGTTAAAAATGAAATAATTCAATTTTTGCGAATTTCCACCTTTAACGGCGCATATCTCAAAAGTGGGCGGGGCTATTAAAAAGTTGCCAACTACAAAAATGTAGCCCTGTTTTTGATCTGAAATTTTGTAATTGCTTATTTTTTGTTTGCTAAACCCATTTTTTAGATATGCGTCTTTAACGATAGCAGTTTTCAACAAGATCCTCATAGATAAGCGCTGCAGGCATACCAGGAGACATTTTTCGAACGGAATTTTACAAAACTATCAGAAAAGCTTTTGGGCCGTTGCATGGCTTATTTATTGGGAATTATCAATCGGTTGAGAGTTCAATGAATACATTCCAGGGTACAAATATGCGATCGAGTGCCTCAACGCTGGAAGAATCGCTATCGGAGCTCAAATGCTCGGTCTGGCTCAAGGATGTTTCGATCAGACAATTCCATATCTTCAACAGAGAGAACAGTTCGGAAAGAGACTTATCGATTTCCAGGTAAATATTTGTGCATAATAGTCATCATTCAATAGGATTCAGGGTCTTCAACACCAAATCGCTCAAGTCCGTACTGAAATCGAGGCCGCCCGTCTTCTAGTGTACAACGCTGCCCGTATGAAGGAGTACGGTATCCCATATGTTCGTGAGGCAGCCATGGCAAAACTTTTTGCGTCTCAAGTAATATATCTGAATCACTTCTCTCCTAATTATCTAATTTCCAGGTGGCCACCTCAACATCTGCTCAATGTGTGAAGTGGCTGGGAGGAGTGGGTTTCACGAAGGAGTTCCCGGCGGAGAAGTTCTATAGAGATGCGATGATTGGAGAGATTTACGAGGGAACTTCGAATATTCAATTGAATACGATTGCTAAGCTTATTGATAATGAGTATAAGTTGAGGAATTGAGAAGTATTCTTGGATTTTTGTACATTTGACTTTACTAATTTTTCAAAATTTTGTGGTTTTTTGAAAACCGACAATATAAAATTATTGACCTGAAGAGATTGTATAGATACAGTTACAGTAACTCAAAGCAACAGTAATCCAGATGAGAGATACAGTAATCCAAACACCTGTAGGCAGGGTTGGGAAATTCCGGGCCGGGCCGGGCCGGGCCGGGCCGACCGAAAAATTTTCCTCGGCCCGGCCCGGCCCGGCCCGGCCCGGCCCGGCCCGGCCCGGTCGGCCCGGTCGGCCCGGCTACTGTAGAAATTTGAAATTTTTATAAAAAAATTTTGAAATTTTTTGAAAAAATTTTGAATTTTTTTGCAGAAAAGTCGAATTTTCGACTATGTTTTGGAATATCGATAAAAACTGAAGTGTATGAGAATTTTAGAGCATTTTGGTCATTTTTTAATGAAAATTTCGAAAAAATATGTGAAAAAATTATGCACGATTTTTGAATCCGGGCCGACCGGGCCGGGCCCGGGCCGGACATTTCCTCGGCCCGGCCCGGGATTTCCCAACCCTGCCTGTAGGTATATCATCAGCAGTTTCCAACAAAGAGAAAACTGTCGAGGAAATTTTTTTCCAAATACCGTCCGTCTTAAATCGAAAAATTACTCGAAAATCTTTCGTTTTAGCGCTGCTTAGCAGAATGTCTCCCTTTTCGAAACGTTTTCATAATTTTCTTTTCGCTTTTATTGCGTCGTTTTGAGAAAAAACGAGTTTCAGACAGGAAAACCGAAGAAATACGACGTTTTTAGATCCCAGTGTACGAAATGGGTCGAATGTTCATCTACGATATGGTGTATAGTCGTTTAGATGTGGAAGAATTCGAGCATTATAAACTTGATGACGTGGATATGGCATTCGAGAAGGTTGAACAAGTGAAATATAATCAAACAGTTGTTCTCAAAGGAGATTCTGGAGTTCAATTCACGGCGATGCCCGCTGGACACATGATTGGGGGATTTATCTGGAGAATTTGTCGAGTTGCGGGAGAGGATATTATCTATTGTGTCGATTTCAACCATAAGAAAGATAGAACCATTGCTTTTGGCAAAATTTGAAATTATTTCTCTAAATTTAACCACAAAAACAGCTGGTTGGAAGATTTCTGGAATTGGCATATTTGTTGGATCAGTTGTGGGGAAAGTGGGTGAATCGGAATACTCTGATCGATATTTCTGGATAGCTAAGGGGATTCTGAATCCATTGGGATCTTTTCTCCTCTAATCCATATTTTTAACAGATTTAGAACCCTCTTCAGCTTCCCAGAGTCATCCGTTTTTATGGAAAACTCGAGTTTTCTCATATAAAAATGTGTTTTTTCAGTGCCGACGCTGAACTCTCCGCATACAATCTTTTCATGATGTCTCAGGTATTTAGGCGTAAAAATAATACACAGGGGCGGGGCTTATTAGGCTCCGCCTCCTTGAAAAAGTGGGCGGGGCTACTTAGGCTCCGCCTTCTTGAAAAAGAGGGCGGGGCTAATTAGGCTCCGCCTCCTTGATAAAGAGGGCGGGGCTTATTAGGCTCCGCCTCCTTGAGAAAGGGGCGGGACTTATTAGGCTCCGCCTCCTTGAAAAAGAGGGTGGGGCTAATTAGGCTCCGCCTCCTTGAAAAAGATGGCGGGGCTAGGTATATCACTTATTATTTTATCAATCCACGTTTACAAAAGGCATTTTGGCATAAAAATAATACACAGGTTGCTTGGCTAATTAGGCTCCGCCTCCTTGAAAAAGTTCTAGTCTGTTTTCGTGCAACACAATTCGAGAGACAAGACGGAATAAATTTTCAGTGAAAAAGAATCCGTGACTTCGTAAAAAAAATGCAACAAAAAATATTTGTTTTTCACGATCGCCTACCGTAACCTGACCCCTTAGCCTATTTTACGTGTATTCATCATCTCTTCGTGGAATTTTTCTGAAATATTGATTCAGTTCCAAAAAAATTGATAATGGCCGAGTTTCGTAGATTCCCATGCGAAGAATGCGAACGGAAGTTCGTGAGACCTGCAGGTAAGAATTGAAAATCACATTCTGCGAACAAAGTTATCAACTTTCAGAACGGGATCGGCATTGGACGGACGTGCACCACCCATCGCCGTTGTGGTTATGCTGTGAGCGGTGTTGTTGGGGGTCCAAGTAAGTAGCTTAATAATCTATTATTGATTTGAATTGAAATAATTCAATTTCAGACACCGTTCCAGCCTCATCCGCCATGTCGCTGGTCGACATGGAATGGGAATACGGAGGGCAAGACTAGAGGCAGATGATGCGGAAGTGAAAGCGAAAGAAAGATCCCGAATTGTGAGGGACAAAAAGGAAGAAAGGAAGTTGATGAAGGTTATGGAATTGGAGAAAAGAACTAAATACAAAGAACGGATTCTAGAAAACAAGATCGCAGAAGACGAGCAAGAGCCAGAGGATGAATCATTCTCTATTGAGTTGTTGTGCATTCAGTTTTCACAAATAAAAATTAATTAAGTTGTATTGTTTCAATAGCTTTTTAATAGCAGAGAAAAAAAGAAAGACAGAGAGAGAAAGAGAGAAAGAGAGAACACTGATGCCTCTTCTCCTTCATCAATAGAATGTATGTGCTCCGTTTGCTCACCTGGCACCGTCTTACGAGGAGTTGATCATCCAGAGTTCCCGAGTTCCACAGTTTCCAGACTTGCAAAAATCCTTGTTCTTCAGTTTCTCCTCCGATTCCTTCTGGAAAAAGCGAACTTTAAGAGGCCCTACTGTTTGGGGAAAAAGCAAAAACAGGAACTATCGAAAGGGGAGAAACGAAAACGGGAGAAAGTAAGTAGCACGAATTTTTGTGCGGTAAGTTGCGAAATTGTTGTGCTATACTTGTAAAATAGTTGAAATAGTTAAAATTTGTTGTCTTGATTATCCGGGGGACCGTGCTTACAAATATTTACTGTAGTCCTAAATAATAAAAATAATTTTAGACCTACAAATTTCATTTAGAACTGCTCATTCGTGGTTTTTTTTTGCAACCACGGATACTCGCGTAATTCAGAAAAATGTTTTAATCTATTTTTCATGTATAGCACAAAAATTTCGCAACTTACCGCAGAAGAATGTTTCCCATGTTTCAGCTCGTGGCATTCCAATCGTCCCAGTTAGTACATTTTCCAATCCTCTGGTTCCTTTGAGCATTCCTAAATTTCCATTTCATCTTTAATAAACTGTCAATTTGAGTAACAGTTCATTGTGAACAAAATGTCAAAACAATAGAAAGAAGTTAACCACAAAAACAGCTGGTGACCAAGAGAACAGTTAGACAGAAAGGAGATTGTATGATTGTGATTGATACAGTTGGAAGATTTCTGGAATTGGCATATTTGTTGGATCAGCTGTGGGGAAAGTGGGTGAATCGGAATACTCTGATAACTATTTCTGGATAGCTAAGGGGATTCTGAATCCGTTGGGATCTTTTCTCCTCTAATCCATATTTTTAACAGATTTAGAACCCTCTTCAGCTTCCCAGAGTCATCCGTTTTTATGGAAAACTCGAGTTTTCTCATATAAAAATGTGTTTTTTCAGTGCCGACGCTGAACTCTCCGCATACAATCTTTTCATGATGTCTCAGGTATTTAGGCGTAAAAATAATACACAGGGGCGGGGCTTATTAGGCTCCGCCTCCTTGAAAAAGAGGGCGGGGCTACTTAGGCTCCGCCTTCTTGAAAAAGAGGGCGGGGCTAATTAGGCTCCGCCTCCTTGATAAAGAGGGCGGGGCTTATTAGGCTCCGCCTCCTTGAAAAAAGGGCGGGGCTAAGTATATCCCTTATTATTTTATTAATCCACGTTTACAAAAGGTACTTAGGCGTAAAAATAATACACAGGGGGCGGGGCTAATTAGGCTCCGCCTCCTTGAAAAAGTTCTAGTCTGCTTTCGTGCAACACAATTCGAGAGACAAGACGGAATGAATGTTGAGTGAAAAGAAAACCGTGAACTTTGCAAAAAATGCAACAAAAATATTTGTTTTTCACGTGCCTACCGTAACCTGACCCCTTAGACTATTTTACGTGTATTCATCATCTCTTCGTGGAATTTTTCTGAAATATTGATTCAGTTCCAAAAAATTGATAATGGCCGAATTTCGGAGATTCCAATGCGAAGAATGCGAACGGGCGTTCGTCCGACCAGCAGGTAAGAATTGAAAATCACATTCTGCGAACAAATTTATCAACGTTCAGAACTGGAGAGACATCGGGAAAAGGTGCACGAAGATTCTCCTTATCTCTTCTGCCAACACCAAAGCTGTTCCTTCAAGTCTGTGTAAGTAGCTGAACAATCGATTCTTGATTTGAGTTGAAATAATTGAATTTCAGCTACTACCGAAGTCTGGCCAGACACATCGAGCAGAAACACGGGTGCACAAAAAGAGAGTCAAAGAGAGAAGGAGGAGACGCCCAAGTGAGAGCTGACGAAAGACTGATGATGAATAAAGCGGCAACAATGCCGTGGTTGGATCAGGATCAGGATGACGACACTCGAAGACAGTTGCAAGATTGGAGAGATGTGAATGGCACAATCGAAGAGGAACACGAGCCAGAGGCTGAAGAAGAGTACTCGATCGAACTCTTGTGCCAGCAGTTTAATAAAATAAATATTTGTTAAATTTTATTGTTTTCAATAAATTTTTATTAGCGGAGAGAATTAGAGAGAGAGAAAGAGAAAGAGAACACTTCTCCTTCATCAATAGAATCTATGTGCTCCGTTTGCTCACTTAGTTTCAGAGTTCCACAGTTTCCAGACTTGCAAAAATCCTTGATCTTCAGTTTCTCCTCCGATTTCTCCTGGACAAAAGCGCTTTTCAGTATATTCAGCATTTTCAGACAACTTTTTCCAATAGTTAGGTATAGCACAAATTTTCATTTTTGTGTATTTACAGCCAAATTTCGATACTTTCAGAGCGTTTTTTGTCAAATTTAGACATTTTCAGCTGGTTTTTGCTCATTTTCAGCAATTTTCTCAGTATTTTTCGACTCTGCACGAATTTTTCACCATAATGATGATCATATTGTAGAAATCCAAAGTACAGTAACCCAATTAGTTGTAGATATGAACATCCGGACGTGCAGACATTCATACAGATTCTGAGCCTTTTTTCAGGTTTTGCAATTCTTATGAGAAAATTCTGTAAAGAAGTCTTGTCCAGTTTTGGAGTCAAAGTTATTTTCAAACAATAATCTCCTTGTTTTTACCCATCATAAGTCATATTATTTTCAGCTATTTTCAAAAATTTTTGTTTTCAGAAAATTGAATTTTTGATCATCTGTTATGCAAATCTGTACGATTTTATTAGTTGTTTATGTCTATCAACTTTTGTTTTTCTGTTATTCAGAGTTTTGATCTTTTTTTTCAAAAAACAGTGACCGTTCTAGGTTTCAGTCTTTATCGGTTGGTGAGCACCGGCCGGTTCGAGTTGATGGCGCAAAAATAAATTTAAAACTGTCGAAAAAGACGGAGCTTCATACATTTCAACTACGGGTCCTTTTTTTTTTAATTCCATGCGCCTTTAAGTTGAACAGGCCGGTGGAGAGTCATAGGTTACTGTAGGCGTTACAGTAACCAATTCTCTGTTACAGTACTCTCTCGTATTCTACTTCAACCAATAGTTTCCCAGACTAGCAACATAGTTCGGAATTGCTACAGTACTCTTTAACATAGCTACAGTAATCCGGAGCAGCTACTGTACCTCAACTCTTGTTTTCTTCCGAAAAATGACACTATAACGGAGACATTTTCCTCCACATCTCTCACTGCCCATCCATCTCAATCTCGAGATATTACCTTCGTCAGTTTGACGGGCAAGCCAAAAGAAAAAAGTGAAAAAAAATGAGACGTCTTCGGGAAGAGAGAGAGAGAGGAAGATGTATGCGAAATACCCTGGCTTTATGAGTTTTCTCCTCCTTCGCACTCTTTTTTACCCCCTTTTTCTCGTTTCCTTTCGTTTCCTTTTTTACTCCGACAGGAAGAACACATTTGCATTGTTGATGTGTTGCTAAATGTTGGACAGACTTCCAAAGTTTTCCGCACTTTTTTGTTTGGTTTTTATGGGAAGGACTAGCATTAAGAGACAATCTCTGACTGGTTCGAGCATAGGCCACCAGGCCATGTTACACATGCACCAAGTTGATCCGTTTTGGCTGATTTTTCAATATGTTAGTACCCTAGGAATTCTAAGAATTTTATACCATACCAGATTAGGCTCCGCCCCCTTTGACCTACCGAAACGATCGTTTGAAGTTGAAAAATGAAAATTTTTCTTTCGAAAGATAGGATCAAAATCTTTTCGGAAATGGATTGCCAGCCTTATTTTGTGCATTTTATAAGATAAACACTTTTTCTAGCTCCCCTGCATCATATATAAAAAATCACTTTTTTGAAAAATGTGTCGATTTTTTCATGTTTTTTGAATTTTTCGGCTGGTCGAAGTACTGCGGTCCGAAGTAAATTTGTGATATTTAGATACATATTTGTGTGGGCTATTCGAAAATATAAAGATTTTTCCCAGATTTGGGTGTCTAGCTGAGTTATGATCCAAAAAGTGACGAAATTTGATGCATTTCAACGTACCCCCCTCCATGGTAAAAAATGACTGGGTGACAAAAATCAAAAATATTTCTGATTTGAGTTATTCAGAGCTAGAGTAGTACTCACACAACTTTTCAGACAATTCTGGCTATGTTTCGGTGAGTTACAGACACCTCCTCCATTTTTTCGACTCAAAAAGTTTGAGCTCTTGTAACTTTCCAGATTATGACTCAAAATCTTAGAAACTTTGACAAAATGATGAAAGATACTTTAAAAACACAAATAATTAGCTGAAAGTGAAATTTTTTAAAAAAGTACTTGTATTTCATGCTCCAGCATTTCTCACTTTCGTTCACCCATGAAGCTGTCAGATATGAAATGGAACGAAAGTTGAACAAACGGCAGAAAATGACTTTCTACTAATTATTTGTGTTTTTAAAGTATATTTCATCATTTTGTCAAAGTTTCTAAGATTTTGAGTCATAATCTGGAAAGTTACAAGAGCTCAAACTTTTTGAGTCGAAAAAATGGAGGAGGTGTCTGTAACTCACCGAAACATAGCCAGAATTGTCTGAAAAGTTGTGTGAGTACTACTCTAGCTCTGAATAACTCAAATCAGAAATATTTTTGATTTTTGTCACCCAGTCATTTTTTACCATGGAGGGGGGTACGTTGAAATGCATCAAATTTCGTCACTTTTTGGATCATAACTCAGCTAGACACCCAAATCTGGGGTAAGTCTTTATATTTTCGAATAGCCCACACAAATATGTATCTAAATATCACAAATTTACTTCGGACCGCAGTACTTCGACCAGCCGAAAAATTCAAAAAACATGAAAAAATCGACACATTTTTCAAAAAAGTGATTTTTTATATATGATGCAGGGGAGCTAGAAAAAAGTGTTTATCTTATAAAATGCACAAAATAAGGCTGGCAATCCATTTCCGAAGAGATTTTGATCCTATCTTTCGAAAGAAAAATTTTCATTTTTCAACTTCAAACGATCGTTTCGGTAGGTCAAAGGGGGCGGAGCCTAATCTGGTATGGTATAAAATTCTTAGAATTCCTAGGGTACTAACATATTGAAAAATCAGCCAAAACGGATCAACTTGGTGCATGTGTAACATGGCCTGGTGGCTTGAGCGAGACATTGTCTCTTAAATATTACTGGTGTTAGGTTGGTTCCAGTCTTGAAGAGTCTGTTTATTCTTTCGTCTGTAACAGGGCTGTGCGAAAAACGTTTCCGAACATTTCTCGAAAAAAAAGTTCGAAATCACTACTCTGTTACTTAATGATCCAGATGTCTATGTGAACGCATGTACATACGTATATCCGGAAATCAGAAAATCTTTGAGCTCCGCGAATTTCTTTTTTTTTTCGTCCGTTAAAAAAATTATGTTTTTGAAACTTCGAAATGTCTGATTCCGAAGTGTTCCAGAGCCAGCCAATCATTTTTGATTTCAATAGCATTTCAAATCTTAAGAAATCCTTGTTAAGTCTATCTGTGCTTCTTCGTGTCCGGATATTCCTTGTCTTGATAAAATGAAGCGACACAACTACAAAAATCTGTTCTTGTTACCGCATATCCAGATGTCTTCCACATTATATGTTAATTTCAAAACGCATCAAAGGCACGCCAATCATCGTGGAACCCATTTTCAAACATGTCTAGCAGTAATATCTAGACGTCAGATAACCGAGGTTATAGAAAAAGCGTCCAAGGCGCGCCAGAGATACTTCGGGATACTGTAGAACTACGGTACCTCTACAGTAACCAGAGACACTCCATATTCATCTTCGATCACAGTTTAAGTTGCTGTAGTCAAAAACACAAAACGTTAGAAATTGGGGGGGGGCGTACTTCCTAGAATAAGATTGTCATGATTTCCAAGTGCGCCGAAGGTGTGCCAGGCGGTTTTGAAACGTCTCTATGGATTGTCTCTATAGGATTCTAAAAATAAAAGATTCATTCCCGAAAAAGAACGGATTAATCGACGGAGGGAGGCTCTCTCTCTTCTCGTTCTCCTCCCACACTACTCACTCATACATTTATTTTCTCTCGTCACTTCCATTTCCCTTCTGAGATTTTACGACTTACACATTCTCCATCTTCTTCTTCTCCGTCACATTTCATTTCATATTTCCATAGAAACGAAGAAATTTTGAGAGAGAGAGAGAGAAATAGAGATATAAACAGAAGCTCTCTCTTCGTCAGAGAGCAAAAGAAATGCCTTTCTTTTTTCTTTTTTTATAATTAGCTTCACGACTAGTAGTTGTCCCCCCTCTCTGTGAGAAGAAGGAAGAGAAGAGGAAGCTTTTAAGAAATACGAGCAGAGAGGAAAGAGAGTCACTTTTTAGCATAGTTGTCAAGGCCCGGCCCGGGCCGGGCCGGGCCGGGCTTAAGGCCCGGCCCGAAGGCCCGGGCAAATTGGCGCGAAAGTCAAAAATTCAAATTTTTTGAAATTTTTTGAAATTTTTTGAATTTTTTCGCGAAAAAGTCAAATTTTTGAGCATCGTTCAGAATTAGAAGAAATTCAGAAAAATAGTCTAAAATTGACCCATTTTCGATGAAAAATTGAAAAAATTTCGGAAAAAATGTGTTTAAAAAATGGGTCATTTTTGAAGCCGGGCCTTCGGGCCGGGCCGGGCCTTGAAAATTTTCTACCGGCCCGGCCCGGCCCGGCCCGGGCCTTCGGGCCTTGCCGGGCCTTGCCGGGCCTTGCCGGGCCGGCCCGGGCCTTGACAACTATGCTTTTTAGCATTACTTTACTTTGTTCGGGTGATAGGCGTTGAGATGGCGTTGAGATGGGAGAGCAGGGGAGAGCAATTAGTGCTTCTAGAGATTTGGTACTATTAGCACGGAACGCTTCTTACAACCTCGCTCTACCGAAACCAAAATAAATTGTGTGCGAAATGGAGAGACTCAGAGAAAAATAGACATTCTTCAAGGGACTTTCGGTGGAGCGCAGTTGTAAGAACTGTGCCAAGGTAATATGGAAATTTGTGAAAATTGTAAGATGGGTAGGTAATTAAATGAGGACGGAAGTGATATTTTTATTGTAGATAAACAATCGCTCAAAACACTACAATTCCCGTTGTCCTAGCTCAAAAGAAGCCTTCGCGGAAGAGTTTTTACGCGCGGCCGTGAACTCCTCTCGGACAAAATTGTTTCTCGATTCCCCGTTTCCTCCCTTTTTCCATCAAACCTTCGTGTTCTTCTCAGGTTATATCGCGGAAAAAAAAGATGCAACTACGAAATTGTGTTGGAAAAAGTGAGAAAACGAGGAATTGAACAGAAATCTTGTCCGAGAGGACTACACGACCGCGTGGACCAAACTCTTCCACGAAAGCCCTGCTAGACGTTTCCATGAGAACTGAAGACTCATTATTTTTGAAACAAAGATGTGATTTCTCAAACTTTAAAAACACTTTTAGATTCAGCTCTCATTGCAAGTTTTCAAATTTTTATTTTTTTTAACTAGAAATCAGATTCTCACTAAGGAACCTTTTCCTTATCAGCAGACTTGTCACGGGCCGGGCCGGGCCGGGCCGGCCCAAAATCAGGAGAAGTCTCGGCCCGGCCCGGTCCGGCCCGGCCCGCTCGGCCCGGGTTGAAAATTTTTTTAAAAAATTTCGAATTTTTGAATTTTTTTTGGAACTTTTTTTGAATTTTGCCCGATTTTTGACAAGTCTGCTTATCAGGGTTGAGAATTGGCTGAAACTTTGCACATATATACTTTCGACCCTGCTCTATCATATGCCGTGTTCAAAAACTACGGCTCAGTGAACTCCAGTTTTTAACACCATCCAATGTCCCATTCCCCGACTGAACATCCGAATTCACTCTCCTAATTACAACTCTCCATCATCTTCAAAAACTCCCTCATTTTATTTCTATTTTTATCTCTCTTCACCACTTAAAATAACCTCCTAACCAAATTAAATAAACACTAATGAACTTCCTCTCCTCTTTTTTTTGCTCCTTTCTTTTGTTCGCTGCCTTTCTAAATTAATTCTGCAAGAGGGGTTTCTGGTTCGTTTGTCTGGATTTTGGAGCAAAGTAGAGTGAAGTTTAGGGAACCACAAAAAAGAAAAAGAAGAAAAGTCGATGGTAGAGTCGAACCGTCGACTCGATGCTCACCGCGCCAAAATGTAACCGACTGCGCCAAATGTCCACATTTTGAAGAGGGAGAAAGGCTGTGATAACACACGTCCTTTTGATATGCCATTTGTTAAATTATGCACACCCAACGGGTACCAGATAATCGGAAACTTAACATTTCCCTTGGAAAGATATAATCTAAAACGTCAGAATATGCTAATCTTTCAAATAAATTCTGATAATCCATCCATCCCCTCCTCCTCTCTCTATCCAAACATTTGTCCCTCGAGAACTTCTTCTCCGGATAATAAATCAAAATGTCAGTTGTCAGCTGCTCTTCTTTTTCACTCTCTTTCTCTCTCTATTTCTCTGTTCTCCACTTTTTACAATAACTTTCGAGATGAGAAATCAAAACATTTTTCTATACTTTTGATTTGGGAAACATTAGCTTTTGTTCCTTGTTTTTTGTTGAAATCATGAGTAATGTCTTGCTTGTTTGTTGCCAAAATTTTGTTGAGAAACCCTTTTTTTTTAAATAAAAATTTTGAAAAAAATGTGATGGTTGACAAAACCGAAGACACTCGACCCACCGAGGACATCCAGAAACAGTCTTTGAGAGGATATAGGTGCACCCTCCTTTTCACTTTTCGTTTTTTCGTCGTTTCAGAAAACTAACTCTCCATGACTTATAAAAGTACTATTGGAAGGGTCACTATGAATTGACCATTTAGTATACACGAAGGTGAAATTGTTGTTCATTTCTCCGTGAAAAAGTAAACATTTGAGGAGCCAAAGGGAATCGAGGCGGAGGAACAATTCCTAATGCAAACACTTTTTTCCTCTCTCTATGTCTCCTCACATACCTCTGGGAATTACATTTCATCCCCCTTTTCCACCCAAAAAATGTGTTCTTCGATTCACAAGACTTCCTTTTTTGGGTTTTTAAAACTAATCTTATTTGTTTTTTTTTCAACTGAAACTTGGTCGACTTTGAAGAAACGTTGTAAATTGAGAATTTGACCGAAATTTTTAAATTTTAAATTTTCTGGTAGATCAAACCAAGCTCTACATTTTTGCAGTTGACAACTTTTTGATAGCTTTCGCAGGTTTTGAGATACGGAGCCTCAAAGATGGTAGCTTGGAAACACTCTAGCTTCTCTGCGCCCTCTCTCCCTCTCTCCCTCTCGCCACTCGAGGTACCTATCTTATGGGGTTGTTCACCTCCGGAAAAAACGTTTTTTCCGGAGGTGAATAACCCCATTAAAACGCGTGTATCTCGAAACTTTGCAGAGGTAGAAAAAAGTTGTCAACTACAAAAATAAAGAGCAAGACTTTTGCTACCCAATTTATTTTGAATTAATAAAATTGACTAGTTTTTGACTCCGTTACAAGCCTTCAAAGTTGACTAATTTTCATTATTTTTCTCTTTTCTTAAAATCCAAATCTTCCCATTTTCCACTTATACAAGACTGAAAAAAAACTTTTTTTGCAGGCCCATGAACTTTGAATGCGACGTCGTCGCAGAGTCTTGGCACTTCTATTCATATTCTCCGCGTTCTTCACTCCGCTAGGATTCTTCTATTTCACGATTGCAAATGAGTCGCGGAGCAGGGTAAGTTTTTTTTGAAAATGGGTGACATTGTAAATGCGCTCTAACGCTAAACAGTAAAATTTGAATTGAAACAACCAACAGAGCGCATTTGCAGTTTCAACTTTCACATGGATTTTTTTTCTTCATTTTCGAATTCACGTGAAACAAAATCGAGGATTCCAACGAATCTTTGTTCACATTTTCTGACAAAACATGCATTTACTCGTTTTCTTTTGGTTGTTCTCGATGTTTAGTATAGGTCACTTTCATGAAAAGGTAATAAAAATTAGTGGCCGAGTTTTTGCGTTTTCTAGGCCACCGGTGTCTGAATTTTATCTTTTTACAGTATTCCAACGACTCCGAAGAAAGTGGATATCAAACGATGGAAGTGTCGGAACCACCAGAGACGATCCACGTGGATTTCAAGAAATTTTCGGAAGACGGTAGATCACAGAGAATCTGAAGAAAAATCAATAAATTTATATTTCAGAATGCTCGAATTTCCCTCCAAATATGACAAGAGACTATCCGGAGTGTGAGAGTAAGATGAGATGGATAAGGAATGGGTGGAAGTGAGTTTTTCAGCTTTTTCTAGAGTTGACACCTGGGAAAAGTAAGAAAAAAATTAGTCAAATATGAGAGCTCATTGTGGTGTCGGAAATTGTCCAATTTTTATAAATTTATATTTGTTGAGTAGAGGAAGTCTAGTTTTTTATTTTTGTAGTTGACAACTTTTTGATAGCAATTTCGGATTTTGAGATATGACGGTTTCTAGAAGGTTACAGAGAGCGTGCGCTCGTTTCTCTGCGTCTCTCCGTCTCCTGCTATCTCTCTCCCTACTTCTCGCTTCTAGAACAACCATTTCAAAGGCGCATATCTCAAAAACTAGAAGAACTATCAAAAAGTTGTCAGCTGGAAAAATCGAGATCTAGATTTGATCTACCGAAAAATATAAAATTCCAGAAACAGGGAATAAATGAGAGAGAACTATAACACCTCAAAGTTGACTAATTTTTTCTAGAATTCTGAAAAATGGATTGACAAAAATCGTATCACAACTTCAGAAAAACAGACACTAAACGAAACATTTTTAATTTCCAGAACCCATCACTGCTACGCTGAAAACTATGTGGATGGATCTGAATGCTCATTCCGTTATTACCTGTCACAAGTTGAGAGTTATTGTCCACTTATGGAAGAGAACACGCATAAAAAGAGTCTGGCAAAGGTAATTTTTTGAAGGAATGCAAATGTGCTCAACCTAAATCTTTCAGATGAGTCCTAGCATCCGTCGACTCCTTCCGATATTCGACACAATTCCGAATTATATGAAGACAAGAATCAATCGATTATGGAAGAAATGGAAGGAAGGAGCACATGAAGTGATGGAGAAGTACTCGGATTCGATGAGTAATAGAAAGAAATTGAACGTTTTGGTGTTTGTTGGTTTTCTGGCAAATGAGAAACAATTGAAACTGGCGAAGAAATCAGATCATGGAGGACCACTTGGGGAGTTGTTGCAGTGGTCGGATCTACTGGCAACACTTTCGATTATTGGACATCATTTGGAAGTTTCGACGGATAAGGATAGCTTGAGGAGGTACTTTTATTGTGGGAGTATAGAATGCAAATAGGGCTACATTTTTGTAGTTGACAACTTTTTGATAGCTCTTTTAGGTTTTGAGATATGGGCTTTTGAAGTTTGACATTTTTCAAAAATCTAGAAAAAAATTTGTCAATTTTGAGATTTAGTAGTTCTCACCGATTTAGTCCCAATTTTTGGAATTTTATATTTTTCGATAGATCAAGTATAGATCTACATTTTTGCAGTTGACAACTTTTTGATAGCTCATTTAGGTGTTTTGATATGCGTGTTTTAAGGTAAGCACCTCGAGGAGAGAGAGGGAGAGAGGGCGCAGAGAAGCTAGAGCGCCTTGCTACCAAGGTTTCATCTTTGAAGTCTCGTATCTCCAAACCTGTGAAAGCTATCAAAAAGTTACCAACTACAAAAATGTAGCCCTGGATTTGATACACACAACCAATATAATTATTCAATAGGTTTAGTGAGCGCTTACAAAGTAATGAGCTCTCAAGCCATACCTTTTGTTCAGCTTCAAATAAAAACATTTTCTTTTTCAGCGTCGTCCATAAATATATGAGCCGCGGACCCTGTCAATATGTCAATGGATCCCGTCAACAGTTGGATATCATTTTCACAGATATCATGGGATTGAACATTTTGAGACAACAGCATCGGCAGTTTTTGATGAATAATAGGTGAGGAAGGGCTATAGATTTTCAGGGGCTGCAAAAAAGCTATCAATTACAAAAATGATATACATAAAGTTTTACGCATTTTGTTAATTGACATGTTCTGGATAACTATCCTACTTTTTGATATACTGGTGATCAAAACATCCCATCATGTAGGCTCTGCTCTCTTTTGATTGCCGGACTTTGATCACTCATATCTTAAAAACTAGAAAAGCTCTTGAAATACCTTCAACTACAATAATATTGAGCTTAAAACCCTCTATATTTCGTCAGTTGACAACTTTTTGCTAGCTCTCTCAGATTTCGAAATACACGCGCTCAAATCCAAGTAAGCTGTGAAGAAAAATCGCGCGTCATAGCTTCTCTGCGTCTCTATCTCTCCCGTACTCTCGTGCCTAACTTGCCATATTTGACGGCTCATATCTCAAAATCACCTCTAGCTATCGAAAAATCGTCAACTACAAAAATGTAGAGCTAGATTTGATCTACAGATCTGTAAAAAGAGTTTTTGATTTGAACTAATTATCGAAAAGTTATAGACTCTTAAAAGTGACTAATGTTTTTTCAGATGCCGAATCCGGCTTCTGGACTCCTTCGGAACCCACGCCGAGTTCACCAACAAGTCATATTTCCTGAAGAACAAGCGAGACCTCTCCGGTCCAATTTCTCAACGAAATCCATGGGGTGGTCACGGTCTGGATCTCCGTCAACACTGGACATTCTACCCGCATTCAGATGACAACACCTTTCTGGGATTCGTCGTGGATACAGAAGGCGTGAATTCAGAAGAGAAACAGAAGAGATCATATCCCTCTGCTCTAGTGTACGGGAAGGAGATGTACATGTGGGATAATGCTCAAAAACCAATCAGAATTCTGAAGAAATTCGTGAATATCTATGCGACGGTGGCGGATTTAAAAGAGTTCGAAAGACGGGAAAATAACGGGTCTTCACTTTTCAATGACGTTCAGAATCATGGATTTTTGAATTCTGATGAAATCTCGGTCCTTTTGGATAAAACGAATATATTCTTCGGGTTGGGATTCCCGCTGGAAGGCCCCGCCCCTTTGGAGGCAATGGCTCACGGAGCAGTGTTTATTAATGCGAAGTTTAAGGAGCCAAAGTCAAGGAAGAATTATAGATTCTTGGCAGAGAAACCAACGTTAAGAGAGGTGAGCTCTTGAAATCCGGTAGAGCGCACTTACTTATTTTTTTCAGTGGACCAGCCAAAATCCGTACATGGAAAAAATCGGTGAGCCACACGTCATCACTGTCGACATTGATGATGAGGAGGCGTTGGAAGCGGCGATAAAACGAGCGATTCAGTTGAAGGTTTGTCGTTTTTTTGAGGGGAGAGTTGAATGGTTGAGTAGGAAAAGATTAGAGCTTTATTATTGGTGTTGATCACTTTTTCATTAGGAATAAGGGTTTAGAGATATGGGGCTTCAAGTTGAACCCTCATCAGAGGCGAGCGCGATTGACTGAAATTTCTCGCGTCTCTCTTTTCGCCGCACTCTCTCGCCATTCGAGTTTGGAAGGGAGAGGGCGCGGAAAAGGCTAATTTCGCCGGTTCTGAATGAAATTTCGATCTGAAAAATGCGGAAACTAATAGAACAGAACATTCTCTTTCAATTCATGTAAAATTTATAACTGTTTTAATAGGAAATTTTCTCAGAAAAGACGATAAATAAAAAAATTTTAATCAGTTCCATGGATTGGTATGGTATATCTCGGGAACGGAAGGAGATAGATAGAAATTGTTAATTGCCAAAATGTGGGAAATTTTATGTTTATTATTTTTGCAGTTAAACATATTTTGATAACGTTTCTAGTTTTTGAGATACGGTCGTTTGAAGCCAAGTTGTCAAATTTCTATTGTGATCGCTTTACTTGGATGACTCATATCTCCAGAGTTAAAAGAGTTATCAAAAAGTTGTCAATTACAAAAATTATCAGCATGATATTTTCTATTTTTTGTTGTTGACATGTTCTTGATAACTATCCTACTTTTTGATATACTAGAGTTCAAAATAGCCTTTCTGCTCTCTGTTGATTGTCGGATTTTGATCACTAATATCTCAAAAACTAAGAAAGCTCTTGAAATACTTTCAACTACAATAATATTGAGCTTAAAATTTTCTACATTTTGTTAGTTGACAACTTTTTGCTAGCTCTCTTAGGTTTCGAGATACACGACCTCAAAGTGGGCGTCCTCGCTTCTCTGCGTCTCCCGAACATTCGTGTCTGGCTTGCCATATTAAACGGCTCATATCTCAAAACCCCCGCTAGCTATCGAAAAACAGTCAACTACAAAAATGTAGAGCTAGATGTTCTTTATCTAATCGTTCAATGTCTAAACATTTTGACCATGTTTTAATTTTTCCAGCCAAAACCGTTCGTTCCATTCGAATTCTCTCCCGCTGGAATGTTGCTCCGAGTTGCTCTTTTACTCGAAAAACAAGAGCTTTGCGATAAGATTGCTGTCTCTAAACGATGGCCACCGGTAGATCAAATGAGAATATTCCGGACTGTGAATCCCGAAGATTCCTGTGAAATCGCGTGTCACTCGCAGAATTTGTTGTGTGAACCGTCGTATTTCCCGATAATAAATTCGTCACCGCTGCTAAAACGGTAAGTAAATGCGCTCCATTGCAAACCAGGACTCTGTTATCAATAGAGCGCATCTGAAAAATTCCAGCGAATTCTCGTGTCCATCGACTTCCGCCGACGCCTCTCCACTTGCTCCATTCAACTGTACCGTCCAATCGTCTGCGTCTCTCTTCAGTTGTGCCTCTCGTCCTCCGCCACATTCAGATATCATTCGAATCTGTCCATGCCGTGATTACATTCCACAACAACATGCCATTTGCACCAAGTGTCTTTGATCATTTCCATTAATTTTCAATAACTTAAACGGGGTTATTGTATCTACGGGTTAAAATTTTCTGAAAGCTATATCGATATATGAATCGTTTCTATTGAAAAAAAAAACAGTAAAATCAACAACTAACAAAATGACAACAGATAACAAATAAAACAGGATAATTATAGAGAGAAATGTTAGTTGGGACAGAGAAAAACAGTGTGAGGAGTCTATTCTGAAGCGTACACAAATCGGGCAATAGAGGGATAACAATGTGAGAAAATGTTGCAGTGGAGAGAATTAAACAATTATTAACTAGAAACTTCTATGGATTTCGATAGAGGCGGAGTTTCAGGGAATTCGAAGAATAACTGATTGGGATCGGAAGAGTCGGTGCAGGTACTGGAGGTCGCGGGGCTTGTGGGTACTGAAAAATTGTGAAATTATGTCGTTAAATAATCTTTCAGACTAAAGTTCTGGACATTTCACGGTCTCCCACACTGTTTTGATTCAATTTTTATACTTTTGCACTGAAAATCCAGTATTTTTAGGCTCTCAGACGCCGCAATGGATGAAAAAAGGTCACATCCATCCAAATTGAAACGATCTATCTTATGACCCAGAAAACGAGACATTTGGTCGGAAATTGACTTTTTCTATACAGAAAAATAGATTTTCAGAAAGATGAGAATAACTTTCTTTGCGAGAACCATATTCGAACATAAATTGCACAGAACGTACTTGAAGATGTTCTGAAACTGTTACAATTTTTGAAAAATGGCTGAAACGGCTGTAATTCTCATTTTTCTGAAAATCTGTTTTTCTGTATCAAACAAGTCAATTTCTGACCAAATGTCTCGTTTTCTAGCTCACTCATAAGATAGAGAATTTTACTTTTTACAGATCAGATGAATGGGACCTTTTTTATTCGTTGCGACGTCTGAAAACTTCAAAAAAAGGATTTTCAGTGCAAAAAATGGAAGAATTGAATAAAAAAGTTTTAAAAAATCGGTTTCAAGTTTCTTGCAGTTCTTTTTCGCTGTGTGAGAGACGGTGCATTTCGAGATGATTCTCCAGTATTCATTACGAAAAAAAAACTGGAAAATAATCCCTGTTATCAAGTCTTTTTTAAATTTATTCGAAATTTGTCATTTTTCTACATAAAACTATCCAAACCCCCGGAAAGATTCCAATTAATGCCGTTTTTCAGACTTCCAGAAAACTTACGCGATCCAAAATCTGGATATGAGCTATTGAGCTGCCATATCTCCTTTCCAGTGTCGATACTCGTTTTCTCTTGAGTACAAATCGTCAATTTTTCCATTTTCTCGTGTGGATACTCGCTCTTAATTCTTCGTGGCCATACTGCATTATCTACATAATCTGAGAGTATTTCCACTCGATTCCTCTCTTCTTCTTTCTCTGATTCCTCAGATTCTTCAGATTCCTCAGATTCCTGTGAATCTTCACTCCTTTCATCTCCCTTTTCTTTTTCTTCTTCTTCCTCTGGTACAGTAATTCGGACTTTTCCAAAACTATTACCGAAACAACTCTTTCCATCGGATGTCGGTATACTATATCCAGAAGTATTGAAATACGACAATTGTTGCATTATCTGATCTGAACGATACTTTGATTTACAGCTGAAATCGTATTGGGCCATTGTTCTGAAATTAGTCGGTTGACCGAGTGACGTGACTTCTCGAAGTTTCTTCAGAACATAAGTGTGATGCTTCACTTCATTCTCATCGATTCGTCTCGGTTGAACTTCGATTTTTCCGTCTGGATGGATTTCGAGGATTGTCGTTTCATAGGCAGACGGCTTTGTGATGTACTGAAAAAATTGGTATTCATTTTGTGTAATTTTGAGCGGAAAATAGAAAAAATTTCAAGGCCCGGCCCGGGTATTTTGGCGCCAAACTTAAAATTTCAATTTTTTAGAATTATTTTCGCTAAAAATTCACATTTTTGATCATTCAGAATTAAAAGAATTTCTGTAAACTCATCAGAAATGCTCACATTTTCGATGAAGAATTGAAAAAATGGCTCATTTTTCGAAGACCCGGGCCGTGACATTGAATGATTTCAGAGATTTCAGTTTTATTCACCTGAAAACCTTAAAAACTTATAACAAACACATTTTCATCAATAAAAAATGTAAAATCTTTATTAAAATACAAAAAAACCCGGTGCCATTGCCGCCTTTCTCACCTACATTGTACATTGCAGCGCGAATCGTATAAACTTCATTAAAATGAATATCGAAAATGCGAAGAGACTGGACAACACCAGCCAGCAAACTGTCATCAATTCTGGTGTTGATTGCCCTGGAAAATAATGAAATTGGGTGGAAAAATGCTCTTCAAGCTATCAATTTTCTTGCGAAAACTGAGCACAAATTGAAGAAAACTCACGAACCACCGTTTCAACAGGTCCAAAAGTATCAATTTATCTTTCATTTCCAACAAAACCGCCATCATCGCAACCATCGATGAAATTTTAATCTCCGGAAAGTCTTCTGGTTCTAATTTTTCGATTTTCAGTAAATTTGCGACGGATTCGACAATTTCTTCTATACCATCGACCATTGGGTACGATATTGTTAAATGGGGATGAATTCCTCGTTGTGGTCTTGGGATATACACCTCTTCTGTCATCTTATTAAGAGTATTTATTATTTTGTGTAGCTCCATTTTGATTCTGGAACATTTAATCGGTTATTTTATGAAAAAACTTAATAAAAATGACTGAAAGTCGACCTGAAAAAGATTGAAATCTGATAAAAAAGAAAAATCTGGCGTGGTACGCAAATTGCCGTGGTGGTGTTTGCGGACAATGCGCCAAACTTAACGACAATTAAAAGAAATCCACACAAAATAATTTATTCGATCGCAAAAATAAAGCAAAAAATAGTTTTATTTGGAAGATTTTTCGTTGCTCCCCTTCTCCCTGTCTCTCTCCCAATCATACGGCGCATCAATGTCAAGTCCAGCAGAGGTACAAGCCTCTCCGAGTGCCTTGTAAATGAAATCATAATCCACACGATCTTGATATGCTTTCGAGTCAATGTAATCGAGAATTTTGTTGAGTTCAGTTGTATGCTTGATCCCGGTATACAAGGTGTGTCTTTTCTCTTTTCGACACTCCTCCTTAAACTTCAGAACATCGTTTTTATCGGTGATTTTTCTCCAAGGCAGACCGCCAACGAGAATGAGATCGATTAGAAGGTAGAACCAGCTCTCGCAGTCGTCTTTTGGTCCGTTTTCTGTGCTTTTGTGGCAAGCAAGTGGAGCGTAACGAACAGTTCCCTGGAATTTCGAAAGTTAATAACTATTTGAAACAGTGGAGAACTGGGATGTGTGGAACGGAAATTTCCGATTTCCTGTGCGGAATCGAGAGAAATTTGATGCAAAACATCCGTGAACGGTGCCATAACGTCACATCTGTTTCAAAATGTACACAATTTTTAGTTTTTACTGCGTATTTATTGATTTTGACTTTGAAAAATGTGAAAAACCGCACACACCTGGTGGGGGATCCCTCTGGACCACAGGGCTATAACCTTTCCTCTCGGCTCTCACCTTGAATCCCACTGTCTCTCTTGGTGTCTTCAATTCATTCTTCGTATTCAAATACTTTCGAGCAATTCCGAAATCCAGAATATAAATGAGATGTTTCTTATCATCCAGACCACACGCATAGTTCTGAGGCTTCAGATCTCGATGAATGAACCCAAACTTGTGTAACTCCTCCACCGCCTCCAAACACTGGCTAGCCACCCCGAGACCCGTTGCAAACGAGAATGCCTTTTCCACTCTGTCCTGCTTCAAATCTGCCAGACTCTTCCCGACCAACTCCATCACCAAAAAGAAGAAACCCTCTTTATCCTTCTTTCCCCGATCGACAATCTTCGTGAAATGCTTTCCAGTGCCCACTAATTTCAGAATTGCAATCTCCATCTTCAGTTTCGAATGCTTTCTTTTCTCAAGTTTCCGTTCAACTTTCATCGCGTACTTCTTATCTTTGGCGTCTTTCACGAGATACACTGCACCGAACCCTCCTTCTCCAAGAAGACGAACAACCGTATATGACGCTTTGCTACTCGAAATTTCAACGCCCTGGAATGAAAGTGTGCTCTACTGGACTCGCGCCATTAAACTCACTGCTTTAAAGTTAACATCCTCTTCTTCCTCATCGGACATCTTCGATGTTTCCTTGTTTCCCTTCGATAAAGAACTGAACAAATATGATCTACCGCTGGCTTTTATTGAGATTTGAAAATGGGGAATGGGAATGTTTCACGTGAGAAGGGTCATGTGTTTTCGGTTTTTTTAATGAGCCCCTCTTAAAGTTATCATTGACAGTGGTTAGAGAGAAGTTCTTTTGAAGATACAGTAACGTACAGTAAGATACAGTACCGGACAAAAAGGTATCAACTTTACTCTTTTTCAGTTGAAAGTTTCCAACTTTGAGAGTATGTCATAGTAAAACTAACTGTTCCACAAAATAACTTTTTAAAGGATCACACAGAACAAGAGTAGAACTCCATTTTTGTAGTTGACAACTTTTTTGTACTAGCACTTCCCAGCAAGTGACTTATCGACAAAGTAATTTCTCCCTCAAATAGACCAATTTCAGTGCAAAATAGTGATTTTTGAGCTGTACCCTTGAAATGACCATAACTCTCTAGGGAGTGCTCGTACAAAAAAGTTGTCAACTACAAAAATAAATCTCTACCTTTGTTCTGTATGGTTTACACATAATTTACTTTGTGGGGCAATCAGTGATATCGTAACACCCTCTCAAAGTTGGTCATTTTCAATTGACAATGACCGAATTTCATATCTTACTGCACGGTACTGTACTTTATATGAAAACCCAATTCCATTAAATTGAAATGGTCGGTTCAACTCTTTCAGCTAGAAAAAACCAGTTTATGAATAATTTATTAAAATAACAAAAAAATCTATTTATGAGTCTTCATATGCCTGTGTAGATTCCCACTCTGCGTGAACTTCATCATACAAATCGAACAAACATACGGCTTGTGTCCAGTATGTGTTCTCAAATGTTTCGTCAGTGTCGAGCTGTCAGTGAACGCCTTCTCACACTGAGCACATGGATACGGTCGTTCGCCAGTGTGGGTTCTGGAAAATAAGAAATTGCATTTGAGAGGGAAGGAGAGGATAATCCCCTCGAAAGAGAGGAAAGCTATCATAATATTTTGATTGGTATTTAGTGAAACCCTACAATTAGACATCCAGGAGTGTCTTCTATTTTCAAGGATTAAGCTCAGATGGGTGGCAGGAGAGACGGGAGGAGAGGAGACAGGTGGTTGCTTACCTTCGATGGGTGACAAGAGAGGAGCTCTGGGAGAATGGACGGTTGCAGACTGGGCACATGAATGGTTTTTCACCTGCAATCAAATATTGGTAAACTTGAGAAATAAACAGTGTGGAAATCGAGGAGACGCAGACAGCGAGACTGTATCGTTGTCTGTGTCTCTCCGTTCTCTCGCGCGCTCTTAACTGGGATTTCTCGCCGATTTCCAGCTGAATATTGCTGAAAATTGGCGGAATTATAGAAAAAATCATTGGCTACAATTTTATGTAATAATATATAATGGTTGATGAATTAGTTCTCGAGATACAAGGGGAAAATGGGAAGTTTCTCGAAAAGCCGTTAATAAGGTTTTGAAGTGTTTACAGATTGGGTTAAACGCTGTAATTTCAAAATCAGCTTCTCACAATTTTCAACGTTTTCTAGAGATAGACTAATGATTCAATTTTGAAAATTTGATAAAACTCAGATTCACCATTGTCTATTTAGCATATACGCCAATTTTCAACAATTTTCATGGACTACTTTTCGAGAAAAACTCGTTCAAAGATCAAAGAAGAGCTAAGAGAGACACAGACAGCTAGACAGTCTCGTCGTCTGAGTCTCCATTATCAACAAAGCACACTTTCTACCTGTATGAATCCTCTTGTGTGCCGTTAAATTAGCCGCTTGTGAGAAAGCCTTCCCACAAGTCTGACATCTAAATGGTTTGGGTGTCGATCTGGCGAGCGGTCGGTGTACTGTAGCAGGCGGTTTTTTGTTGACGACTGATAGCATTCGAGTGGGTGGAGGATTCATATAGCATGGTTGGGTGCTTCTGGAATTATTTATTGATTTTTCTGTAAATTGTAAGTTTTACCAACCGAAACGTGTCAGCAACGACGTGACTCGCAGTCATCATTGGTTTATACTCAACAGGTTGTACAGTAGCTCTGATATGGCTTGTAGCATGATTTAAAGAAGAAATCTGGGTTCCAGTGATGCCAACAGTTCCAGTACCCATATGATCTCCCATCTGATTTCCCATTGTCCATGATGACGTGGAATTCCAATCATGTTGTCTCCAACCAACACCACCACCATATCCGCTGAAATCAGGAGGCAACCCTTCAAGTGCAATTATATCTCTTCTTTTGTAAGTCATCTTTTCTCGTTTTCTCTCACTTACTCTCCTCAATATCTATACTATTTCTCTCGCTGAAGAATCTTTTTTTCATATTTCCAGAAGCACTTTGTCCCCTCTCAGAAGCCTCCTTCACAAAAGAGCTTCCTCAAATGAAACACTTTTGAATCCCTATCTCTGGGCATGAAGGTTTCTCCTCAAGACGAGATTCGCCCATTCTTTGTATTTCCGATCGTCTCGAATGGCGAGTTTTTCATTTTTTATCTTCTTTTTTTTGTACAGTCAAAAATAGGTTTTTCAAGGTTAAATTTTAAATATTTATTGTGAGTTCGTAAAAACCAAAATTCTAGATAGTAGGAGCCGTTACGCTACAGTTTTTTCATTTTTCAAAAAAACTTTACACTTTTTCTTGTCTATAAGTTTGGACTGGAATTTGAGAGCTTTCATCTGAAATTTAATTTTAAAAAATGCTTAAGTTGAAATCAGCGTAAAATTTAGGACATGTCCCTCATTTTTAAGTCAAACTACGTTAACTGGGCGTTTACAGTACCACTTTCAAAAATTCACAAATTTCGAGATTTTTCTGAAAACCAGCCAACTTTGAACGGGTGTCCTGAACACCGATATTGTGCAAAATTGAAAATGTTTATTTGATTTTGTAGATCAAATCTAGAACTACACTTTTGTAATTGACAACTTTTTTGTACAACTTTATCGAAAAAAATATAGTTTTGTAAAGACAGGCGACTCGAAAACCGTTCAAAGTTATGAAGTCTCTTGTCTTAATTCTATATATTTTGGTAGATCAAAATCAAATCTTAACTTTTGTAGTTCACAACTTTTTGATAACTCTTCTAGGTTTCGAGATATGCGCTTTTAAAAACAAAGAGAGACGCAGAGAAGCTAGAGTGACTGACTTCTCTGCGTCTCTCCTCTCTTTCTCTTCGATTCACTATTTTGACTTTGACTGCGCTTATTTCAAAAGCCTGGAGAGTTATTGAAAAGTTATCAATTAATGAAATGTGGGAAATTTCTCGCTTAATATTTTTGTAGTTGATAACTTTTTTGAAAAATTTGTGCATAGAGAGTTATGAGGTGTTGAAGTATGCCAGATTTTTTTCCTCTAGTGATCAGATGGCTCGGGCTTTTACATTCGGTAACTCTATATGTAGCCATTTTGAAAGAAAGTTTTTAACTAAAAAAGTAGAAATGTAGATTTGATTTATACAAAAATATAAATTTTGACAAGATAGGACAATTCGTGACGGAGTTGGTCATTGTCAAAGTTGGCGGTTTTTGAACAGCTTTCCAAAATTTGGACAGATAAAACTTGAAAGAGTACTAACTACATTCTAGTTTAAAATACAGTAATCCCATCATTCACGCTCTCAATTTTTTTTAGCTACAGTAATCTACAGTACTCACCCGTGCTCTGCCCCTACTCCTCCTCCTCCTCCAGTATTCTGCACCGCCATTATCCCACTATTCTCCGTTGGCTGTGGTACCTGTGACGTGGCAGCTGACGTCATCATAGATGACGTGGCGTCAGTGGAATAGAAGTCTTGGTATCCGTGATGCATTTGCATCTGGAAAACATACTTTTGAGAGAAAAAACAATAAATCTGAAAACTAACCTGAGGAATATAGTTAGTGGAGTCGAAGAAGTCATTGTTGTTTGTACTCATTTGATAGTGATACGACATTTTTATTGCTAATATGTAGAATTAAAAAGCTTTTCTCCTAGAAAATCGCAGAAAAAGAATAAAAAAGAAGATGGGACAGAGGATAATAACAGGTTACAGTAATCTGTGTTGATACTCTCCTCCCCCTTTTTTGCTCCTCTGTTGAGAAATATAATCGACTAAATAATGGTGAGAGGGGGGAATAGTGACAGGTGACTAAGATGGAGAAGATTTTAATCCGATGCCTACCGTAGTCTGGATATTTGGGGCTTCTTCTTGTGTTAACTTCCTACACATTTTTAGTTTTTAGTGATCTGAAAATTTTTTGGTGGTGTTTTGAAACTGGTTCTTTGATTAGTCACATTCTAGATTTTTGAACGTTTCCCCAGTAGAAATAAACTTAAAAAAAACAAACTTCAATTATGTTTTATAGAAAAAGGTGTTCTCGTAAGTCCTAAGAACGGATTTGTTTATTTTTCGAATTCTATGAAAATTATATTACCCAGATTTTTTCCTCCAAACATGCGCTTCATTTGGAGGAAATACGGTAGGCCTCATGCATTCATTGTGTCGAAAACAATTACAACAAATTCATATAAAATTATCAATGTATGAGAACTGTGGTTCAATGTAGGAAGGTTTCCAATTCACTAGACAGTGAAAACTTGAAATTCACGTTTTTCCGATTTCACTTATCAATTCCAAAAATTGCTATTTTACCTTCAACATTACAAATACTGTATCCTCTAATTCGGATCGGTTCATCTTATCCACGCCAATTTTTCCAGTTTGAAAGCATTCAGCCCTTCAAGCACTGTTGCCTCATCAATTTCTGGAGAGTTTGTGGATCGATTCACTGACAAAAACTTTAAATTTGAATAGATTTTTTTCCAGTTTTTCAGAAATAAGTTGAGGTCATTGTCAGTGAAATTGGTGCATTCTGCGTTGATAACAGGACAGCTGAAAAAATTACCGTAAAAACTGTATTAGAGCGACATCTTTAAAAGCGTATTGTGGTCTGTTGCGATGTTTTCATATCATGATGTATGAGTTTCAGCGAGTTCATTTTCATCAAGAAAAATTCACGGAATGAACTCTGATTGCATCGATCCATCTCAAAAACGTATCATGTTTTTTAAATAAAACGTTTATTTCATTAGTGAACATTAGAAAATACAGACAACAATTTGAAAAAAAAAACAACAAATCAATAATCATATCAATCATCATATTCCCTTGGAGGCTTTCTCACTTTCGGATTCTTTTCCAATCCAGTGGTCACGAAAAATCTGAATCTGACACTTTTACCATGCCAGTCATAGAAACCGAACACTGCCGTCTCTCCTTGATCGTTCCAAATACTGTATCCTTGAAAAACCTTCATGAATTGATCTCCCGGTTTCTTCCATCTTGATTCCTCTAATGTTTCAGCGTTCAATCCTTCGATTACTATATTTTCATCGATAGCTAACGAGTTTGGAGATCGATTCACTGTCAATTCTTCAACGGTTCCTCCATTTTTCTTCCAGTTTTTCAGGAATACATTGAGATCGGTATCAGAGAAATCAGTACATTTTGATTTAACAATTGGACATCTGGAATCAAATAAATAGTATTCAGTCCCATGCAGTGAGATATACAATTAGGCCTTTTTCAGTTGTAAATGACCCATTTTGAGAAGGTGTTACGGTATCACTTATTGTCCCACAAGTAAAATTTATACAAACCATACAGAACAAAAAAAGAGTTTCATTTTTGTAATTGACAACTATGGACACTTCCTAGAAAGTTAGATATCGGCAAAGTGATCGTCCCATTTCAGTTCAAAATAAAGTGATTTTTGAGCTGTACCCTTGAAATGACCATAACTCTCTAGGGAGTGCTCGTACAAAAAAGTTGTCAACTACAAAAATAAAGCTCTACCTTTGTTCTGTATGATTAATACAGAATGCTTGTTGTGGGACAATTAGTGAACCCGTAAAACCCTCTCAAAGTTGATCATTTTCAACTGAAAAGGTCAAAATGTATATCTTACTTCACGGTAATGTATTATCAGCAGCCTTTGCAAAACTTACTTTAATTTGATTAAATCTTTAAAATTCATTGAACTTGGGAAATGTGTCAATTCACTTTCTGATGGATCCGAGAAATAAATCTCTGGAAACACGCCACATCTAATGTTCACTTCTTCTTTCGGTTCGGCACAATCCAGAATTCTCTGCATTGTTATCAAAGGGGTGTGGCATTTGACAAAGAGTACATCAATTGGCGGTTTCTCTTTCTCAATCCATTCAATCACTCCTTCGTCACAAGGCTTCTCCACGACAAACATATTCAATGAAGTACTGTAGACCTCCATGATTGTCTCAATCCATTTCAGAAACTCTTTATCAGCAGAAGGCTTTGAAACACAATTAATCAGAGTCCAATGATCGGGCAACCACTTTGTTTTATGGTACCAGTAAAAGTCATGAGCAATGAAACGGCGCTCGGTGTCCACTTGGAATTCTCGTTTCAAGTTTTCGAACATCACTGTTATTCTGGCTCTCGCGCCAAGATACACTTTGAAGAAAAACAGTTTGGCTGGTTTCATCATTTGACATTTTGACTTTGAACGTTTGGAGCAGAGGGATAACATAAGTCTGAAAGTATTTTTAGTCAGGTTTTCTGGGTTCTACGTGATACAATAAAGAAATTATCAACACGATCGATCTGAACACTCGAGAGAAAACCAGCAGGCTCACTTCGACAGCTCACAACTCTCTATGCAGAAGTTTTATAAAAACGTTATCTACTACGAAAATATTTAGCGACAAATTTCACACATTTCATTAGTTGACAACTTTTCGATAGCTCCCCGGGCTATTGAGATATGTGCAGTCAAAGTCATCAAGAGAAAGGAGAGACGCAGAGAAGTCAGTCGCTCTAGCTTCTCTGCATCTCTTCCCCTCTCGCTGATTAGGCTTTTTTTTTTGAAAAAACGTTCCTCATAACCTACTGGAGATATGGAAAAGTTGTCAACTACAAAAATGAAGCACAAGCGTTTATCTAATAATGTTTCAAAAAATTGATCGATATTTGGTGTCATAGTTCCTACTCAAAGTTTGAATAAAATAAAATAATGTAAAAGAACTCACATTTGAAAAGAACTCATTCCTTTTATCACTTTCTCAAATGGGAGAAAGGGAAGACGAAGTATAGGAAACGGTACAGGCATTTGAAATAAAATATAATGATATTTATTGATTCTGGCTAAACAGAGCAGAGGAAGGAATGAGTGGGGGAAGTGCGGTGGAGCGTGTTTGTGTATACAGTAAGATTTCTGAAGAGCGATGTTTATCGGTGCAAACAGAGGATAGAGTAAGAATGCAAAGACATAAAAAGAAATCTTATCGTATGTCATTTTTGCGTTCTCATTCAAGTTCGGGGGAAAGTACGGTGGAACTTGTTTGCGGCATCGTCCCGATTACAGGTTTTGTGAAAAATCGAGGGACTAGCTGTCCGATTAGGTTAACAAATTTTGAAGTGATTTATTCGAAGTGAAGTTTTGAAAAAAATTATATTTTAGAAGGAGAAAATTTAGAATTGCGATTCCATTTCTTCTGTTCTCTCCGTGCCATCTGGAACCAAATGGATTTTTGGAGGTTGCTGAAACTAATAATCTGTAAGAAAATGGGCGACGTCTAAGATAACTTACCCCCAATGCATAAGCCATCAAATTAACGGTGAGAAGTGGAAGAAGCGCGGTGAAACAGGGAATGTACTCGTCTGGTTTGTTCTGAAAACAAACAATATAGTTTTTCTGTTTTATGCTAATGCAAGTACGCTCCATCGAAAGAAATTTCGGTAGAGCAAAACTTACAAATAGAGAGCAGATGATGATTATTGGAAGAAGTGTGAAAAATCTGATGAGTGAGCAGCCCATGTTACTCAAAGCGTATGGATTGACACGTTCTGAGCAATGGGGAGAGATGGAGTCGCAATACATTTCATGAATGACAAATGGGCTGATGGAGAGACTGGTTACTGTGATGAAGCAGAGGGATTTGAGCGAGATGGAGAGACGCAGGTTTACCTGGAACGGAGAAGATGGTTGGGAAAGGTAGCGGCTGTTAGTTAGATTGGAAGCTCATGTTCTCCAAAAACTAAAAAAGTTGTTGAAGAATCCGGAAAAACGCATTTTTCTAGTATCTCAAAGATTAACACTTCCTATATTGTTGATGTGTTTAGTCATTTTCTTCATTGATAACTTGTTCGTCATAGATAACTAAAATCTCCGAATTTGTTATAGAGATCAAAAAGGTGTCAACCAGGGCTGTGCGGAAGTAAAGATGGATGCGAAATTTATTTCAACAGTATGAAATTGGCGGCAATAAGACAAAGTTCATTTTGTTGTGTTTGAAGGTACAACTACCTTTGACCATAACAAATTTCAACATTTTATTTATCAGTGGACCTGAAAAAGTCTTCACTTTCGACTTCGGACTTCCGTGTGTCCAATTCAGCTACTTTTTCAGATCCACTCGTACCAAATAAGTAAAATTTTGGGATTTTTATTCTCGAAGGTTAGTTGTACTTTCAATACAACTAATTAACTTTGTCTTATTGCCGTCAATTTCATACTGTCGAAAATAATTTCACTTCCGTCTTTACTTCCGCTCAACTCTAATATCTACAGCACCGATCAAAAATATCTCATATTTGACTTTTTCAGTTGAAAATGCCTAACTTTGAGAGTGTGTCATAGTAAAACTACCTGTCCCACAAAATAACTTATTATGGGATCGAACAGATCAAAAGTAGTACTCTATTTTTGTAATTGATAACTTTTTTGTACGGACACTCCCTATCAAGTTACACATCGACAAAGTATTTCTCGCTGAAATCGTCCCATTCAGTGCAAAATAGAGTGATTTTGTTCACTTAAAATGACCATAACTTGCTAGGGAGTGCCCGTACAAAAGAGTTACAAAAGAGAAAAAGAGTTCTACTCTTGGTTTGTTTAATACCATAAAACGTTATTTTATGGGACAGTTGGTTGTACTATGGCACACTCTCAAAGTTGGGCATTTGCAACTGAAAACAACAAAAAAGTCGAGGAGTGTTCTATGCAAAAGTTCATCTTCATAATTATTTCTGAATGCGCACCAGACCCTTTTTTCTCACCCTGATCAAACAAGCAGACAACACTTATGCCCTTTAAATTGTAATTTTCAGTTTTACAATTAAAATAATGATTTTCTCCTTGATCTTTGAAGCTACGGGAAGATAGTAAACGCGCCTACAGCGCGCCAAACCCTTTTTCTCTTTCCCACAAAGATCAAACCACCAGACGCCCTCCACTTCGTGTTTTACTCACCTCGAATCCCACGACACTCTTTTTTAAAATGACGGCGCCTAGTAACAATTGAACCGAAATAATGATAGTAGTGAGACCCAAAATGATCAATTTCCTTTTTGTAGCAATCACATTTGGAGAATATTTGTTGAGAAGAAGATAAATAATTGGACAAGAAATAGCAGTCATGAGAAGAAATGATTGGAGACGATTGGTTTCAGATTCAGGAATTCCAGCGTCTTGAAGCATTTTGGGAAGTTTTGTGGAGACGGTGAAATGGATTAGGAGGAGGAGAACGAAAGAGGTGGTGACTTGAATTACAGATTTAGAAGATGTCAAGAATATTCTGAGAGTTAGAAATTCAGATGGGAGACCACCACTACTTTCAGATGACATTCTCTTTTTTTGTGTGAAAGAAAAATGAGAAATGGAGAGATATGTGGGAGAGAAAGAGGCATAAAGCCCTTCTAAGAAAGCGGATGAAAAGAGAGATAGCATGTGGGGATAAGAGAGAAGCCATTTTTTAGGCTTCATTTCACTTCACAACATTATCTAATTTGTTATTTTAGGAGGAGATGGACCGTGGAGAGAAAGACAAGGGTAATGAGATCAGAGCTGCCACTTTTTTTGGGTTGGGGAATACAAGATTTGGTGTCGGCGTTCTAATTTTTAATGAGATTGATGGTCACATACAAGTTGAGAAGGTTTGTTGGGAAAAAAGCTGATGATAACATTTGTGAACACGGGTCCATCTAGTACACTAGAACAGAAAGCGAAAACTTCGAACGAGCACGTTTCCTTTCTAAACTGCGTATCATCGCTGACAGTCGATAATCTGCGAATATCAAAATGTGTTGAAATGTGCTATGGCTAATGGCTGAATTATAGCAGTTAACCATTTTTGATCGGTTCTAAATTGTACCAGTTCTGATACAACTGGTTCTAACACGGTTTTTTATTCGAACAGTTCTCACTATTAAAGCAAAGTTTCGAATGGCTGTGTTTTCAAATAAAACAGTGGGTGACATTTACTTTTAGCACAAAAACGACTAATTATTACCATTACTGTACATGAGTTTCCATACAAACTGTCTTCCCATGGCCCCCTCTCCTCTCTAAGAAAGTAAACAGTTTAGCACTATTAGCTCTATTGATCTCTTGATCTGATCTCATAGTCCCTATTGAACAAATACAATAACATAACACAGTTGTTTCTTGTAATAACGATTTATTGAGAAGTTGAAAAATACATACAACAAGAAGTCAATGTTACAGTCGTCACAGTGAATTTAGATAGCATTATCGAAACCAGTATTGTGGTTCTCCTCATACCACTCTTCAAATTCTTCTCTTTTGGTCGTGCTCATGAAATCGGCGCTACAGTACTCCTTGGGTGGCAGTGTTGTGAGAACTTTGTCATAGTTATCAGGGTGATTGTAAAAGTAGGGGAAGTAGCCTTTTGCTTCTCCGGTCAATCCAAAAGCACTGGGCATCTTTGCTAGACCAATTGGAAGGTATTGAAGTGAGTTTCGGAAGTGTATCCTCTGCTTTTGTAACTGAACTCCGCACTGATGAATGTTTTTCCGTTCATAATGAAGCTCGGTGGTGTTGCCTCAGGTTCAGCTAGTCTATCCATCTCTGCCATCACCATAATGTGGTCTCATCGTCCACCATTACGGGCAATGACATATGCGCCGTTTGCTCTCGGGTCAGTCACCAGAAATGTGCAAAATTTGGTCAGCGTCTTACTTCTCTCTTCTGGTCCACTTTCAGCTTCAGATTCCTCCTTCTCTCCAGCAAATTGGTGGTCGTCATCCTCCTCCTTGTCATCGTCCTTATAACTGAAGATGATCGGCTCTTTGCAGTTTGGACGCCTAGATTTTCCACGACACTCGTTACAAAACATGTGGGCCACGATCATATTGGGCATGTGTTTTGGTCCTCGACATGGATCATCTGAAAATTTGAAAAGTTTAGTGATTTTCGCTGAAAAAGCATGGGCTTACCACTATATTCTTTTGATTTCACCACAACACACTCTGCACCTCTGGAAACAGTAGAGTTTTATGCCTGAAAAGCTTTGATTATACAAAATAATTATAAAGATTCTGTATACTTACCAAACCCACTCTAGACTAGCCACAGGCAAAAAATAATTCTTAAAAAATAGTAGACAACGACCACCATCCTAGTAGGCGATCTAAAGGAACCATAGGAACTGATAGGGACGAGCTCCTTTTATATAGCCATAAGCTCCGCCCATCTAGATACAAGTTCCGCCCACGACAACGAGGCTCGCAAGATTATAAATATTACGTCTCAAGAGTTCCGGCTAGATCAAAGAGAACAAGTTTTACGGATTATCCATTGGTTGCGTATGAAAACGAGCCGACAACCAGTTACTCGGCAGAGACCCGCATCAGGCGCACAGCGGTCCAGCAGCAGGCAAGCGTGGCCTGTTGCGCAGTTGTTGAGGTACTGTAGCGTACGTGTGCCGGAAGGGATGCGTAGTTGTTGCCGTTTAGTATATTGAATTTGGCTTCGGTTTGTATAGATGAAAAAATAATTAACAATTGAGATGGAGACTTTTCAGAGTTGAACTGACTAATTTCCAGCTGAATTTTGAGAATCTGACACTCCAAATCTCCTAAAACTCAAACATTTCCACACAAAACTCTTTTATTCATTTTAATTATTAATATCAAAGTATTCTCTTTCTCTTCTCATTTGGCATATGTCTTCGTGTAATTCGTTGACTTCTTGTATTGGTATTTCGCAGGTGGAGCTGGAGCCGCTGGAGACTTGACAGCTGGCGAAGTTGGTTTGGTCACCACTGGAGCAGCGATTTTGGAAGCAGACGATGAAGCAGCTGGAGTGGATGTTGGGGGCTGAAAAGTGGTTGATTTGAAAAGAGCAAAAAAGGAATGGACGCTGGCAAAACCGAACCAACGAGCGCCTGCTTGGCAGACAAAATCGTTAACCAGTCGGCCATGCGCACCTTACGCCGTCGTTCTAAAAGTTGTAGACAAGCTCACCTTTTTCCCAAAAAGCTCATCGTCGATATCGACATCAAGATCAGTGTTCTTGTGATTGCCAATGGCATCGACTGGAACAAACGCTGATTTGTCCGCCATTTTTTGTTGGGTACTGACGATTTCTAGAAGTTTTCCGAATTCCGACCAATTGACCACGTCCTGTTGAACTTTGTAATAAATGGTGGTAAAAACACGTGGAAATATTTTCAAAAAAACGAAGAAAAATTGTTTAGATTTCCAACAAAAAAAACGTGAAACCCCCTAGTTTGATAACGATCTTTGCCACGTATTGCCACTATATAGGAAGAGGAAAAGAGTAAAAAGGCAGTTAGTTTGAAACGAACGTTTGGCAAAAAACTCTCGTCAAGTTTCCAACAACAATCGTTTGCGGTTCGTCATCGGAGCATCGTTCAGTGAGTTTTTGGGAGCAAGATCCGAGAGTTTGGAGTCTAGAAAAAGTAGTGACCGTGGAATGGAAAAAGCAGCTGGACCCTCCTACTATTCACCCAATTTCAACTTTTCAGTTTCCACGTGCAAGATGACGTTCCGTTTAACGTGTCTTCTCATCTTCACGATTCTCCTCGCGTCACCGGCGAATGTGTTTGCTGAATCATCAACTACTGTAGATCCATCTGGTGGTTCTGGTGCTGGTAAACCTCCTGTTACTCTTCGAACCGACGGTACGTTGAAACTTCAACCAACTGAATGTCGATGGCAATGACTCTGAAATCTCGATAATTTTCAGAATGTCCAAGTGGCGTTTCGCCAGGCTCCGAGAACTGTAAGGATACGTGTACTGGCGCTGATGAAATTTGCTTTCGAGACGTTATGAAGGACAACAAACAAAAACAGATGTGTTGTGGAAAACTGAGTGAATTCTGCAAAGTGACTGGTCTTCATTCGTACCATTCACATGGTACCGGCGCCTATTTGTACAAATGGCGAACGGAGCTGAACAAGACCACCGAATGGTATAAAAGAGAAGCACCAAAGACCACCCCAGATGGAGTTTCATGTCGTGAGTTTTGATCATAATGTTTTCTCAAAACGCGCTCTATCGAAACTAGCTAATAGTGTGATAGAGCACTGTTGCAGTTCATAAACATGTCTCGTACTTTCAGCAATCCCTAACTCGTTCACACTGAGAAATCAAAATACATCATATCCTCCTGTTGGATGGGAAAAGATATTGGAAGAAGCGAAAAAAGAAACCACCAATCTCCGTCAAAGACCGTGTTCGAAGAATACAGATTGTGAAACCGGAGAGTTCTGTGATGCCGTCTGGAATCCGACGTTCAATGGTTTGGATAGGAGTGGTCCCAACAACTCATCTCTCCGTTTTTGTTACAAGCGTAAGTTGAAAAAAGGATTATTTGGGGGTGGGAATCGAACCACGAAGTGTCAAAACGAAACACATCGCTGATATCCACTAGACCACGCGGTCACCAATTAAGCAGAGGGCGTTCATTTGACGGCGTTCTCAGATATCTACGCACACAAATTCCCAACTTTTTCATTTCAGAACCTGAACTCCCATCGAACATGAAACATGCCGACCATGACATTGGACTCAAAATTTGTAACCAACACATTCAGTGTGGAAAATTGGATGAGATTTGTCACCACGATAAAGTTAATTACAAAAACGAGAGTAATCCGGCTCAGGATGCGGCTGGACTCTGTGTTCATGGTAATTTCAGATAAAGATTTCGAACAAATTTTTCTAAATCTTTAACTTTCAGTCGACGCCTGTGACGGTTTCGCTCAAAAACGTGGAGTTCTCAACGTGAAAAGTCAGGAATGTCGCGACGATAATGGTTGTGAGGGAGCTGGTCTTTCGAAAGGAAACGCGGATTACAATCCACTTTGCAAATCCTACTTCAATCCAGACCTATCTCGGAAATTGTGCTGCTACCAGAAACTTCCAGTATGCAGGGTCGGAAAGGCTGTGACTCCACCGAAAAACTGCACCAAAATGAGTGATTGCACTGGAGATGTGTTGCTGAAGGATGCCCACTGGAACACTTGGTGTGATGACGGCGATACCAAGATTTGCTGTAAGGATCTCGCGAATAAGGCTTGGCAATGTCCGGATCTTGCAACTCCACTCTTCAATGAGCCAGCTTGTACCGGATGGACTGCTGATAACATCCACTCTGGAAAATGTCCGAAGAAGGGAGGTCGTTGTGTCTATGGACATTGCTGCCCACCACGTGAGTTGTCACTATCCCACCCATCCTTCTTTCGTGGTGGACATGTGGCGCAGTCGGTTAAATTTTGTCTTCTTGTCTGCCCACACCGGGGTTCAAACCCGTTCCCCTTTTTTCTTTGTTTTAAAATCTATTTTTCAGTTTCCCTGACCAAAAACGGAACCGATGTAAAACTCGGCAAAAACTTGTATCACACCGAGTTCCCATGTGACCCGAAGAACCCCATCCCATCAGGATTCTCTTATGTTTTCTGTAATTCTGACACCAAGAAGCTGGTTGTGGTTGGAAAGTTCCATGACAATGGAGACAAGATGACAAAGGTTTCCGGATCCAAGTGCACCATCAATGCGTGAGTTTTCTCAGATAGGTGCAGTCTTATATTTTCAATTTTCAGTGACTGTTCGAGTGACGGCGGATCTGTTTGTGTCTACGAGAACGACAAGAACCACGTGTGCTACTACAATCCACTCCGTGCTCTCCGTCCCGAGGTCTCGAGCTTCTGGAAGACAGTTCTCATCATTTCTCTCGTCTGCGGTGCCATTTTCATGATTCTCTCAATCGTCTGCTTCGTCTGCTATCGCTCGAAATCCGTCTTCGATAGGTATAAGAAGAAGAAGGGAAGCAAGGATAGCAAGAGTAGTAAAACGAGTAAAAAAGGAGGAAAAGGTGGAAAGAAGGGAGGAAAAGGAGGGAAGAAAGGCGGAAAGAAGAGCGGAAGTTCGAGTTCCAAGTCGAAAAAGTCAAAGACTTCGAAGAAAGAGACGGAGAAGTCGGAAGGTGGAACCACTGGAGACAGCTCTTCGCAGATGAATTAAAAGAAAATAAAAAAGTAGTGGAAATGAATTATTGGGGAATTACTTGTAAAATGAAGATTAATTATTTGTGTTTTTTTTCTTTGAAATTGTTTGAAATCGCAGTTTTCTTACTGTAGAAATCTGTGTTGACGGATCTGATTTAGCGGAAAATGTCTAACAATGCCCGAACACTTCGCGCTAAAGGCGCCTCAGGACCTGAAAATAACGTAGAAACTGAACAATTTGATTGATTTGTGAATTCAACAAAATGTCAAGGGAATGTCAAACTTGTCAAGGACTTTATGATTTTCCAGAATTTCTCTTAATTCTGAAGGATAGTCGAATATTTTACTTTTTCCCGGAAAAAATTCAGAAAATTTTGAAAAATAGAATTTTGGCGCGAAGTGCCCGTATGCGAGAGTTTCGCGTCAAAGGTGCGCCAGCTAACCACGCTTTGAAGTTTTTCTACTGCAAAAACTAGAAATTTCTCTAATTTTCGGCTGAACACGCGTCTCAGGTGCGCCAATCTCATTTTTTGACTCCTCCGCTCGCTAAACCTCAAGATAAACGCCAGAACCTCATAATTTTTCATTCATTTCTCTGGAATATTATTGATTTTCTTATGAATGAGTTCAATAGTCGGATTCGATGGTGGCAAGAAGAGTGCGATGAATGCGGCCAGTTTGAAAATGTAGTACAACGGAATATACTCAAGAATTCGATCGAAAACAACGGAAACGCCGAAAAGTGTCCAATAAATGAACATGATTCCGGTCGCCGGGCGTTCCGATGGCTCCAAGTAGGTCAAAATGATTGGGACGACGACGAGAAGACCGTTGGCGAGGTAGTGGGGCTCTTTGAGCACAATTAGAAGACCGATGATGAAGAGAATCGTGGCTTTGACAAGCTGAAATAGTTATTTTTTCAAATTTTCTGATAAAGAAATGAAAAAAAAAACTAACCATTTCCACCTCGACGCCGGTGATCTTACTGTACCGCTTCGCCCATCTCGCCGTGATATACTTCTGGTCGTGGATGAGGTTGACGAACCAAACTTGCACTTCCAACTCGGATTTAGACATTTCTGAACAGTGAGAATGGGGGGAAATTAACAAGAAACTGGGGGAAAACTAGAAAAAGTGAAAAAGGTTTCCACGTATTTATATGTAACAATAAAAGAAAAAGTCTATTTATCAAGCGAAACATTAAAAATCTTATGAAAAAAACACAAAATCTACTTTATTTATTCTGTGGAGCAGCTGGTGCTGGTTCGGCAGCAGTTTCAAGAATCGTCTCGTAACCACTGGTGATCGATTGGTTACGGAAAGCCGGGAATTGTTCCCATGGAGTGTTCAAATCGAATTTACGGAATTCTTGAGCCAACTCGGATGGTTCGTAGACGACACGCTTCAATTCTGGATCGTAGCGGACCTCGTTGTATCCGGAGAGTGGGTAATCTTTGCGGAATGGATGACCCTCGAATCCGTAATCGGTGAGGATTCGGCGGAGATCCGGGTGGTTGTTGAACCAGACTCCGTACATATCGTACACTTCACGCTCGTACCTGAAACAATGGAATTCAATGCAAAGCTAATTTAAACCGTTTAGCCAAAAATCTCAATTTTTGAGATGGAATCGTGTTGAAATTTGGTTTTTCCGATAATAAAAAGCCTTTTCAAGATGTTCAGTCAGAAACACTAATTTTTGATATTGAATAAGGGTAATCCGCAAATCTGAAGCTTTTCTAAACGGCTAGGTACTTGTAGTGTACTTTGGGAGAGATGCGGATGATTCGGGCGGAATTTCTATGCAAAAATTGATATTTTCAGTCTGATTACAGTAAAATGGCTGCAGAAAATGGTTTCAGCGCGACACGCATCAGAAATGGCTGATAAACAGGATCGATGTAGAAAACCAACAGCACTGGGGTACCTTTGGCGCGTTACATCCCTTTTAGAGGAACTGCTGTTGGCTTTACCGAAGTTCCGTTTTAAAACCAGAATATTTCAGATTGATTACTGTTAAAAAAGACAGAAAATGTGGTTTTCGTGGCCAAATATTGTTTCGGAAAGTTTTCAAACTTCAATGGCATAGTTTTGAATTATCTCACTTGTCAGCAACTTATGAGGACTGTAATTTAAATACAATTTTTCTCAACACCTACGGAAAAATACTTTTTGTGGTTAAAAACTGCTTAAAAAGTTATGAAATCGTCATTTCCACCTATCCAGTGAAAAATTCGCTTTACTCACCAATCAGCGCCCTTAAAAACAGGCGTGACCGAATCAATCGGAGCGATTTCATCGGTATAGGTACGAACACGAACTCTGGCGTTAAATCGAACCGAATACAAAGCATAGATCACTTCGAGACGATTCTTACGCGTCGGCACGTCCATTCCAGTGATGAAAGTGAGATTTGTGAATTGGGCAGAGTGATTTCCCTGGAAAATTTGTCTGTGTTGTGAGAATTTTATCGATAAAACTTACCTTGAGGAAGGAAAGAACTGGAACAACTCCAGATGGATGAATCAAAAGTTCAAGCTCGTCTCCAGCGGCAAATTGAACTTTTTGAACGAATTTTGGCAGACATTCGGCCGCATACTTTCCGAAATTCGCCAATCGTTCACGCTTGTGCTCGTCGATTTTCCAGATTGTCGCTATAAATTCAAATTATGAATACTCATGATTATTAATCAATACTTACGCTTCTTCGGCGACTCTTTCTTCTCTCCAGTGGCTTGAGTCTGAGCGGCGACGGCTGTCGTGGAAATCGGCGCGTTTCTGACAATTTGCCGAGAAACTGCCTGGCGGATCACACTACCCAACATTTTCTGGAATCATTAATAAGATACAGAAATATTTATTGAGCTGAAAATTAAAGAAAAATGCAATAAAACGAAGCAAAAACAAAGAAAAAGTTTAATCGGTCGGTCGCCGGACACGAGAAAGACGCCAACAAACGGCAAATGCGCTAACGCCACGGATGTGCGCATGTCTCGTGTCCGAGCGAAAAATTACAATGGCAATGAAAAGTCTGACAATTAGAAGGATTCCATGAGAGATTCAGCAAATTGTTGGGTTCTGGGATCATCGTAGAGCGTCTGTTGTCCTTTTGAGCTTAATCTGTCACAAATCAAACGAAGACCAGTGAGGATTGTTTGATAGTTTCCTGAAATAAATTCCATTTTCATTTTCAATTAATTAATGAATTCTACAATTCCACCTGTGACAAACACATCAGTGTCTTCTTCTTTTTCACCATCTGGTTTCTCTGGTTTCTCACTTCGATCGAAATGAACGTCAACATTCGAACTCAACTTGATTTCATTGATTTTCGCGCCATTCTTGCCTGCAAATATGTGGGAAATGACAAAAACAACCTCTTTCTGACCTGCTAAAAGGGCTAGTTATTGGAAAAAGAAAACAAAAGAACAAAGAAGAAGCCGTGGTGCATAATGAAGTGCGAGAAAAAAACATGGTTAGGTAACCTGTTCTCGCTGACTTTCCCCACTGCCAACTGCCCACTTACCAATGAGGAATCCGACGTCTTTCGGTGGAATTTTGAATTTGTAACGCTGGTTATTATTCCGAATTTTAGTCACCAATTCAACCACATCATTCAGAGCACATTTCATATTCCAGTAGGGGCCAGTGAGACGAACAATTGAGTTTTCCTCCTCATTCTTACAGATATCCAACGTCACACCGTTCTCCTTCTCGATTTTGTAGATATTGATGCCTTCGTGACCGATGAATTGACCAAGATGTGAAGAGTCGAGGTGTTCGTGAATTGGGAAGTAGACAATATCACTGTTCATCTTTTTAGTGGGTTTTGAGAGTTGGAAAGATAATAAAAATTAAATAAAAATAGGTTTTAATAATAACGGTACGGTAAGCAGTGACATCGGTGTTTACGGACAACTGCGGACCTATTGTTTTTCAAAAGTTCCACGTTAATGATTGCTTTCACAGAAGAATATTTAGATGTTCGAATGACGCAGTCGGGTGTGCATTTGCTTTTGGTCCTGCATATCATGGTTCGAGTTTTGGTGCTAGGAATTCATTTTTTCCTACCAAAAATTCCCAAATAAAATAATTGAAACATCATTAAGCTTCCCAAATAAGGTGTAATTCTCCCCTCTCACTTTACACCCCCGAATTGCCGTCATCACTTTCTTCATCAAATAAACATCCTCAAAACTTTTGTAACACTCATGAAAAAAACGGTCTCAGCTGTAATCCGTCGCTCCTCTCAAAGATATTCCATGTTCACCAATGCCACTCCACTAAAAAAACATCTCTAAGATCATATTCATGCCGAAGGACACGAAAACGAGAGGGTGAGAGAGACAACAGAGAAATCGACAAAAACGTCGAGTGGGCGGAGTCGAAATCGGAGGAGGGGAAGGGCGCCAAACTGTTTGGCACTTGGATTGAAAGTCGTGCTTCGAATCGAGACATGATTTTGACGACTATTTTATTATTACTAGGGGTTACTGTTACTCATCAGAGGAGTGTTCTGCAGAATAATGTAAGAATTTTTTGGTTTTTTTGGAAGTTTAGGGTGTGTCTCAGGGATAAGGGACAGTGGAAAACCTAGAAAAAAGGTTTTCTGATAGTTCAAAATCGGAGAAAAACTTGAGTTTGAGTCTTATAAAAATACAGATTCCAGCTAGTCAAATTTTTATTTATTTTTAGGCTAAAATCGGGCTACTTTGAGAGTTTCCTACGGACACCCTCAACGTCCAACCTTATTAAACTGACATTTTTTGAGTAGATACAGATTTTTATTTTTGAAGTTGGCAACTTTTTTCTACAATTCCCCAATAAGAAGATACGGTTTATCGGCGAAATTTTGAGCTGAAAATAGTAGCCAATTTTTGGACACTTGTAACTCCTTTGGGTGGAATCGTACAGAAAAGTTGTCAACAGCAAAAATAAAGATCTAGGTTTGCTCTACAGAAGTAGCTAAAGTTTTTCCAGTTTGAGTCGAATTTCGCATTGTGACGCTACCTCGAAGCTCTCCATTTTTTGAGTTTTCACGAAATCATGCAAAAAAGAAAATTCCGGGTTTTTCTGGTTGTTTGAAATCAAGATTTTGAATCAACCGGATGTTAGCTAAAGCATCAAAACCTTCATATACACTGACCCGGACTACTGTAGTTACAGTAATCCTCTCCTGAGTCTCAAAACAAAAATTATGTACTTTTTGCAAAATTTTAGTCTGTCTAGATCAAAACCTTTTTGTTTCGTAGAGGGGGAAATCGAAACTGCGCGAAAAAAAAACTAATCGGTTTTTATGATTTTCTCTTTTGTCCATTACAAAATGAATAGGTACAAACTGAAAAAAACTAGTCGAGATTTAATGTTGTACGACGTATATTATTAATCCTTCATACATTTCGGACTTGATACTTTCATGTAGATATATACTTGTATTAAAAGGATATATATACCTATATGTATAGTTTTTTGGGAATTATTTCGAGAAAATGGAGAGAGAGAGAGAGACGCAGAGAATTTGGGATCGAGAGAGAGGAAACACTTGAAATGATGACCGGATAATAGATGACCGGTGTGTCAACATGAAACAAAACAACAGCACTTGAAGTCTATGCGAGACTTAGAAATAGATAGATGGGTAGTGAGAAGTGGCAGTGAGAAGAGAGACACTGAGCCATTTTTTGGGAATTGAGAGAGCGAGAGAGATCTTCGCCATCGGGAGAAATGGTTCTGGAACAATAAGCAATACAAGATATGTATTTTAGTTTAAAATATGTAGTGGGGAAGTTGACTCGGGTAGAGGTTAAAACTCGTCGAAACTTATTTTTTTCCAATCCAGTTCTCAAAAATTATACATTTTCGGATAGAGCAAGTCTTGAGCGTCATTTTTGTAGTTGACAACTTTTTGATAAAACTTCTAGGTTTTGAGATGTGCGCCTTTAAGAGCGGCTACCATCTTCAAAAACGCATATCTAAGAACTTTGAAGAGCTATCAAAAAGTTGTCAACTGTAAAAATGAAGAGCTTAGTTTGATCTACATGAATATGTAGTTTGTTAATATGTGTGACTATTTTGGATAGAGTTACATTTGTTTGAATTTGAGCTTAGTTTTTTGTGACAAGGCAAACTGGAGGTACTGAGATAATTACTGAGATTATTGGTCATTGTAGTTAATTATGGACTTTAAAAATTATGTTTTATAATTACAAAATCAGAAAAAATTTTAATTTGAATGCTTTTGGGCTTAAAAATCTCATTGCCGCATTTCTATTGTGTTGAAAACAAATTTTAACTTCCATCAAAATAAGCAAATTGTTCAGCTGACTCTCACATTTCAGGAGTTTGAGTCTCATTTGTATTGTCTATATTTTTGAATAGATCAAGCCTAATTCCTTATTTTCGTAATTGACAACTTTTTTCTACAGTTCCTCCCTAGGAAGATACGATGCATCAAAGTTTCGGGAAATTTTTGAGCTGAAAATTGTAGTCAAACTTTGGAGACTCATAACTCTCTATGGTGGAGTTGGACATAAAAGTTGTGATATTCAAAAATAAAAACCAAGCCTAGATCTTCAATTTTGTAGTTGACTGTTTTTTGATAGCAGTTTTAAATTTTGAGATATGCGCCTTTGAAGATGGTAGCCTATTCTAACGACTCATATCAGAGAGGAAGAGAAGCTAGAGGGTCTGACTTCTATGCGACTCTTCCCCCAGTTTCTACAAAACCATTTCCCATTTTTCAGGACTGCTCCTATCAATCCTCCAACTATTCCGTCAATTGGACCTACGATGAGCTGAGTAACGATATTGTCTTCAAACTGACTTCTCAATCTGATTTCACGAATTTCTATACAGCAATCGGATTTGGAAATGAGAAGCCGGTAAACGCTTAGAAACAACAATTCATCATAATTATCTCCACTTTTGTAGGAAGACGTCATCGCAGTATACGTCCGATCCCTTCAAATCGGTCTAATTGATGGACATCTCGTGGATGATGGAGCTATTGAATCTGATGAGAAGACGAATGTCCAAGCGTTACAGTTTGATCTACAAAATGGAGTGTTGACTGCTCAGTGTGAGTGAATCAAGACATTTTTGATTGCTGACTTTGAAGCGTCCTCGACGCGTTTTATTAGAGAACCATCCTTATAATTTTTGCATGGTTGTGTAGATCAAAACTAGAGCTATATTTGTGTAGTTGAAAGCTTTTTGATAGCTCGTCACGCTTTAGAGATATGCGCCTTTAAGTTCGACAGACAAGATGACGAGACGCATAGAAATGAGAGCAGAAAAATTGACTAACTTTGACCCTTCATAATTTTTTCAGATTTTAACGAAACGCTTTTAATTTACATATATCTTGTAGATAAAAAATAGGGCTTCATTTTAGTAGTTGACATAGTTTTGATAGCTTCTCACACTTTTGAGATATGCGCATTTAAAGATGGTAGCTATACGGTGCGAGAGGTAGCAGAGGGGAGAAACGCAGGGAAGCAAGACTCCTCGTTTCGCACACTCTCTCCCACTCCTCCAGGTACCCATCTTTGAAGGCGCATATCTCAAAAGTGTGAATTTCTATCAAAAAGTTGTCAACTGCAAAATTGTAGAACTAGACTTTATCTGTTTAACGAATGTAAAAACAAAAAATTTAAACCAAATATGACGCCCCACGAAGTTGACAAACTTTTGAATTTTTCAGTCGCCCGCCCAGTGGAAACTTTCGACACCCAAGATTCAGACCTCGGAAGTTGTATTGTAAGTTTCCGAATGGAGCTGCTTTCTATGTCTAACTTTTCAGACCATGTTCTTCCTCACTTCCCCACGTGAGATCATCACCGGCGCCCCGCTGGAACTTGGCAGTGAGAGTAGTCTGCAGAAGATTAGAGTCTGCGATATCGCGGTGACTTGTGCCACTAAAATGCATAATGATGTTCTTGTGAAGCGACAAGAGGATTCAGATGTGGCACCGATTTGCTCAAGTGGACCGGAGGATCAGAAGAATCGGGTTCAATGGACTGTTGATGGGGATTTGGTGAGTTTGAGGTCTTGTAGAATTGTTAAATGCGGCTGTGTGAATTCGAATTTTATATGATTGTGTAGCTATGATTATGATCTAAATTTTTGTAGTTGAAACTTTTTTGATATTTCTGCAGGCTTTCGAGATATGCGCCTTTAAAGATGGTAGCCTTGTCGAGACGAGATGGAGAGTAGGGGAGAGACGCAGAGAAGGTGCGCGGTACCGTTGTAAGCTACCATATTTAAAGGTGCATATCTTCAAAGCGTGACCAGTTATCAAAAAACTTTTAACAACAAAAATGCAGCTCTAGTTTTGATCTACACAATCGTATAAAAATTATAATAATGACTCCTTATTCAAAAGCCTCGGGGGAAGCTTTAACATTTTATCGCCAAATTAAATATAAAACTTATAACAAACCACCGAGATTCGACACAGTTACAAGCTGTCAAATAAATATCATCAATTTAAAAAAATAAAAAAACATTTCAGGTCCACTTTTCGATCTTCCAAAACAGCAAAAAAGGACGTTGGTGGTCTGCAATTGGAGTTGGACAATCCATGGATGACCTCAATATGATCCTTCTCTTCGCCGATACTGGAAAATTGAAGAGTCAAGGAATCTACAGAACTGAAGGGAAGATGGTACCGGAAGCAGTTCAATATGAGGGAATTGAAGTGAAGAAAGATCGGGCAGTGACGAATAATGGAAAGGCTCAATTCGACATTTCCATTGAGAAGAAATTCTTCTTGGACCGAGTGGTAAGGGGGCATTTTTCGTTTTTTTTTTGGAGCTGGTAGGCCGATTAAAAAACGTGTTTAAACTCAGGGAATTTTGAGAAATTCGCCCGCCGTTTGGGCGATTTGCCCACCAATTGGGCGGTCGTGCCCACCCGGGTTGATATCTTTGATAGCCGGCGAAATATGAACGTTCAAAGTTTGGAGAGGGTGCAGACAACGAGACACTCACGCTTCTCTGCGTCTCTCTGCCTCCGAATCCTTCGACCACAGACTTTCTTTCTTTGCTAGGAATGATACTATTCATTTGAAAACCACCAGAAGAGGAAAAATGAGAGACGCAGAGAAGCGAGAGTGTCTGACAGTCTGCATCCTCTTCGACTTCAAACACCCATATCTCAGAAACTAATAGAGATTTTCAAAAGTTGTTAACTGAGAAAAGATGTAAGATTGTAAGATCATTATTTTGTCAGTTGACAACTTTTTGATATTTTCCATAGCTAGAGAGTTATGAGCGTTCAAAGTTTGGAGAGGGCGCAGACACTCATACACGCTCGCTTCTCTGCGTCTCTCGCTTGAGCCGCTTATCTTCAAAGATTCATATCTCGAAACCTAGAAGAGCTATCAAAATGTTGACAACTACAAAAATGGAGTTTTAGGTTTGATCTACAAAATGAAATAAATTTTGAAACAGCCAAGTGATAAGGGGTTATAGAAAATTAAAGAAAAAACAAAATTTTCCAGAACGACCAAGGATGCTTCACAATGCAAGTCGCCCTTCTCGCCGGTCAATACAAGCCAGACTACATGATTCAAAAACATCAAAACACTCCTCACAGCATTGAAATCTGTAATTTGGATGCCTGCAAAGCACCAGTTGAGCCACAACAAGAGATCGATGGAGAGACTCCGAAAAGAACGGCCCGTCCGTTGGTTAATGGAGATGAAGACGCCGTCGAAGCTTCTGGAGCCGTCGAAGGGGCGGAGACAACGAGAGCAGCTGTTCTGAATAATGATGTGGAGGGATCAGGGCTCCCAGTGATTCAGGAGCCAAAGATTGAGAATCAAGAGCCAAAAACTACTCCTCATACAGCAGAAGTGGCAGATGAAAAGCCGCTAACTGGTGATGCTTCAACAGCTGCTGCTCCAGATGTCTCCCAGAATTCCTCGACGTCATCTGCCACAGTAGCTGCTACAGTAGTCGTCTCTCTGGCCTCCTCCACCCCGATTCCCGAACCAATGACCCCTGAAAAGAGTCCGTTTTTCTTAAGATTAACCCAAAACTCATTGGAATTTACTCCAGATCACGTGTTTGCTGTGGACAATCAGACAACGAAACAAGACAAGTCAGATGACGTCACGAGCAAGAAGCCTGAGGAGAAAGTGGACGACGCTCCAGAAGAGACGACGAAGACGTCGGCGGGAAGTGTTGGAGATGGAGCCAAGAATGGGTGTGGAGCTGAGCACGAGGACTTGAAGATTTGTGAATCGTACTTTGCCGAGTATTTGGGAAAAGTCAATGAGTGGTCTGAGAAACATAATATGACAATTTCCAGTCATATGTGGAAGGTTTGTTCTGCGTAGCGACTCGGAGAGGATACGGAGTACTGTAGGCACCAAGGTTACTGTAGGAAGAATCGGACCTCCTGAGTGATAGTTGTCCTCCGAGTTACTGCAGTTACTTAGATTACAGTAGGATATAAAGGTTACTGTAAAAATTCAATGGAGCGCGTTTGCAATACAAAAAATTATCCGGCGGTGGTTCGGATGTACAGTAAGCTCCGGGAGCGAATTTTTTGAAATTGGTTTAGCAGAAATTCTGAAAAATCATCAAAAATGTTCACATTCTTGATGAAAAATTGAAAATTTTTCAAAAAACTCGAAATTTTTTGAATTTGGAATTTCGGCGCCAATTACACGGAGCCTTTACAAGTATGAGATCTACAGTAAGCTACAGTAAATGTTCAAATGTTAGAGCTACAGTAATCCAGGAGTCTACAGTAACCCTATTATCCCTCTCGACCCAGAAATTCTCGAAACTACAGTAATCGACTACAGTTTTTGCATAAGGGAAAATAGAAATTAGAAATGCTGACGCTAGTTTGGGTTACTGTAGGTTATTGGGATTACTGTAAGTCTGCTCTGCAAACTACAGTATACCAATCCCCAATTCGGCTCTATTCCAGTTTAGATGTCCTTTAAAAACTCACACGTCCCTTAAAACACTTAAACGTTCTTTCAAACTCTAATTTTTTTTAAACGTCCTTTCAAAAGTTTAGTCGTCCCAAAAAACGTTTAAACGTCCTGTAAAATGTTTAGACGTCCCTTGAAATTCCCAAATATGTTCAAAAATTTTTAGACGTCCCAAAAAACATTTAGACGTCCCACAAAACGTTTAGACGTCTCAAAAAACATATAGACGTCCCTTGAACACTTTCAGTGATTATTAGTGTTGAAAGGACGTCTAAATGTTTTTTGGGACGTTTAAACATTTTTGAACATATTTGGGATCCGAAAGGACGTTTAAATGTTTCAAAGGACGTCTAAGTGTTTCAAGGGACGTCTAAGTGTTTTAAGGGACGTTTAAGTGTTTTTTGGGACGTTCAATTTTTCAAAGGACATCTAAACTGGAATAGAGCCCCCAATTCTTAAAAAAATATTCTAGGCGTGCACCCTGCTGTCTCAAGTCCAACACGTCACTACAATGTGCTGTACAATTTTCCGAAATACGTGTGCCACGTATCTCCAACTCTAAATATTCCTTCCGTCGCAATCGCGCTCTACCGGACTCTTCGCTAGAGCGCGATTGCAATCCTTCAATTCTTGTGTAAAAATCTAAAAATCCCCTCCATTCCGCAGTGTCACATGATTATTTATTAGTTCTTTTATTCAAATTTTATGCCAAAATGAAAGAAAATTTTTATGATAATTCCTGTTTCTCATTCGAATAGTTTGGTGGGATTTCCGAATTCTTGGCCATCTCGGATTCATCATTCTGAAAAAAAGAGAGAATTCAAGGTTATTTAGGAAAACGATCACATAATAATTATATGGGTGTTCTGTCTTCTTTTTTTTTGCGCCGTCAAGGACATTATGCCTGAAGAAAAAAAAGAAAAAGCATCTTGGCAGAGAAGGAGAAGAATGAAAAAAAGGAGAATGACTTTTGTCAGGAGAAGTTTAGAGGTCGTATGCATACAGGGGTGATCCTTTACTAATTGTAGACAAGAAGATGCGGAAGAATTAGGGAAAAAGACTGGTTCCAAGTGCTTAGAAGTATAACGACAGACAATGAAAAAAACATTGGAGGAGGAAGTTTATTTGCCCTTTTTTGAGAATGTCTACTTTTTGAGGGACCTATGTACAGTACCGCTAAAAAGGTTATCAACTTTGGCTGTTTTCAATGGTAAACGACCAACTTTAACAGTGTATTTCGGTGTCTCCTGATTGTCCGACAAATTTTATTTTGCATGGGTTGGACAGAACAAAAATAGCACATAATTTTTGTAGTTCACCATTTTTTTGTAGAGGTACTACCTTGAAAGTTATAGATAATCAAAGTGCATAATAGCAAAATTTTGGAACTTTTCACTTTAACACCCTGTAACTTTCAAGATAGTGTCCCTACAGAAAAATGGTCAACTACAAAAATGATGTGCTAATTTTGCTTTATTCAGCCCATACAAAATTGAATTTATCGGACAATCAAGAGACACCAAAATAAACTGTCAAAGTTGGTCATTTTCCACTGAAAACAGCCAAAGTTGGTAACCGTTTGAGCGGTACCCAGACAACGTTTGGATGAGATCGAGAAGAAATCAAGTTAAGAAAGTAACACTGTCGCTTGTGTGGACTTGTCTGAAATCAGACCACAGGTCGGTCGGGATTCAAAAATGGGTACTCTTTTTCTAACAGAGACTTTTGAATTTTTTTCAAATTTCAGAGTAAAAATGATCTAATTACCGGACATATCCCCGTATTGATTGAGTTTTAAATTTATAGTAGAAAATTAGACTTTATTCAAAAAAATTCAGGCCGATATAGGTAACGAACGCCAATCAATTTTCGCGAAAAAAGGCCCATTTTTCGTGAATTTTTATCACATTTCAAGATGAAATGTCTGGTTTCCAAACTTTAGGTTTCTATGAATTCCGGAACAATTTTAAGACGAACCTGAGGAACATCAAGAAAATTATTTCGCTTTACAGAGTTTCATCTTTTTGTTTAAAAACAGAAACAATGGAAGAAAAAAAACCGATTTATTATTTTAGGTCCTTCCGGAGAGTTCAATTATTCGGTTAATTTTCTAAAGTTTTTAAATTTTATTTTTTGAAATATTTTGAATCCAACAATGATGACACATTTTTCATCCAAACTCACCCCATCAACAGACGACGAGAACTCATTAAGTGGTTGTAGGAAAGCCATATTCACGGCTACAGTGATATGAAGGGAGATGGCTCCGAGATACATCCAGAATGGACCGAGAACGCTGAAACAAAAGAAAAGTTTACCTTCGAAACATTACTTCGAATTCAAATTTCACTCGTTTTCAGTTTTCCGTTGAATGTCCATGTATCAATTTCAAGATAGCGGAAGTGCGTCACAGATCAATTTTTCTACTAATCTGGAGATCAAATTTAGAGCTTCAAGTTTGTATTTCACATCTTTTAGATACCTTTTTTGGTTTCCGGAGAACTGGAGTCTTTAAAGGAGGACAGAAGTCATATTTTTTTATTTGAGATTCTGATACTTCAGAAAATTCTGAACAACTTTCATCATTGGAGCATATGCTAAAAATCGCTCTAAACACCCTAAATTCACGTTTTCCCGGCTCAAAAGGAGCTTTCGTGGAAGAGTTTTCCCACGCGAATTTTCGCCCCCGTGTAGTCCTCTCGGACAATATTATTTATTTTTATTTCTCGATGTTTCGTTTTCGTGCTTTTTTCAACAAAATTTCGTTTTTTTTTCAACTTATATCGTTCTGAAGTGTCAGAATCTCAAATAAAAAAATATGACTTCTGTCCTCCTTTAAACGCACATATTTAAAAAACTTGGTTAGCTATAGAAAAGTTATCAATTATAGAAATAATCTCCATAAAATTTTACACATTTTACTAGTTGGAAACTTTTTGATAGCTCCGCCCACTTTTGAGATATGAACGCTCAAAGATCGGTACCTAAAAGGGCATCTCGTTTCTCTGGGTATCTCCCTCTCATTTCCCTCTCGCCCTCTCAAGTATCTATATTTGAGCACATGTATCTCAAAAGTGGGCGGAGCTATCAAAAAATTGTCAACTACAAAAATATAGCTCTGGTTTTGTTCTACAAAATAAATAGTAAATTTGACAAAATCGAATGAAAGGGGATGTCATGACGGGCTCTCAAAGTTGGTTTATTTTACTCTACCCTCCACGGAGAGTTACAGCGACAAACTACATAGACTAAATTTCTCAACTACGAAAATGTAGAGCTAGATTTGATCTATATGTCACTAACCTATAAAACTTTCTCTCATTCACAAACTGTCCTGGCAACTCGTTCAGATAAGTGGATCTCTTCCCAATCGCCATCAATAAAATAATCGAAACCGCGAGAAGATCCGTCAGAAGCATCAGAGTCATTGTGATAGTCGTATGGATTGTAATCAGCAATTTCTTCTTCATAAATATCCCAAACGCCGCCAAAACTGCACCCCCAATGTAGACAGTTGCCACGGGCAGGATCACCATTCGGAAGATTTCATTCGTGACAAAATATCCCTTCGATTCCAGAATAAAATAGACAGAAACTTCGAGAAGCATCGTCAGAATTTGCATTGAGACGGTGAGAAGTGCCGCCCGTGGTGCTCCGAACAATTCGAAGCACGCGGCAGGACGGCGGGAATTTGAATTTTGGGTCGAGGTGGAGCGCATTGATTTTCTTGAAAAAAAGTTGGGTGGTGGACGTTTTCCTTGATTTTTTAGACGTTTTCGAGGTGGCATTTTATTGATTTTTATATTGTTTGAGAGTTGAATAAAAGACTGACTTTTGAGGAGAAAAGAAGGGAGCCTTTTAATGGAAAAACGGGAATAAATGGAGACGAAAAGAGGGATAAATGTCAAGAGCAGACGGAAGGAGAAGACGGAAATCATCGTGTTCTTTATTCTCGTTCTTTTCTTTTTTTTTGGAAGGGCAGAAGACGTTCAGAATTTGGAAGAGACAGTGAGATTCGATTTTTGAGCCTACGGTAGGTTACTGTAGGTCTACTATAGTGAGTATCCATCGGTACTAATTTTTAAAATTAAAATAGTCTGGCGTGCCTTTGACGCTTTTAAAATTGAAGTGCTGTATAAATCTTTTTTTAAAACAACATCACCCGTTTGCTCTCGTAGCTATTAAAAAATCTGTAAGTCAAAAATTCAAAACGATCTCAAAACAATCCAAATGAGAAAATCAATAGAAAAGAAGAAGAACACGAATTCCGGATTTATTCGGAGAAGAACGATTCCACTATCCATCTGCGTCTCCCTTCTCTTTTCATTCTTCCTTTCTCCGATACATTGTAAATGACGACTGACCCAGAAACTGGAAACTAAGCTGTCGGTGGGGAGATCGCATCCTGTTGTATTGTATCACCTGAAATTTCAGCTTCGCACTTTTATTTTTTGTTGTCCCCACGGGGACTGGGCCGAGCCCGGCAGCAGTGCAACGCCAGGACGACCCTTGGAAAGTCGGAGCAAGCCCCGAGTCTTTCCTAGATTCCAAAAATCATATAACCTTTATTACACTCATTCGAGTGTATACCGTAGGTTAATACGATAAGAACAGATACTACACTTTGATCTTAGCTAATAAGCCGAAGAAGCGATAAACTGAAAGAGAGGCGAGGGGTGTAGGGTTAAACAGTGTACGGACAAAAACCGGGCTCGCGACCACCACCGTGAAATGTGCGGAGGAGACGCAGACAACGAGAGACACAAGCAATCGCGCTCGACAGTCACGCGTTAGAGAGTGGAGAGTGCAGAGAAACGCGGTTAGCTTGGATTTTTAAACCAATAATTCCCAAATTCATCTGAAAAACTCAAAAATGCCACCTAAAAAAAAGAGAACACGTTTGAATTCTTCTAGAATTGATGCAGAATGCTTAAAGCAGGTATTATATCGAAAACTTGAATAAAAAACATGGAAAATTTCAGTTGAACCTACTACATGTCTGCGGATATTGTTCGAAACTGGTGGGACACGACGAGAAAAGTCATATTGAGCATGCAAGTAGTCATGAAGTGAATAAAAACTTTGAGATAATTAAGTAATACGTATATTTGATTGCAGAACGAAATCAAACAGTGCCGAACTTGCTGCATTCCATTAAAACCCGAGGAAATTCCGAAACATCTCAAAACAATTCATCGTGAGCAAAGGAAAATTAACGTTAAAAACTATAAAATTTCAGCTGGCAAAAACAATCAAATCAGATTTTCCATGGATAAAACAATTATCGAGCTTCGAATTGCCGCTGGAAAAGGATTCTCAAATTTCTGGGGAATTTGCTTGCCGGCGACAGATTGTGAGGAGTCTCATTGGGAAAAATGCGAAAATTATTAAATTTTGAATGAAACAGCAAGGTTTTTGGTGTCTTTGTCGCAAAAAATAATTTTATTTTTCGAAAATCCCTTCAAAAAATTCTTTTTTCAGCCACTCTAGGAAGTTTCGGCGCAGTCACCGCGAGATGGTGGAATAATTTCAAAAACGGGCGGTCTCTCGGCGTATTTCGACTACTAAAATCGAAATTTCATTGGAAATGTCCGATTTGCGAGACGAAACCAACGATGGTATTCGGAGATTCGATCACAATGAGAGCATACGCGATATCCCATCTGGAACAGTCTCATTTCTACCAAATCATCCAAAATCTTCCCGGATTTTTCGAGTTCGAATGGTTTCATTTGAATGAAGAGGCGGATTTCAATGTGAGAGTGTTGATGGATTTAGCAGAACAACGAGTGAAACAACAGAATCGAAGTTATCGAACGTTCTACACTGTGAATTTGACGAAAATGGAGAATGGACTGAAATTTACGGAAGAGTTGAAAAGGAGGAGTGGAATTGAGAAGGATGTGAAATTCTGTCTGCATTGTTGCTCAATTCTGCCTCTGGAATCAATTAAAGACCATTTTCGAACGATCAGTCATTCTTCATTGAAAGCGTACGTTTCGCTGTCGGAGTTTTCGGAAAATCGAAATAAAAACTCTGAAAAATAAAATACATCGTTGCATTTTACTATTTTTAGTTTCCAGATTTTTTTCATCAGAAGTGATTGTGAAATGAACATTATCCCGACATTGTAGATGACACTGAGTCGGCACGGATAAAATTCCATCTCATTTTTCAAAGAGCGACTTTGAATTTCAAGAACAATTCATAGTTTAGTCGATTTTTTAGCGTTTTTTGCCTCATTTTTGTATATTTTTCATGTATCAATTAAAACACGAACTTATCTTGAAATTCGATGTTGCTCGTTAAATAATCGTAATGGGATTTTATCCACGTCGCTTGCAGTTTAAGCTCCGCCCAAATTCCCCTGTCGCACTCGCGTTTCGTGGTTTTTGTTTGAAAATTCTTTTTGGAACTTTTTTTTCACATTACTCCCAATATCTCGATTAAGATTCACGAATTCTCATTGAAATTATGAAAATTTTTAGAAAAATATCTGAAAATTGGTGATTTTTCTCGGATTTTCCTGAAATTTTCAGTTTCCACTTCGGCTAAGGCAAAAATGACAAATATTCTCACTCTTAAAGTGTTTCACTATTCAGCGATCGCTCTGAGATTCCGCACCCCTTCCAATCAGCGCACTTGCGGCCAGATTTCGTCTCTCACTTTTATATACTCTCTATGTTTGTGCTTACAAGAATTTTAATCACACTTTTAGTCACACCTGGGGATATCCCTATACCGTTTTGCCTTTTTCAGTGGAAAATTATAATCTTTGACAGCTTGCCAAGGTGTCAGAAATATACATTTTCTTGTATATCTTTCTGCGCAAATTGTACAAAACTAGATCTTTCTGTAGCAAATTTCAGTTTTTCAGCGTTCCCGAAAGCACGTCATTCATCCAAGTGACCCCCACTACTCCTGCAAACCCACTCGAATCTGAATCACAACCGGAGATACCAGAACTGCTGGAGAAAGAAGAAGAGTCATTTGAGTTCCCGAGAGAACTCTTCTTGTATTCGACAGTTTATAAGGTTTGTAATTTTCTGACTCAAAAACACAATTTCGTTTTTTTCCAGAATCTACGCCAGGACGAGTTCAAATGGCGTTGCTGTCTGTGTCCACGTACTCATGCACTCACTTTTGTCACACAAATCATAATGAGAATGCACGCATTGAGACATATCGAGCAGCATCACAAATTCCTGTTCACCGAGGAGTTTTTGACATTCGAATGGTTGTCTCTTCAGAATGAAATGCGTGCTTCATTCGATATTCGTCATTACATCCCGCTGCAGTATACCATTAAAGGAGAGGACACTTTTAATGGAAGGTAAGAACGTTTTTCAGACTTTTTTCCCGTTGAAATTTCAAATTTTTTAGAGATCCGAACGACTACATGCTCCCTCAACAATACTATTTCCTTCCAAAGGAATACGCGACGGACACAGTGATCTGTGGATTCTGTTATCGATCTTTCAATCGAATCGACTTTCTCCTTCATATTGTGATTCATGGATTCATAGTGGATCATAGCGAATCCTGCGTACTCCGACCCGTCACTCTCGACATGAAAGTTCGCGAATTGATGGGACAAAACAACTATTCGGACGCTGGACTCGACGATGAGCCTCTTACGGTTCTGTCGGTTGATGGAAAACGATTGAAAGCGAAGATGGATTTGATGAATGAAAGGAAAAGTAATATGTCGAGATTTTCGGATATTACGACACCGTTTAAGAGTGAAATGGATACAGATGGAGAGATGTCGACGGTAAGGGGAAATCACATCTTATAACTGCGCTCTACCGAAACTGAAGCAAATAGTGTGCGAAATTGAGAGACTCAGAGAAAATGAGACATTTCTCAAGAGGATTTCGGTTGAGCGCAGTTGTAAGAGCTTTGCTTATAATGTATTCAACATTTCAGCCTCGCAGTCGAAAATCGGCGATGGATGCCCGACGACTTCTGACTGAAACCTTCAAAGTGCTCCAAGAAAACGCTCGAAATCGAAGAGACACGTGGAATGCCACGTCTTCTTCCTCTTCCTCAGATGACGATGACAACTCAGAAGACGAACGATTCGAGAAGAAACTGGAAATAGAATCGAAAACGAAACTGGAGAGATACGAAACATCGAAAAGTAGAGAATCGTCTCTGTTAGAGAAGAAAACGGTGGATGTATCCAGTATGAGACCGGCTGAAATTCGAGAATGGATTAGGAGAGAGGCGAGGAGAAGAGGAGTCGATTGGAAGGAGGATTCAGATGAATCCACGTCTTCTGATGATGATGACACAATTCCTAGAGAGAAGACGTCGACAACGGAGAAGAAATGGGCGAATATGAAGTTGCAGGATATTAAAGAGAAGTGAGTGAGAAATTCCTGTAAATTCTTTGACAAAATTCAATTACTGAACTCCCAAATATCCCAAAATCATTCACTTCTTTTCTTCCAGAATTCGCCAAGCGGCCAAACGAAGGAACGTGACACTTTCAAGCGAAACGTCGAGTAGTGACAGTGATGATAACTAAACATATCAATCAATAAAATTCAATTTTTTCAAACCAAATCCCCACCTATGCATGATATGATCTCTGTGAATATAATTGAAACGTTTTTCAAGTATTTTCAAATGTCTAACTCGATTTATTTTCCTGGTGAATTCACAACTTTTAAAATCAATTCTATTGTTTTCTGGATTTTTTACCTGTTCAACTGCTCAGGCACGATTTTTCAAAATATTTTCTCGTTCGTTTCCAGGTTTTGAAGAGGACAAGTGACTCAAATTTTTCCAGATGGCCGGAAAATCTATCGAACTATCCGATTTACCACCAGAAACGTTGCAATTGTTAGTGGAGACATGTGATTTCCTTTCAAGGTTAGATATTTTTCTGATTCTCATGTTTTCCAGCCATTTATTGAATTTTATCGATGTTTTTGATCCAAAAAGTGATAAAATAACGGACAATCTTGATTTCCAAACACATTTATTTGAAAAAGAGTCCCGGAGCGTTCGTTTTCTCATAATTTCAAAATTTTTCATCAAATGAAAATTTCCAGACGTCAACTCCGCGCTTCCTCCTCCCTCATGTGTCAAGTCGTCGATTCCACAAAACTATTTATTCCATCGGTTGAAGTTGGTCTCTGGGGAGATGAAGTAAAATTTGGGCTCAAATTCGATCAGCTCGAAAAAGTGTACACCCGGAAATACAAAAAATATCCGACGGGCGGAACTCAAATTTGTCAGGATTGTCGAGAGGATGTGTTGGTGGAAAACTCGAATTACATCGATGAAGCAGTCAACTGGTTCAGACAAATGTGTCTCCAGAAAAACGTGACAATCGGACAGTTAAAAATTGAATCGATTTTCAAATCGAGAAAAATGGAAACAACACTCGACTTGGTTCTGAGGAAATCTGGAATAAAAATCAAATCGATTCTTTGTGTGGGAATGGAATCTGTTGATTTGATGTGAAAGATCATGGATTATTCTGATAAGAAAGTGTTAAAAGAGATGAAAGCGAGACAGCGGGATGTGAGAGAATCAATGGTCATCGGCTTTTGCAGCAACCCGACAAGGCAACCCGGAAATCCTTCACAATTTCGTTACGAAATTGTGAGAAATTTGGAGAGGATTGAGGTGAGAAATTGACAGTTGTTTCAATGAAAGTACACGGAAAACATAGGCTTTGAAAATTCGTAAATAGTTTTCGGTGAATAATTTTGAAAGTTATTCTAAGTGGACTGATATATAAAAATTGTTCATTCATCAAATGTAATACCTCCTTGAACAAGTTCTTCCCAATTTCCAGATCGAGTGCCCCTGCATTGTCCTCGATAAAGACGTTCTATCCCTCAACGCATCCGTAATCTCTTTGATCTCCTGCGATCTCACTGAAGGTTTGATCTACAAACTCATTGAAAAGTTCACAAACAGAAGAGAAGAGGGATCTGCATTCTGTATTCAGAACTCGCGGAAAAAAACATTTGGATTTGAAAATGATTCCGCCAGGATTCGAAGAGTCGGGTAGTACAGATGAATAGTGAGTAATTATAATTTCAATAAAAAGCAATCACAAATTTTAATTTTCAGCAAAGAATATCGCAACCAACTCATCGACACCAACCACCCGACCGTCTACCTCCGTGTCAGTGAAGATCGAGTTATCCTTCAGATCGGAGACACCAAAAAAGCGGATTTCTGGTTTTAAGATGAAACAAGCGATGGTTCTGATTTTCTGTTCTCGTTCTTTTGTATTCAATTTATGTTTTTTGTGTATTTTTTTGTGCTCCAAGTGGCCAATTCAATAAAATTATGTTCGAATCAATCACTGTTGATTTTCTGCTTGATTTCCAGAGACTTGGTGTCTTTTCCTTGTTATTTTCCCTTTTTTTGTTGTTGCGTTACTTTCTGAATTTAAACTCTCAGTTTCAGAAATCTTCGATTAAAAAAATTCATTCCAGATGACCGGAAAATCAATCGAATTATCCGAATTACCACCGGAGATTCAGCAATTACTGGTGGACAAATGTGATTTTATTACAAGGTTTTTTCTAATTCTCAAATAGTTATTCTTGAATTTTTCAGCGATTTTTTTGCTTTAATTTTTGATTCTAGCCACGTTTCGCTGTAGAAAAGTTGATTTATTGAGAAAAAAACAAGAAAGACAGTTTTTTTTTTTGAAAAATGTCAGAAATTCTTGATTTTTCAGACACATTTGTACAAAAATCGTTCAATTTTTCAAAAGAAAAGGTATATCGGAGCGTTCGCTTTCTAGAAAATCTTTCTCAAAATATTCAAACGAAAATTTCCAGACGTCGACTTCGCGCTTCCTCCTCCCTCATGTATCAACTCGTCAATTCCACAAAACTATTTATTCCATCAGTGAAAATCAAGGAACTTTCGAACGAAGGAGTACTCGTGAAGCTGACAATCAAGTGGGTCAAAGACGATTACACGCTGAAATTCAAGAAAAATCAGAAAGGCGGAACAAGAATTTGTCAAGATTTTCGTAAGGAAGTGTTGATTGAAAATTCGAATCCAATGGATGAAGGGATCGACTGGTTCAGACAGATGTGTCTCCAGAAGAACGTCAAAATCGGACAGTTTCAAATCAATGACGACTCGAAAAAATTGACAGAAAAACTCGACGAAGTTCTGAAGAAAAGTGAAATTCCATTGAAAATCAAATCGATTCATTGTGTGGGAACAGAATCTGTTGATTTGATGTGGAAGATTATGGAGTATTGTGATAAGCGACTGTTGAAAGAGATGAAAGTGATCAAGGTTAAGGAAGATGATAATTTCGAATTGTTCGGAAAGCATGACGAAATTGTGAAAAATTTGGAAAAGATTGAGGTGAGAAATTGAATAATTCCAACTAAAAATGAATCGTAAAACAATGAATCTACTGAAGATGATAGTTGAGACGGCGGAGAGGAGAGACAGAGGTGATATACTGTCTGGCTTCTCTGTGCTCTCTCTTTCTCTCATCACGTGGTGGTCCCGACGTGTTCATGAGCTCATATCTTGATAAATGTCACAAATTTGACTACCATCCGAACAAAATATTAAAGGTTTATCCATTCAAAAAACGCAAATTCAAAAAAACAGATGCTTATGAACATTTGGCTATTCAATTTAAATAAATGTTGAGTTTTTAAAACTTGTTCAATTCCAAATTAAAAACTCTTCCCTGATTTCCAGATCGACATTCCCTGTAATGCCTCTGTTGAAGACGTTCTATCTCTGAACGCATCTGTAATCTCCTTGAATTCCGAGAGTTTCACAGAGGAATTTGTCTACACACTCATCGAAAAGTTCACAAACAGAAGAGAAGATGGATCTGCATTCTGTATTCAGAACTCGCGGAAAAAACATTTGGATTTGAAAATGATTCCGCCAGGATTCGAAGAGTCGGGTAGTACAGATGAATAGTGAGTAATTATCATATCAATAAAAAGCAATCACAAATTTCAATTTTCAGCAAAGAATATCGCAACCAACTCATCGACACCAACCACCCGACCGTCTACCTCCGTGTCAGTGAAGATCGAGTTCTCCTTGAGATCGGAGACACCAAAAAAGCGAATTTCTGGAATGAAGACGGAAGAATTTACATAAATGAACCGGAATACGATTACGACTCATCAGAATACGACGCGTACGATGATTTTGATGATTTGGAGAGTGAATATTATGGGAATCCATATGCATCCGATCCAGATTATGATCTACTCGATGGTAGAGCGTTCGATGAATCGGATTTCGAGGACGATGAAGACGAGTTCTAATTAATGTTTTAACATATTTTCTGTACCAGTTCGGTCCTCAATTTAAGCACCAATTCTCTATTGTAATCCACTTTTTCCTGTTTTTAAAACCTTCTACTGTTAATCACAACTCGTTGTTTCTTTTGTTGTTAATTAATGCTTTCCGCTCGAGAGCTCGTTTTCTTCTCTATATAAAATTTTCGCGCTTCTCATTCGAGAGTCCGAATTTGGGCGTGACGGCGTTCGCGTACTTTCTCACCTACCGTAGTACCATCCAGTTCAACACAAAACTCGAAAGACGCTAGTATCAGATTTCGCTTTTTATTGACTTTCAAAAATGTTTTGCATACATTCCAAAAATACAGTATCCTAAGCCTTATTTTTGAATTCCAAATCGATAAGTTTAGCAATTGTATTCAGTTGAATATTGGATGTCCCCTCGTAAATTGTTCCAATTTTACAGTCACGATAATATTTCTCCACTGGGAATTCTTTAGTGAAACCGACACCTCCCAGCCATTCGACACACTTTGAGGTTGTGTTGGTGGCGACCTGAACATAAGTTGGTGTGCTGCGTAGCGACTCGGTTGGTACCTGAGAAGCGAAGAGTTTTGCCATAGCCGCCTCACGAACGAATGGAAGACCGTTCTCCTTCATACGAGCAGCGTTGTAGACCAAGAGACGGGCGGCCTCGATTTCAGTACGGATTTGAGCGATTTGGTGTTGCATTCCCTGAAAATATAAATGAATTTGTGAGGTACTTGTAGTATTTTAGGCATTTTATCTACCTGGAAATCGATAAGCCTCTCTCCAAACTGTTCTCTCTGCTGAAGATATGGAATCGTTTGATCGAAACATCCTTGAGCCAGACCGAGCATCTGAGCACCAATTCCGATTCTTCCGGCGTTGAGACACTCGATTGCGTATTTGTAACCTGGAACGTATTCATCGAGTAATGGATCGGTATTCCAGCAATTCACCTTTTCCGTATTCTCCCAAAATCGCTGACTTGGGGACACGAACGTTGTCGAAATGAATGGGGCAAGTGGAAGACGCGCGGATTCCAAGTTTGTCTTCCTGCAAATGGATGGGGTCGTCAGAATTGAAAAGTGTAAGGTTGGGTGTAGAGAGGGAGGATAGAGGTTTGCTTTTGTAGTGAAGGTTTTGGCATGACGCCGTGAAAACGAAAGCGAGAGATGGAGAACACTGGGCGAGGAAAACGGTCAGATCTCAATTTTGAGTAAAGTTATGAAAAAGCTGTCAACTAAAAAATTCATCAGCATGGAATTAGCTACTGTTTGTTAGTTAATTATATTTTGATAGCAGCCACAGATTTTGAGATATATGACCCAGAATACAGAAGCGAGAAGGAATAAGCTAGGACTAGAGAAGCTGTCATATCTCGATTTTGTGCATAGCTATCAAAAAGTGGTCAACTGTTTATCTGATCAGTATAACATTTTCTATTTTGACAGTTGACGACTTTTTGATAGCAAACCGCGTTTCCGAGATATGACTCTCGATGTCTCCGTCACTCTTCTCTTTTTTCAACTACCACTTTTGTAGTTGTGTATCTCAAAAACCAATTGGGGTATCGAAAAGTTATGAGAAACAAAAATCATCTACAATCTACATTTTATTAGTTAACAACTTTTTGATAGCGCCTCTATCTTTTGAGATATGACACCAGATCCGAGAGCTCATATCTCCAGACTCAGCGGAGCTAACAAAAAAGTGTCAACTACAAAAATGAAGCTCTAGATGAAATCCACAATGCAAGATTGACAAACTAACCGGTTTGCCAATACTGAATCCTTTGCTATCCTTGTCAACCATGAAAGCCGTGATTCCTTTGTATCCTTGACTCGGATCAGCATTTGCAAATACCAAGAAAGCCTCCGAATGTTCTGAATTCGTTATCCACATTTTCGATCCATTAATAATATAATCATCTCCATCTTTCTTCGCAGTTGTCTTCAAAGCGAATGCATCTGAACCTGAACTGACTTCAGAGAGAGCAAATGACCCAACTGCTTCAGTGACACTTCTCGGAAGATATTTCTGTTTTTGTTCTTCCGTTCCGAGTTCAATGATGAGGGGAACAAAGAGTGTGTTGTGTACATCGACGAGAGCTGCCACAGATGCATCAACCTTCGAGATTTCTTCAATCACGAGGACGGCATCGAAGAATTTCGAACCGGAGCCACCGTACTTTTCAGGGACTTCGATACCCATTAGCTGGAAATTGTGGAATTTGAAATTCGCTTCAAAACTGTGTTTCTCTCTTACCCCATTATCAAAGCATCCTTTCAGCACTCTATCATCCATTTCCCCCTTTCTATCCATCTCCCGAACCAACGGTTGAATCACATCCCCAGCGAAACGTCGAACAGTTTCGACGAATGAATTTTCAGTCTCCGAGAGCAATTGAAGTGGTTGAGGTGTGACGTCATCGGCACGGTATTTCTGGGAGAATGATGCGGATGACGTGGAATTCAGAAGGCGGTGGGAGGTGTTGAGACGGAGAACACGGGCGAGAAGGGACATGATTTCAATTGAGAATTGAATTGATTTAGGGGGGAAATGTGGAAAAGTAAAGGGGTTTTCTTGTGTATTTTTTATTGTTTTGTAGTGGTTTACGTGGCAGATAAATGAAGAAAGACACGCAGATAATAGTTTTATTGTATTCTCAAAATGACGTCTTTTGCACCAAAAATTCAGATATCGAAAAGATTTTGTTCGGCCCGGTTTCAAGAAGAGGTACCTATTTTAAAACCTAATTTTTTTCAATTTTTAAAAGATTTACATCAAAAATATCCAATTTCTTGATGCATAACTAGCTTTTGATTGAATTCTGAAGAAAAGTCAAAAATTCAAAAAATCATCAGTGGAAGAGGGGAGAAAGCGTCGCTTTATATCTCCTTGCCGCCGGCCGGCATCACTCTTGGGCCGGATGGTTAAGGTCGGTGCGTCGTCGCGTCCGATCTGGCAAGTTAGGCAACGTTGACTACGGTTAGTGGATGGTTCGATCTCGGGGACTCGAATCAGCCTATTTTCAATTTTGTTTTACTTAATTTCTCTTTAGAAAACGATCTTCTTTATGTTTCATATGCTTTAAACAATTTTCATCAATAAATGTCTCATGAACTTTTTTCTGTGTGATGGTCGATGGGGGTCCGCAACTCGGCTCTAGTTATTCAAATGAAACAATATGCGGCAGTATTGCAAAAACTGCATGCCCTGATTGCCAAACACGGAAACGTTCCTCTCCGCCCACCAGTAGCCGTACACTAATGAGCCATCCTGCCTTGTCCTCCCGACCATAGCGCACTGTTTGTCGATGCAGCCACCTCTCCTTATTCTCCCGCCAAAATCAATTTTTCTAGTTAGAATATGCTCTATCGTTCTATATCCTTGTTTTTTCAATCATATGCTTTCAAAATCCTGATTACAGATGTCGGCTCCTGACTCGTATGACACGCCACAATTGATCAACTACATAGGATTCAATCAAGACTCCAAGTAAGTTGAATTCTGGGAAATGACTCGATTTTGGTCCGAAATTACTCGATATCAGAATCTGAATCAGTGAAACAAATGTCGGGTTTTCCTATTTGGAAATATTCAGAACCCGATAGCTTTCATCGAGAACTGACTCCAAAATTCAAATCTTCCCTGTGGTTCCATTCAAAAACATTCAAAATCAATGTTTTCCCAGGAGGCTTTCCATATTCTCGTAGTGAGGGAGGGCCGCGCGACCCCGTCTCACATTGACGTCTCTAATGACTACTGTAGTGTGGAGAGGGGGAAAATAGGTTCTTGGGGGGATGATCCCACAAGCAAAATAGATTTTGTGTACCATTTTCCACGTAGCTTGTTGTTTGTCAACTGTTTCTTGCACCTAAAGTACCGTGCAGTAAGATATACAATTTGGCTTTTTTAAACTTGAAAATGACCAATTTTGAAAGGATGTTACGATATCACTGATTGTCCTACCAAATAAAATTTTTAAAGGATCGTATAGAACAAAGGTAGAACTCCAATTTTGTAGTTGAAAACTTTTTTGTACGAATACTCCCTAGAGAGTTACATATTGACAAAGTAAATCCTCTCTCAAATCGCCCCATTCCAATTCAAAATAGAGTGATTTTTGAGATGTCCCCTTAAAATGACCATAACTCTCTAGGAAGTACCCGTACAGAAACGTCTTCAACTACAAAAATGGAGGTCTACTTTTGTTCTGTATGATCCATTAAAACCTACTGGGTGTGACAATCAGAACTACCGTTACACACTCTCAAAGTTGGTCAATTCCAACTGCAAACGGTCAAAATTAGGTAATATAGTAGGTGCACAACAGAGTTGCATGGAAGTGAAAGTATCTAGTTCGGAAGTCGAGTCCCGTAAGACGCTACAATCAATTCAAAATCAAAACAACATTTCAACGATCCTATGACCAAAGAATGTTGAAAAATAACTAGATATACTTATTCCTAACTGCACCTAGTAATTATATCGTTTCAGAATCATATCTGTTGGCCACAAAGAAGGATATATGTTTTACAAAACGGCAGATGTCATCGAAAATTCAGTTCTCGAATGCAGAAACCAAAGTCTGAAAGGTATGTTGCCAATATAGCAAGTACAAATAAACCAATATAACTTAAGATTTGAATCTCAACAACTGTAACATCATCGAGCGGCTCTTCACCTCCTCTCTGATGGTTGTGGTCTCCCAAAGAGATCTACGTGTATTGCATGTCACCAGCAACAACATCATCTGCGATCATCGATTTAACAAATCGATTCTTTCGGTTAGACTCAACAAGATGGTAACGATATTTTTTTTTCAAACATAACTCTTTAATGTTACAGCGAATCGTTGTGTGTCTGGAGGATTGTATCTACATCTACAATCTCAACGATATGAAAATGTTGCATATGATCGTGGACACTCCGATGAACAAACTCGGAGTCGTGGACATGACCATTAACACTGGAAACACTTTTCTCGCTTATCCAGGAAGCACCGACACTGGATCTGTGCATCTCTTCGATGCCATCAATCTCTCCTCTGTCAACACGTTTGTTGCTCATGAGGGAACTCTGGCATGTCTCAAGTTCAATCAGGATGGAAATATGCTTGCGACTGCCAGCACAAAGGGAACTGTCATCCGAGTCTACTCTGTTCCAGACGGACATCGTCTCTTCGAGTTCCGTCGTGGAGTCTCCCGATGTGTTACCATTCACTCTCTCTCCTTCTCGGCTGATTCCAAGTTTCTAGCTTCTTCTTCAAACACTGAGACAGTCCACGTCTTCAAACTCGAGAAATCTGGAGAAGAAGATTCTAAACCGTAAGTGACCACATTTTGTTCGGGAATAAGTTGTTGATTTTCAGAGAAGCTCCGACCAATTTTGCTGAGGCAGCTGCTGGATGGTTTAATACAATCAACCAAGCTGTCTCTGCCTACATGCCATCCCAATTTACGCAAGTCTCGGAGCTGATGACAACGGAGCGTAGTTTCGCTACAGCTAAGCTCCCGTGCGCCGTCGGAAGCAATGGAGTTGCTCTTGTTGAGTAAGTTTCTATTTTAAAGATGGGTGGGACTTGAAAATGTAATATTCGGAATCAGCCCAACGAGCGCTTTCAGAAAAGTATAATCATGCCACGATTCGACGCATGTTGGGTCTCGACGCGAAAACTACAGTAATCCAAGCGGACTACTGTAGCTATCTCGCCAAGACCCAATTTGCGGTGAGCCATGGCTTGATTATACTTGTCTGAAAGCTCTCAACGCACTGAAAATGATTTCGATACCGGTTTTCAAATATTCGAGAATATGTCTCGATTTTTGATTTTTTGGTTTTTCAGAAAAGTATAATATAAAGTGTATGTTTGGACGCAAGTTGGGTCTCGACGCGAAAACTACAGTAATCCAAACCAAAAATCTAAGGGTTTTGCGTCGGAATTCAACTTTTTTCAAATCAATTAATGATTATATCTTTCCGGAAGTTCTTGACAAGCTAAAGATTGCTGTGATGATGTTTTTCAAGAAAATCCAAAAATTCGAGATTTTTTTCCGAGGTTCCATTTTTTTTTTGAAAACCGGTATCAAAATGATTTTCAGCGTTTTGAGAGCTTTCAGAAAAGTATAATCATGCCATGGCTCGCCGCAAATTGGGTCTCGGAGCAATACCTACAGTAGTCCGGGTGGATTACTGTAGTTTTCGCATCGAGAATCGCTGCCAGCCCTGGCATGATTATACTTTTCCGAAAGCTCTCAACGCCCTGAAAAAGGAAATAACATTGGTTGTCGAAAAAAATTTGGAAAATTGTGATTACGTAAACATATCGTTTCAGCCTCCACATAATCAATTTTGTTTTTTTTCAGACACAAAAACCATCAATTCCTGTTGGTTGCCACTTTCGATGGGTATGTCTACGCGTACCGAATGCATCCAGAAGGCGGTGAACTCGATCTCATCAAGCAACATGGAATCGGACCAAAAGCCAAAAATGTTCCGAATTTGGATAATCAAAGTGACTTCCAACCAATGCTCCATACCAGCGGATAATAATTGTTTGGCAACACACAGTTCAAGTTGTGTATCTTTTCTCGCTCATGTCACTTTTAAAAATATCATTTCGTTTGATTTTTCTGCTGAAATAAAATTGAATCAATCTTGGAAAATTCTTTGGAACATGTATCTACTATTGGGACTTTTTTAGATGGTCAACCCGGTTTTGGAGTGTTTTCACTGGTTTTATGCCAATTTTTGATATCAAAACTCAAAAACCTGTCGTGAAAAACTTTAAAGCATTCGGATAGTTTTCGAAAAAAATCGTTCGAAAAAATGTTCAAAAAATAAGTGACGAAATCAGAGGTTTTTCGATATTCCTGAATTTTTTTCAAATGTTTTACTTAAAAATAGGTTTCTAGTGGTCTATCCTTAAAATACTTACAGTTCGGTCTAAAATTATCGGTTTTTCGAAAAATTTTACTGAAATTCTGGAAATATGTTATTTTTTTTATTGGGGAAATGATTCTAATTCGACTTCAAAATTCCATCATTTTCTCTTGAAGTTTGAGGACGAACCGTGTTTTTCTGTCATCTTTTATTGTTCTGTTGTTCTCTTCATCTCCAATGACCCTCCCTAGTTTACACATCTTTCCGTTCGAACGGCTTTTTCCCCTCATTTTATGCATACTCTCCTCTTTGCACCTCTCTAATCTCAACTATTAAACTTATTCCAATCAATAAAATTGCAACATATCAAAGTGTCAGAAGACGCCAACAAGACAACAATCCTGATCCTTTTTTTATCATCTTTTCGTTATTATTTAGTTTAGACTTGAATATGAGCCTTATATAAGTGTTTATCGAGGCGGTATGTGGGAGAAATCCCCCAGCGAAACCTCCGGGGTCTCCTCTGCACTCATTAATATACAAATACACTGGTGCATATGATTGTATACAAAGATATTCGGACAGTATAGAATACAAAACGAGCTTAACTATTCTTTCACAGTTTTGTAGAAAATCGAGGTTTTCAGCGTTTTTTTCCGGCTGAAAATCTTTGTGAAAGCTAGTTTTCCAATTTTTTGATTTCGATTTTACAAAAAGTGAGACTGCCTTAGCAATTGGAAGAGAAGCTACAGTAACCACGGAAACTTTCGAGTCTCCAAAAACAAGTTCAAATCTAGAAGTAATGTCCTAGGACGTCTGGAATTCACACAATCATCTTTCATTCTCTGTAATTTGTTCATTATTAGAGGCGATTTTCCCGTTCTAAGGTGTTAGGTTTCTAACATTTCTGAGATTTGGTTCTGATACTTTTTTTCTGTCTGCTTGTCATTCTAGTTTAACTCTCTAAAAAGTTTTCAGATTCTGACTCATCTCAACTAAAAACGAGTTCTAATTTTTTCTTTATTTTCCAGTCCCAAGAACTGTTTTCCTGAAATTTTCCTAAAATCTTTGTTTTTTAAAATCGTTTTAATAGTCCAATTTTCAGCCGGAGATGCCACCAAAAAAGAACAACAAAGGACGTCCGAAAAAGAAGAATTCTGGAGAGACTGGTAAACCGAAGGAGGAAATGACTCAACTGCAAAAGCAAGAAGCTCAAACTGCAGCATTTGAGCAGAAAAATAAGGTACATCACCGTTTTGAGAAAAAAGGCGGGGCCTAATTCATGGGCGGACGAGTTAAATTTTCGTTATTTTCTTTCAAGAGTGTTTCAACAGATGTAGAACATGAGAGAATATTTCGACGCTAAAAAACATTTGAAGCAAGTGGGCGTGGCCAATTTTTGACAAAATACAAGAAATCATATTTTTCTTGGATTTTTACTGAAAAAATGATTGAAAAACTTTTGGAACAAATTAAAGTAAATGTGAGCCAGCTCAAAAGTACACTGATTAATCTGCGTATCAAAACTGCACACTGAGCCACAAATTGACAAAAATTAAAATTTGCCGCCAATTCTAGTGGAGCGCGGTTGATTTTCAGTACTTATCATATTTTTTCAGGAGTACGAAGCAGAACTGGAGAAGGCTCGAAAGGAGCTTGAGACGGCGGAACGAGTTTTTGGAGAAATGGATGTGGCTGCCAATCTTATAATCAACCATTGTGGAAATATGGCTGAAAGTGATCCAGTGAGTTTTCATCTCGAATTGAGTTAGGTGATTTAAAGTTTGATGACTCGATTATTAGAAACGATTTGTGCTTGAAAATTGGTTGAAAAATGTATTTTTTTAAATTCTGAAGCAATTAAAATTAAATTAAAATCAATCCAAATCGTTTCAGTTGTACGATGTGACGATAAAGAAAAAAGATAAAGCGAAACGTGAAGCTCGAATTGCAGAAGCGATAAAGTTGGATAAGGAAAGGAATGTGGCGAAGTGGGAGATGATGGTGAAGCATTTTAATAAGGTTGGTTGTCCGGAATGCCCCAAATTTTCAAAAATCGATGAGATGGACATCTGGGCGCACATGCAAAAGGATAGACATCTGGACATCTGTACTCAGAAACACACCGACAGACAACAATTGTGTAGATACATAAGATCCACACAGACATTTCATTTCCGTTAAAAACTTGCAATTTCTGCAGTTTTTAATTCAAAGATCTTTGAGATTAATCTATTTTTCGAAAAATTTCCGGTTTCAAAACAAATAGTTTCTAAGTGTCCCGGTTTCGATATTTAAAAATCGGCACTAGACGGAATAAGGTGACTAAATGTAGAACACAGACATCTGCACGTACAATATTTGTGATCTATCGACAATTGATAAACATTTCGGACATTCAAAAAAGTTTCCTTTCAGAAGCTCAACGTGGCCACGGGTGCCAGTTCCACCGACGACCACGAGTAGCCATCGATATTCTCAGGATCCCAGAGTTAGGTAGGTGAAACTGATCAAACTGAAAAGATTGGCAGAAAACTCAATGAGTAGTTTTCACCAAAAATTGATCATTTACTGATAATCAAACATATCCGTTCTGTAAATTCTAATCAATATTTGACAATCTGAAGAATAATGGAAAGTAGGCTTCAAGATGGGATGAACTGTTTGAAGGAGGACTGAAGTCATATTTGTTTATTACAGATTTCGATACTTCTGAAAATTCTTTACAAAATTTTTGCAGGATCACAGCAATTCAGAATTCTGAATAATCACCCCCAACAGACTCTCAATATTCAAACTATTTTATTCTCTACTGTTGTCCCGTTTTGCTGTTTTAATTATTGCTTCTTCCTCTACCAATCCTCCTTCTTGCTCTGTTTTCAAAACTTCTTTCTGCTTTTCCTGTCATACTGAACTCTTACCTATAAATTTGAATCTGTTATCTGTTTTGCTCACGTTTGTTTGCCGTTTATAACATTATAAAAAAGTTACCTGAGATAAACTGAAATTTATCCTCCCAATGAGGAATAATGAACTTTTTGTTTCTTTTGTACTTTTCAATTTCAGTAGAGCACGACTCGTGTCGTCTATGTAAACATGTTTGGTTTTTATCGATCTAAAAACAGTAATCTTGGGGAACTTTTTCTGGAAAATTTTTGAGAACTCTCATGCCTTCAGTTATTAATTTGTAATTAGGTACATGATGCCTTGGTCAGTCGCAATGACGGTCCTTATCCAGTAGCATCTGTCATATAGCAGATGGTCGTGTGACATTCTCATCTAATTCACATCTGTACATCTGCAGTCTATTCATTTTCATTCTCTGAGCAATGTCTCGTCGACCACCTCGAAAATTTCCTCTTCTCCGATTGCCACGACTCGCTTTGATTGAAGTTGTCAAGTGTTGGAATCCTATTGAAATGTGAGTTTTAACTAACCCATTAATATAGAAAAGTGCTGTCTAAACATCAATCCCAAAACCGAAAGTCTGACAAGCAAACGTAGTGTTTAGGTGTAGCTTAGTTGAATTCATTTTGTAGGTCAAACATTGTTCTCCTTTTTTGCAGTTAACAACGTTTTGATAACTCCTCTAGCTATCAAGATACGACCATTCTAATAAGGCTATCGATTGACCCTACCAAACATCAAAGAAACAGAGAAACGAGAGTGAGCTCTGCGTCTCTTCCACTGTGGCCCCCTCTCAAAACGAGTATATCTCGAAAGTGGGCGGAGCAATCAAAAAGTTGTGAACTATGAAAATGAAGCTCTGTTTATGATCTACAAAACTATTCTAAATTTAAAATCGTTTAATCAAAAAGAAGATGTACTTTTTCAGATACCTCTTCTCAAGAGTCTCTCGGAAAACTAAGGAAATCTCGAAGTTGGTCAAAATACCCGATGTGACACTTGGACTTACAATATCAAAATGTTACAAAGTAAACCTTGGCAACCCAGCTCGCTGTGTAAGTACTCACTGGTACTTCCGACTGTATCCGGGTCTCCGTAATTATGAGAAATATAAAGATGAAAGATATCTGGATATATACTCCAAGAATTCGGGAAAATCAGCAGGAAAATTGATAGATCATTGTCAGGAGATCTTCAAATGTGAATTTGGAGGGATGAGTGTAAGAAATTTAAAATTTGAAATTATTGATCCAGTGATGAAATCGAGTAATCTCAAAGTATTCATCAATTGGCTCAATCAACACGATAAGTTATCTAAGATTCCATACTTATCAGTAAGCAGCAAAGAAGAAGGCAATCAATTATATTCGAACTGGTTTATGCAGAATTTAAAGAAGGATATTGAAATTTTGAATTTATATCGCAGTTACCGCGCAACTGAAGATTCCACTCTGAAAGTGAATGGAAAAGTGGACCAACTGGAATTTAATTATGGAGCAAGATTCGTGGATCTCGACCATCTGATTAGAATGGACTGTGTCTATATGCGTGGAGGAGAGACATCTCTGTCTAATCGAGATTTGAATTCATTTATGAAGAATTGGAAGGAAATGAAAACTAATGAACGAGTGGGGTTGTGTTTTATAAATGCAAAGGAGAACTTGGATTGGTCTATTATTTTGGAGGGATTGGATGGAGAGATAAGAGATGTTCGGAATGTTTGACGGGAGTATAAGTGAGTTTTACATTCTTTTAAAGCCTTCACAAACGACTCCGGGAAATTTCGCAGCCAGACGTTTCACAGCTATGAGCTCCACAGCCTCAATTTTCTCGTTTTTACAGTGACGACTTTACTTTTTCTGATAATTAACTGCTTGAGAAGTCAAAAAGAGCATTTATTGTAGTTTTGATCAACGGGACTACAAGATAGTTTGTCCAAAAAAAAGCAACAAAAAAAGTTTTTGTTGAAAAAGCTGAAAACTGTTTTTCTCGTAGAAGGGGTGTTTGTTATTTTCTGTACCTTGAAAATTTTTAGTTGAGAAAAACAGTTTTCAGCTTTTTCAACCAAAATTATTTTTATTTTTTGGACAGCATTTCTTGTAGTCCCGTTGATCAAAATTAAAAAATGTTCTTTTTGACTTCTCAAACAATAAATTATCTGAAAAAGTCAAGTTTTTCCTGGAAAACGGTTAAATTGAAGCCGCTATTTTTTCATTTCAAGAGTGAACAATACCTAACAAGTCCACAATTTTTAGATCCCCCTGGAAGAAGACACAAATATTCAAAGCGAATGGAGGAGTGGATATCACTAGAACTGATGGAAAAGTTGCTACGATTGGAATGACATTTCATATGATGTTTGAAGATGAACCATTGTCTCGTGAAATGATAAGAGACTATCAGAAGATCATTGTAGGTCAAAACATGGATGGACAAGAGATGGATATGAATTTTGTGCTTGATCCGGAATATGAACAACTAACTTCTTATTTACGGAAAGCATTCTTCGTCATGGTTAAGTGATGTCTGGGTTCTATTATAACAGAAAAAAGATAAATAATATTTGCATCAAAGATTATATTTAATAAATTATTTTCCCTTTTTTCCGAATTTCTTATTATTGTTATAATGGCGTCTAGTCTCACACACTTGTTAGGCGACGAGAACTCTGTCATGGTGCAATTCGGGATTGAATTTTCGGAGCTTTCAAAGCCATTGGCAATACCTGTTTTCAACTTTTCACTTGTGTGATTCCTTACGGGTGCACCACCCGCTTGCGCTCGAAACATATTCACAAAAAAATTGAGAAACGAATCTAATACCGGCCCGTCTTGTTACGTGCTATCTACTCGGCAAATGCCGCCAAGTCTAGGCCAAACTCTGTGGCTGTACAAGTCTAGGCGCAACCTTCCACCAGTCTTGGCCAAACTTTGGGTGATCATAGCCAATGATATAGGGTCACCAAGTATTGGCCCAATGTCGGGTATTGATTTTCTCTTTGGCAGTCACTCATTTAAATTTGTTTTATTTTTTGGTTTTAATCCATTTTTACGAGTATTCAGTATTTCCCTTGTTACATTTATCATTCTAAACTTTGCTTCGGAAGTATTCTGATTTTTATGTTTTGAAACTTCAGAGAAACTCAATGGGTTCACACCGGAACATCACTTTCAGTGAATAGGACAAATCGTTCCCAAAAAACGACAACTCTGACTCGCAAAAGTACCTGTAGTTCTGGGTAAGCTAATAACAATTTGTAGTTCTAAAAACTTGAAATTTTATTTCTACAGAATCGAGAAAGCTGTCAACTCTGTTCAACCATACGGGAACAACGGAGAGAAATTTCCAGAGCACCGCGAATGGAAAGCTAATAAGTGTGAGAGTTTTCCTTGAAAGTACGAAATTTTATTCTTGAATTTCAGAGCTCATAATCAACCGGATTTCTGGATAACGCCTACACCACCTATGCCATCATCCCCATCGTCTTCACCTACATCAGATCCAAAGGAATAATAACTGAGACGTTCGAAATATGTAATTTTTGTTTGTTTTTAACATGATTATCCTTCGTTTTTTGTTTTTTCATCTAATAAACTTATAATTTCTAATGAATTATATTTGAGCAAAACAGGAGAAAATAAAAAAGAAGCTATGCCAGAGCCTGGACCGCGCTTTCACCAAGCCTCCCACCAGTCTCCCACAAGCCTCCCACAAGTCTTGGCCTGCTTTTACGTAACACTTGTGGGAGATGTGCGCCTAGACTTGTGAGAGGCTCGTGCTAGACTTGGCGACACTTGCCGAGTATAGTAAATAACTCTATGCAATCTGTTTTCGTTTTTATCTGAAAATATAACTTCAATTTTCATTCTAGAACAGTAAAACATAGAATTAAGAAGATGCGTGCTTTCCACAAACGTATCCTTGAACTTTTCTTTGAGGGATTGAGTTGAATTGAGCCGCGTCGCAGCTGTAAAAAGAAGGGATATTAGGAATTTATTGAATTTTCTAATACACTGCGTCCAATAATCTTAAGACACCCCCCTAAAATGAAGGTTCCGAGAAAATGGGAGGTGATCTGAAAAAACTGTGAATGCAGTTCGATTCAGAATCTTTGAAAACCCCAACAAACAAATTTCTAGAAAAAAAGACCTATTACTGAGCACGTGACCTCAAAAAAACGCTTTTTTGACCGTCCAAAAATGTTAAGACACCCCCGATTTTTTCGATTTTTCACGCATTTGACTAGTATAAAAGAGCTCCAGAACATTATTTATTATTCAACAACACAAAAAAACAATGCACAATTCAAAAACTGGGTTTTCCTCGACTGTTCTGAATAATTTCAAACATCCTCTTTTTCATGCTTCCAACGATACTTGCTGTTTTTAGCATACTTGTCAAATCACGGGCCAGCCCGCGGGCCGGCCCGGGCCGGCCCGTGTGAGCCCGGCCCGGGCTGGCCCGGCCGGGCCGGGCCGGGCCCGCTGAAAATTTCAGGGCCCGGGCCGGCCCGCAGGGCCCGCAGCAAAAAATTATTTTTGAAAAATAGAATTGAAAGTCTTGGAAATTAAATGTTTTCTTCGGTTTATACTAAATCGAGGTCGGGGAATTCGCTGAGACTATTTTCAGAAGCCTCCAGCAAGTTCTTGATCCAGATTCTGATCATCGGCTGATCATCACAGAGACTTTGAGAGGCTCAAAGTCTATAGTGACAAAATAAGGCGAGGGCTGAAGAAGACCCAAATGGGCCCTATGGGATCTAAAAATGGTACCATCTTGTTTGCAAGGGTCGAATATCTGAAAATTAAAAAAAAATCTTCGGCTGATCAGTTACAGTCAAGATGAGATGATTATATGTTTGCCATAAAGAAGTAAACGAAAAAACAATGGGAAAACGACGAAAAATTTTTTTTCTACATTTTGACGGGCCGAACGGGCCGAGCGGGCCGGGCCGGGCCAGCCCGCACTACGGGCCGGGCCGGGCCGGGCCGGGCCGGGCCGGAGGACTTTTTGCGGGCCCGGCCCGGCCCGGCCCGGCCCGGCCCGTGACAAGTATGGTTTTTAGTAGAAAATGGTCGACTTGGTGCCTGTGGCACAGCCTTCCTGATAGTCTCACAATATTGATTATTAGTGGACTATACAGATCACAAATAGAGCTACATTTTTGTAGTTGACAACTTTTTTGTACGAGCACATCCTAAGAAGTTACAGGCAGTCTATGTACACACTTCAAAAAGTTATCCTTTTAGCACTGAAGAGGACGACAATTGCGAGCAATTACTTTGACGATTGTCAGACAAGAGAGAGAGACGCAGAGTAAGTCAGACGCTGGCTTCTCTGTGCCCTCTCTTTCTCTCATTTTGTCCCTCATTTTGAAGACGCTTATCTCAAAACCTGAAAGAGCTATCGAAAAGTTTTCAATTACAAAGTTGAAGCTCTGGTTTTGATCTACAGAGCACACTCAAACTCGTTGAGATTCAGCCATCAGTGAGCCCGCTACTCCTTCTCAAAGTTCCCATCCACTAACCTTCATACACCATCCACCGGAACTTCTTCTGAATCTTCTCCATCCTTTCGGACAGCCGTTGTTATTTCCCTAAATGTTTAAAAAAATGTAATTCGAACATTGGTGTTCGAAACTTACTCCGTGTCCATGCCCTCCTCCGTGACTGTCATCATCATCCTCACAACTGCTAGAGTCTGATCCGAAATCCAAAGCATTCACGGAAACCAGAGAGACCAGGAAAAATAAAGAAAGTTTGCGCATCATTTTGTATGTTTTAATGATTTTCCGGTAGTTTTATACGAAGGTGCGTTCGGGAGAAGAGGATTTTATTGCAACTCCCGAATGTTCTGTTTTCCCGTTTAGTTGAACTTGATAACAGAACAAGCTCAATACGTTGAGAGACGTTTTGCAACAGGGAAAAAGAGTTTCATTATTTTTAACCCATTTCATTGATATTTTATACATTTAATTGCTCAAACCCCAGAAACAGTGATTATCATGCAATAAAACCTTAAGTTCAAGCGAATTATTGTTTTTGTGTTCGTCAATTAATTTTTTAATGCCGATAACAGGTTTTTATGAACTGTTGTAGGCAAACCTCTTTTTTCCAGTTACTTTTTCCATTTTGTTTCCAATAAATCCCCACAGATTACTGTAATTGTCGTGAAATATGATGCATTGTGTGCAAACACTGTCACGGCAAAATGCGGAACGAGCGGATTTTTCTAGAACAATTTCTTTTTTTCATCTGGAAAGCTGACTTTCACTCTTTCACAGTAGCTTTTTCAGCGAAAAAATCGTCCGAAAATGTCGAAATTTCTGATAGTTCCCGATAAAGCGTTGACTCCGCATTATATTCATAGAACATCAACTACATATTTTCTTGAACAGGTGAAACATCAATGTTCGCTGTTTTATTTTTCAAAAATTATTTTTCAGTATCGCGAGCACTGCAGATTCTTTGCCAACTATCCGAATGGAAATTCTAAAGGAAAAGAGGAATTACTTGCTCAGAATTTGATAAAATACGCAGGTCATCGACTTCGTAAGTACTTTATCTTAAACTTATTCATAATTTGTGTGTTTTAGGAATGTATGGATCCGCCGCGGAGCTTGCAGAAAGTCTGGAATTCTACGGAAAATTCTCAGGAAGTCATGTTTTCTTCAATGCAACTAACGACCCGTATCAGGTAATTATAATCAGTAGAGAGTGGGAATACTGAAATTTTCCCTGGGTTCTTGTTAGAGCGTACTAGTCATCAGTGTGTGGTTTTGAGTCCGCTTCGGCATTATCCCGATAAATCAAACAGTCTTCAGTGTGTTTCGAAACCGGTCCTTTAGTAACCGAACATTTCGAAATCGGACGTTTCGAAACCGGAAATTTCATAACCGGAAATTTCGCAATCTGGCGTTTGGCAACCGCTTCAAAACGTTTGGTTTCGAATTGTCCGGTTACTAAAGGTCTGGTTTCAAAACACACTGTTTGACAGAGTACAACTTCCCGGGAAAAGTATCCAGAAATCACTCAAAATTTCCCGAGAAAGTATTGATACTTTCTCGAAATGGATTAGTATCGAGAAAGTCATATCGATACTTACACACTGCTAGTCATGTTTAAGGTTTGGTATTTTTAGTGCCTAAACACAAAAATGTTTATTTTTCCACACATTTCGAATCATAAAACATTTGTGATTTCCAGTTGGATCCAATCATCTATCGAAGTCTCAACAACAATCAAGAATACATCTGCAATACGGATATCTTTGCGATTCTTCAAAATATTCTGCTTCACATCAATATGAGATGTCCAGACGAAGCTACACATATGGTTGCGTATTACATGAAATCTCTGGAGACTGACATTAAAATGCAATTTGTGAGATTCGATCCGAAACTTTTCGATGAAATCGAGAAGGAATTGAGCGTGGAGATGACGAAGAGTAAGCCTAATGACGCAGAAATCATCGCAGGAGTCGAAGAATTTTCTGATATGGATTTCGACGAATGCCTGAGAAAAATTAAATCTTTGCTCCCTCGAAATGTGTGGAATCTGATGAGAAATGTTAGAATGCAAACTCTTTTCGAAAGAACTTGCGGACGATTAACTTCTTTATTGCCTAATCTTGCGTTTCTTGCTTTTAACGAAGCTGAAAGAGCTATCAAGGCTTTGAAAACATTGATGAAGAAGCGACCAGAGCTATTTCTTCCACCAGTAACTGAAAAGGTGGTCAGATTGTTTGAAGATGAAGATGGAGAGAGATTTGTGATGAAAGCGGAGCTTTCGAATGCCTTGGGAGGAGCACGTTTGGATTCTGAAGATGATCCGAATACCCATTTCACCATGAGTATGGATGATGTGCTTCGTCGATTTGGAGCCGAGAAAATAGAGGTCTTGTTCTATTGAAATAGAAGTAAACTGGTTTGAGAGCTGGTCTTTGAAGATCATAAAGAAGAGATGCTTGGAAAAACCAAAATAGCAGTAACTGTTGGAAAAAATGCCGATTTTCGATGTTAGACAAAACTTTTTCCAACGTTTTTTGCGAAACAATTGTTATTTTCGTCCGTTCCCAATTTTTATAATTCAACAATCTCTCAAATCAGTTCACTTCTACTTTTAATCATAAAACTAATTTTATTCATTTCAGTTCCTCCACTGCCCAATCCGACGAGCCAAACATAGGGCAGTTCCTGTTAAAGGTCTCGGCTCAACGACAGATCAGTATGACTTTTTCATTCTCGCCGTCGACGCGTTCTTCGATTTGATGAAGGACCTTATCATCGGTGTTCAAGTCTTTCAAGATAAAACTTTTGGAAAGTTCTCACTCGGTTTCCATGAATTGGAGAAGATTTTCAAGCCGGACTGTGTAAGAATTTTGTATTTTTTTCCAAGTTCAATGTTTTTTGTTTCCAGACCGAACCATACTTCATCAAAACTCAAGCGATCGAACAACTGAGAGAATTCGTTGTAATTGCTACCGATCATGATGAGGACGACCAGGCGACAATGATTCGAAATGCGAAACCTGATGGATTCACTTTGCAGAATCTGAAGAATGAGCTGAAACATCTGGGCATCAATGTAGCTTTTCCTGAAATCGAAGAGCATGCTGAAGTGGTTTATGACCAAGTGTATAGATGCAAGAAGGAGAAATATCTGAGAACGTGTGACTTGTTTGATGTCGTCGAGAAGTGTCAACTGCTGTGTATTCTCAATAGAGTTCCGAATTTCAAACGATTCATTCACAATCAGAAAGGATGTTCAAGAGTTCCCGGATTGAAATGTGAGAAGTGCGAGAAGAAGACGTCAGGGATTCAGAAGTCACTGGAAAATCTTCAAATCAAAGGAAACAAAAAGGAGAAAGAGCTGAAAAAGAGAGAAGATGAGATGAATCGACTGAAAGAAGAGTTGAATCGTGAGAAGGAGAGATTGAACCTTGAGAAAGAGAAGAACAAGATGCTTCAAGCGGAACTTTTCAAGTTGAAGGCTGAAGACTTGGGAAATTCTGTAATTCAACAGCTACTCGATGGATTCGCTGATTCGTCAACTAGTAATCAGAAGAAAGATTCGCCAACTACATCTTACATTCCTATTAAATGCCTCATTTGTTCCACTAAAATCAGATCGCCTACCGTTAATAACATTGGATGCCCGTCGTGCAAGAAAAGATTCCACGCAAATGTAACTATTTCCGGTATCAATCGATTTTCCTAATTTTTCATCATTTCAGTGTGTGGTCTTCTGGCAGCACTGTCACCAACTGTGCCCAGCATGCAATGGAGAAAATATGTCGAATTTCAAATAATTTTCTTTATTGTTTTTTTCCCTAATTTTGACTGTTGTTGTTGTTGTTAATAAGTTCCTTGTTGTTTCCAAGTTTTACCGAATTTTATGAAAATTTAACAACATTTTCGTCTCGTCGGCGGGACGAAACAATGATACGAGGAGACCGTGAACCAAAATGTCCAACAGTCGTCGTCGATGGTGGAGAAGAACCGTCAGACGAGTCATTCTTCCTTTTTCACTCAGAATCTCAAAAACGAATAATGATCGTTTTCCATTCGGAATCTCAAAAACGATCTCGTTTTCGAGATTCTGAAACCACAAGAAACCCCGAAATGGATAAAACGTTTCTGAATTTGCAATTGTTTCCTATTTTTTGTAGAGGTAGATCAAACCGTGAGTTGTTTTCTGAAGATTGAGAGAAAAAGAGCATAATTAATGAAATAGATTCATTTTGGTTAGTAAAGGTTAGTAATTTGAGTTCGAGTTTAATTAATTCGACGTCTCTTGGGTCGCCCTCGATCAGGGTACGGAGTCGGCGCGCGGTTGGCTATTGCCTCCCGTTTCCGCACCCTCTCTCTTTCCTCTCTTTCCTCCTTTTTCGCTCTTCGGAATCTGTTCTTCATTTTACTCATTTGGTCGTGGGTCGCCTCGAGATCAGTGGTCCCCAGCCGCATTCTTGTGATGCGCCCTTCCGAGTCAAACGTAGCGTTGGCTATGCTGAAAGCAGAAATCATTATGATTCGAGCAAAAAGCAAAGAAAAATAACTCACAGATCTCTTTTCGTCTCTTCAACTTTCCCTGATGTACAAAAAAAATCAGGCTGATATCCATAATTGTTAGATCCCGGCATTGGAAGAGCGCCGGCTGAATCTCCTCTCTCAGACTGCAAAAATAGGTTCACTCATCAGTGATAACGAGATTGAAAAGAAAACATACCAATTATAGAAACATCCTCGCGATTTAGTCACTTTGTGTTCACTAATCAACTCATTCCAAGTGAGCCTCAGGTTGAAAATCTGGACGGGCCGTTGTTGAATCATAATCATCAGTTTTTTAATTATCAGATATGAAAGACCGCTTAACTCATCGGTCGAGGCTAAAAAACGATTTCGTTTGGATTAGAGTCAGTTAAAAACTTACCGATCTGTTCGACGGGCATGGTTGGAGATATTCGAGTATTTTAGAAAATTTGTTCGCGAGTATATAGGAATTCACGTAAGAAATTAGAAGATTACAGATAACTAGAAACTTACCGGAGATCAGGCTTGGGAAATTTCGGGCCGGGCCGACTGGAAAATTTTCCTCAGTCCGCCGGCCCGGGCCGATCAGCCCGATCGGCCCGGCTCCTGTAAAAATTTGATATTTTCTGAAAAAAAATGTTGGATTCGGTATATGGGTACACTGATGAATATCCTTATCAACAGTCTAGTACTGCCGTCTCCGAAGAACAATCATCAACTACAGCTGGATATGATAGTACCATCGATTCCAAGGATCAACGAAGAACATATGCTCCTTCTGTTGTTCCTTATAATCCATCTGTTTCTGAGAAAGAAATATGAACCAGAAGATGCCTGCGCTGGATTGTCGGATGGGACTCACGGTCAAAGTTGCTCTTCTTTATTTATCATTTGCTCCTACATTCGTCTAGTCGATTCCGTCACTTGCCCACTGGAACAAGGATCCATCAGTTCAATATTGTCGGACGTCCAGTTAGATCCACCTCAAGCATGTGATCATAGAAAGACTACTACAGGTATTTGTGTTCAAGCGAGCTTATATACATATGAATAATTTTCAGATGCTGGACTCGCCCAGCCACTGCCACCTTGGAAGATGTACTGTCAACCACCCAGGCCACAATCACAACTTCTGTCGGTAACGATGAGGCAGATGTATCGTATACGACTGATAACACTGAAGGGTATACCACTACAGCTTCGTACGAAGAAGAATCTTTCAATATATCACTACAGAGTTTGCCAGTGATTCTTAAACTAGATCTGATGATAGCGAAGAAGAAGAATAAGATGGTTATAGGCAGAATTACACTCACGGATCTCGAGCTTCTACTGGTTTCTGTGTCCAGGCTTACTTGTAATGTACTGCTACTGGGTTCGCTGAAAAAGTCGTGCAGAGTAGGAAAGCTTTATCTGAAATCGAAAACAATTTATCTCAAATCGTAATTAGTTGTTCAAAAGAACACTTTTTTTGTTGAATAAAGGGAGAGTCGTTGCTGATGATGACCGAGCTCTCCCTTTCACAAGAAATATAATATTTTTAATGTCAGGTCCAACGGAATCGGTCGAAACCTACAAACGCTTTTTACCAAAAACTATATTTTAAAGTTCGCTTTTTCCAGGAAATCGGAAGAGAAACAGAATAACAAGGATTTTTGGAAGTCTGGCAACTGTGGAACTCTGGAACTCTGGATGATCAACTCCTCGTAAGACGGTGCCAGGTGAGCAAACGGAGCACATAGTTTCTCTCTCTCTCTCTCTCTCTCTCTCTCTCTCTCTCTCTCTCTCTCTCTCTTTCTTTCTTTCTCTCTTTGTCTTTCTTTTTTCACTCTGCCTTTCTTTTTTCCCTCTGGTTTTCTTTTTTATCTCTCTGCTAATAAAAAGCTATTGAAAACAAAAAAATTTAAGAAAGATTTAATTTATTGAACATATCGCGGAGAGTTCGGATGGAAAATGGTTCGGTCGGCGGCTCCTCTTGTTGCTCAATCGTCGGAAGGATCGTGACCTCCTGACCCAACCAACACATCTTACGACGTTCTTCGACCTCCTCTCCCTGATACCATTCTTTCTCCTCGTTCTGCCACCACGGAACTCTCCTCTTCACCTCAACCTCATCTTCCACGTCGTCCACCACCGCCTGCTCCATCGCCTGCTCCACCGCCTCCATTTCCTGCTCCAATGCCTCCACCGCCTGCTCCATCAGCTCCTCCTTCACATCAACCTCCATCAGCTGCTCCATGTCCTCGCCCACCAGCTCCTCCACATCGAACTCCATCAGCTCGTCCTGCTCCATCTCTGGCCCTTCTCCAACCGCCTGCTCCATCGCCTGCTCCACTTGCTCGACGAGCTCTTTTACCAGCTCGTATACCTCTTCAGCCTTCTCTTTTGCTGAATTCGCTGCCCATTCGGCTTCCGTCTTGGTCCAGCCGTGCATATTGATGCCGTGTCTTAACACACTGGAGTAGTGTCTAAAATTGAATTATTTCAATTCAAATCAAGAATAGATTATACTTACTTTGACTGTTCGATGCAGCCTGGCTCCTCACAAACGAGCCACGGCGATGGTTGGTGTACGGTCGTTTCGTGGCGAGAGAGTTCTGAAAGTTGATAACTTTGTTCGCAGAATGTGATTTTCAATTCTAACCTGCTGGTCGGCGGAATCTCTTCTCGCATTTGTCACATGGGTACTTTTTATAAAAGTCTGCCATTTCTCCGATGTATTTTGGCAAAAATGTTGTCCGCGGTTGATCCGAATTAATTGGAAACGAACCAATATTTCAGAAAAATTCCACGAAGAAATGATGAATACACGTAAAATGATGTGAATGAATACACGTAAAATAGGCTAAGGGGTCAGGTTACGGTAGGCGAACGTGAAAAACAAATATTTTTGTTACATTTTTTGCGAAGTTCACGGATTCTTTTTTCACTTAAAAATCATTCCGTCTTGTCTCTCGAATTGTGTTGCGGGAAAGCAAACTAGAACAGGAAAAATGTTAGTAATATTCAGATGTATTAGGGCGGGGCTAAGCTCCGCCCCCTTTGAGGAGGCGAAGCCTAGTTAGCCCCGCCCCCTGTGCATTATTTTTATGCCTAAATACCTTTTGTAAACGTGGATTCATAAAATAATAAGTGATATACTTAGCCCCGCACCTTTGGTATTATTTTTACGCCTGAGAGGAAATGAGGACTGTTCGCGTTTCACGATTTTTTGGTTCGCATTCCCGGTGCAGGGTGCTGTGTGCATTAGAAGATAAGAGAAATATGGAGAATAATGACACGTCTGACGGTTATTCTCCACCATCTGACGACAACGACAACGACTGTTCCAGTGGACATTTTGGTTCACGGTCTCCTCGTATCATTGTTTCGTCCCGCCGACGAGACGAAAATGTTGTTAAATTTTCATAAAATTCGGTAAAACTTGGAAACAACAAGGAACTTATTAACAGCAACAACAACAGTCAAAATTAGGAAAAAAAACAATAAAGAAAATTATTTGAAATTCGACATATTTTCTCCATTGCATGCTGGGCACAGTTGGTGACAGTGCTGCCAGAAGACCACACACTGAAATGATGAAAAATTAGGAAAATCGATTGATACCGGAAATAGTTACATTTGCGTGGAATCTTTTCTTGCACGACGGGCATCCAATGTTATTAACGGTAGGCGATCTGATTTTAGTGGAACAAATGAGGCATTTAATAGGAATGTAAGATGTAGTTGGCGAATCTTTCTTCTGATTACTAGTTGACGAATCAGCGAATCCATCGAATAGCTGTTGCATTACAGCATTTCCAAAGTCTTCAGCCTTCAACTTGAAAAGTTCCGCTTGAAGCATCTTGTTCTTCTCTTTCTCAAGGTTCAATCTCTCCTTCTCACGATTCAACTCTTCTTTCAGTCGATTCATCTCATCTTCTCTCTTTTTCAGCTCTTTCTCCTTTTTGTTTCCTTTGATTTGAAGATTTTCCAGTGACTTCTGAATCCCTGACGTCTCCTTCTCGCACTTCTCACATTTCAATCCGGGAACTCTTGAACATCCTTTCTGATTGTGAATGAATCGTTTGAAATTCGGAACTCTATTGAGAATACACAGCAGTTGACACTTCTCCACGGCATCAAACAAGTCACACGTTCTCAGATATTTCTCCTTCTTGCATCTATACACTTGGTCATAAACCACTTCAGCATGCTCTTCGATTTCAGGAAAAGCTACATTGATGCCCAGATGTTTCAGCTCATTCTTCAGATTCTGCAAAGTGAATCCATCAGGTTTCGCATTTCGAATCATTGTCGCCTGGTCGTCCTCATCATGATCGGTAGCAATTACAACGAATTCTCTCAGTTGTTCGATCGCTTGAGTTTTGATGAAGTATGGTTCGGTCTGGAAACAAAAAACATTGAACCTGGAAAAAATTACAAAATTCTTACACAGTCCGGCTTGAAAATCTTCTCCAATTCATGGAAACCGAGTGAGAACTTTCCAAAAGTTTTATCTTGAAAGACTTGAACACCGATGATAAGGTCCTTCATCAAATCGAAGAACGCGTCGACGGCGAGAATGAAAAAGTCATACTGATCTGTCGTTGAGCCGAGACCTTTAACAGGAACCGCCCTATGTTTGGCTCGTCGGATTGGGTAGTGGAAAAAAAAAGTTTTGTCTAACATCAAAAATCGGCATTTTTTTCAAACAGTTACTGCTATTTTGGTTTTTTCAAGCATTTATGATCTTCAAATGCGGCTCCGGGACATTTTGCAGCTAGACGTTTCGAAACCGAGACATTCCGCAACCAGACGTTTAAATATTGTCCAAAAAACAACAAAAACATTTTTCGAAAAAAAACTGAAAAATTTCTCGTAAAAGTAGCCGTACAACTAAAAAGTTAAAAGATTCAGAAAATGACCAAGACCGCTACTTTTAAGAGAAAAAACAGTTTTCAGCTTTTTCCGATAAATTTTTTTTGTTTCTTTGGACAATATTTCTTGTAGTCCCCTATGACAAAATTCCAAAAAATGTTAGTTTCGACTTCTCAAACAATAAATTATCTGAAAAAGTCAAACTTTCACTGCAAAAACAGGTAAATTAATGCTGTGGAGCTCCTGGCTGCGAAACGTCCCGGAGCATTAAGACTAGCTCTCAAACCAGTTGACTCCCATTTCAGTAGAGCAAAACCTCAATTTTCTCGTCTCCAAATCGCCGAAGCACATCATCCATGTTCATCGTGAAGTGGGTATTCGGATCATCTTCAGAATCCAAACGTGCTCCTCCCAATGCATTCGAAAGCTCTGCTTTCATCACGAATCTCTCACCATCTTTATCTTCAAACAATCTGACCACTTTCTTAGTTTCTCGTGGAAGAAATAGCTCTGGTCGCTTCTTCATCAAAGTTTTCAGAGACTTGATTGCTCTTTCAGCTTCGTTAAAAGCAAGAAACGCAAGATTAGGCAATAAAGAATTTAATCGTCCGCAAGTTCTTTCGAAAAGAGTTTGCATTCTAACATTTCTCATCAGATTCCACACATTTCGAGGGAGCAAAGATTTAATTTTTCTCAGGCATTCGTCGAAATCCATATCAGAGAATTCTTCGACTCCTGCGATGATTTCAGCGTCATTTGGCTTACTCTTCGTCATCTCCACGCTCAATTCCTTCTCGATTTCATCGAAAAGTTTCGGATCGAATCTCACAAATTGCATTTTAATGTCAGTCTCCAGAGATTTCATGTAATACGCAACCATATGTGTAGCTTCGTCTGAACATCTCATATTTATGTGAAGCAGAATATTTTGAAGAATCGCGAAGATATCCGTATTGCAGATGTATTCTTGATTGTTGTTGAGACTTCGATAGATGATTGGATCCAACTGGAAATTACAAATGTTTTATGATTCGAAATATGTAGAAAAATGCACACTTTTGTGTTTTTTAAAAGCACTAGAAATACTAACCCTTAGACATGCCTAGCAGTGTGTAAGTATCGATATGACTTTCTCGATACTACCCCCATTTCGAGAAATTATCGAGAAATGTGTCGGGAAAATTTTTCGAAACTTTCTCGAAAGTATCGATACTTTCTAGTGAAATTTTGAGTGATTTCTGGATACTTTTACCGGAAAGTTGTACTCTGTCAAACAGTTTTCAGTGTGATTTGAAACCAGACCTTTAGTAACCGGACATTTCGAAACCAAACGTTTTGAAGCGGTTGCGAAATTTCCGGTTTTGAAACGACCGAATTCGAAACGTCCGGTTTCAAAACTTCCGGTTTCAAAAAAGTTGGCACTGTGTCAATATCTACCGTATCATTTAGAGTCTCGTTTATCAATGGAGCGCGTCAGATCAGAGAAATTTCCGGTTGCCCTGTGTTCGCGAGCTAGTATCAGTTATGTTGTGCACCGCATCTCAATTTGTACCCTAAATCTCGAATCGAGGTCCACCGGGGAATCTCCAGAAATATCCCTTGCCAATGTTATCGATTCTTCTCTGCCTCGTACATCAACAGTTATCTAGTCTCGACTCGCCGTGCTCTTCGTGCTCTTCGAATCAATAAAGCCGAAACGACAGCTCGTATTTCTTCCCCAGGGAAGAAACCAGCTGCCGTCTATTATTCACCATTTACAATGTCTGAGAACCAATCCGTATTTCTCCTAAACTAGTAGACTGTCGTTGTCTATAGCAACCAATTTTTGATTGACAGCAATTAGCACTTCTTCCCCGCGCACACCATCACTGTGTTCTTCTCGACGATCTTTCTTCCATTCATTCATTCATTCATTCATTCCTTCTACCCTCTACCCTCACAGGCTCTCAACCTTCTCAACGACTTCTATTGATTCTAAGATGTCTCGCCACCGTAATATCCGAAGAATGATCATTGAGCACGGTAAGTTTATACAATTTCAGGGCGTAACTCTCTTCAAAACCGTTTCAATAAGCTGAAAAGTATATAAAAATGCAAATATCGGCGAGTTCTATGTCCCAGACTCACTTCGGACCGCTCCATAGAGTAAAAACTGCAGATTACGGCACATAAACTATTCTTTATATGGCGCAGAGTGGGTCAGTGGCAGTGTCGTTGCGTTTTCCGGTTTTCGACTTCCTACTTTCAACTTCCGGATGACAGTTTTAGCTTCCGACTTCTGACCTCTCACTTCTGAATCTCAACTTCCGGGTGCTTTTTACTTCCGGCTTTTGACTTCCGGATAAGAACTCCCCACCAGCTCTGACCAGTGATATAGAACTCGCCGAGATCCACATTTTAATATATTTTTCAGCTCTTAACATTGAGTTTCAAACGATATTTTTTAATAAGTCTCGCAAATCAGTCTTCCACTGTTCAGAGCGCGACGACTATTATGATGACTACGAAGATTATGAAGACGAGGAGGAAACTGAGAGTCAGTTTTGATCTTTTCGACACAGTTTTGCTGAATTATTGATTTTCAGATCAATACACCTACCACAACCGGAAGCCTCAGTCTGTATCACTTGGTCGAACAGCACCGTTGAAACAGCAGAACCAGAAGCATCCGAAAAAGCAGAATAATGGGCAGAGTGCTCCGTCAAATGAGCCGAAAAAGGAGCAAGTGAAAGACGTAAGTTCTGAAAGACAGTTACAGTTATCATGTATCCCATTTTACAGATACTAAAAGAGTCAGCAACTCCAGCTGTGAGCCAGAAAAAATCTGATATGGATCTGACAGAGTATCGCCGCAACCAGCTCTTAAATATCGCTAGAGCTCCATTTGTTCCTCGAAGAACTACGAAGCCAAGATTGGTCAGAAAGGATTTGATCAACCTTATCGTTGTTGGACACGTCGACGCTGGAAAGAGTACTTTAATGGGTCATTTGTTGCATGATGTAGGTTTTTAGAGGGATGTAATCTAAACTTATTTGTTTTCTATTACAGCTCGACGTGGTCGACACAAGAACCATCGACAAGTACAAGCGTGACGCAGCCAGAAGTGGGAAGGCGTCGTTTGCCTACGCATGGGTTCTCGATGAAACTGAAGAAGAACGGTTAGTTTTCACGAAACTTCGATAGAATCTACAGTAATCTCTCATACTTTACAACTTCCTTTCAGTGAACGTGGAGTAACGATGGATATCGGAAGAACAAGTTTTGAGACAGAAAATCGTCGAATCGTGCTTCTCGATGCTCCAGGACACAAGGACTTCATTTCAAACATGATCACTGGAACATCACAAGCAGACGCTGCTATTCTGGTGGTGAATGCAACAACAGGAGAGTTTGAGACAGGATTCGAGAATGGAGGACAAACGAAGGAGCACGCGTTGTTGCTCAGAAGTTTAGGTGTTACTCAATTGGTAGTGGCTATCAGCAAATTGGACACCGTCGAGTGGTCATTCGATAGATATGAGGAGATCCGGAACAATCTTACAGTTTTCCTGACTCGTCATGCTGGATTCTCCAAGCCGATTTTCGTTCCAGTATCTGGATTCACCGGAGAGAACTTAGTGAAAAGGAAGGATTTGAGTTGGTACGACGGACCATGTCTACTGGAGTTGATGAGTATGTTAGAGTGATCAAGTTCATGTATAATAAAAATATTAATTTCAGATAGTTTTGTGGCTCCAAAACTTTCGTTCGGCGGTCCGTTAAGAATTGGAATTAGTGATGTCCACAAGGTGTCTGAAAATCAGGTTGTTGTGTCCGGAAAGGTCGAGTCAGGAGAAGTTGAGAAAGATGACAAGGTGTACATTATGCCAAGTGTAACACCAGCCACTATCAAGGGTAAGAAAACCATTAACCCAGTTTTTTCTTGAATAAAAGTTTTTGCAGAGTGTGCTGGTAACATCGGTGCAACACAATACGTCACCGGAGATTACATTATGTTCACTCTCCAGGGAGCATTCGAGCCGGAGTCAGTCCAAGTTGGCTCAGTTGTCGTCAAATCTGGACCAGATACTCTTATCCCGGCTAGAAAGTTTCAAGTTCGGCTAGTGGTGTTTGAGATCGCGACGCCTATCATCAAGGTACAATCTATTCGACTTTTTCAAATATCATTACTATTTTTTCCAGGGATCAAAATCTGAACTGTATGCACATTCTCTATGCATCCCATGTACATTCACAAAGCTTATCCATACAATTGATAAATCGAATGGAGAGGTTTTGAAGGAGAAACCACGTTTCATTGCGAGAGGAATGTCTGCTGTGGTTGAAATTGAGACTGATCATGATGTTGCAATTGAAGCATTCACTAGTTGTCGAGCACTCGGAAGGGTCACTTTTAGATCGGGTGGAAACACAATTGCCGCAGGAATCGTTGAGAAAACCATCACTCCACAATGATTCGTTCATTTTTATCTTCTTTTTGGTGCTATCCTTTTCTTTTTTACACTTTACAAATTTCTTTGTTTTTCTATTTATTACTAGTTTTATTTTTTATTGCTTCTAATTTTGATTATAATAAAAAATTGTTACCAGATTCATTGAATACCGAGTACCGATACACAAATAATTTACAATTTGGCTCATTCAGTAGTGACCAACTTTGAGAGGGTGGTACGGTATCACTCAAAATGTAAATCTTACTGCACGGTACTGTAAAGGCAATCGGAAATTTCCAAAATTGCTAACTTTTTTTGGAATTTTTTTTTCCGTCGGATAATTTTCGAAATTTTGCATTGGAAATTTACGGATTTCCGAAATACGTTTGAAGTTAAAATGCGTCGTGGAAAAGGGTATCTACAGTACCGGACAAAAAGATATCAAGTTTTGGTTTTTTGACCATAACTTTCTTCAAATCGGTCGGATTGACCTGAAACTTTGGGAAAACATTTATTGTAGAATTATTGTTATATTTAATCGACATTCTGGCTGGAAATTATTTTTCACAAGTTTTTTGTAAAATTTTCGAAAATCACAAAAATTCGAGAAATTGCATATTTTTATTTCCATGACCGGTGTATCAAAAATAGAGCGTATAATTAGTGTTTATGATTGTTTTCTAATACAAACAGTCCTGATGTTTATTTTTTGACCACTGGACCCCTACTTTCGACTTGTTACCCATATCGCCCGGGCTGTCAAAGATTGGTAGTACTAATATATGGAGTTTTATACTTCAAACATCTATAAAAATTGTATTTTTGCCGAAAACAATGTGGAAGTGTGCCATACTATTAAGAAAAATGTGAAGAATCTGAATGTGACATTTTTTTCTTGATAGAACCCCTCAACCAATTTTTACAGACCTCCGATTGTCAAATACTGCATATCTGGTATTGATGTCTGACCAGTTGCGGAGCGAAATTATACATTTATCCGGTATCTTTGGTTATTTGAACGTATGAAACTTGTTATTTGAACAATTGTGAATATTCTGAGCCTAGTTTCGGAAAATAGTTTAGTTGTTGAGGTATTGTTACATTGAAAATAAACTTCGTCGAGATCATGTTTTCACAGCATCTTTTGGTTCTCTCATGAAAAGATGAGCAAATGTGGGAGAGGACATTTCTAGTATTTTAAAACTCATCTAGGTTCTTTTCTGACGTGAACGATCAAATATAGCATCAATGAACTATGATTTTTCAGTAAAAACAAAAACATACAATTTTGATACTTTCAACCCAGTGAGAGTAACAGTCCAGCGAGTGATTCAACATTATTAATATAAAAATATGTACCGAAACTTGGTTCAGAATATCCAAAATTGTTCAAATAACAAGTTTCATACGTTCAAATAACCAAAGATGCCGGATAAATGTATATTTTCGCTCCGGAACTGGTCATACATCGATATCAGATATGCAGTATTTGACAATCGGAGGTCTCTAAAAATTGGCTGAGGGGTTCTATCAAGATAAAAATGTCACATTCAGGTTTTCCACATTCTTCTTAATAGTTTGGTACACTTTTACATTGTTTCCTGCAAAAATACAATTTTTATAGATGTTTGAAATATAAAACTCCATATATTAGTACTACCAATCTTTGACAGCCCGGGAGTTATGGGTAACAAGTCAAAAGTAGAGGTCCAGCGGTCAAAAAATAAACATCAGGACTGTTTGTATTAGAAAACAATTATAAACACTAATTGTACGCTTTATTTTTGATACCCCGGTCATAGAAATAAAATTATGCGATTTCACGAATTTTCACAATTTTCGAAAATTTTACAAAAAACTTGTGAAACATGATTTCTCACCCAGAATGTCAACTAAATATAACAATAACTCTACAATAAATGTTTTCCCTAAGTTTCAGGTCAATCCGACCGATTTGAAGAAAGTTATGGTCAAAAAACCAAAACTTGATATCTTTTTGTCCGGTACTGTATCTAATTTGGAAATCAGGGAAATACAGTTTGATAAGCCCCGTCCCTGTTGAAATCTATTCGATTCTTGAAATCAATTCGATTCTAAAAGACACCCAAAACTGATCTACTCTTCATTTTTTTTCCTTTTCTTGCAAAAATTTAAAAGAAAAACAAGCGCTCTTCTCTTCCTTCCCTCCAAAATCATAGATTTCCCCTTTTCCGCTGAAACAGACAACGAGAAAAATGGGCGGAGCCTTCTCCCACAGAAAACATAGCGAGCGGCGGAACCCGGCAAGTGTCGGTACACACGGGAGTATAGGTTGCCTCCTCTCGCTGCTCTCGTCGGTTTTAACCCAGTTAACCAAGGTTAGCATGGATTTCGACCATTCGAAAGAATGTGTTGAACACAAATAAATTTTGGACAAGCTTCTTCGGGGTTATCCGTTGAAGCGATAAAACAGTATTACAGTCTTATTGAGAATCCTTTCGACTTGTACTGTAGGCATACAAACAAAAGAGCCTAATTATACAAACCATTGTTCTCCTTTTGGACATCGTAAAAGTAGTCCGTACTTTGTTAATTGCCTTATAATGACGCTAATTATAAGAATGCTAGTTACTCGTTCTTACCACCTGCTTTTATACACACCTCTATGTAAGAACAACAGGCCACTCCATCTATTATATACCGTCACTATGATCAACCACATTTCTGACATGTTTTTATTTTTTTCAAACAGTTTCTATTTTGTCACTATTTTATTCATATATTTTTTAAATAAATGAGATAAATAACAATAAGCAATTCAAGAAAAAAGGGGGGGGGGGGTTGGGCCAGGGAGAGGGATGTGTGAAGGGGATCGCTCCAGAATCCCTTCTGAATGCTCAACCTTCACCTGATTCCTTGGGCTTATAGAAAGTGGAGTAGTGTTGATTATATGTGTATGTGTATATACGGGTTTATGTAGAGATTATATAAGAGAATAATATGAGTGAGTAATAAAGTATAATGAATAAAGGGTGAGTAATATATATAGGGGCCTAAGGATCCTAGTGAGACCCAGTCCTGCTGAGATACAGTAGGAAGGGGACTGCATGGGCTAGGATCCAGCTAGACTAGGGGGTTTCCTACTTGTGGGTTCTCGGCTCTCCAGCTTCCCGCTTTCTGTTGTCTTCCTCGGCCACCTCCCTGAAGTTGTCCTCCGTTCCTCTTCCACTGCCTTCTATCCTTGTTCTTTCCATTTGTTCTCCCGCGCCAAGCATTCCCATTCCGATTTGGTTGACTTCTCCCTCGCACTGGGCTTCGTTGGCGAATCGGACTCCGTCTGCGAATCGGGCTCCTTTGTCTCGTCGACTGGTTCCGTGTCTTCTTGCGAAAGGTCACCCGCGATCGATCGGATTTACTGCAAAAATTCTTCGGATTTCTTTATTTGATTTCTTGTTTTTTAAACACATTTCTTTATTTGAAACTGCTGAAATTTTGCGGAAAACTGTATTTTACTGGATGGAGAGTGTCCAAACTACACTTAACATTTATTCTCTTTTTTTAAACTTACCTCCGTCATTCCAATTCCAACAGAGTTGTTCAAAGTAGAAAAATTACAGGAAACAAATATTAGAATTCAATAAAAATCAAAAAATACGCCTATTCAGTAAGGCATAGAGACGGCTATTATGATTTGGTTGGGGGAAGGGAGAATCGTTAAATGGTGCTCAGGAGGCGGGGATTGACCTTCTGATTCTCTAACACCTCTCCATCTCCCATACTCTCACCGTCAATGTTTCCAACAGATGGTATCCAGGCACTCGGGTCTTCAGCCCCAAGGGAAAGGGTCATTAAGTGCCAGTTGTATTCTGATGTCTGAGTGTCTTATTTGAATGCATGGATGCGCACTAGCACAGTTGCACATGGATTAGTGCGGAGGAGAAGGAGACGAGGCCATAGCCACGACTCAGAAAAAGAAATTTACATCAGGACTGAGAGAGAGAGAGAAGAATAACTTGAAGCGAATATTTCAATATTCTTTGGTAACAATGAAATGGAGACACAACACAACCCCTATTGCGAGCCAATATTAGAAGCACACACAGGTACCCGTAGGTTCCACGCGCAATCCACGTTTCACCAGTACTAGATCCGTCTCAATTCGCCTTTGTATCTCCATTTTTTTGTTGATGGACAGCTTTTATCATACTTGTCAAGGCCCGAAATCAAAAAATGAACCAATGTAAGAAAGTTTTTCAATTTTTCATCGAAAATGTGAACACTTCTGATAATTTTTCAAAATTTCTTCTATTAATTTATTTATTAAAATGAAGGAACAAGTCACTGAAGATATATCTGAAAGATACTCGAAAATTCGACTTTTTCGCGAGACAAGTATGGCTTTTACTAGAATAGATAGGGCAGTCACTTTCAAAATTTCCAACTTTTTTGGTGGAAACTTGAAATCAAGAAGCTCTAATTTCCCAAAAAATATTTTTTTGGGATACTATGTCTGTTCGATTTTTCTTGGCAAATAGTAAGGCATCTATCATTGTCGAATACACAATTTTGCAGAAGAAAAATTTCCAGATCTACAAAAACTGTCCTGTTACAGATGATTATGCCAATTGAATGCTGATTTATTGAGAAGTTTGGGGAAAAGTGGGGAGAAATCCATGGCACAAAAACGAACAAACTTGGGTAAAATGAGAAAACAATTGTGGAAATCCAAAATAATTGTTAAGATGAACGAGTATGGTAAATTTTCAAATATCAAGCAGATTCAACCGTCCATATAAAACGCACTGCCAACTGGCATCACTTCGAAGTTCAAAACCCATAAAACCTTTGGATCTGTCGATTCTTCACCGAATATATTCAGTTCTGATCCACCAGTTAATGGATAATTGAAGCAATTAGAGAAGTAGGAACATCTGAAAAAAATTAACAAACTGAAGCGCCCAAAGTTTAACTGACTCACCCTTTCCCTTCAATATTGACAATTCTCGCATCATCTCTCGTTTTAAATGTTCCAATTATTTCTTTCAAAGTCCATTTTGTTGTGATCCCAAACGAAAAGCATGTTCCAATTCCTCTCGGGTTCTCCACTAACTTATCTACCAATTCTAGATACTTTTCCAGATTAAAACATCCAAATTTCATTCGAACGATTCGATTTTTGAACTCCAGTAATTCGATGAAATAAAGTCGTTGATACCAATCAGTCAGATGAATCACTTCCGCAGTTGTCACCAGAGGAATCTGGGCGGTCTGTATTATTCGTCTTCCGAATATTTCAATTGATTTTAGTGGAAAACTGGATTCATGGAAGATATGTTCAACTTGTTCCATGGTTCTAGATATTCCTGAACCAAATCTGAAGTTGTTCACTTTAAATCGAAGATTCTCTTCCAATCGAATAATTCCTCCTTTATCATAGATGTCCAGATTCTTCACATGAATGAAATCTCGTCTTGTTCCCAATATTCTCTTCATTAAATACTTCATAGCCTCGGGTAGTTTTCGATCAATAATCAATAGTTCTTTCGTGATTCCACGTGGAGAACTGATTGTCATTTGAATGTAACAATTGAATAAACTTCTAGTTTCCAACGGAAGAATCAATGCATGAAGTTTATCAACCAAATACTCTCTTTTCTCTTTTGACATATCAGAGTGAGCAATCGATAAAGATGGTTTCCCGACGCAAGTATAGGTCCGCCCCGTTTTCTCCTGATTTGTATGAACACTGTATATATTAAAACTCGATGAGCACTTGTACTTCAAGTTAACATAATCGATAATTTCATCAAACCATACATACTCACTCAATTTCAAATCTTTCAAAGCATGTGGACGGTCCTTAGAATTATGAATACGTAGTTCCCTCTGCTCGTGCTCATAACATCTCAAACGTGGGTTATCTTGAGATCTGTCACGTGTGGGATCATTCAGCTTAAATTCTGATAGGACAAACTGAAGAATCTCATGACTTTCATACTCAATTAGAGGTCGATTCGGTACTAAATGCAAATTGATATCTCCAGGAGTCAGCGTGTTTTCCGATAGTTTATCAGTCACTCCATATCGATCGATTGTTAATTGAACTCCACCTTCATTGTTATCTCTTTCGTAACATTTCGGAGTATTTCCACTCGGGAAATGATGAATTACTCCTAGTCGATACTCGGTGTCATTGATTTCCATTGAATAGGGATTCAGTTTTAATTTCTCGATTTTCAGTGAACAACGTTTATACGCGTTTCTGATAGCTGGACAATGGGTTGACAGATTAATTCTGAAAAAGGTTACAACGTTTTGATGAAATTAAAAATCTAATTACTCACCTATTATTAACTTCAAAATATTGTAAAACAACTTCGAAGCAGTCATAATTCAATGATTTCCTATTCATGGTGAACGGGATAGTTGTGGTAGGAAGAGAACCGAATACGAACTAACCAACAGACAAATGGACTGATTTTAATCTCAGAGATTGACTTGTCGTGCTATCAGATCGGTAGATCTGAGCTATTTGAGTAGTTTCTTATGGATGGTGCATGTTGTAACCCCTGATAATGGATCTGCATTTGAGATTGGAAGATGAGTGACAGCATGGAAACTGTTAAAATTCAAAACTTTAAAAGCTCAGGTCAGACAATTTCTTGATGACCCAACGAATGTTATATTAGTCCCAGAGAGAACAATCAGGCGATCAAAAGTGTTGGGTGGAATTACGACAACCCCATTTGAGATAATATCTAAATTTCCCATTAATTAAAGATTATCCCTACTGTTGAATATCTAAAACTTCAGACTCATTCACTCAAGAGTAAAACTCTGTAGAATGTCCCTTCCAACGTACTTTTACTTGTTTTCTTACCCTTGAATATACTCCTTTCCAAAAGTTTTTCAACTCTATAGACATTATATTTTTCATTAAAAAACCCCGAGTCATTTCATAATAATCCTCGTATCCCTTGTCAAAAGTTCCTTGTTTCGCATAAGTTCGTACATTATCCCCCACTGTTTTATTTTCTTTTCACTAGTCTTTCCCTCCGCCAAAAAGATAAATTTCCATTGTTCACATCGACAGGTGCCTTTTTGATTAATCGGTTTGCGGACTGCCGCCACTTTTGCCAAGACCTCAACATACCGCCAATTGTATTTAGATGTCATAAATTTGGCAAGTCTAGATTTGGGGGTACGATTTGATCATTGCGCATTTTATCTCACTTTTAAGAGTACAGTGTCGAATGGAGAGATAGTTTAGTTTTTGACGTGAACATTGTTAAATTCTTTACCAAAATCACTGTACCAATCACTATAAAACCAGCAAATGTGTCAATCCTTATTGTATTGTTTATGCAGAATTGTCACTCTAGACTATCAGAGAAGCCCAATCACTGATACTGTTTTTTAATAAATCTTTTTTTAATTTATTCAAAGAAAATATAATATAAATATAAGGAAATAAGAGGGAAAGGACAATAGAGAAACGGAGACGAAACCTACATTCTTATCAGTGGGGGATAACCAAAATGGGGTGGTTGGTTTAAGAAAACAAGTCATAATGACCGAAAACACTCTTTTGAACAGTTTAAATAGTGGAAAAACTAACTAAAGATTACGATTTAGAAATTGTCGATACTCATCAAATTCTGTTTTCGTTTTTTGACAATATTGTCGGCATAGGACGAGTAGGCACGTTTTTTCAAACTTTCTTTTGGCGTGTTAATTTAGACTTTAACGTTTTTACCTGAAACAAAACACGGTATGTGCTGAATAATAATTTTATTGAAAAAAGAAAATGAAAGTTTCAGATTATTTATGAAACAAGAATACTAAAAATTAGACATAAAAAATTAATGAACATAATGGAGTCGGTGTACGGTAGGGGCGACGGAGACTTTGGAGAGGTAGAGGGAAGATGGAGGGACGTCGGAGTACGGTAGGGGACAGAGAGAGTTGGTGTTCGGCGGAGGCGGTTGAGATGGTGGAGACGGTGTTCAACCAAGATCTGAATAAATGATATGAAACAATGGTTTTTAATAATTTTTAGATCTTAATAAACATACTTATACGATGTCCTTTCCAAACGTATCGTACGGTCAACACGTCCATCGCTGCGTAGAGAATTTGATTAATAGTGAGGACTTCTTTGGTCCAATCACTCATCGTTTCACTCTTGTCGATATCCATTCCGACGCACTCTTTGACGGCTTCTTTCAATAAAATCATTGATCCATTTTTTCTTTGGTATTGAACGTCATGGGGAGATTCAAAGAACGTCTCTGTTCCAAAGCAGGCGAACTGTCTCATCTCGTTGATTCCCCTAATAACTCCTTGAATTTGATGCATTTAATAACCGGACATTTTGTGAACTCGCCATAACAACACGGTTCTGGTGGCAATATCACAAAATGTTAGAAGGGCCAAATCGGTACCGTGAGGTAGAGTGGTGTAGGAATTCTCGGTGTCGACGTAAATGAATGATTTGTATGTTCTGGGGAAGCTTCGTACAATATCGTGGCCTTTGTGTAGAGAATCAGTCACTTCGATTCGAAACGATTTCAAAATTGAAGAGACAAACACCTGAAATTGAGAAATTTATATTCTTAATTCAATACAATTTTACTTACTTTCATAATCGATCCACAGTAGAAAAATAACAGGAAAGAAAATTCGAATTCAATAAAAATCAAATAAAAAATACGCCTATTCAGTAAGGCATAAAGAGGGAGACTGTCATGATTTGGTTGGTGGAAGGGAGAATCGGTGAGAGGTATTGAAGGGGCGGAGACAGAACCCCTCTGATTCTTTCACACCCTCTTCTTCTCACACACTATATTTGTCGATGTTTCCGACAGATGATAAGCGAAAGACGGGATGATTATTTTTTTGACAACGCCATTTTGTATTTGATATAAGAATTATTACTGTAATTTCTATTTTACTATGGTTAAAGAAAACAACAACTACCTGAACATGTAAAAAGAATAAAAAGATGAAAAATATAGAATAGTATTCAATATATATCCCGGGTCCCTCAATCTCTTTTCCAAACACTTTCCCTTGAAACATTTTGTATTCTTTTCACCTCATCTTGGTGAACAATAGAATAGCCAGTGGTGGAACCTCGTCCATTATTCAGACACCCTACACAACCAAACTCTGAATGCACCTTTCTACCACAAAATTTTATTATTACGAAATTACTAGATTTGAATATGATAAAGGTCAAGTATATAGAACTGAAACATTCTGAAAAAAGTAAGAGCAATACAACAATTGTTAGTACGATGAGAAGAATTACCGTCCACTTTTGACTCCTGGGTGAATGAATAAGAAATTATAGACATTTAATAAGGGAAATCGTCAATGAGATTACAATATGAGGGATCACCGGAGTTCTTTCGTTTAGCAGCACTCGCACCTTGTCCATAACATGTCTCAATTTTCAAAATAAAGGGTTGTTGTCACATCTCCAAACATTTTGAAACGTTTCATTGTTCTATCCGGTGCGGAAGTCGTTTCAACTTGACCATCCAAGTACTCGCGTACCTAGAAGAATAATTGTTTTTAAAATTTATATTAGTAATGACTTACCGATTTTTCCGTGGCTGACATGTCGACTCGATTTGTGAAGCCGCATGCTGGTCCAAGTCCGTGATCGAATATTATTTGAGACATTTGAAAAATCGAAACCATTTGAAACCACTGCTGGATGTCTGGTCCGTCAACATTTCGCACAAATCGGTAGACACTTTTTTCTTTTTCTTGGTTTGAAGCCTTGTCCATCCGTTTAGTCTTTATCGTAATATTATCGGTTTTGACGTCTGCATACATTGCCGTAGTTTTCCAGGATATTCGAGGTAAAAAATAACCAAACGGAGCAATCAAGCATTTGTATATGCAGTTTGGGTAGTAGTCAATCTTTTTGAATTGATCATATTGCATTTTGTTCAACGGTTCAGTGATTGTGTGCAAATGATGAAATCTCGGATGTGATATGCAAGAAAACCATCTGAAGCCACTGTTGTTTCACATTGAAAATCAATTCAATTCGAATTCACTTACTTCCGTAATCTATTCCAATAGGGTCGTCCAGAGAAAAAAAATAACAGGAAAAAATATAAGAATTCAATAAAAATCAAAAAATACGCCTATTCAGTAAGGCATACAGAGAGCTCTTATTTGGTTGGGGAAAGGAACAATCGTAGAGGGTTGTTCAGGAGGCGGAGACTGACTCTCTGACTCTCTAACACCCTCTTCATCTCACATACTATCTCTGACGATGTTCCTGACAGATTCAAGTTCTGTTAACTCACTTTTTCCAACAATTTTTTGTAGTTTTCTTTTTTTTTTGAGATTTAAATTGAAAAAAATACACAAAAGTTTGTTGGGAAAAGTGACAAAACTGAGAATTGGAAGAAAATGCTCCGTTGACACGCATTTTGAATTTTCAGAGAACTTTTGAATTTCAGAGATTACGGTAGATCAGAAAGATTGTGGATGCGTCGCTGGCGTCATTGATACACCTTATTTTCAACATGTCTTTCTTCTATTTCCAATTCAAACTTCTCACCTTCTTTCCAATTATTTTCTTCTTTTCCAATTTTCTAAGACGTGTCCTTGTGTTCACTGAGAAATGATTAACGGAAAATTCTGGGTCTCGCAATCTCTCTACCGAAAGACGTTACCTAGCTTTTTCATCATTTTTACCTCTCAGTTGTTCTACCGGAACGGACACCGTAAAACATTGTATACAAATTGATTTTCATTCAATTCTAATATTTTTTTCAATTATACGATCGCCTACTGGAATGGTTCTGTAAATTTTTATTTTTATTGAATAATAGACACTGGATCTGGTAGAGGAAACGGTAAGCTTATAATTGAGAAAGTGCAACATTAAAAAAAAAATCTGTAATGTCTTATTTTTAGGAGTGGCTCCGCGGTAACGCAAAAGAGACAGTTAACCCCGAAGAGAAGTCTGCTCAGCTTAAACTCGAGTATCTCTTCAAAGAGTGAAAAAAATCGTAATCCACCTCTGTCAAGTATGCAAAACCTACAACTCCAAGAGGCCAATGAAGCAGCTCGATGATGGAATGACAGAACTTCGTAAGCTTTTTTTGTTTTTTTTGTTTCCTTTTTGAAGAAAATGTTGTATTTCACTATAATTATTGAAATGTATAATCTTTATTTACAGCACTCGGCATGTGTACAGTGTGCCGTCACTTCCTCATCCAACAGCACACAATGAAGTTCTACCGCCATGGCCTGCCATCTCTCAAAAAGAAAGAAATGTTATAATTGTTTTCCATGCATACTTTGCTGATAAATTAATGTTTTTCGTCTTTTTCTTTCATCATTCCTCTAAATAAATGTTTCCGAGTTAAGGACCGCAATGAACGTGGGCGGAGTTTTCATTTTCTTCTCTTGGGGCGTCATGGGGAGATTATCAGAATGTTTGACGGTCTGCCCTGAGAGCCCAGAATGCTAAAACAGAATGAAAACTTTTGACCCCTATGTAATCGAGTACGTAGAATTCAATGAGCACACTTTCGTTTCACCCAAATTTTCAGTTTTCTCAGAAAACTGAAAAAAACGTTTTGCTTTCTTCAGAAAAATGTCACGTTTAGGATGTTCTAGGTCGAACACGGATCGTTTTTTGACAGTTTCTAGTAGTTCTGGACCTACTCTAATGGGTTTTGAAAGAAAATTCGATTTTCGTGCTGTCGAATTTTTTTGGGAGCCATCTGAACTGCGAGGCATCACATCAGAAAACTTTCTGTGATAACCAATCTATATTGTGACATATTCTTTTTGGGCATCTCTTCAGGTACCTGGGGACAAAATTTGGAAGCTCATTGATTCGTAAAATGTGATTTTTTCAGTGTCGGAAGACAACAGACTCAGAAAGAAAATTAGTTTTCCCGACAGTTCAGATTGAAGCAGGTCGAACACGCATCGTTTCTTGACGGAATCAGATTCTACGCAAAATTTCGATCTAGATCCACTTGGAAACAAAAAATTTCGTGCTGTCGAATTTTAGATATTTGATGTTTTATCTCGAAACATGCTAAATTACTCAAAAAATTCTCCTGAATTTAAAAGAATCACGTCGAAAATATATTTTCCAATTATCAGCGTCACATTTGTGGTTGTTTGGTTCAGTGGGTAACACGCCGGGTTTTTAATCAAAGTGTTTCTGGTTCGGACTTACCAAATTTTTGCAAAAATTCGATGGATTGAACGTGAAAACAGAAAATATTATTTGCGTGGTCAGGAAAACAAAAGAATTCCCCAAGAGAAATTCAGTAGAAACCATGGCTGACTAAAAGGTCCTGTAACTTCGGAAAGAGTTAATATTTTCGGAAAAAAATTTGGGAATGTACTTCCATTTACCTGAAAAAAAGGTCAGGATAGAAATTTTAATGAAAAAAGGAGTTTGAAAAAAATGTTGCGGTCTCTATTCCGAGTACAATTGTTTGAGAAGAGGAAGATACAGATGCACAATGTTTGCATTGTCGAGAAGACACCATGATGACGAATATCCTGTTCTCGTTTCGAGGTACATGGACCTATCACAAGCTGATTCCCTAAAAGTATAAATAGAATTATTTATTGCGAAAAAGAGAAAGGTATTCTCACCTTGGCGTTGTATCACGCTCCGTTGATGTAGTCTCCTTTTATTCGCGGTCATTGTGTCGACTCATCGAGGTCCCATAGTGGCTACTTCTTGATTTCTTCCTAAATGTGAAAGCAATTGGTATAAGTTTAGAATTCGACTCAAATTTACCCAAGTTTTCATCTTTTTTGACAACTCCACCGTTGAGAATTTGGTTGATTTCTTTTTCGTTCTTTTGAACTCGCCTAATCGTATGACAAAACTGGAAAAAGCAGATTTATCTAGTTAATAAATGAAAATTTACCTTTACAACCATGCGAGAATTCGATGAAAATCATGAAAATCAAATATAGGCAGTCGAATAATAGGAAAAAATAAATATCAGCATTCAATAAAAAATTAATTCCGAAACAATGTTTTACGTTGTCCATTCCGGTAGTACAACTAAGAGTAGTATTCTTCGAGCATACATCGTGGTTCCTGTCTCTGACCATTTTGTGTTGGGGGAACTCCTCAACTGTCCTGGTCGTAACATGATCCAGCACCTCATCGACCAGATGATTCATCAACGAGAAGGTGAACTCCTTCTCCACCTGGGAATACATTGTTGCACATTTGGCCTTTTTCTCCAGACTTGTGTGTTTCCGTGTAACAATAAGTTTTTGGTCCAGCTGTGACGAGTTCGGTCTTCTCTCCATCAATATCATTTGTCAACTGTCCAAGATATGGTCCCATCTCATCGACAATGAGGTTTTTGCAACCATCCAGAACGGCAAATACGATAGAATCAGTATCTGGAAAAGGAATTATTGTACTGTTGAGGAAAAAAAGAGACTATATACCAGTATAAATAATGTTGTCTCCACCAACAGCTTCCATTAATTTATACAGTCTCGATCGGGCGAATGACGTCGTGAGAGCTGCTATGTGAACAGCTTCCGTTCGGAGACTGGTCAGCGTCTCGACTTGCTTTCTGTACTGCACAACAACAATGTTGTTGACAGGTCTCACATCAATAAGCTCAATCGATGTGTCGTGGACCAGTCTCCAGAACTTTGCGGCTTTCGTGATGATTTCGGTTTGTATCCTGCCCACTCTTTGAGCAAGTTGGACAGCATTTTCGCCACAGCTCTCATACCAGGAGTCTTGATGAATCTTGTGAGGTCGTCGAGGTTGATGTGCTCCTTTGCTCATCGAGAAGAAAACTGAAAAAAGAGATTTTCCAAGTTAAAAAATGGAAATGTAAAAACGTACCTTTATAATACACCGAAAAATCAATAAAAATCAAATAATTCTAGGACCAGCCATTTCCTTGAGGCAGTCGAAAAATAGAAAGAAAAAAACAAATATTAGTATTTAATAAAAATCGACTTATATACAATGTTTTACGTTGTCCATTCCGGTAGGACAACTAAAAGGTAAGACTGATGAAAAAGCAAAATAAGGTCTCTCGGAGAGAGATTGCGAGACAGCAGAATTTTCCATTACTCATTTCTCAGTAAACACAAGGACACGTCTTTTTGAAAAACTTGAAAAAGAAGAAAGTAATTGGAAAGAAGGTCAGAAGTTTGAATTGGAAATAGAAGAAAGACATTTCGAAAATGTCTGATGTGTATATCAATGACGCCCGAGATGCATCCGCAACGCATCTTTCTGAGCTACAGTAATCTCTGAAACTCAGAAGTTTGGGTCTCCACACGATTTGTCACGTAACGTGTAATTCAGATTCGACAATATTCGTCAAACTAGCCCCGGGGTTGGGAGTTCGAGGGACACGGAAAAAGAAAAATCCATTAGGAACCAAGAAAACAGTGCCGATGAGTCATTCCTAAGAGGGCGCCATGTAGCTCGAGAAGGGGCAGCATGCGAAATTAAAATGGTCCCAACTGTAGACCCACCCCATATCTGTCAGCTTTCCTATTAGTTACGTAACCTTCAAAAACAAAAGATATCAATATTCGGTTGCTAAGGATTAGGATAAGAACTAGATGAACACATCTAATCCATACTACTCTGCGCAGAAAGACGAGATGAGCGTGAAGAATAGAAAGTAGGATGTTACGGTATCTCTGAAAACTCTGACACTTCTATCTCAACTTTCACCATCAAAAATTCCTCGTGAACTGACTTTAACAACAGATGATTAGGTTTTCAATGACTCTTTTGTTTGCTGTGTCTTTGATGTTGCTAGGATTGATCCCGACTTGGAAGGATCGCTTTTGGAGTATTCCCAACAAGCCTATGCGTACTTACCCTGCATAATGTGGTCTACGGGTTCATTGACTGAAATGTCAATCCCCCATAAACCTATGCGTATCTAATGGTCTCCATATTTGCGGTTTGCTGGTATCTAGACAAGTCTCAGCAAGTCTATGGGTACTTACCCTGCATATTATGGTTTACTGGTTCATTGACTGACTATGAGGTGTCAATCCCCAGAAAAACTATGCGTATATATCTGTCTGCATATTAGTGATTGCTAGTTTATAAACTGATAAATGAACCTTCCAAGTCGGGTTCGATTCCAGGACTTCCCTTAAAACAAAACTTGTCGGAATTACTATCATTGAGCAACGAAGGAAAAAAACTCAACAGAAAAGACATAAAAACACTGTCCCAAGTAAATGATTCTCTTGTTTTCAAAACGAAGGTGGGCTATGAGAAGAACTGACATTTGGTGGATAAGGCTGCTACGAATAGATACCTAGATGTGAAAAGAGACCGCCTTAAAGATCATTAATGAGACGGGCTGATTCTCTGAAAAAAGAAATTTTAGTGCGACATGGAAGTCAACTGATCGAACCTTGAAGCACAGTCACCCAACGAAGAAGAAATGAATAGCTGTGAGCCATGCTCTCATCAAATTAGCAAAAATGGATCGACTATGTAACTCAAAGTGAACATATTTAGGTTTTTAAATATCCTTTCTTTTGCTGTGTCTCCGATTTTGTTGGGATTGGCCCCGACTTGGAAGGATCGCTTGCGAAGTCTACTCCCTGCAAGCCTATGCGTACTTACCCTGCATAATATGGTTTACTGGTACATTGACTACAGAGTCAATCCCCTGCAAGCCTATGCGAATTTCTGTCTCCATGCTTGCGGTTTTCTAGTGTCTAGACTAGTCCCAGCTATGGGTGCTTACCCTGCATATTATGGTTTAGTGGTTTATTGACTGTGCTGTCAATCCCTTGAAAACCTATGCGTAACTGTCTGCATATTTGCGGTTTGCTGGTTTATAAACTGATAAGAGAACCTTCCAAGTCGGTTTCTATGCCAACAAAACGACTAGTGCGCCGTAAAAAAATCGATTTGTAAATTAAAACAAAGTTGTTTTCGATCGAAAAGATCAAACATCTGGTGGTCTTGAAACGAATTGCACATGTGAAAAGTCGAGAGCAGGTATTGCCAATAGCGCTGAAGATTCTGAAAATTCAAACTCAAATTTCACTATGACTCTCGTTGGCAGATTAGGAAAAAGAGTAGTAAGGTTTTCACACGTCCTCTTTCTTGTTATATTTTTTGATTTTGTTGGCATTTACTCTGACTTGGAAGATTCGCTTGTGAAGTCTATTCCCTGCAAGCCTATGCGTACTTACCCTGCATAATACGGTTAACGGATACATTGACTGAAATGTCAACCCCCAGAAAACCTATGCGTATCTATTGGTCTCCATATTGTGGTTTGCTGGTTTATAGACTTAAAAGTCTTTTCCTTGCAAGCCTATGGGAACTTACCCTGCATAATGTGGTTAGCTGGTACATTGACTGAAATGCCAATCCCCTGCAAGCCTATGCGAATTTCTGTCTCCATATTGTGGATTGCAGGTTTATAGACTGAAAGGTCTATTGCCTACAATCCTATGGGAACTTACCCTGCATATTATGGTTTTCTGGTACATTGACTGAGGTGTCAACCCCTTGAAAACCTATGCGTATCTGTCTGCATAATGCGGCTTGCTGGTTTATCCACTTCTCAAAGAAACCTTCCAAGTCGAAGTCAATGCCAAAAAAAATTAATAGTGTGGCAAAAGAAAGAACCTTTGACAACCTAATCATTCGTTTTCAAAATCTGCTTGGAAAAAACTTATCTAACAGAAGGCGGTGGAAGAGAAACGACATTGCTGGTTAATTTGAAAGTTCAAACTGCCAAGAGTTGGTTCCGATAGATAAGATCGTACATCTGGTGCTCCCGAAATGAATTGCACGGATGAAAAATTGAAAGCAGGTGTTGCCAATGACTTTGAAGACTCTCAAAATTCAAACTCAAATTTCACTATGGTCGGCAGATTAGGAGAAAGAATAGTTAGGGTTTCAAAGGTCCTCATTCTTGTTGTATTTTTCGTTTTTGATGGTATTTAACCCGACTTTCACCCCGACTTGGAAGGATCACTTGTGAAGTCTATTCCCTGCAAGCCTATGCGTACTTACCCTGCATAATACGGTTTACTGGTACATTGACTGGAATGTCAACCGTCAGAAAACCTATGCGAATCTATTGGTCTCCATATTATGGTTTGCTGGTTTATAGACAGAAAAGTCCGTACCTTGCAAGCCTATGGGAACTTACCCTGCATATTATGGTTCACTGGTTCATTGACTATAAAGTCAACCCCCTGCAAAACCTATGCGTATATGTCTGCATATTTGCGGTTTGCTGCTTTATATACTTCACTAGCGAACCTTCCAAGTGGGGGTCAAAGCCAACAAAAATGACTAGTGCGCGGTAAAACAAAAGACCTTTGAAAACTTAATCATCCGTTTTCGAAATCTGCTTGGAAAATAAAACTTATCTAACAGAAGGCGGTTGAAGAGAGAGAAGTGAGACGTCATCGCTGGTCGATTTCAAAACTAAAACTGACGAGAGTTGTTTTCGATAGATAAGATCTAGTGTATTCAGTCGGCCAGGTCACGTCAATAAGCAACTGTGTTTTTATGTTTTATCTGGAATAAAACTCATCAAACGTGACATTACAAACGAATAATTTCATTACGATTGTTTTCATTTTATTCGTGGCGGCTGCAATTGTGGATCCAGTCGTTTTACGATGCATTCTCAACGGAATATTCACCTCTTTCTACATCATGGCCCTCACTGAATCTGAAAGCTCACTTACGTCTCAATTTTCTCTATGACACAGTTCTCGTGAACAAATTTTGAAAACGGAAGAATAGGTTTTCAATATACCTTTCTCTTTCAGTGTCTTTGATGTTGTTGGCATTTACCTCCACTTGGAAGGATCGCTTGTGAAGTCTATTCCCTACAAGCCTATGCGCACTTACCCTGCATATTGTGGCTGACTGGTACATCGACAGACAACCCCCAGAAAACCTATGCGAATCTATTGGTCTCCATATTGTGGTTTGCCGGTTTATAGACTAAAAGTCTTTCCCTTGCAAGCCTATGGGAACTTACCCTGCATATTATGGTTCACTGGTTCATTGACTATAAAGTCAACCCCCTGCAAAACCTATGCGTATATGTCTGCATATTTGCGGTTTGCTGGTTTATATACTTCAGAAGCGAACGTTCTAAGTCGGGGTCAATACCAACAAGTACTAATAGTGCGGTGAAATAAAGGACCTTTGAAAACCTAATCATCCGCATTCAAAATCTGCTTGGAAAAAACTTATCTGACAGAAGGCGGTTGAAGAGAGACGAGAGTCGTCGTCGCTAGAGAATTTGAAAACTCAAACTGACGAGAGTTGTTTTTGATCGATAAGATCTAGTGTATCGAGTCGGCCAGGTCACGTCGTTTTTTTTTCATTTTTTGAAAATGTTTTATCCGGAAAAGTAAGACATTTCCCGAACGTAACATTACAAACGCGTAAATTCATTATGATTGTTTTCATTTTATTCGGGGCGGCTGGAATTAAGAAATAATTTTGTCCAAAAATTCGAGAGTTCATTTCTCCCCCACCAAGTCTTCAGAAGCCGTCAAAAAACTAACATCCGTTTGAGTAAATGCTCAAAAATGGACATGTCTCTGCGTCTTTTCGTCTCGCACACTCTCTCGCCGCCTTGCATCTTTTTTTGTTTGAATAGAGCACTGATGAGAACACATTTCTTATGCGATACACACACCCAATTTCATTTTTTTGACTTCGTAACCCCAAATTTCAACATTTTTTCTATGAATGGGTAGAAAAGAATGTGGGAATTTGTAATTGTCTTATTGTTTTTCGGTGGTTTTTCAAACGGTTCCGAGTCGTGTGAACCACTTCATGCACAGGCTCATGGCATCAATTTGGTGAGTATTCGGAGGAAGTATGCTGTAGTTTCTCAGTTTTTATTGGAAGAATCAGTTCAAAGTATCTCATAAAGTAACCCACTTTGTGAAAATGTGTTATTTGCTCTGTAGATCATTTTTTCATGTTTTCAAAGATAAATCCCTCCGTAGAAAGGAGAGAGAGAGAGAGAGAGAGACGCAGAGAAACGAGAGTGTCTGGTTTCTCTGCGTCTCTTTCCTTCAGCGATTTCAGTTGTTTGAAACCGAAACAGAAGAAAATTGTGTGCGAAATTGAGAGAGTCCGAGAAAAATAGGCATTTCTCAATGACATTTCGGTGGAGCGCAGATGTATAAACCAGACTTGTCACGGGCCGGGCCGGGCCCGGCCCGTAGCCCGGCCCGGCCCGCTCGGCCCGGTTTGAAACATTTTTTGAAAATATTTTGAATTTTTGAATTTTTTGGAATTTTTTTGAAATTTTTCGAAAAAAGTATAGCTTTCGAATAAAAATTCAAAATTGAATAAAAATGTGAATTTGTACAATAATTTAAGCATTTTTACTCTATTTTTTCGAAAAATTTCAAAAAAAATCGGTAAAAAATGGGTACCCATTTTTGAATCCGGGCCGACGGGCCGGGCCGGGCCGAGCAAAATTACGGCCCGGCCCGGCCCGGCCCGGCCAGGCCCGGGTTTTGACAAGTCTGGTATAAACTGTGCCAAGCTAATAGTGTGGTTGATATATTCAAAACTTTCCGATGATGTCCCTGAAATCTGCCTCATTATCAAATAACAACAAAAAGTTTATTCTAACACGTTTATACCCCTGAAACCCCCAATATTCCAGGTGTGCTGCTCGCTCAACCACAGCCTCGCCCCAAGTTGTGAATTCTCGTCTCTTTGTCAAGAGCATTGTTCTTGTTTCCTAACGATAACTAGGGATTTGGATTGTCAACTGGAATCGAAAAGTTTGTTGAATGAAAAGGTGCGAAAAGTTGGCTTGTAATGAATATTTGAAAATCAAAACACATTTTTAGTTGATACTGTAACTTGGTTAACTTTGAGATCTTATAAAAAGTGAAATGCTGACCAAATTTTTTGAATTTCAGAAAGTTTTGTAGACCACATAAAGATCTACATTTTCACTGCAAACAATTTTTTGATAGCTGTTTCGGTTCTTGAGATATAAGCCTTCAACGACAAGTGGCCTTTCTAATATCTGACCTTTCTAATATCTGCCTAATTTAAAAAGGTGTATCCCAAAAACCAAGAGAGCTATCAAAAACATGTTTTCTCCAAAAATAATCTACATAAAGTTGTACACATTTTCTTAGTTGGAAACTTTCAAGTATCTCTTCTAAATCTCGTGATAACCGTCCTGGAAGACAAGAGGCAAGTAAATACGCGCAGAGAAGTCGGTCGCTCTCATATTTTCAGTGGTCTAACATTGAAGGCGCATATCTCGAAATGTGAAGGAGTTATCAAAAAACGTTCAACTACAAAAATGTAGACCTAGTTTTTATCTATCTAGCGCAACAAAGTTTGCTTCAAAATCTCAAGACGTGACGTCACAACACATCCTTCCAGAAGCCCTACCAATGGCTCGACCATCAACCCAACTCTTCTCCCTTCTCTTGCCGAAACTCTAATCTTCCGAACCCTCAATCCCCTTATACTATTGTAGTGGAAAACTCTAATGGAAGGTATTCAAAAGGTTATTTTATTTAGAAAATGATAATTTTTCCAGTCAAACCAAAGAATTCCTGCTTGGAGCCTGCTCTCTCAACGTCACTTCCATCACATTCCAACATTATCACTCAATTTATGATTCAATTGATTTCGGACTATGTTTTCCAAACTTGGCATCGTTCCAAGTCGTCTTACTGTAACTTTTAACCAATTTCTTATCCAGAATATCAAATAATTCATTTCCAGACACCGAACCAGAGCAAATTTCCACGTCTCCTTACGAAATCTAAACTTTTTGAAAGTGTTATCACTTGTAAACGTGGATTTTGAATTCTGGCTCCACCCATCTCCTTTCGTGAATACTATAAACTACATTCATATTGAGAACTCATCGATAACTGAGCTACCGAAATGGATTTCCAATAGCAAGACTTTGTCGACCGTTTATTTAAAAGGTATCCAAAAATTTGAGGAGTTTGGAGATTTGAAAGTGGAAAATTCGGGTTCCTCGTGCTCTTCTCATCATTTTGAATTTTTCCAAAATGTCGTAAGATCGGGTGTATTGTACGCAATCACAGCTACTGCGTACCGTACACCAGACCTTACGACAAATGGAGCTACAGTTCTGAAAACTTATGGATAGCTGTAAAAAGATGTGTGAACTCGAATTTCATAAATGGAATCTCACTTGTTCACCCTGAAAATCATCATTTTCCAGGCACTTCTATCACCTCTCTCTCCCCGGTCGCTCAACTCCCCGCTGTAAAAAGTCTAAAACTATCCCATAATCTGATTGAGAATCTCCACAGACTTTTGTTTGTTTCACCGTTTTTGATTCATGTGGATTTGAGTTATAATAGGGTCAGTTCTCATTTTGAGCCTCAAATTTTTTTGAAATCTGAAATTCCAGATTACCTCATTTGCCTCACATACATTCAGTAAATGTGTGGATCTTCGTGTGGTAGATCTAACTGGGAATCCAATTAAAATGTTGCCTTATAAGCCATTTGCAAAGAATATTCGATTGAAATGGCTGAAATTGAGTAGAACTAATATTACGGTAAGATATAGTTGTAGTAAAACTTGGTAAACTTTGAAACATTTTTTTAGTTTTCAATTTTTTGATAATTCTCATAATCTTGGAGATCCATGTCTTTGAAGATAGGGACCAATAGCTTCAGGTGATAAATTTGGTATTTTATAAATAGTGATGAATCAAAATGAGTTGTGGAGATACAAAAAAGTGATCAACTAACAAAAAATGTGAAATTTCACACTGATTATTTTTGTAGTTGACAACTTTTTGATAACTCTCCACCCCTTTGAGATATACGTCTTTCGAAATCAAGACGCTTCGAGTGGATTAAAAGTGGGAGACGCAGAGAAGCTAGATTGTCTCGTTTCTCTGCGTCTATCTTTTTCTCTTCTCTTTTTTTCATGAATCTCAAAAGAGACCGACGCTAAATGAATAAAATGTGAGAGACGCAGAGAAACCAGATACTCTCGCTTCTCTGCGTCTCTCCCCTCTTCAACGACGCGTATCTCTTAATCTAAAACAGTTATCAAAAAGTTGTCAACTGCAAAAATAAAGTTCTAATTTTGATCAACATGTTCATACAATTCCAGACTCTCTCCCCAGACCACTTCTACGGTTTGGGTGCTCTCAAAACTCTGTCACTTTCCCGAATGCCCATTCAAACGATATCTCCATACTCATTCGTCCCTCTGAAATCTCTTCGATATCTCGATATGGACTCTTGTAATCTCACAAGACTCCCTCAAGCAGTCACCGCGAATTGTCATTTGGCTCGATTGAATGTTGCCAATAATATGCTACATAGAAGTTCTTCAATGCCTCCAGAAGTTACGGCTATGTTGAGTGGATTGTCACAGTTGAGAATCGATGGGAACCCGTTGACGGTGAGAGAATTTGAAAGGGTGACAATCTCTGAACGCATGTATCTCAAAAACCAGAGCACCTATCAAATTATGCACAACTAAAGAAACATTGATCTAGGTTTGATCTACACAATCATATAAAAATCAATTCAATTTGACTGTGATTAACATCAGTACGTACTTTTAAACTTCACAGATTTTCAACATTCTTTTCTAGTTTGAATTACAATTTTCAAAGTTTCGATGCTCTCATTTTCAGGAATTCCCCGCTTCCTTCCTCCTAATCTCACGTGAAAACATCCGTCTACTCCGCCATCTTCTTCACTCAACAATGACCCTTCCGGTATGGCTCCGCGAGCCGTGCACACCGTATTATTGGTCGATTCATTTGGCTAACAGGTTCCTTATTGCAAAATATAGTCGTCATTAAAAGAAAATTCCAGAACAAACAACTTAAAATCATTTGTCAATCAGTATGACGAGAAGAGAATGTTGAAAAATGGTCTGGGTTATTGCAAAGAGCAATATGACTGGATGATGGAGCAGATGGAGGTTTATAGAGAGTTGGAGAAGAATTCTGGTTAGTTCAAAAACAGGAAAAAAGAAAACAAAAAAGATTTGCCACGGCGGGGTTTGAACCCTCGACCTCACACTCACTAGCCAAAAATGGAACTTACTGCGCCAGGAGAACTACCAGAAATTAGAGTCTCAATGCAGTTATGAAACCGGCCTCTCCTTTTTTTGAATGATTTTTTCTGAGTTCCAGGTTGCTACTCCCTTCGACGTCTTCGCTCCTCAATCACTTCTTCCCCAACTTCAGCTCCAAAACTCCCTAAAAATGTCACAAATTCTTTATTTTTCTCAATAGATCACGACCCTTCCTCCCCCGCTTTTCACATTCCAATCCTTCTTCTAATCTCTCTTTGTGCCAATTTCCTTCTGCTTTTCTCAATGCTCATGTGCTCAATAATGGCTTGTCGGATGGAGAAAAATGTGGAGAATGTTTAAATAGAAAGAAACAATCAAATAAATATATAATGGATAAAAATGAAGGAGAAAACAATGAAAAAAGAAAAGATTCTCACTGTAAACGTTAAACAACAATTATTCATGACAAGACCAAAAATAGTTCTTCTTCGCGCAGTTCGGAGAAGAAGAGTGAGGATAGTGAAAGTCAGAAGACTCCATGAGTCCACTTATTATTTGTTTCTTCTTCCTCATTTTCGATCGGCTGCGTATCGACTCACACCACAGTTGGTTGATACGGAGTCTCACAAATCCCACTCGCGTTCTCTTCAAGTTTTCTCTCGATTTTTAGAGTTTTATGTTGAGAACAGGGTGCCAACACTAACCAGAACATCCTGAATCCTATCTGGTTAGTTCTTATTAGGAGTAGCACCGGTACTTAACGGAGAATTCTCAAATTCGATAGCCTTTAGAAACTACATTTTCAGAAATATTCTAATTGGAAACTTTTTATAAGCACTTCATGAAGTATACAAATTATGGTGATTTAATGATAATCGGAGCTTCAGTGCCACAAATGAAATTGTATTCCATTGTACAGGGAATATCATTGAGTGTGCCTGTAACCTTTCTATATTTCATCACTGCCAAGCATATCTCTCTGTTTTCCCGAAAATTCGGTTCGCCTTCGTGGTTCCAATCTGGTTCAATGTCCGGGGGATTCGGAGCAACTCCATTTATCCATTCGAAAACTCGAACACGAGAACATTTTGATGCAGGATCTCTGTCATATCCAGGTTCATTATCAGTTCCCGTTGTAATACACTCCGAACGTCTTCTTGCACCGATCCATGTGTCCAGATCGTGATAATTTTTATAGTTATCCCCGATTAAACCTGAGAGAAACAGATTATGACTAGAGAAATCTAGTAATAAAGCTCACCTGCCAACAGTTGCAACTCTTCCTGGTTCGTATATCCTGTCAAATGTGCTCCATGCTTCTGACAATGTGCTTCTGCATCTTCATTTACCATTTTATCGGGGAAGAACTTATGACACCACTTTTGACCGAGGGCTTTTCGATAATACTCTGTAAATCCATCTGGACAAGCTCCATATGAATAACTGTCCACAATATTTTGACAGTAGATTTGAGCATAACGAGCATCCGACATTGCTTCGAGTCCTGGACTTCCGTCGCGTCTGAAAGTTTTGAAGTCGTTACTTTTATAAATGGAATAAACAGGAAGCAAATTAGTCTGCTGATATGATAAGTTTCTCACCCTGAAACTAAAGCGGAACTCCATGATCCAGCATCACAAATCTCATTCGGTTCATCACTTCTCCATAATGACTTATCAATTGGTCGGGAGACCTTGTTTCCATCCTAAAGACAGTAACACATGAGTACAATTTTCAAATCTAAAACTTACTGATCCCATCCACAAAACGTGATAGATCGAGCCCTTATTTACACTGCATGTAGCTCCGATCCTCTCATTTTTTCTGGAGCTTTTCGAGAATGCAGCAGTTCTGATGATGAGTCCATTCTGAACTTTATTCACTTCATCCAAGAGATCTCTCGTCGGAATCGCAGATCGAGCATTACTATTGTGAATGAATGGATTCATAACTCTCGAACAATATCGATTGTCTTTGAATAAATCCTCATCAATTCGATTCAAACTGCTAGTTGTTCGAATAAAAGCTCCTTCTGAAGTGGAAACAGTCGGATAGTAGATTTCTCCGTACTTCTTCAGTAGATGATTGCTCTCAGCTCGATTCATCGGAGGTGTGTATTCACATAGAACCATTGCAGTTTCACTTGAATCGACACGTGTCAATGCTACATTCGGAAGGTTATACATGTATCCATCGATGGCCAAAAGAAGATTTCCATTCACATTCTCATCGATCAGATCCTTCGTAATTGCTTCACTTGCATCTATCCATAGACGAGAAACACGTGTGAAGTAATCTGGAATTCAGTTGAATAATGTGTGATTGGTATTTGAAAACTACTCACTGTAGATTCTGAATGGAAGAGTCTCTCGATGAAGGAATGCAATAGTGGCATCATCTTTCTGTGTCTTACAATGACCCACTGCAACATCTCTCGTCATAAGTTCCTTTGTCATTTTGTAACATCTTCCAAATAATTGAACCCATTCATTTTTACAAATCAACGTGGCCTCAGCTGAACATTTGGTTCGTTCTCCGGGTGTCCCTTCGATGATATGATAAGGAACCTGCTCTTGACAGTATCGTTTTGCTGATTCCTGGAAGAGTACTGTACAAACACAGAAATGAAACGGAAAACCTACCCGAGAATCAGTGGCCACTGGGAACTCAAATGTGCACTTGTCTCCTTCGATTGACTGAAAACTCTCTGTTTTTTGATCTAACATAGAATCGAGTCAAGAATGTTCGTTTTCAAGTAACCAACTCTACAACAGACTTCCCTACACTTACATTGAATCCATTGGATCTCGGACGATACGAACTTCCTCCATCCCAAAATTCACACATTCTCTGGAAACTCCAGTCTCGGTCCACTTGGGCATTGGTGAAGAAGGCAAGAAGACAGAATATGATGAGTATTTTCATCAACATTTTCATTCGGCTTCTCTAACTCGAACTGATTTGAATATTTTTTTGTGTTGGGAAAATTTGTGGCAAAAATGAAAGGTCAAGGAAAATATTATCTTGTCAGAAAAGGACAAAACTTTTTCCACGCATTTTTTTCCTGACTAAATGATGGAGCAAATTATAGAGAGTTGGAGAAGAATTCTGGTTAGTTTCAAAACACGAAAAAGGAAAACAAAAAAGATTAGGCAGTGTTCTCCGTCTCAATACCTTCCACCGCCTTCTGAATTCCACGTCATCCGCATCATTCTCCCAGAAATACCGTGCCGATGACGTCACCCCTCAACCACTTCAGTTGCTCTCGGAGACTGAAAATTCATTCGTCGAAACTGTTCGACGTTTCGCTGGGAATGTGATTCAACCATTGGTTCGGGAGATGGATCGAAAGGGGGAAATGGATGATAGAGTGCTGAAAGGATGCTTTGATAATGGGGTAAGAGAGAAACAGTTTTGAAACAAATTTTAAATTCCACAATTTCCAGCTAATGGGTATCGAAGTCCCTGAAAAGTACGGTGGCTCCGGTTCGAAATTCTTTGATGCAGTGCTCGTAATTGAAGAAATCTCGAAGGTTGATGCATCTGTGGCAGCTCTCGTCGATGTACACAATACACTCTTTGTTCCCCTCATCATTGAACTCGGAACGGAAGAACAAAAACAGAAATATCTTCCGAGAAGTGTCACTGAAGCAGTCGGCTCATTTGCTCTGTCTGAAGTCAGTTCAGGTTCAGATGCATTCGCTTTGAAGACAACTGCGAAGAAAGATGGAGATGATTATATCATTAATGGATCGAAAATGTGGATAATGTAAAAGACATGAGCGCGCCTGCTCATCCTTTTAGTATTTCATTCTATTTTAGTTACATTCGTGGTAGATTGCAATCTTTATTGGCCGGTATAGGAAAGAGAGTGACTTGTGGTCACCATCTTCCACCAGTGAGTGTATAACCTAAATGTCGAATGTAAAGGAGAGATAGGTGTGTCTGCCCGAGGTTGTTTACACTCCCGCGGGGCAGATGATAATAAATCTTCTTAATCGAGAGATAGAACCCGAGAAAAAGGGAGAAGAGACAGGTCAGAAATTGGCCTGTGAGAATAACGAATTCAGAACATTCGGAGGCTTTCTTGGTATTTGCAAATGCTGATCCGAGTCAAGGATACAAAGGAATCACTGCTTTCATGGTTGACAAGGATAGCAAGGGATTTAGTATTGGCAAACCGGTTAGATTATCAATCTTGCATTGTAGATTCCATCTAGAGCTTCATTTTTGTAGTTGACACTTTTTTGTTAGCTCCGCTGAGTCTGGAGATATGAGCTCTTGGGTCTGGTGTCATATCTCAAAATATAGAGGCGCTATCAAAAAGTTGTTAACTAATAATATGTAGATTATACTATGTATATGATTTTTGTTTCTCATAACTTTTCGATACCCAAATTGGTTTTTGAGATACACAACTACAAAAGTGGTAGTTTTAAAAAGAGGGAAAGAGAGCGCAGTGTGACGGAGACATCGAGAGTCATATCTCGGAAACGTGGTTTGTTATCAAAAAAACGTCAACTGTCCAAATATAGAAAATGTTCTACTGATCAGATAAGCAGTTGACCACTTTTTGATAGCTCTGCACAAAATTGAGATATGACAGTTTCTCTAGTCCTAGCTTATTCCTCCTCGCTTCTGTATTCTGGGTCTTATTCTCCGGTCTTATTTTATCCCAAAAGCTGTGGATGCTATCAAAATATAATTTACTAACAAAATGTAGCTAATTCCATGCTAATGAATTTTGTAGTTGACCACTATTCATAACTTTTCTAGAAATTGAGTTCTGACTGTTTTCCTAGCCCAATGTTCTCCATCCCTCGCTTTTGTTTTCACGGCTTCATGCCGAAAGCGTCTACTACAAAAGTAAACCTCTATCCTTCCTCTATACACCCAACCAGATACTTTTCAAATCTGACGACCCCATCCATTTGCAGGAAGACAAACTTGGAATCCGCGCGTCTTCCACTTGCCCCATTCATTTCGACAACGTTCGTGTCCCCAAGTCAGCGATTTTGGGAGAATACGGAATAGGTGATTTGCGGGAATACCGATTCATTACTCGATGAATACGTTCCAGGTTACAAATACGCAATCGAGTGTCTCAACGCCGGAAGAATCGGAATTGGTGCTCAGATGCTTGGTCTGGCTCAAGGATGTTTCGATCAAACGATTCCATATCTTCAGCAGAGAGAACAGTTTGGAGAGAGGCTTATCGATTTCCAGGTATCGATTGATTATAGAAAAATATATTGGTAACTGTTGATATTTTCAGGGAATGCAACACCAAATCGCTCAAATCCGTACTGAAATCGAGGCCGCCCGTCTCTTGGTATACAACGCTGCTCGTATGAAGGAGAATGGTCTTCCATTCGTTCGCGAGGCGGCTATGGCAAAACTCTTCGCTTCTCAAGTACCAATTGAGTCGCTACGCAGCAAATCAACTTATTTTCAGGTCGCCACCAACACCACCTCAAAATGTGTCGAATGGCTGGGAGGTGTCGGTTTCACTAAAGAATTCCCAGTGGAGAAATATTATCGTGACTGTAAAATTGGAACAATTTACGAGGGGACATCCAATATTCAACTGAATACAATTGCTATACTTATCGATTTGGAATTCAAAAATAAGGCTTAGGAAACTGTATTTTTGGAATGTATGCAAAACATTTTTGAAAGTCAATAAAAAGCGAAAAGTTGCCGGTGGCAAGGTACCCCCGTAACCCTGTAGTTCTCCGAGTCATCACAATAAATACGCAACGACACTCCGCCAAAGGCTCACGCGCCTACCGTAACCTCAGCGCGTCAGTTCACGTGGACACGTGTACTCCACGTGGCAAAAGTCGTTTTCTGAAGTCGGTTGGCTTTCAGAGTTAGTTCTGGTTTTAGCTTTGGTTGTTTAACGTTTGTTTTGTAAGTTACGCTCTCTTATTATAATTTCTTGCAATAAACCTTATTTATTGTAAGAAACTGTGTTTATTGTCGTCTTATTTTATCCGGAACCTATCACCCCGTATTTATACGCGGGCAACTTGGGGGCCGAACCGTCTTTCTTGATTATTCGTGTTTCTTAGTGAAGCTTTGAATTTATCGTTTGGGCGAGTATAAAACCCAGGCGATTTCGAAGTTTTGCGGAAGACTAAGAATTTTGGTAAAATTTGGATAAATTTTACGGAAATTTGCGAATCTTGAATAATTTTCGTCGATTGGATAATCAACGAATTGTAAACAGTTTTTGAATAAAAACTTAGTTTACGGACAACAACGCAGAAGATGAGCGACAAAACATCGTCGAAGCAGTCAACGTGGAAACTGGACGACGATCGAATGATTGTTGTGGAAACTCAAATGAGCGTGAAGGAGAGAAGAAAGAAAGTGAAGAAGTTCACTAAACTTATCGCTAGCAGCGTCAAAGTGGAAGACGAAACAAGGTTGCAACTCGGGGAGTTGGCAGCAAAATGCAGCGAACAGGAGGCGGATGCGATTCTGGAACCGATGAGAGTTTTCCACAGAGAGTTGTGGGAAAAGTTCGAAGAAATCGGAGGAGATGAATGGCCGCGATCGGTGATTCGAGTTATGAGAGAGTTCAAGCTCGAATCGGTGGAAGAGTTGAGAGAGGCGTGTGCGAAAGCAGCGGAAGAAGAGGAAGCGGAATGGTCCGCTGGAAAAGTAAATCTGGAATTGCAGCAAGTGCAATACGAGATGAAAGTGTTGACGAAGTGCTGGAATGAAGAAAAGGAGATGCTCGGGGAGCAAATCCGAAAAATCCAGAGGGAAAAGGAGGTGGCTGAGGCGCAGGCCAGTAGGCTGGAGAAAGCGCTGAAGCAACAGAAGAAGACGTTGGAGCTGGAGGAACGCAAGCCGAAGGGCTTGTGGGATGAAGTCCAGGGAAGCAGAAGCTGGTACGAGAAGGTGGTGAATTGGGACTCCGAGAGCACCAATGAGGGAAACAGGAAGAAAGGAGGAGAAGACGCGTTTAGCAGAAAAACTTTGAGTCGGTCAGGAAGTAGAGAAGTCAACGAAATGGTGCAGTGTATGAACAGGATGTTGAAGTCTTCAGCGTTGCCGGAACCGAAAACGTTTGATGGAACAGGCGAGTTCAAGGAGTTCAAACGGGCATTCTTGTTGAAGTACAACCATGTGACGGAGAGTGATGACGAGCTGGTCGCAATCTTGGAGGAGAAGTTTTTGAAAGGGGCGGCCAAGTCACTGTTCAAAACGTTGCCAAAAAGATACGAAAGATCAATACAGTCGCTGTTCGAGGAGTTTGAACACAAGCTTAGAAAGCGACAAGGAGATAGCAAGATCGAAGCGTTGAACGAGTTTGAAGAGCTGGAGAAAAGGTCGGACCAGAAGATGTGGGAGTATCTCGTGGAGGTAGAGAAGTGGTCAAGGATGGCGTTCCCGGAGGTGAAGCAGGAGACGTTGTCTCAGATGAGGACAACAAAGCTGATGAAAGCGGCACGCGCAGATGAGACGTTGCACAAAATGCTCATAATGAAGCGTTTCGAGTTATCGTTGGAAGAACAGTATGATCATCTGAAAGATATCGTGTTGCAACAAGAAAACGAACAGCGTCGTGGAAACAGCCAGAAGAGTGGAAGTTTTGAAGGCTGGAAGGAGCGTCAATGCTCACCGAAGCCAGTGCAAAGTGTAGAAGTGAGAGGAAATGGAGAAGGAGTAGGCATCGTAGCTGTGGAGACGGTGAAGATGTTGGGACAAGAGCGGAAAATGGTGATTGACAGTGGAGCCGCAGTGTCGGTGATGTCAACTGGTGCATGGGATGGACTGAAGAAAGGTTGCCGAAATTGGGTGGACGGGATGAAAAGGTCCAGGAAACCAAGCTTCGAAGTGATCGATACTTCGAAAAAGAAGATGCGTATCATTGAGCAAATCGAAGTACCGATTCAAGTGAGAAATAGGAAGGCTGAAGTAGTTTTTCAGCTCGTGGATAACGATGCTGAAATAATGCTGCTTGGAACGAACGCATTCGAAAGTATTGGAGTTTCGTTGGAGTGGAAAAAGGAAAGAACTGATTGTGAGGTGCAACAGAAGAAGGGAAGGAGAGATGCGACGAGAAAGGAGAAGAGCAAGGGAATTGCTGTGGATACAGTGACGGAGGAGAAAGAAGAAGGGATGAAGCCAAAGAAGACGGTGATTAGAGAATCGAAGGTTCTCATAACTCCGAGAATTGGCGTGAAAGGTAAATCCATCTTTGAGTATCGGAAAAGTGCGCTGGAAACGTGGAAGGAAAAGTTCGATTTTGCGAATGTAGAATCGATCGTATTCTTGTTAGAGCTCACGGATGACGAGGAGACGAACCAAAAGTTGGGTGACTTGGTTCGAAAGTTAGCTGAGGAAGTGAAGGAGATCACGATCATTCCATACAAAATGGATTGTGCAAAATCGGGATTAGTGGAGAGTTGGAGACGGAGTTGGATAACTGCCGGTCATGTGAAGTGGAGCGATTCGTCTGCGAGTGCGGGCGGGAAGTTCAAAACGTGGGAACAACTGCTGGAGTTCCTGGAGGCGAGAGCGACGGAGAATTTGGTGGTGGCCCAACTGAGAAAGGAGTCGGTGACTTCGGAGCCACGGACAAAGGAGAACAAATGGAGTCATCAATGATGTCATCTTGAGGGACAATCCAAATTGTTTATTAATTGCTTTGTTGTTTTAGTAGTAGTGTAAAATTAGGGTAGCATTTTGCATTGAGGTCTCCTAAAGACAACTTTTTGTATATTTTTATGTTAGGGTGGTGTGACTGAGTTTAGGCTAGGTGGTGTGAGATAAGGGGAGAAGAATGTAAGTCGTATCTGTGACAGTACTCGAACCGGTCGGGGTCCGGTTTCTGTAAAGGGGGGGAAGTTGCCGGTGGCAAGGTACCCCCGTAACCCTGTAGTTCTCCGAGTCATCACAATAAATACGCAACGACACTCCGCCAAAGGCTCACGCGCCTACCGTAACCTCAGCGCGTCAGTTCACGTGGACACGTGTACTCCACGTGGCAAAAGTCGTTTTCTGAAGTCGGTTGGCTTTCAGAGTTAGTTCTGGTTTTAGCTTTGGTTGTTTAACGTTTGTTTTGTAAGTTACGCTCTCTTATTATAATTTCTTGCAATAAACCTTATTTATTGTAAGAAACTGTGTTTATTGTCGTCTTATTTTATCCGGAACCTATCACCCCGTATTTATACGCGGGCAACTGAAATCTGATACTAGCGTCTTTCGAGTTTCGTGTTGAACTGGATGGTACTACGGTAGATGAGAAAGTACGCGAACGCCGCCACGCCCAAATTCGGACTCTCGAATGAGAAGCGCGAAAATTTTAAATAGAGAAGAAAACGAGCTCTCGAGCGGAAAGCATTAATTAACAACAAAAGAAACAACGAGTTGTGATTAACAGTAGAAGGTTTTAAAAACAGGAAAAAGTGGATTACAATAGAGAATTGGTGCTTGAATTGAGGACCGAACTGGTACAGAAAATATGTTAAAACATTAATTAGAACTCGTCTTCATCGTCCTCGGAATCCGATTCATCGAACTCGTCTTCATCGTCCTCGGAATCCGATTCATCGAACTCGTCTTCATCGTCCTCGGAATCCGATTCATCGAACTCATCTTCATCGTCCTCGGAATCCGATTCATCGAACGCTCTATCATCGAGTAGATCATAATCTGGATCTTCAATCCAGAAGTGTGCTTTACTGGTGTCTCCAATCTCGAGGATAACTTCACAGTCACTGAGACGAAGGTAGACGGTCGGCTCGTTGGTGTCGATGAGTTGGTTGCGGTATTCTCTGCTGAAAATTGAAAATTTGTTATTTCTTTTCAGCTGCTGATTCAGCATACTTGTCATTTCCCGGGCCGGGCCGAGGGAAGATTTTGCCGGCCCTGGAGGAAATTTTTTTGAATTTTTGCATCCCGAAAGTACCCTAAGGGCTTTTTTGACAGCAAATTCACTGTAGAACTGATTAAACTCATCAATTAAATTGAATTTTTGCACGAAATTCCCCAAAAACTACTTTTTCAAAAATTACTACTGAAAAAACATGTTTTCAAAAAAAAAGTCACTTCTGGCCCGGCCCGACCCGTGACAAGTATGCTTTTCAATGAATTCACAATAACTCACTATCCATTTTTACTATTCGTTTCCTCGAATCCTGGAGGAATCGCTTTGAAAGACAGCTTTTGTTTTCTATCCGCCAATTTCGAGTCAACGATCCAGAATGCTGATCCCTCTTCTCTTCTGTTTGTGAACTTTTCAATGAGTTTGTAGATCAGATCTTCACTGAAGTTCTCGAGTTTCAAGACGATGACAGATGCATTGAGAGCCAGTAGGTCTTCATCGGAGACAATGCATGTGCACTCGAACTGGAAATTGGGAAGAACTTGTTCAAGGAGGTATTAAATTTGATGTATGAACATTATTTTAAAGTAATATCTACTCAAAAAAGAATCCGGTCAGTCAACTTAAAATAACATTCAAAATTATTCACCGAAAACTATTTACGAATTTTCAAAGTAAGCCTATGTTTTCCGTGTACTTTTATTGAAACAACTGTCAATTTCTCACCTCAATCTTCTTCAAATTTCTGCACAAGTCGAAAACCATTAGTATCTCGGAGGTGAAAAATGACCGCGCTTTCCGATGTTTCACTTTCATCTCTTTTAAAACTTTCTTATCAGAATAATGCATAATCTTCCACATAATATCAGCAGTTGTCATTCCCACACAAAAAATCGATTTGATTTTCAGTGGAGTTTCACTTTTCCTCAGAACCAAGTCGAGTGTTTCTTCCACTTTCAGCGGATTGAAAATCGCTTCAATTTCCAACCGTCCGATTGTGACGTTCTTCTGGAGACACATCTGTCTGAACCAGTCGATCCCTTCAACCATGTAATCCGAGTTTTCCACCAACACATCCTCTCGACAATCCTGGCAAATTTGAGTTCCGCCCGTCTGATTTTTCTTGAATTTCAGCGCGTACTCTTTCTCGGGCTGATCGAATTTAAGTTTAACTTTCACTTCGCCACCCCAGAGACCAACTTCAACCGATGGAATAAATAGTTTTGTAGAATTCACGACTTGACACATGAGGGTGGAGGAAGCGCGAAGACGACGTCTGGAAATTTTCATTTGATGTAAAATTTTGAAATTATGAGAAAACGAACGCTCCGGGACTCTTTTTCAAATAAATGTGTTTGGAAATCAAGATTGTCAGTTATTTTATCACTTTTGGATCAAAAACATCAATAAAACTCAATAAATGACTGGAAAACATGAGAATCGGGAAAATATCTAACCTTGAAAGGAAGTCGCATTTCTCCACCAACAATTGAAGCGTTTCCGTTGGTAAGTCGGACAATTCGATGGATTTTCCTGCCATCTGGAAAAATTTGAGTCACTTGACCTCTTCAGAACCTGGAAACGAACAAGAAAAGTTTCAAAAAAAAATCGTACCTGAGCTGTTGAACAGGTAAAAAATCCAGAAAACAATAGAATTGCTTTTTAAAAAATATTTTAAAAGTTGTATTATGAATTCAATATTTTCTGTGCATGAGAAGACCGCGCCGCACTCACGCGGCGGCCACGCCCATTTCTTGCGGCAGTGTTCAAAAATGGAACGCAGCGTTAAAATGGGAGTGGGCGTGGTCGCCGCGTGTGTGCGGCGCGGTCTTCTCATGCACAGAAAATATTGAATTCATAATAAATTCACCAGTACACGGTATCCATGATGATTTTAGGGGCAGATAACGTCATCAAACGTGGAATGTCACGAAAAATGAAAAATCACGTGAAAATCACTAAAAAATTCACAAGTGAGGGAGTTTTTGAACGGGGAATGGTGGTCATCCGTTTTCTCGAGAACAAACGCAAAAAATTGAAAAAAGTTATAATTATATTCACAGAGATCATATCATGCATAAGTGGGGTCTTGGTTTGAAAAAAATTGAATTTTATTGATTGATATGTTTAGTTATCATCACTGTCACTACTCGACGTTTCGCTTGAAAGTGTCACGTTCCTTCGTTTGGCCGCTTGGCGAATTCTGGAAGAAAAGAAGTGAATGATTTTGGGACATTTGGGAGTTGAGTAATTGAATTTTGTCAAAGAATTTACAGGAATTTCTCACTCACTTCTCTTTAATATCCTGCAACTTCATATTCGCCCATTTCTTCTCCGTCGTCGACGTCTTCTCTTCAGAATCTCCGTAAATTTCAGTCCATTTTCCATTTTCGTCAAATTCCCAGTGTAAAACGTTCGATAACTTCGATTCTGTTGTTTCACTCGTTGTTCTGCTAAATCCGATACTGGAAATTCGACAAATGGAAACTGAACCAATCGACCATTCGATCCAAACAAATCGGTTGCATTGAATCGGCACGACGATAGATGACTTCGACAGTTTGGACGAGAATCGATGGGTAGTCGTCTGGCTTCAGTTTCAGAAGTTCCAGAACCAACGAGCCTGTAAATTCATTATTCTGATTTATCTGTTGTTCCCATGAACTTACAATGAAATATCGCTGGATACGGCTCCCTTCGACGTCTTCGCTCCTCAATCACCACTTCCCCAACTTTAGCTCCAAAACTCCCTAAAAATGTCACAAATTCTTTATTTTTATCAATAGACCACGACCCATCCTCCTCCGCTTTCCACATTCCAATTCTTCTTCTAATCACTCTTTGTGCCAATTTTCTTCTGCTTTTCTCAATACTCATGTGCTCAATAATGGCTTGTCGGATGGAGAAAAGTGTGGAGAATGTTTAAATAGAAAGAAACAATCAAATAAATATATAATGGATAAAAATGAAGGAGAAAACAGTCTCACTGTAAATGAAGGTTCAGTTAAACAACAATTATGAGGAACCCGATGAGGGAACAGAGAGATTTCGGAGAGATTTTTGGGAGGAAATTTAATTTTTAAAACAAGAAAAAGATAAATAAAAATGACGAGATTTGAAAGGTTGAGCATTTGAAATTCAAAAGCGAAGCGACTGGAATTGATTGAAACATTCTGTAACACTTGGATCGGCTCCCTCGGTGAAAACTTCTTCGGCGATGCTGGATGAGTGCTTCAGAAGAGTCTCGGCGTGCTGAAAATTATAAATTTTAACTATTCATTGCTTGTCGACTTACCGCTAACAGAACGTGGCAGAATCTTCCTTTGAGCCACTGGAATTTCGGAGATTGACGGCCAGCGGTGTCACCGGATCCGTCCATTTCGGAGGTGTTTGCTCCGGCGATTTTGATCTCTTCGACGAAGGCCTGCAGTTTGAAAAAAATAAATAAAGGAATTGGAAAAAATGATCTGACAAAGAAATAGATATAAAAACTGAGAAATATGTAGCTTCTTGCTCTCTTCCACCATGAAATTTCCGTCAATTTGACACCAAATTTGGAAGGATTCTGACTAATTTCATTTCTTACGTCTTCTGGATTCAGAACTGATCCGAATTCAGAATCCTATGTTTATAAGTATCAAATAAACGGGAATTTCAATAAAAACGAGGTTAACGACGTCATTTTCATGCTAAAATGGGGTTTTCGAGCTCTCCAAATGGCATTTTCTCCAAATTCTGGATTCCACATCATCTGGAAAGTTACGACACCGCATCTCACAAAATTTTGGCATCGTTAATCTTGTTCTTTGTAAAATTTCAGTCAATTTGACACCAAATTCGGAAGGATTCTGACTAATTTCATTTCAGACGTCTTCTGAATTCAGAATCCCAACTTTTTCCGAATCACCACGATATGAGTATCAAATCAACGGAAATTTCACGGAGAACACAGGTAACAAAACCATTTCTTCTGAAAATTGACTCACAATCAAAAAATCGTTAAAAAGTCCCTTCTGGAAAGTGACCATTCTCTCCAATTTCTCTTTGTGATTCTCCAAATCGTCCACATCTTGTTTCAGCTTCTCATTCTTCTCATCTTCACCTTCCATCTAAAAATTCAATTATTTTTCTATTTTCAGCCATTATTTTCTTCTAAAATTACCTCCTCATCCTTTACATCACCGGTTCCCTTATTCTCGACTCTCTCCGTCAGCTCTTTGATATCTTTCTCCACAACATTAATCTGTCTCGTTAGTTTCTCAAGAGCCTGATTAAGCACCTCGAAGAGCCATTGTCTATTATGCTCCGCCCACATTTTCTCATCGAACAGCCAGGCGACGACTGCAGAGCAATCGATAACCTGCATTTTGAGCAGTTTATCGGTGAGAATCATCAACATTTGTTGGTTGGATTTCCAGCAAGAGAAGAGAGTCTCCAGAAGTTTCTCTTGATATTGTTCAGATGCATCGCAGACCGTTTTCAAAGTGGCTTGGTATCTGGAATTCCATATTCTATTAATTTAGGCCCCAAAATTCTTCAATTTTACCTGAAAAGCGCCGAAAAGTTATGGGAGAAAGTCTTCGATGCCATCTTCAACATAACCATCACAAACAATCCAAACTCATTGATATTATACGGAAGCTCTTCGTTTCCATCAGTAGATTTTAACTCATTGAGAAATGCTTCAGCCGGTTGACGTTCTTGGAACATTTGAGTGAATGTTTCAGCACGTTGTACCAGTGCTGCATCCTCTTCATCGATCAAGTATCTGACATCTGGAGAGCATGGATGGATTTTAATGAAATCTGATGGGAGTGCGGCAATGATTTTCTCGTAGGATCCAAGGCGACGACACTTTTCGATGACTTCTCGGAGGAAGATTTGGCTTCCAGAGTAGGCGTCTTTCTGCAATTATATCATTGGTTAATGGGGACTTTGTGGTGGAATTCATATAGATTGATTCTGAAAAATCTGTTTTCGAATTCGCTTCGTAACATAATTAGTCGAGTTGTAGAACTTTCAGTTCTCTAATTCAGCATACTTGTCAAGGCCTGGTTTCAAAAAATGAACCAATATTTTTCAATTTTTCGTCGAAAATGCGAACATTTTGGATGCTGATGAATTCTGAATGACAGTCGAAAGTTTGACTTGATTGCGATTTTTTTATTATCAAAAAATTCGAAAAAATTGAATTTTGACGCCACTTTAGGACATTGACAAGTATGGAATTCAGAGCTTTTCCTCTGAATATTCATATGAAAACCCATACGAACTTTGAATTTCTTCGGGTCTCGTTCTGATAAGTTTCGAAAAAAAGATTCAGAATCCGCACTACGTCTAACGTAACGTGTCACCTGAAATACTCACCGTCAAACAATCCTTCCAATCTGGCCAAGTGTAGCGATACTGGAAATTCGACAAATGGAAACTGAACCAATCGACCATTCGATCCAAACAAATCGGTTGCATCGAATCGGCACGACGATATATGACTTCTACAGTTTGAACGAGAATCGATGGGTAGTCGTCTGGCTTCAGTTTCAGAAGTTCCAGAACCAACGAGCCTGTAAATACGATTTTCTGATTTATCCGCTGTTCCCCATGAACTTACAATGAAATATCGCTGGATACGGTGCGTGTGGAAGACGGAGCATCTGTCCAAAAATCGTCTCAAAAATGAGAAATCCAATCGGAACCGATGGATTCTCCTCAGCGAATGCGAGAAGTTCCCGAGCACATGACTTCCGATTGAACTGATTCTTTTCGATAATCCACGAGATTTCTCCTTCAAAGAGGAATCGATCAATCGAGTGGCCACCTGGGAGTGGTTTATCAGAGAACGAAGAACAATCCGAGTCCTGGAAGAGACGGAAAACAACCAGGGGATATGGGTAGATCATATCAGATGAGTGGTCAGGAGAAGCGAAACTTGGAAGATTATGTTGGAGTGCGTCGGAGAGAATCGCTTCGAAATCCTTATAATATCTGGGAATGTGGTTTTCTGTCCAGTTGAGAGCTCGTAACTGTTCGATTTGTGCTGACAAACTTTCCAGATAATCCTCTTGTTCCTGGTCGGTAGAACTCCAGACTTGGAGAAGCTGAAAACAGAGAAAATAGGCTAACAAATAGAGTAAAAAACTATTTTTAGCACTCAGAATGTAAAAATACTTGTTTTTTCTGATTCTAACAGGCATTACATTTCTGGTGCACCTCTGACGCGTCTGAAGCGGGCTGGGGTGACGTTGGCGCGTTTTTGAGCGAAAATCGTCTAGGCGGCAGTTTAGGAGCCGTCTTCGGCGTTTTTCAGCACAACACTATAGGTCTGGCGTGACGTTGGCGCGTTTTTGAAACGACAATTCCATTTCTGCCGGCGCCAAACGATCTGGAGAGGGCTGGCGTGAAGTTATCGCGTTTTTGAGGCAAAACAAAATACAAAAACGGGCATTTTTACCACAAAAATGACGTTTGGGACGCATTTTTTTGATTCATAAACTGATTAGATTGTCGTTATCAAGTAAAAATAACAATTTGAACGATACGAAGAAAAATACTGTTCCAGAGAGAAGTTAGCGGCTTTTGGACTATTTTTAACCAAAAACATTCGAATTATCATGAAAGTTAATAACGTTTAAGTTACAGCAATTTTCCAATTTTTCATGACATTCAAGTCTACTTCTTAACCTACCGTCACATGATTTTTATTTCTCAACTCCAGATACTTTCCAACAGCTTCCACAATATTCTCCATTTGTTCCGGTGACTTTTCTGTTAATTCTTTACCAATCCATGGCAGACAGCGAAGAACTGTTTGGATATAATAGTCGTTGCGGACCTAAAACAATCTACCATTTATTTCGAATCAAAAGTCAAAAACAAGGAGAACCTGTGGCATATTCTCCTCAAAGGCAGCTGAAATGAAGCTTTCCAAGTATTCTCCAATCGATTGTGCAGTCAAAACTCCAGAATTTCCTAAATCACAGAGGAAAATCGCGACATTCTGAGCCTCTTGATATTTTTGTTTTGTCAGAAGATCCTGTTGCTCGGCGATCAATTTCTCGACAACCTCTCCTCCGAAATTGAAATTTTTCGCATTCAAAAGTCCAACCAATGTTGTGTAAACGGTTACTCGATTCGGAAGATAAATTGCGCATCCAGCGACAATATCGATGATAGAAGTTCGATATTTATCGAGATCATCGGTCAGAAACTCGGTGAGTTTCTCTAAATTCATAGTGATTGACGAGCCGGTACTCTGAGACTTAGGAATTTTTGTTTAGGGTGTTCTAGAACTTGTACAAACCTTCTCTCCGACTTTTCCAATTACTTCTTGAAGTTTCTTCTCAACATCACTGATCAATGGGGCTCCACGGCGTCGTTTTGTTTGAGTTTCGTCCTCATCTGAAGAAAATGAGTAAATAAATTGATAAGAGTGTCACAAATTTAAATTAACATTATATTTAAACTCACCATCATTTTGCCTTCTCCTCGACATTTTTCTGACTTCTATAAATGAAACCTCTCTGTTTAACACCCTCAATGAAGGAAATGTGCAGAAAAATTCGAATATACAACTCTGCTAAACAACACGCGAGGCGGAATAACGGAGTGTCGTTTGTAATTTCCCACTGCGTCTCGTTTCTTCAAGCGCGGAAACCGGTCTATAATCTCATCAAAATCCGCTGAAAATCAATAAATATGAGTACTCCAAGTAATTCTGCTGGTTCTCCAATGCAAGAAGATAATGGAAGTGTTCAGTAAGCTTCGACTTTATCGATAAACATGACGAATTTGTATTCAGAAAACAAAAAAACGCGAATCCAACCGAAAACCGTCCATTTGTGCTCAAAAAGTGGAATGCGTTGGCGATTTGGGCGTGGGATGTCGAGTGTGATACATGTGCAATTTGTAGAGTTCATTTAATGGGTTAGTGAACGAAATTTTTCGGAATAAATCGATGAAGAAGGAGAAGCGCCGCAATTAAAGCAAATCAGTTTTAAAAATTCTTCAAGAAGCTCAGATTCTTTTTTAAAATTGAGACAAAACAATTTTGACGATTACGCAGAGACGAAGTCGATATTTTTCAATGCAAACTTCGAAAAAATAGTTTAATCTAGTCGGAGACATGTCAAAATTGTGTTTTTTTGTTTCAAATCACACCATTCTGCTCCGAAAGTATTAATAAACAATATAAAAATCTTGTAGTACATTTTTCGTTCATTTCGGAAATTAAAGATGCTTCTGATACCAAAATCGTAAATTCTCTTCGAAAAGGAATCTCTGTAAACTTTTTTTTATTGATGAAAACGCATTCTCATTAGTTTTTGCATGTTTAAGTGTAAAACTGTTAAAAAACGGGACATCAATATAGTTTCGATACAACATTTCCTGAAATTGCGGAATCTCTTAAACTGAAAACTTAGAAGTTTGTTAATATCACATTTTTTCTTTGAATTTTGTCGATAAATATACTGATAATCAGTTTAAAACGAGCGGAAAATCATAAGCTGGTCGAGAAAAAGGTTCTTATTTTCAAAAAAAAGTTTTTCAGAATCAGAAAATTGTTTGAAGCAGACTTTGAAACAAGTTTTCGAGAAATTAAAAAATATTTATTTTGAAATTTTTAGGAAGTTTTTTGAAAAAGTTTTCGACTAAAAATTCAAAATTCAATCAAAAGGTCAGTATGTATAATGAATTATGCACTTTCACTCTAACACTGTAAGTTTTCGAATTTTGTTAATAAATGAGCACCCACTTTTGAATCTGAGCCGAGAGAAAGTTCGGTACGGCCCGATTTTTGACAAGTCTGCGAATTATCAATTTACCATTTTCAATAAGATTTCTTTTCAGAAGAGTGTCTCCGGTGCCAATCGGAACCCAACTCGGACTGCTGTGTCGTCTGGGGTGACTGTAATCATTCATTCCATCACTGTTGCATGACTCAATGGATCCGCCAAAACAACCGATGCCCACTCTGCCAAAAGGATTGGGTCGTCAGTCGGACCAGCAAATAATTCCTGTAATTCTCCTTTCTCCCGTTGACATCTCTCCACTTTCACTAACTTCTCTCTCATATTCCCCTTTGTGATTGTCTGTAAATTGTCTCCCTTCTCGCTCCCCCTTTCTCATATTTCCCCATTTACAGAAAACATAATGACTGTAAATAAAACAGAAAAAGTGAGAAAAAAAAGCACGAAGCAATACGAAAATTTCAGACAAAAACAATGTGACTGTACGAATTGAGAAGAAGAGGAAGATTTCAGATATTGTTGAGATATATGTATTACTTTTCTCGTTAGTGTATAGTCATTCTGATATTGTACTGTCTTCAAGATGAGTTCAGGTAAGTCTGGCGTGTCGGAGGCGCGTTTTTTCTGAGCTTGCGAGAAGTTCTACAGTAACCCATTTTTAGACGTTTGGTAGAGTCTCACGACCAAAAACAAGAAATTTCTTGGTTTTTATTGTCAAATTTTTTGTTTTTAGTGAATTTTAGTAACCTTGAAAAGCCTGTCTCGGAGTCTAGTGCTTTGCTGCGCCCTATCTCAGGATCTAGAAATGCTATGAAAAAGTTGTCAACTAATGAAATATAGACAAATTTATGCTCATTATTTTTGTAGTTGACAGCTTTTTGATACCTTTTCAAGATCTTGAGATATGTGCCTTTAAAGATTGGCGGCTGAAATGAGAGGACGGAGCCGCAGAGAAGGTAGAGCGTTTGAGTTCTCTGCGTTCCTCTCTCTCTCTCTCTCACACATTCTATCTCTAGCAAGAAACTACAATAATCTCTAAACGTATCGTTAATCAGTCATTTTCAAAAATCATAGAAAGAAAAGAGGCACAGAGAAGCTATACACTCTCGCTTCTCTGTGTCTCTCCCCTTGCACCAAAGTTTGACAGCGCATATCCCAAGACCTAGAATAGCTATCAAAAAGTTGTCAACTACAAAAATGTAGCTCTAGTTTTGATCTATCAGAATCGTTGTATTCTGAAATAGTCGTACTACTCCTAACTCTGCCATGTTCCAACGGAATCGACAAACTTCAAATTCACAGAAATGAAACCTCTGAGATTTCCTTGTCTTTAAAGAACTACTGCATATATCTGAAAATCTAAAGCAGTTTTTAAAAACATTTGATTGTAAAAATAACAACCTAGATTAGTTCTAGGTAACAAGCATAAATTTCTTAGAATTGACCTTCCCAAGAATTCCAGAATTCTTCCACCGCCAAGGAGTGTTCAAACGTGTCCGTTCGGTGATAATCCGTCCGAGTGAGACTCCGTCCACTTCCGTCTCCCGTGGTATTCTGACAAGGAGTCTCAGTGCCCGTGGGGATGCTGATAAGCGGAGAAGGACCGTCTTGAGGAGACAGAATGCAATGGATGTGGATGATGATCAGGAGTGAGTCCCCCTGTTTTGACCGTTTTGGTGTTTGAAACTTCATGATTCACATTGTTCTTTTGGTGTTATCATCACACCAATCTGATCCTTAACTTCTAATGAAACAGGTGTTTTTCCATTGTTTATGAACAATATGGTGTTCATTTTATTGACAAAGGAAATAGATAACATCTTCCTCATTTTCCTCATTTGTTGACTTTTATGAGTCATTCGAGTAAAATTTCCGGTTTTTTGATAGTTCTACCTTACTAAAATTCTAAAGTAAGACTGGACATATTTTTGATATTTTCGAATGCGGATTCATCCGAGATGGGCAGAAATTAGGCAAGTTTAGCATTTTAAAATTCTAAAAACATTCGAATTTGGATTTTTACAATTGCTAGGAATAATTTGTGGCTGATTTATTGAAATATGTATTTAGAATGAGGTTGTGGAACGGAATACGGTAGCAACAGCATTTTACACACGGTTGAGAATTAGATTTGCTTCCATTCCATTAAAACGCTGTAACTTTTTTGGAACTTGTGCTACAAAAAAGTTATCAACTACAAAAATGTTCAGCATCTTATTTCACACATTTTTGTAGTTGTCAACTTTTTTCTAGCTCTTTTTTTTTCTGAGATATGTGGCTTCAAAGATAATAACTTCGGAGCGGTGAGGAGAGACAGAGACGCAGAGAAGCTAGATCGTCTGATGTCTCTGCGTTCTCTCCTTCTATCTCTCTCTGGAAATTACTTCAAATACCGTAAAAACTGTAATAGAAGCGCATGCGCCTCTATTTTTCAACCCTCGTTCGCAGATGCGCCTCTATTACAGGGGTGCTTCTAATAGAGGATGCGCCTCTATTTTTCAACCTGTTCGTTAGATTATTTTTTCAACTTTTAAGTGAACAATTTTCAACCAAATTAACATTTTCTTGGACCAAATTACACGAAAATCTTCAAATTTGCAGTACTTTGAGCGAAAAAACTGAGTTTTAGTTGTGTTTTTTCCCGAACTTCGATAAAGAATGCCTGAAAACCAGAAAAAATATTCGAAACGTATTAAGGGGGCGCCTCTATTAGAGGGTGCGCCACTATTATTCAAACCGATTTTTAAGGTGCGCCTCTATTAGAGGGGTGCCTCAAATAAAGGGGTGCTTCTATTACAGTTTTTACGGTAGCTACAGTTATTCAGTTGTTTTCGGATATCATAGAGAAAAAGAGACACAGAGAAGCTCGACACTCTCACTTCTCTGCGTTTCTCCCCCTTGTCGATTCCGTTACCAACGTTTCACGGCTTATATCTCAAAATCTAAAAGAGCTATCAAAAAGTTGTCAACCACAAAAATAATCAACGTAAAAGTTTACACACTTTGATAGTTGGTAACTTTTTTGTATCTCCACAACTGTTTGTGATATATCACTTTTTACGAAGGACGTAATTTGGCACCTGTGAGCTTTAGATCCCTATCTTCAAAAACGCGTATCTCAAAGATTATGAGAGCTATCAACAAGCTGTCAACGACAAAAATATAGCCCTAGTTTTGATCTACCAGTATCTATTTTTAGTACTCTTCCTTACTCTGCCATGCTCGTCCAAAACCCATCAACTTCTCAAAACGTTTTCCAATTCCCTCACCACTATTCAGACCCTAATTAAACAATACCAAACTCTACAATTATCGTCATTTGTCACTTTGTACTTTCATACGATTCTTAACTATGCATCACCCATAAAATTTCCCAATTTCCTATTCTGTCATCATTGAAAACGGAGTTGAAAATTATTCGGAAATTGATAAAATCATGTGTTATATTATGCTATCTATGCGATTGAAGAGACGCAGAAAGAATTGGCGAGAAGAGACTAGAAAGGTGATAAGGGTATTCTGATAAGAGAGTTGAAGCCAGGAAACCAAATCACGGTTTTCAAGAAACGAGATTTGTGAGCAGTTTCCAGAAGAGAAGAGTCTGAAAGAAGGTTGATAAAATGTAAGAAAGGAGGAGCAGAAAGTAGAAAGCTGAACTTCTGTTTTTTGCAATTTTTCCCTTATCTGTACAAAACTTATACCATTCGAAAGCCGGTCTGATTCTGAATTGGATTATGTTACTAGTTTTTAAATTAGACCCTCAATTTTTGGAAGTTGTGGTCCAGAAGTTCGACCAGTGGAATCAATCCTAATTCCTAATTGTGAATTATTAAAATGTAGGAAATTGCAAGGGCTACATTTCCGTAGTTGACCAATTTTTGGTAGCTATTCGAATTCTTGAGATATAACGCTTCAAAGTAGGAGAGAGTGCAGACTCCCTCACTCAGGACGCCCAACTTCAAGCCGTTGTATTTTAAAAGTGGGCGGGGCTAAGAAAAAGTTGTCAACTACAAAAATGTAGGAAATTTAAGGAGCTATGTTTTTGCAGTTGACAATTTTTTGTAAATGTTCACACTGGCGAGGTGCAGCGCCTCAAAGTTGAAACACCGGATCTTCATCTGAATCAGATTTTCAAGAGCTTTCGAATGGTATAGGTCACGTTCAGTAATTTTTTGAATTTATTGAGTTATGAGGTATAAAAATGTTCAGTCCCAATTTTCCGCACCTGGAGACAACTATTGAACTCGGAGTTAAGATTGGAAGCCTTTATGGCGAAATTATTTTTTCTCAACTGCCATTTTCTAAATTAGACAACTAGAGACGCAGAGAAATCAGACACTCTAGCTTCTCTGCGCTCTTTCATCCTCCCTCGCCTTTCCAGGTTATCTCCCTTTCAAGACGCATATCTCCAAAGTGGGCGGAGCTATCCAAAAGTTGTCAACTGCAAAAATGCAGTCCTACTTTTGATCTACACAATTAATATAATTTTGTTTAGATTGCACTAAAAATTACAAAGTTACAAATGGTCAAATCTGGACATTTTTTTCTCATTTTTTGAAACCATTTTCGAGTTTTCAGAACTTGTGAAAATCACAATTTAGGACAAAAAACTGTCCTGTATATAGCTTTTACTAATTTTCGGACTTATTGTGTTAATGTAGATTACTGTACCAACTTGCCTCATTTAGCTACATCTACCGTACTCCTTAGAGTTTCAGTTTTATTAGTGATAGCTTTTCAAGATTTTGAGGTATGTAGCTTCAAAATTTAGTAGCAGGAAGTAAGAATGTATGACGGTGTCACAAACGCCTTCTTGAAATCTAGGTCTTCATTTTTGTAGTTGACAACTACTTTGTGAAATCTCGCTCTAGAAAGATACAGTACCCCAAAATTAACTTTCGTGGGCATAATGATGCGAATTTCTGTGTCTGCTCTCTACTACCGTATGACTTCTGAGCACACTTTCCTTCCTGAAAACTCCAAAATCATCTCTTTTCTCTCCCTCTTCATACAAACTTTCCGTTCTGGAATGTTCCAAACGTTTCCTATTCGTTGGCTACAATTGACCAGACCAACTACAACTCCCCTCTTCTCACCGCTTGTTTTCTCTCGAAGTTCACAGTATAAAAAGTGTGTTTGAAGTGCGGTTTATGTTTGTGATCTCTCGTGTTTTCCGAGCAAAAATGAGCGGATGTTGACCTTCTGGGAAGTGTAGTTTGTATGCTACGGGGGCAATCCAATGGAGGAAGTAATGGTTTTGATGACATAAAACTTGACAGAGCCATATCTCGCTTGGTTGATTTTGAAGAAAGAAGTGGTCAACTACAAAACTATTCTACTTTGAATTTAGCATGTTTTATCAGTTGAAACCATTTTAATAGCTCTGATAGATTTTGAGATATGGGTGTTTGAAGGTGAAGAACTGAGATTGAGAGAGACGCAGAGAAGATAGAGTGTCTGATTTCTCTGCGTCCTCTTCCTCTCTCTTTACATAAAAAATAGTTTTTGATACTGATACTAGACTGAATACCGTAAAAATCAATTTTAGATTAAAAAAAGAGAGATTGCAGAGAAGTCAGACACTCTCTCTTCTCTGCGTCTCTCCTCCTTGCGATTTCCGTTACCAAAGTTTGACAGCACATATCTCAAAACCTTTAACAGCTATCAAAAAGTGGTCAACTACAAAAATGTAGATCTAGTTTTGGTCGACAAAACCATACACAGTTCATAAGATTTCGTCGAAATCTGACGGCGTGGCACATTTTCAAAGCTGACCACATTTCCCTGAGAACTAGAAATATTGTCTACACGTAATTTCAAACCGTGACCACTGTTTTTTACTGGAAAGTGTGTCTACTTTCAGATAAAAGCACACTTTCCCATCTTAGGTTAAGCTAAGAGAGCGCAGACAACGAGACACTCTCGCTTCTCTGCGTCTCCCTCCCTTTCGCTCTTCAAGCTACTTTGTTCATAGACGCGTATCTCAACAGCCTGAAGAGCTATCAAAAATTTGCTAACTGCAAAAATGAAGCCCTAGTTTTGATCTACAAAACCATTTAATTTTCATAACATTTCGAACAATCTCTGACACTACGAAACATCCTCAAAGTTCCTGATGTTTAGTTTCGAAAACTGTGACAATTATAACCAAATAGTTAACAGAAATGTGTCCAGACCAGAGCACACTAACTAGACTACTCAATTCGTCTATTATCCAATTTTCTACTAAAAATCAAAAAGAAATTTTGTGCGATAAAAAGTTTCCTCTCCCGAATAGAACAGTGACCGAGTGTGGTGTATGCTCGAGGGAAGAGAGAAGAGATGGACGAGGAAAAAAAGTTTTTTTTATCAGTTATGGTGTGTATTGATATGAATGTCAATATATACAGACACATTATATAGATATTTATATTGTACTGTTGTACTCAGTTTTCCTCTTGAAACTTCACAAAAAACTGCTATTCAACTATAGAAGCCCTGGCTGAAACTAGCTATTTTCTGAATTCTGACTCGTCGTGGTTGATGACGTCATCAGTTACGTCCTCTTCTACTCCTACAATGACGATGACCACTCGTCCGACGTCTCTATCTGATTCCGGGGTTCAATTGTCTCCAGATGCGGAAACACCTTTGCCTTCTTTGACTTCTCCGTTATCTGAGTGAGGAGCATTTCATTTATTGATCTTTTTAAAAATATTGATTGAAACAAAAATTGCAGCTCGAACTCGTCTATGATGAGCGATGATGGGAAAAGGTGATTTAAAAAAGAAAAAAAGAAAGAGCCGCGCCGGGATTCGAACTCTCACTGTCTTGGTGCAAAACATCGCCGTAGACCAGTCGGCCACGCATTCACAATTTTACTTGAAGCAAGTGGTCGTGATAAAGATGTGGTAGCTCAAGTTTTACCACGCGTGAATTTAATTTTTTATGACACAAAATTACCACGCTGACACCGAATCCACGAAAGTTTTGATTTTTTTCTTTTCCATATCATCGAAGTTGCCAAAAATTAAATCAATTTTACTTTATTTTTGTTATGGTTATTCTAAAACGCCGCGCATCTCAAACAGGGTAAACTTTGATTTTTGATACTTTAATATGTTTATTTTTAACCTTTTTTATTTCAGAGGTGATGACACTCAACGAGCAAAAAGTCGAATGGAAAAATATTTTGCGGAGAAAACGGATAAAAACATTTTTATGGTGAGATTTTTTTCTTTTTATAGTCAGGAACCAGCTACTTTTGGAGATGGGCCACAGAGTCGAAATTAGTCCAATTTAGAGAAAATACAATGATTGAATAGAAAAAGACATGATCTACACTTTCGTAGTTGACAGTATTTTGATAGCTCTTTCAGGTTTCGAGATATGAGCTCTCAAAGCTGAGCTTCTTTGCTTCTCTGCACTATCTCACCATATTGTTCTCTCGCTCAAAAGTATTGCAACTTTGAATGTTCATATCTCGAAACCTGAAAAAGCTATCAAAAAGTTGTGCACTACAAAAATGTAGTCTTAAGTTTAATCTACTGAAAAATATAAAAATTCAAGAAAATTCAACCATTAATTACACCAGGAAAACTCTCAAAATTGACAACTTTTAAAAATCGACCAAAGGCAGTTCAATTTATAACCACCCAAACTACAGTATTTCCCATCTGAAATCATTATTTTCTTCCAGAAAATAATCCACCCAAGCTACCACGAGAGAAACCAACAATTCAAGAAAAACTTCGTCGACAAGGGACTCATCGATGAGAATGATCAGTTCTTGGCTTGTGAGTTTTTCTATTTTTCAGGAAAAAAATTTGAACAGAGTGATGTATGAAACTTGAACTAAAGTTTCATGTTAACCATAAATTTCGGGTATACGGTAGTTCGGGTAGTCGGTGAATCATGTAGAATGGTTAAATTATAGATAAGAGATAAAGCGCTCACGCGACATAATTTCTTGTAAGAAACTATGATCTCCCTTATCAAACCGTGTGTTCGAAAAAGGATATAGTCACAAAAATTAAGAATTTATTTTATATAAAGGATCGTTAAAGTTGCAAACTTAGTCCAAACTTTGACAGGTCGTAACTTTTAACGTTATGGACTTTTTGACACCAAACTTTTTCGAAGAATAATTCAATACTCCATAAGTCTTTATGCAGAAACTCAAAACTCTGGATCACCTACGCAAAAAGTTACGAACCTTCGTATCTCGAGAGGTCAAAAATTATTCAAAAAAAAATTGTCACTTGGTGGGGACGAACCCATGACCCCTCACGAGAATCAAAAGCTTACCCTGCTGCGCCATGTGAACACAGTTGCTATTAAGGGCGGAGATAAACTGGGTTGAATTTTCTTCTTGAGAGTCTCATTTATGAAGTTCAGAAGGAGCGAATTTGCATGTAAAGGTTAGATCAGTTAATTGGATTTATTAAAATTTCTAATTGTCAACAAATAAATTAATTACTCCTGAGAAACACCGACTACAGTAATCCACCAAAAATTCTAATGTTCTCTGTTTCCAGCCTACTCATGTGCGTACCAACGAGAAATCCTCGCCCAGGGCCGGATGTTCATTTCCCAATTCCATGTATGTTTCCATGCGAATATCATGGGTTGGGAGACGACTCTTGTGATCCCAATGAAGGAGATCAAACTGGTCAAGAAGATGAAAGCTGCCTACATTTTCCCCAATTCCATTCAGGTAGAGCGCGTTTGCAACATTGACGAAACTCTAATTTCTTCCAATTCAGATCGAACGAAACACAAGCGAGAAGTACTTCTTCGCGTCGTTTATAAATCGTGACAAATCGTTTCAAGTCCTGACTACAGCTCATCAAAAGATGGTCGGAGAGGAGGCGAGAGCAATGACACGAGAAGAAGTTTGGGATATGGTGTATAATAATGAGGATAAGGTGGGTGTCTTTTGAGAATGAAAACAAAAAAGAAATAAGATAGAAAAAATGGAAAATATCTTTAGTGGGGGTCGAACCAAGGAGTTGATGCGCGGGGAGAAAAACCGTAAACGACTGCGCTACACAGCTGCTTGAAGACACTTGTGGTCGAGGTGATTACGTCTTAGATGTCCTCGCCGAGTTTCCTCAATTTTTACTTTTTTCCCGGGTAGCAAGCTTGCCCAAATTGTGCCCAACCTTTGTCTAGCTCTTGCCCATTTTGTTATTTTGATCTCCATTTGTCCATTTCTTCATATCCACTCATAACAGACTTGTTATTCTCTCTCTCCAGACACCCGTCTGCGGCAAGAAAAGAACAAGAAAAACAGAAATTAATGCATAGTCTCGGTACTGTTTTTCTCTTTATATTATTCGCCATTTCTTATTGGAACCAAGCTGTGACTGGTACCGCCAACCGAGTATAAATAACATTGCTCGACTGAGTCTATCTCTTTTTTTGTCGCTCGAAGAATCATGCGAAGAATCAACTCATTGGAGGCGTTCGCTGAGGAAATTCCGTATCTTCCTGAGCGTTTGGATGAAATGCGTGATCGGGTTAGGAATCTGCGTGTGAGCAACCCTCTTACTGTAGCTATTCCGGCTGAAAATGTGAATGGAAGCTTCCCAACTCCGCTGTCTATTAATAAAGATAACATATGGGATTGTTTGGTAAGTGCGCTCTATTGTACTTTTTCTAGAACCGGCGCTAGTTTGAATTTACCGACTGTTGTTTAGTTTCGCATTCGTGCTCTATTGAACTAGAGTTACGGTCGCGCGTCAATTCAAATACTTGTCAAGACCCGGGTCTCAAGCTCGATCCGAATTACTTAGCACCAAAATTAAAAATTCAATTTTTTTCGAATTTTTTTCGCGAAAAAGTCAAATTTTCGACTATCATTCAGATTTTGGAGAACTTCTGGAAAATCATAAAAAATGTTCACATTTTCATTGAAAAATTGAAAAAATGTTGCAAAAAATTGGTTCATTTTTGAAGCCGGGCCTCCAGGCGGGGTCTTGTGGACATGATTACTGTAACTTCACAGTAGAGATAGGTAATTACAGTAATCCCGGAAACCATAACTTTCGTGAAATTCTGAGAGCAAAAAGTAAGAAAAAACAGCCAATGGAGTCCTACAGTAGTTACAGTAACCCTAATCACTAAAGCGTCTAAGGCACGCCAGACTCCTTTTTTGGTAAAAACGCGCCCGAAGTGCCCCAGCCTGCCCTTTCTAAATCTATCACTCCAAAAATAGTTCTCCATGGTGGAAACCCTAAACGCGCCAACGTCACCCCAGCCTCTCTATTTTGGAATAGACGTGATAAGGTGTTTCTCCCCGTACACTAGACAACGATAATCCGTCAAAATCGAATCGCAAAAAAACGTCATTCTCATTTCTGCCAAATGACTCATGATGATTGCTCATCCACAGAACATCTGAATGGAGAGGGGGGACCGGTATCAAATCACGGAATGACGGGCGGACGGCGGGGAAGAAATGGTTCATTCAGTCACTTCATGCTCTCTTGCGAAGACTCACAAATCACGTTTAGAACACGTTTCCCCTAGCGACTCTTCCCTTTATTTGTCTTCGTTTCGCGTTTTGATGAGAGTGAAGAGGCGGAGAGATGCAGAGAAATTGCTCTGCGTCTCTTTCTCTCACATACTATTTCCGGGGAAAGTGCGGAGTTTAGTTTATCATCAGCAATTTTGTGTGATTTTGCAATTTTGAATGAAAACTTTTGAATCAAATTTACATTTTTCGAGAGAAAGAGAACGTTCATTGATACCTGTTGTCTGTCGCCACTAACTTTTCAAAAGTTTCTCTCTCACTGTCTGCGTCTCTCCTCCCTCTCTTTTTCAGGTTTTGTAGTCAAACATACTAGTGTTGACCTTATGGACATAGGCTCCGCCCCTTTCTCCTGTCCCACCTCTTCGTGATCTACACCTATTTCTAGTTCATACATGTTTTTAAAAAGGATAAAAAACCTCCACTGACCGCTGCTATCAATCTATTCCATTTTCTTTGGAAGAACCTTTTTAAATACTGAATTTTCCTAAATTCTAATATGAAAATATTAGCAAAGCTAGCCAAACAAATGACCGCTACATTTGTGAGAAAGAATAGTACGAGGAGAGTGAGACAGGTTGGTTTTGTTAATTCAAAGAGATCTTTATCTTCTTATTTATTGTTTTCAAATCTAAAAGTCATAAGTTTTGACTGAAAAGTTACTGGATCATCCTGTTTGGTGATGTCATAGAATATTAGTGCATCAATTTCTGGTTTTTGGTCAGGTTAGACTACCTGAGAGCCAACTTTGACAGATAGTTAGTAGGTTTTAGCTGCAGCAAATCTGTTGGTTTTTAAATATATGAATAGAAAAAATCTCAAGCTTTGCTTTTGTAGTTGACAACTTTTAAATAGCTGTTTTAGGTTTTGAGATATAAAGCTTTAAGAAAAGTGTATTTCGACTCATAACCAAAATTTGTCAAGTTTCAGAAGTTGTAGCGATGCTAAAAACTAATAGATGTTAAATGTTTTAACATTTTTGAATAGAACAAGTCAAGATCTTTTTTTCTATACATAAAAATGTTTAATAGCTATTCCAGTTTTCAAGATATACACCCTTAAAGATATCAGCATTCAACTTTTACTTTAAAAAGTTATCGACTTTTAAGAGATATAACTATACCATAAATTAATTCTAGTTAATACATTTTTATGTTTTCAAATAGATCAAGTCTAGTTCTTCATTTTTGTAGTTGACAACTTTTTGATAGCTCTTGTAGGTTTTGAGATATGCGCCTTTGAAGATAAACGGCTCAAAGAGGAAGGACGACATGGAGAGAGGAGACCCAGAGAAGCGATAGCATCTGATTTCTCTGCGTCTCCTCTCCTCGTTCCTTCCTCATCTAGAAGGTATTCCTCTTTTAACATCGGGGTCAACTGAAAAATTTAAACCAAGATTTGCTTTACAAGTTCAAAAAAAGATCAGCGACGGAAAAAAGTTGCAAGACTTCAAAACCGACCGTTTTTTCGAATCACCACGATTTCCAATATTGTTTTTTTTGCAAATTAGACTAGTCTACCCAAATGCTTCAGACTATCTTCCCTATTTTCCAGAACCCTCAAAACCAGACGCCACCCGACGGATCCACTCCAGCCTCCTCAATCAAAACCGCATCTACTGAAAATATGTCGGTGAGTTCCTTCTCGAATCAATCAATGTTCTCGTTCTTTTTCTCTATGATATTTATCTTTCTCTATATACATTTTTTGATTTGGCAAGAAACGAGGAGTAAGAGCAAATAGTGAGAAAGAGGTGATGACAGTATGTACTTGTTACGAAATATTTAGAGAAAAAGAGAGAGAGAAAGACGTCAGAATCAATTGGGAAGAAGAGAGGAAGAGTTGTTTGATAGATAGATTAATTACTAAATGTTCTTTTTGCACGGTGAAAAAAGATTTTAGTTTCGTCATTCAGCGGAAAATATTTTGAGTGGGAGTAGTATTAGACTATTTCAAAAATTGCTTTAAATTCAATTAGACAACTTTGATTGCGCATATCTCTAAATCTTGAAATGCTAGAAAAAAGCTGTTAACTACAAAAATGATCTCCATAAAATCTTACACATTTTTTTAGTTGATAACTTTACGAAAGCTCTTTCAGCTTTTGAGATACGAAGCATACTCATAATAACCACATTGCTTATCTTCGATGGTACGTATCTCAAAAACTGTAGATGCTATAAAAATGAGGTCAACTACAAAAATACTCTACATAACATTTTACACATTTTCGCAGTTTGCAACTTTTTGATCGCTCTTTCAGCTTTTGAGATACATCGCTAGTCCCTCCCTCCCTCGTTGTCTTACTGTAACTTTGCATATCTTGAAATCTAGAAGAGCTATCAAAAAGTTGTAAACTACAAAAATATAGCTCTAGATTTGATCTACATATTTCCATAAACCATTTCCAGACTCTTGCCACCTCCCCCACCTTCACGGTCTCCTCAACTTCCGAATCCGCCACTATGAAACCATCTGACAAAGACAACACTTCTCAAAGCTCAACCTCATCTGATTTCCATGACGACGACTCGACCGCCCATCTCTCGGAGCAATTCGATATGGATGACGAAGAAGTTCAATGCCCGTGCAGTGAGCATACTGGTCGTCTTATCATGAATCAAGTAGTCCAAGTTTCCGTCGAAAAGCTCTACGAGTTGCTCTTCACAGAAAGTGATTTCATGTCAGAGTACAATACGAAGAACCGAGTGGGTTCTTATGTCGCTGCTACCTGGGTTCGCAACCATCAAGGAGAAAACACTCGCTCCTGTACCTATACCATATTCGTGGCCAATCCCCTTGCCTCGAAGGATATCGTTGTGAACGAGAAGCAAGTTCTCATCCACTTCACCAATCCAAAACATGGTTTTATCATGCAAAAAGAGACTCAAAACTCGGGTGTCCCATATGCCGATCATTTCACTGTCAACTGTCAGTATTGTGTCTCTAGAACTGGTCCAACTTCGTGTCGAGTCAAGGTTCACGCTGCAATTGTCTATAAGAAGAGTATCTGGGGTGTTGTGAAGGGATTCGTTGAGAAGGGCACTTTCAGTGCTTTGGATGAGCATTATAAGATTTTGAGCAAGATGTTCGAAGAGTACACGTTGAAAAATCCGGAGCCGGAGAAGAGGTGAGTGCTACAAAAGTAGAATACTCATATGGGTTTCGAACCCCCGATGGTCCGCACACGAGGCAAAACCACTGCCACTGCGCCATGCAGGACCACAAATAACGCGCCACTCAAAACACTCATAACCTTTACTTTTTGCAGAACCATCGTCTCTGCCAACTTCCCCGAACTCGATGTGACTCTGAAACCATCGGATAAAACCCCTGAAATCCGTCGTCGTCGCACCAAGATCCCGGCCGGTGATCGTCTAATCGCTGGCGGTGAAGTTAGCAAGTCGCTAGAATTCGCCCCAGTGCCGCGTGAAATCCAACCGATCACCGTCACAAGTTCTGCAGAATACAAGCCATTTTTGTACATCATCACTGCACTCCTTGCTCTTTTCTTGATTCTGAATCTCTATGTTCTGCGAGGGTTCCAGAAAGAATCGACTGCCGTTGCAATGTAAGAAATGATTTTAAAACGAACTTCTAAAAAGTTCTGATATTTTTGCAGTAACAACAATCAAGATCTCGGCCAAATGCTCTCAATATTGATGAATCAAGTCAAGGAGCTTAAGGAAAAAGTAGATCAAATGAAAGCTAATCAATAATTGATATTCCCTCCTACTTTGTACGCCAGATCCTCAATTTCTCACCCATTCCAGTTTAATTTTCACTTTCCCTGTGCTTTTCTATCCGTTCCATTTCACTGTCCTTTCTCTAAGCGCCAAAGGCTTTAATTACAGTCAAATCTGTCTATTCTCTTTTCAAACAATCAAAAAAATTCAAAATCAAGACAGAAAAAGTGTGTGTTTAGTACATAATATAAGCAAATTTCTAATTGATTTGTTAGTTTCCTTTCTCTCTTTTGCCGTCTTCTTTCCATTCTTTTGTTTGTATGATAATGATATAAATTCTTCACAAAGTCTCATCGAAATCCAACTTTTTCACAGCTTCTCTCTGCATCGAGGGATGATTTGGGAGGAGAGACGCAGCGTATTCCTCGAAAGAAATCTCCTTGAAAATTCGCTTAATCGCCATTCTGGCTTTCGGCTTTGTTGGATTCGAGCTCTCAACTGTCCAAACTTCGAATCCGTGATCGGTGACTGGGACGATCTGAACGAAACAAATTATTATAAACATGAAACTGAAGAATTTGAAAATACCGTTGCCGAGCCTGAAGAAGTGCCAGCAATACTTGGATTTGTGGTCTCTTTGATTGCATATCTTTCGATATGAGCATTCAATTCGTGCACATTCTTCAGATACTCCACATCGTCCGCATCGGCGTAAGAGAGAACCTGGAAATGGGAAATTCTGAATTTTTTCAAAAATGTATTAAAATTAAACTTTGAAATCGGAAAATCAAATATTAGCTCAATTTCTGAACGAAAATGTAAAACAGCGTTTTGTTGCGAAAACTCTCTATTGTTCTACTTTTTGGTGAACAAAAGGAAAATCAGAAAATTTGTTTAAAAAAGTTAAACTTCTAGAATATTTCGTACAAAATGTGCAGAATTTTCAAAGAACTTCAAAAAACAAGTCGAAAATCACAATACTTTTAAAATTTGCGCTGAAAACATCACAAACCTCAAACGGTTGCATCTGATTCCCCACGCATACAGATTCCACCTTTTCCGCATTATTCGTATCGAATTTCATCGCTTTTTTCGTCGAATCCGAACACATTGATGGAAGGCGGACGATTGGAACAGTGTGGTTTTCACCGATAACTGGAAAAAAGCCGCTTTTAATGGGCAAAAACAACAAAAAATAATAGAAAACTACTGGGTAAATTAGTGAAAGCCTTCCTCGTCTCCTCGAATTCCTCCTCGTCATCTGAATCTCTATCTTGTAGATGTCTTCGCATATCTCTCATCTCTAATTCATCCTCCGCATCATTAATAATTTTCAGCGGAACTGCACAATTCGAACGAGCCAGAATAAGAACTCGACGGGCTTCCACGTAAGCACCCGCCAGCTCTACGCATTGAGACCAACGAGCGTAAAGGGCGGCGCATCTGAAATTAAAAACATGAGATTTCAAAATATTCCATTCAAATTTCAGTACTTAATCAACGAATTTCTGCTGATAGCGAACTGATAAATGTCGTGAGCGTGTCCGGCGCTGTTATCTGCCATTCTCTCCCATATTTTCAGCATTCTTTCGTCGTCTTTGTACTTTTCCAGGAATCCTTGTCTGAAATTTACACAAGTTTAATGTTATTCAGTCACAAATCTGACTCACCTGCTAATAATTTTCCAGAGCAACTCATAGTACAATTTGTGGAATCCAACAGCCAACTTTTCTTCGAACCACGAACAAAACTCGAGAATTTTCTGAATTTCGTCGATTTCACTGGAATTTTCGCTTTCTTGAAGGGTCTTCAGTAGCTCATCGAGCTTTTCTCGTGCAGTTGCTTCTGTTACAACCTCTTCTGGCTTCTGAAAACAAACAATAAGTAATTTTCTCAATTTTATCAAGTATTACTCTTCTCAAAGCCTCAATCTTCCGTCCTCTTCTCGTCGGTCGCAGATTTTCTGAATATCTGTCCCAATCGTCTTCAGAATCATCATTATTTCGTTTTTTGAGTGTGAAGACGTATGGTTCTTCTGCCATTTCGGAAATAACCGGGAAGTTGTGTTGGGAATTCGAGTTTTCCGATTCGCGCTAAATTCAATTTGAACGGCGTCCGCAAACACCACGCTTTGCGGAAAATGTACCAGATTTGACGAACAATGCAAATTAAAAAAATTGTGAAGTTTCAGATGAAGTTTCAGATATACAGGTCGAAATGGTTTTTTATACAGAAAAAAGATAAATTTGAAAGTGAGAATTTCGTAACTGCCTGAAAAAGCAAGCAAGACATTTCAAATTTATTGGTTTACCACAGATTTTTCTAAAAAATGAAAAACAATTTCGGCAAAGTCTGAGAACGATTGATTAAAATTGAAGCCAAACTTAAATACATAAATATTTAATTAGTGACCATTATCGGTCATCTTTCAGAAGGAATATATTTACACGATTACATATTCTGACATGTTTCTCTGAAATTGTAAAATCTAATTTCCTGTCCTTACAAATTGTTTTTCTTCGAACAAACTTGGTTATTCCGTATCGTAGAAATGACGGAAATGAGAACTCCTCTTCAAAGACAATCACTGTTATCCTTGTATTCAGTTGATTACAATAGTCTAGAAGCTTTCTACCGGAAATGAACCCGCCCACTATATATTCCAACACAGGGGTGCGAGACGTAAGGTCCGCAACGAAAAGATTTGAATTTACCGAGCGAGTCGCAATGCGTGTGCGTCGCGTTTTTCAGTGAAAGATACGACAAACATACGCTAAATTTGAACTTGGCACTCAGCCAAGTCTGTTTTTGGCACCGTGCCAACCGCCGAGCGACGGAGCGCATTTAAGCCACCTTGCGTCGCTCACCCCTGTGTTCCAATAATCGTCAGTTTCATCTCATTCTGTTCAATCGATTTGCCAAATGTCTTGGGACTCCTTCCACATCGTATTCATCCGTTGTTGCGGTATTGCTGCCCTGCTCACAAATACTCTGATGTTTCATCTCATCTGCTACAAATCTCCAAAAAATCTGGGAGCCTATAAGTATCTGATGCTTTATTTTGCTATATTTGAGGGACTATACGCTATACTTGACATGATTGCACTACCGGACTCTATCACTTTGAGATCTGCCTTGCTCACAGTTGTCTCATCAAGGAAGAACCATATGCTGGAAGTGTTGCTTCCAGTTTTTAACGGTATGAGTTGAACTGCTTTTTTGTTGTTGAAAAAAGTTCGATGAACATTCCGGTGGAACCTAGCATGATGCTCATAGTACAAATGAGTTTTTGAGTTATTCATTGTTACAGTGTTGTACTGGACTTCATATGGAATATCACTTGCTCTTATCGATGTTCATTTTGTGTTTCGGTATTTGGTGGTTAGTGGGTAAGTTCTAGCGGGAGCGTATCTTTCAAGCGCGATCAATTTTTCTTGAGGGACTACACAGGTGAGTCGCGAACGACCCGTTACGGATGCATCGCCAGTCGCGCGCGGTCCGCATAGGAATCATATGTGGATCCCAGTGTGTGAGTATCGATATGACTTTCTCGATACTTGCCCATTTCGAGAAATTGACGAGAAATTTCCCGGGAAAAATTTCTCGAAATTTTCTCGAAATTTTCTCGAGACGTCTCGAAAGTATCGATACTTTCTCGGGAAATTTTGAGTGATTTCTCGATACTTTCTCGATACTTTCGAGACGTCTCGATACTTTTCCCGGGAAGTTGTATTTTGTGAAAAAATGTTCAGTGCGTTTTGAAACCAGACGTTTAGAAACTGAACATTTCGCAACTTTTTATTTTTGACATTTCGGTACCAATCTGACAACCAGGGTTCAATCCCCACTCGTGTCAAAACTTTTTAAATTATTTTTTTTTTGGTTTTTGGTACCAATCTGGACCAAGGTTGCATATTCGGAAAAGGGCTGTTCTGAAAAGTGGAACTTGTAATCTAGAACAGGTTTTTGAATTTTTTTATTGGTTCTGAAATGGCTCGGAACCAAAAAGCAAAAAAAACATTGAAAAAAGTTTTGACCCCGGAGTGGTTGGGGACCAATCCCCGGTTGTCAGATTGGTACCAAAATGTCAAAAACAAAAAACAAAAATGTTTTGCCAGTAGCGGGGGTCGAACCCTGGTTGTCAGATTGGTACCTAAATGTCAAAAACAAAAAACAAAAATGTTTTGCCAGTAGCGGTGGTCGAACCCTGGTTGTCAGATTGGTACCTAAAGTCAAAAGAACGAACAGTTGTGAAATGTTCGGTTTCTAACCGTCCGGTTTCAAAACACACTGAAAACTCTCTGATTTATCGGGAAATTATCGAAACTCCGAGTCTCGATACCAATAATTTTCGAGAAAAGTATCGAGAAAGTATCGATACTTTTGTGATCAAAAAAGTCTCGATACTTTCTCGAGAAACGTCTCGATAAATTTCTCGAGAAAGTATCGAGAAAGTATCGAGAAAATTTATCGGGAAATTTCTCGATACTTTTTCGAGAAATTTCTCGAGACATTTCTCGATAAATTTCTTGAACCGGTCTCGAAACCACACACTGGTGGATCCGTATGCGATCAGTAACGGATTGGATCGCGAACGGATTGAATGTAACGGCGAGCGCTTTCTCCCTTCTATTTTTGTTCTCATTTACTACAAAAACCCCGTTTTTCCTGTCAAACCATACAAAATGGACATTTTATTTTGTTTATTCTGAAAAAAGGTTATATTTAATACCTAAATACATAATTAATACATAAATAAATACATAAAAACCACATAAAATTCGGATAATTAGGTTCACAAAAATAGGTTTCAAGCTGAGACGGAGACGACAGATGACTTCTGATTTGACCGTTCATGTACCCCTGAAATCGGAATATTGAGAATACGGTACAATTTTGTTGCTCCTTTTACCATATTGTTCCATTCGAACTCTGCACCATTTCCCTCGTTAACAGCCGAATTTCTGAAAAACTTGATTGAAATATTATTTTATGTTGGGGATACTTGCTTCCATTGATAGTCGTTTATCTATTTTATGCAGCTGCGGAAGCACGGACGCCCATCTTTTCCTTTTGTCGCCGTTTATCATTATCTGAAAAGTAATAAATTAACGATAATTCCATGGAAAGTCAAATGTATCGACGGCTTCCGATGCAATCCTCACGCGAGATAAAAATTTTTAAAGCAAAATTTTGAACGATCGCGAATGAAAAAAGCTCAAAATTAGAAAACAAAAGAAAAATAAATAATTTAGTAAGAAAAAAATAGATGGAAGAGGGTGCAGTCTTTAGTCCCTCAGACCTCAGCCATCGGTAACGGATCCGTACGCGAATCCGTATACCATCCGCGTGCGAGACAATTGCTTTTCCGAGAAAAAGTACAGAGCCGTATTCTATCCGTTTGCGATTTTTGGAAACGGACCGTCCGCGACTGGCCAGTCGTGAAAATAGCCGTAACGGATCAGTTACGGATCAGAAACCTGATCCATCCGCATACGGTTGAAGCGCACTTTACCTGTGTATACGCTATACTTGACCTGATTGCACTACCGGACTCTATCACTTCGAGATCTGCCTTGCTCACAGTTGTCTCATCAAAGAAGAACCATATGCCAAGGGAATTACTTCCTGTTTTGAATGGTGGGTTCAGGTTGGAAAAGCTATGAATTAAGAGTTGATTTTAGTGTTATATTGGGCTTTATATGGAATATCAATCGCTCTTATTGACATTCATTTTTTGTTTCGGTATTTGGTGGTTACAGGGTAAGTCTTGGGAATGCAGACATATTGTCACAATTATTCTGCAAATAATTTTCAAAAAAAATAATAAATGTTTGAACGAATGATAAGCTAACAGAACTAAAAAATATCACCGTAGTCAGAGAACTTCATAATAACTCGTTTAACATATTTCCGAACAGAAACAAAATCTGGACATCCTTCAAACCATCAAAACTCCTCATCTGGTTTCTATACCCAATACTGTTTGGTGCTTGCCATGCAGCTGTTTGTAGATACTTCGCAGGCCCAACTCCCGAGACAAGACAGTTTTTGAAGTGATACTAGAAGCAGATCTAAACAACCATAATAAGATATTTCAGAAAAGCGATATTGAATGGATCTGATAGTAATATTGAGGAATTTGATATGATGGGATTTTATATTTATCCAGAAGGCATTGAACAAAGAGTTAACTGGAATAGTGTGACAGCCATCATTGCGATTTCAGCGAACGTTGTAAGCTAGACTTAAGGTACCATAATGCAGAATATTTCCAGGGTTTCTCTGAAACTATAATGTGTGTTTTTGGTATAAAATGTTATAAAGAGATTGAAAAACTCAATTCCAAGAAAACGAGATCAAATCAATATCAGTCAGTCCAGAAACAACTTTTCCTTGCTCTCGTTCTTCAAACTATTATTCCTCTGATTTTAATGTATCTACCTAGTGGAGTCCTTTTATTCTTCTGTTTCACCGATCAGTCATTTGAACTTTTTGGAAGAATTATGTCGACTACAGCTGCTGTTCATCGAGTTCTCGACCCACTTCCCAATATGTTTGTTGTAAATAAGTATAGAAATGCGTTAACCAGTGAGTAAAAAGGCAATTGTGTTTTGTATAAAAATCAAGTTTTTGTAGGCTATTGCGGAACAATATTTTGTTTGGAATCGAATGTAACTAAAGGAGTAACATCTGGAACTGACGCTACCTCATCTCTGGAAATGAAATAAAATAAAGATTTTTATGATCTCTGTCTTAAATTGTACATTCTAATTTCCTTTCATCACATGACACGAACTAGTACAAAAAATACGAATGGTTTTCTACGAACATCGTAAAAACAACGGAATTGAGAACTCCTCATCAAAGACAGTCACAGGTATCGTTGTGTTCAATTAATTGACATAATCTAGAAAGATTACTCGTGGTAACATACAATATCTGTACCGGAAATGAGCACACTCACTATATACCCCAATAGTCGACGGCTTCATCTCATTCTGTTCAGTTGATCTGCCAAATGTCTGGGGAGACCTTCCACATCGTTTTCCTCCGTTGTTGCGGTATTGCCGCTTTGCTGACGAACACTCTGATGTTTCACCTCATCTGCTACAGATCTCCAAAAAATCTGGGAGCCTATAAGTACCTGATGCAGTATTTCGCTGTTTTCGAGGGGCTCTACGCTATACTTGACATGATTATCTTACCTGATTCCTATACTTTGGAATCTGCATTTCTTACAGTTATATTATCCGAAAAAAGCCATATGCCGGAGGTGTTGCTTCCAGTTTTTAACGGTATGAGTTACACGGTTTTTTGTTGAAAAAATGTTCCACGATCATTCCGGTGGAGTCTAGCATGGTGTTTATAGTACAAATGAGTTTTTGAGTTGTTCATTGTTACAGTGTTGTACTGGGCTTCATATGGAATATCACTAGCTCTTATCGATGTTCATTTTGTGTTTCGGTATTTGGTGGTTAGTGGGTAAGTTCTATCGGGAGTGCTTCTTTAACAAGGGAAGCCTTGGGAAACGGCTTTTAAGCGATCTAACTCGCTGTATGTACTTTCGACTGCGGGGAGTCCATTCCTGCTATCAAAACCGGCTAAATGTCTCCGCGAGTTGAGTTTGAGTTTGGAACCGCGCGGTGGTGTGTATGCGGCCGATTTGGAATTCCTTGTGAAAAAGCTCAACCATAGGAATAGTTTGAAAGCTCATAACTCTGCTCGCAGTGAGGTTTAGCACCATTTGACTGAAGAAATAGCTCCCCGTGGTTGAAAGTACTTTTAACCAAATTTATTGACCGCTTGAACGCGACGTTCCTCCAAAGACTTCCCTTGTCAGACGCAATACGTTTTTTTCCCAATCAGAAATAAGAATTGGACGTCCTCTCACCCGTCTAAACTGCTCATTTGGCTTTTTTGCCCTATTATATTCGGCGGTTTGCGTGCAGCTGTCAGCAGATACTTTGCTGGTCCAACTCATTATACTACACAGTTTTATAAGTGAGATACTGTAGCTTGAAACTTGAGATTAACTGAAATTCTGGATTTTTTCAGAGAAGTGTTATTCAATGGGTCTCAAGTAGATACCAATGAAGTAGATATTATGGGTTTCTATATTTATCCAAAGGACATTTATGGCAAACAACAAATCAACTGGATGAGTGTGGCCGGGATAGTTGAAAATACTGTGGAAATAGTGAGTTTGCTCTATTGCAAAGTTAGGATCAGTTTCTTAATGAAGCGCAGTTGCATCAATCATTAACGGAGAGTTAGCTTGAAAATTTCAGAGTTTCTATGGGACAATAATGTGTGTTTTCGGTATGAAATGTTACCAAGAGATCAAAAATCTGAATTCCATGAAAACAAGATCAAATCAATACCAATCAGTTCAGAAGCAACTGTTTCTTGCTCTCGTTCTTCAAACTATTATTCCTCTGATCTTAATGTACATACCTGGAGGATTTATCACAATATTCTGTATTGCTGATTGCTCAATCGAATTATTCGGGAGAATTCTTTGTATAACGATCGCATTGTATCCAGTACTTGATCCTCTTCCCAATATGTTTGTTATCAATTCTTTCCGGAATTCGATTTTCAGTAAGAAGAAGTATAATTACTGATATGGGGGAATGTGATTCAGGATATTGCCAAAAGATAATCTGTTTGAAAGGGAAGAATAACAAGGGACAAGAGACAACTAGAACTGCAACAAAAACTTGATCCACTTCCCAATATGTTTGTTGTAAATACGTATAGAAATGCGTTAACTAGTAAGTAAAAAGATAATTGGGTTTCGTATGAAAAACAAATTGTTGTAGGCTATTGCAGAACTGCATTTTGTGCAAAAACGAATGGAACTGAAGGAGTAATATCTGGAACTGACGTTAGCCCATCTCTGGATTCGAAAAATTAAGATTTTAATGATGTCAGTCTCAAATTGTACATTTTAATTTCCTTCCTTCACATAAAATCGACTTTTTTTCGTAGTATCATTTTTGTACACTATCTGCAATTTGAAACCAAAAATTAATACGTAAATAATCATTGACCATAATGAGACATCACGATTACATATTCACTATCAGACATGTTTCTCTGAAATTGTGAAATCTAATTTCCTGTCCTCTACAAATGGTTTTCTACAAACAAACTTGGTTATTCCGTATTGTAGAAATAACGGAAATGAGAACTCCTCTTCAAAGACAATCACTGTTATCCTTGTATTCAGTTGATTACAATAGTCTAGAAGCTTTCTACCGGAAATGAACCCGCCCACTATATATCCCAATAATCGTCAGTTTCATCTCTTTCTGTTCAGTTGATTTGCCAAATGTCTTGGGACTCCTTCCACATCGTATTCATCCGGTGTTGCGGTGTTGCTGCCCTGCTCACAAATACTTTGATGTTTCATCTCATATGCTACAAATCTCCAAAAAATCTGGGAGCCTATAAGTATCTGATGCTTTATTTTGCTATATTTGAGGGACTATACGCTATACTTGACATGATTGCACTACCGGACTCTATCACTTTGAGATCTGCCTTGCTCACAGTTGTCTCATCAAGGAAGAACCATATGCTGGAAGTGTTGCTTCCAGTTTTTAACGGTATGAGTTGAACTGCTTTTTTGTTGTTGAAAAAAGTTCGATGAACATTCCGGTGGAACCTAGCATGATGCTCATAGTACAAATGAGTTTTTGAGTTATTCATTGTTACAGTGTTGTACTGGACTTCATATGGAATATCACTTGCTCTTATCGATGTTCATTTTGTGTTTCGGTATTTGGTGGTTAGTGGGTAAGTTCTAGCGGGAGCGTATCTTTCAAGCGCGATCAATTTTTCCCCATTCAGAAATAAAATCTGGACATCCTCTCATCCGTCTAAACTTTTCATTTGGCTTTTCTACCCTATTCTATTTGGTGGTTTGCATGCAGCTGGTTGCAGATATTTTGCTGGTCCAACTCATGAAACTAGACAGTTTTATAAGTGAGATACAGTATCTTGAAACTTGATGTTAAATTAAATTCGGGAAATTTTTAGAGAAGTGGTATTCAATGTGTCTAAAGTAGATGCCAATGAAGTTGATATAATGGGATTCTATATTTATCCAAGGGACATCAACGGAAAACAACAAATTAACTGGATGAATGTGGCTGAATTGATTGAGAAGACTGTGGAAATAGTGAGTTCGCCATATTACGCCGATCATTGACCGTTAGCTTGAAAATTTCAGAGTTTCTCTGGCACAATAATGTGTGTTTTCGGTATGAAATGTTACCAAGAGATCAAAAATCTGAATTCCATGAAAACAAGATCAAATCAATACCAATCAGTTCAGAAGCAACTGTTTCTTGCTCTCGTTCTTCAAACTATTATTCCACTTTTCCTTATGTATATACCCAGTGGAATCATCATAATATTCTGTTGTGCTGATTGCTCAATCGAAGTATTCGGGAGAATTATTTGTATAACGATCGCATTGTATCCAGTACTTGATCCTCTTCCCAATATGTTTGTTATCAATTCTTTCCGGAATTCGATTTTCAGTAAGTAGAAATATAATTACTGATATGGGGGAATGTGATTCAGGATATTGCCAAAAGATAATCTGTTTGAAAGGGAAGAATAACAAGGGACAAGAGACAACTAGAACAATAATGTGCGTTAACTAGTAAGTAAAAAAATGCGTTAACTAGTAAGTAAAAAGATAATTGGGTTTCGTATGAAAAACAAATTGTTGTAGGCTATTGCAGAACTGCATTTTGTGCAAAAACGAATGGAACTGAAGGAGTAATATCTGGAACTGACGTTAGCCCATCTCTGGATTCGAAAAATAAAGATTTTAATGATGTCAGTCTCAAATTGTACATTTTAATTTCTTTTCTTCACATAAAATCGACTTTTTTCGTAGTATCATTTTTGTACAATATCTGCAATTTGAAACCAAAAATTAATACGTAAATAATCATTGACCATAATGAGACATCACGATTACATATTCAGACATGTTTCTCTGAAATTGTAAAATCTAATTTCCTGTCCTCTACAAATGGTTTTCTACGAACAAACTTGGTTATTCCGTATTGTAGAAATAACGGAAATGAGAACTCCTCTTCAAAGACAATCACTGTTATCATTGTATTCAATTGATTACAATAGTCTAGAAGCTTTCCTCGTGGTTACATATTTGTACAATATCTGTACCGGACACTAACACACCCACCACACATGTCGCCCGCTTCATCTCATTCTGTTCAATCGATTTGCCAAATGTCTTGGGACTCCTTCCACATCGTTTTCCTCCGTTGTTGCGGTATTGCCGCTTTGCTGACGAACACTCTGATGTTTCACCTCATCTGCTACAAATCTCCAAAAAATCTGGGAGTCTACAAGTATCTCATGATGTATTTCGCTGTTTTCGAAGGGCTATATGCGTTACTTGACATGACTATACTACCTGATTCCTATACTTTGCAATCTGCATTTCTCATTGTTATATCATCCGAAAAAAGCCATATGCCGGAGGTGTTGCTTCCAGTTTTTAACGGTATGAGTTGTGCTGCTTTTTTGTTGAAAAACCGTTCCATGTCCAGATTAGTTTCTGAATTTTTCATTACAGTGTTGTACTGGACTTCATATGGAATATCACTTGCTCTTATCGATGTTCATTTTGTGTTTCGGTACTTGGTGGTTACAGGGTAAGTTCGATCGGGAGCGCTTATCTAATGCGCGATCAATTTATCCTAATCAGAAATAAGATTTGGACATCCTCTCATCCGTCTAAACTGCTCATTTGGCTATTCTACCCAATTCTATTCGGTGGTTTGCATGCAGCTGGTTGCAGATATTTTGCTGGTCCAACTCATGAAACTACACAGTTTTATAAGTATGTTACAGTAGCTTGAAATTTTAGATAAACCGAAATTTCGGAATTTTTCAGAGAAGTGTTTTTCAATGGGTCTCAAGTAGATACCAATGAAGTTGATATAATGGGATTCTATATTTATCCAAGGGACATTAATGGAAAACAACAAATCAACTGGATGAATGTGGCCGGGATGGGTGAGAATACGGTGGAAATAGTGAGTTCGCTCTCTTACGTCGATCATTGACCGTTCGCTTAAAAATTTCAGTATTTCTCTGGGACAATAATGTGTGTTTTCGGTATGAAATGTTACAAAAAGATTGAAAATCTGAATTCTAAGAAAACAAAATCAAACCAATATCAGTCAGTCCAGAAACAATTGTTTCTTGCTCTTGTCCTTCAAACTATTATTCCTCTGGTTTTAATGTACATACCTAGTGGAATCATCATATTATTCTGTATTGCTGATTGCTCAATCGAATTATTCGGGAGAATTCTTTGTATAACGATCGCATTGTATCCAGTACTTGATCCTCTTCCCAATATATTTGTTATCAATTCTTTCCGGAATGCGATTTTCAGTAAGTAGAATTGTAATTACTGGAAAAGGGGAATATTTTTCAGAATATTGCCAAAACATATTTTGTCTGAAAGGGAAGAAAAACAAGGAACAGCCAACTGGAACTGGAACACAAATTACTTCCTTGGAGTTGAGATAGTTCATTGCCTTCAATTTCGCTGAATATCGACTCTCAACTGGTACCTATCGTACTGCAAAATTTACTCTAATGACTTTAGAAGAGTGTTGAAGATGGGGTAATTGTGATCGAATCGATATTAAAGCGTTCTTTTTTGATACAATATGACAGTGTCTTTCCTGGCATGACGAAATTCGCCCATTTCGAAAAGAACTGATATGATTTCCCCTATTCGTTTACCTCACTTTTTTCTACTTCCACAATTGATTGACATAGTCTAGACGCTTTCTTTCCTCGTGGTAACATACAATATTTGTACCGGAAATGAGCACACCCACTACACATGTCATCTCGCCCGCTTCATCTCATTCTGTTCAGTTGATTTGCCAAATGTCTTGGGACTCCTTCCACATCGTATTCATCCGGTGTTGCGGTGTTGCTGCCCTGCTCACAAATACTTTGATGTTTTATCTCATATGCTACAAATCTCCAAAAAATCTGGGAGCCTATAAGTATATGATGCTTTATTTCGCTGTTTTCGAGGGACTCTATGCAATATTGGACATGATTATCTTACTTGATTCCTATACTTTGAAATCTGCATTTCTTACAGTTATATCATCTGAAAAAACTCATATTCCGGAAGTGTTGCTGCCAGTCTTTAACGGTAGGAGCTGAACAGTTTCTTTTGTTGTTGAAAAACGATCCATGAGCATTCCGGCGAAGCCTAGCATGGTGCTCATAGTACTGATGATTTTTTGAATTTTTCATTACAGTGTTGTTCTGGGCTTCATATGGAATGTCAATTGGTCTTATCGATGTTCATTTTGTATTTCGGTATTTGGTGGTTAGTGGGTAAGTTCTATCGGGAGCGCTTCTTTAATGCGCGATCAATTTATCCTAATCAGAAATAAGATTTGGACATCCTCTCATCCGTCTAAACTGCTCATTTGGCTATTCTACCCAATTCTATTCGGTGGTTTGCATGCAGCTGGTTGCAGATATTTTGCTGGTCCAACTCATGAAACTACACAGTTTTATAAGTATGTTACAGTAGCTTGAAATTTTAGATTAACTAAAATTTTGGAATTTTTCAGAGAAGTGTTTTTAAATGGGTCTCAAGTAGAAACCAATGAAGTAGATATAATGGGATTCTATATTTATCCAAGGGACATTAATGGAAAACAACAAATCAACTGGATGAATGTGGCCGGAGTGGTTGAGAATACATTGGAAATAGTGAGTTCACTCTATTGCGCATCAATCATTAACGGAGCGTTAGATTGAAAACTTCAGATTTTCTCTAGCACGATAATGTGTGTTTTTGGTATGAAATGTTACCAAGAGATCGAAAATCTGAATGCCAAAAGAACAACGTCCTCCCAATACCAATCCGTCCAGAAGCAACTATTTCTTGCTCTCGTTCTTCAAACTATTATTCCACTGGTTTTAATGTACATACCCGGTGGATTCATCATAATATTCTGTATTGCTGTATGCTCAATTGATTTATTCGGGAGAATTCTTAGTATTTCGATTGCATTGTATCCAGTACTTGATCCTCTTCCCAGTATGTTTATTATCAATACTTTCCGGAATGCGATTTTCAGTAAGTAGAAATATAATTACTGGAAAAGGGGAATATTTTTCAGAATATTGCCAAAAGATATTCTGTTTGAAAGGGAAGAATAACAAGGTACAGTCAACTGAAACTGGAACACAAATTACTTCCTTGGAGATGAGGTAGTTCAATGTCTTCAATTTCGCTGAGCATCGACTCTCAACTTCCCTGATGCCTTTCACTTTCCTGGCCTGAATCTCAAAAAAGTACCTGAAATCGGAATTCTTATTCAATTCACAAAATTCACTAGTTTCAGTCCAATATGACTTCCCCTATTCTTCGGTCTCACTTTTTCTACTTCCTTTTCCTCAAAAACCATTGACGACATACATCAATATTCTCATGTATAATATTCTTAATAAAGCCTGTGACCATTTTGTCTTCATAAAACACGATACTCCACTCAAGTGAAACGAGATGTCGCTTCAAGTCCTCACTCTCTTGGCTGTTATTGCCGCCACGTCGCATTTCGGAGAGGTTGGTTTTTTATTCTTCAGAATAGGATGGGGACTGAAAAGTCTTCATTTTAACTTGACTGAAGGAGGACTGAAGTCATATTTTATCTCTGATTATGATACTTCAGATAATTATTAGAGACTTTCATCATTGAAGCATGCGTTAAAAATTATTCTAAACGCCACTATTCCCGTTCTCCTGGCGTTTAGAGCAATGTTTTTAACATATGCTCCAATGATAAAAGTTTCTTAGAATTGTCTGAAGTATCAAATTCTGAAACTAAGAAAATATTACTTAGATCCTTCTTTAACTCTCTAGACTTACATCTGTATATTCTGAAACCTAGAAAAGCTATCAAAAAGCTGTCAACTAAAAATTCATAGAACGAGAATTGATCTATCCAACCATTACAAAATAGACTCCAAAAACCTCTCAACATTTTCCAATTCCAGGCGGCCAGACCATGTCGTGTAAAGGTTCCAACTACTCCTTCTTCTTCGATACTTCCTTGTATGAAAGTATGGGAAAACATGAATTCAGAGGATACTGAGTACGAAGAATACGCGCTGGCTACGACTACCGCAGCATCGGCTATCGAATGTGGAAAGACGTGTGAAGCTGAAATTAAATGTGCCTACAGTTTGTACAAGGCGGATAAGAAATGCCTCACTTTCGAGAGATTCATCTCAGCAGACTTTTCGAAAAATGGAGATTTGTCTTTGGTTTTCAAGGTGAGCAAGATTGGTTAACCACAAACTATTTGACTAATTTGCAGCTCTACCTAAACGGAACTACCACCTGTGATACTGCAACGATGGATGGATTAGCTGCTTCAAAAGAGAAGATGTACTACCCGGATGGTGGATCGTTCTGGTTGTTCAAGAATATAATGGACACTATCGGATATGCCAGTTACAATCCAGGACTTGGGTATAAGAGAAGAAAGAGAAGTGTTCTCGGATGGTTACTCAATTTCTAATAAAGTTAATATTCATGTTTGGAGGTGTCCTCAGATAATTGGGGCAGAGTGCCCTAGTGAGTCCAGAAAAGTCAGATTGGTTTGAATTTATACTTTTTGGGTAGGTCTGGAGCAAAAGTGATGTAGTTGACAAATAAGCTCGTTCGCGTTAGAAATACATACAACCAGAGCTGTGCGGAAGTAACATTTTCGAAAAAGGAAGTCGGAAGACGGAAGCCGAAGGAAGGAACTATCGGAACATCGTAAATTGGAGGCAATTTGAAAATTAGTTTTTAAAATTATAAATACATTACGAAAGAGGCGTGGGCAGGGAATTCCTGATAAAGAAGTCGAAAGTCGGTAGTCGAAGGAAGGAATTCCGCACAGCTCTGCGTATCATCTTCAAAAAAAGATACTAATCTCTCGATGAAGAGGAGAGGTGCTGAAAAGCAATGGTGTCTAACTTCTATGCACCCTCAGAAGATAAAATCTTACTGATTTTTTTGCTCTTGTGCTCAGGAGTGAGAGAGTGTATGCACGGAGAGGAGACGCAGAAAAGGCATACACTTTTGTTTCTCATCGTCTCTCTCCTCTCTAATTCCGTCGTTACTTGTCTTTGATAGTCTTTGATTATACAGTATCCGTTTTCTCATCTGAGGATCACAGCTGGTGTCCAGAAGCACCTATCTTAGGTTTCAGTCATCTAGCTATGTGATATATAATACAAAAACCTTTTTTTATCATTAGATTTCAAATGGCAAGGACACGAATTTTAGAAAAAATACTCGAAATTAGACGGGAAAGCTTGAAAACAACAACAGATCAATTATCTAGTCTTCGATGACTCTCTCAATTCAACATTCAGCTTATCGGCAAAATAATCTTTATCAAGAAGGTAGTCATAGGCTCCTTGGACGATGATTCGGGTCCTGAAATTCAAAAATTGTTTTAAAAAACCCATATTAGATGAAATGCGAACCAAATAGCAATGGCAGCAGTGAAGAATGAGACGACGGACACGTTGAATGGCCAGATTGGTCCGTAATCTTTCTCGATTTGAAGCACTTTTCCGAAATTACCGAATGCTGCACGTGTGAAATCAATGCCGATTGACATGCAGAGAACGGAGATTCCAGCCCAGAACAGGAGGAACGTGATTTCGATCTGGAAGGGAGAGAGAGATTGCTTATTCAGTTTCGAAAAATATTGGAAGGTTACATTGTTCTAATAGACTGGAGCAAAACCTTTATTACTGGTATAGGTTTTTTATAAAGAGAGAGAGAGAGAGTAACAGAGCTCAGGTAGATCTGAAACTTTTTTATTCGTCTCCATGTTTTCTCTTTTGCCATTTCAGAAGTTTTTCAAAAGCTTTTACTTAACTGTTGTCAACTAGTAAAAATTAAAGTAGAATTTTGACTGATTTCGTAACTCGCAAATACTTAAAATCTGTTTCAGACTGTTTCTCGTTTACCACAACCTTAGATAGATATTATTCTCAATCAGATCTTCCCGGATTAGAACTGGCACGGATTAGAACCAACAAATTTAGGTCTAATGGCTTTAATCTAATTTTGAACTGTACTTGTCACTGAGCTCTTCCTCAGACCTTGTCGTAATTTCTTTCAGGAAGGAGTTTCCACGATTAGGCCTGGGATACCAATGCAGCCGCGCTCTATTGACAAGAATGATATGTACATTTTTTGCGTCACCGTGAATATTCGAGCTTTTGGGCATACTATACCAGCTATATAAACTTGAATGTTCACCCTGACGCAAAAAAATGTACCATTCTTGTCAATAGAGCGCAGCTGCATTGGTAGACATGGTCTCCTCGTCAGTTTCTTCACGTCTGTTACATCAAATAGCAGATCTCGGAGCCCTCTACAACATGGTTCATCCAAAACTCTCAAAACTTAAACGTGTCCGCGCAAGTCAGCAAGACCAGGCTCGACAGTCGCGTACCGCGGACAACTTTAAGCTTCAAGAATTTTTGAACGAGCCAAGTTTTAGAGGGCTCTGAGTTCTATCGTCTGATATATCTTTTAGTTGGTTCTCATTAGTACCAGTTCTGTTCTGGATAGTTATGATTATATTGCTCTAAATGCCGTAATTCCCGTTCTCCTGACTCGAAAGAAGCCTAGGAAAGAGTTTTTCAGCGCGACAGTGTAGTCCTCTCGGACAATATTTTCGCCCAATCTCTCATTTTCTCACTTTTTTCAACAAAGTTTAGTAGTTTTTCAAATTTTTTGCGATATAGATTTTTAAAAAAATCGAAGATTTGTTGAAAAAAAAGCGAGGAAACAAGATATCGAGGAAAAAATTGGGCCGAGAGAACTACACGGCTGCGTGGAAAAACTCTTTCATCTGCTGCTCAACACTTCTCTGCCTATCAAAAACTTACCCAAATAAAGAAAAACTTGGAATGAAACAAGTTTGGCTTCTCTTTCCACAATCCAACTATCATCAAAACGGAAGAGAGCACTGAGAGGACAACAATGAATGCTTGAATATAGAACATCCACACCTCAATTGTGTCCGTTTTGTGGCTCATCACTGCAAATGTTGTAATTTAGAACGAGGATTACGGTAGAGGTCGACAACGCTTTCCCCTTAAAAATCAAACTTACCATAAAAACAAACAGCTCCAGTTCCCATCACAATGAATTCGATAAATGCCGAAATATAGGCGGCTGTTGTGTAATGCATTGAGTTACACGTGGCTGGTGCATAGTAGAATTTGTCGTGTGGAGAGAAGACAAAGTTTGGAGGAAGTGGTGATATCTTGTCGTGGCCCATTCTGTTTGCTGGAACACTTTTGGATAGATGAGCATCAGAAAAGTGAGATATAAAGAAAAAATAAGTGGGGCATAAAAAAAGTCGAGAAGGGGAACGGAATCGTAGAAAAGCTGGAAAGTGGTCTCATTTGAGACCATTTCATTGTGTCGGGAGTTATCAAATTTGTTTAGAAACAAAACAGTAATTCATTTTAAAAAACCAGATCTTTCTTCATTTTTTAGCATACGCGTATTTAAAGACAAAGAGAACCGAAAAAGACATGTTAACTATGTAAAAAACCTATGTTTCATCAACGGGAAAATTATAAATTTGAAAAAAAAAGAAGAGAAAGTATATAAGACGGTTGAAATTTCAAAAGTTCAGATAATTGAAGGAAAATCTCGATAATTCAAACATTTTTGGATCACTCCAATTAATACTGTATCTTTTCTTTTCCGTGTATACACTGCCAGAAAACAGTTTATAAAGCAGATTTATGCAAAATCCATCAACTTCCTTTTTATCTTGACAAACCATATATCTGAGTGGAAAAGATGGAGCAGATTTATTAAAATGTAAAAAATGGACAGAAAAAATAAATATGAACGGGGCAGAATTTCCAAGTTTATAATTCTGGACCAACATTGAAGATCTGAAAAAAGAAAAAAGCTTTCACGTGAAGTTTATTTTTGAGCAGATTTTTCAATTTGAAAAATTTGGACAGAAAACATAAATTTTTATATTTTTGCCGTGAGTTCCAACTCATCCGTTGTTCGTGGTTTTAGGGCAGAAATTGAAAACTGGAAATTCTGGATCGGGCGGTATGTTGAAAAGGTGAAAAGTTGAGAATTCTGAAATTTAAAATATCTCAACACCGAGCTGCAAATATCATTCATTTTTTGAAAAACCAAGAAAAAGAAAGTTGTGAATACGCTGAAACGAACCTGAACACTAAAATTTCCGAAATTTACAAATTAGAGCTGTTCAATTTCTAATTCCGATCTTGTATAGCCGGTGCAAAGTGAAAAAATTCTGGTTGTTTTGCTGTTTTTAAAAATCTACGCCGACAATCAAAAGTTTGCGTGTCAAAAACAACATTTTTCGCACACGTGGAACTTCGAAATTTCGTTAGTTTTTCTTTTTGGTTCCATTTTTGCTCACTTCGCATTGGCTGTGTTGAAGATTTAAAAGCGAACATTACTCAAACGAAATAAATTTGTAAAAATTATGTTCTATTTATTCGGTTTCAAATGTTTAGGTTCGTTTCAGCGTATTCACAACTTTCTTTTTCTTGGTTTTTCAAAAAATGAATGATATTTGCAGCTCGGTGTTGAGATATTTTAAATTTCAGAATTCTCAACTTTTCACCTTTTCAACATACCGCCCGATCCAGAATTTCCAGTTTTCAATTTCTGCCCTAAAACCACGAACAACGGATGAGTTGGAACTCACGGCAAAAATATAAAAATTTATGTTTTCTGTCCAAATTTTTCAAATTGAAAAATCTGCTCAAAAATAAACTTCACGTGAAAGCTTTTTTCTTTTTTCAGATCTTCAATGTTGGTCCAGAATTATAAACTTGGAAATTCTGCCCCGTTCATATTTATTTTTTCTATCCATTTTTTACGTTTTAATAAATCTGCTCCATCTTTTTCTTGTCTGACTCCATTTATTATCAAGATTCTTGAAAAGTTGGCATAAATCTGCTCCAATTTGGAAATTGTAGCAGTAGTTAATGATTTTTTAGGAATCAAGAAGATTTACTGGATTTTTCAGTTCCAGAACCATAATTCAAAGCTATTTTGAAAAGTTAACAGTCTTACTGCTTAAAAAAGCAGATTTTTCTTAATTTTGCACTCTCAACTAGTAAAATCGAAACTTTTGAAATATCAACCGTCTTATATCTTATTTACATATCTGAAATCAGAACAGATAATGAAAACGTATTATTTTTTTGGTTCAAATTTTAATTTTTCAATCCACCTAGTTATTAAAATTATTGGGTTAACAGAAGTTAAAACTTTTTAATAAGGCGCCCGGCGCGCCTTTGACGCTTAATAAACGTCTAGATCGTTATCTTTATTCTGTATCGTTCTGAAAATCACACCAGTTTGCAGTTTTATAGATTTTGGTCAACTAACTTATTTCAGCTATTGTAATTACAGTAACTATTTTGAATAATGGGGCCAAACGACATAGAAACCGATACAGAGATCTTCATGATTACCACGACGACAGATTATCAGGATTTTGGGTTTCAACATGATCAAACCGAACCTACAAGACAATTTTCAGGAAAAAAAGTGAATCAATAAAACGAAAAGTGTTGGATATCTCCTACAAGTCTTCTTCGGAAACAGTGACGAGAAAGGAATTGAATTGCCTCTACGAAACGCGTTCTCCTCTCTTCTTCTCCTTCTTTCCGTCATTCCTTTCTCTTTTACTTGACCAATTGTCCGTATTGGCCTACTTATCCGATAGAGAAGAGAGGAGATCCGAGAGATGTCTAGATACAAAATGACCCGGTAGAGGCAAAGAATAGATTAGACACGATTGCGGAGGAGAGATGAAGTACATGGAGGTGTAGAGGGCGGAGAGAGATGACGTCATTCATGGAGACGTGGGGATGTGATAAAGTGGTGTAGTCTCTGTGGATAATGGATGAGAAGGAGATGGTTTTGGATGTTGCATTTCTGGTGATATCGGAGAAAATTGTTTCGGATAATGAGGTGAAACAAACACCAAATGAATCAGATTGTTCAAAAAATCAGGAGGACTGAAAAAGTTGAGGAACACATTTTCAAACTTCAGTGGTACACGGTGCAGATTACTTGAATCAGTGGTCTAACAGGATACGAGTTTGTTTTAAAAGATTCAATTGGTCGAATTATGTGAAAAGTACAGAAAGTTGTATTTTTTAATTTGATAGAAATATTATTTATTGTCCAGATTCTTTTTCAGGAGCTTTATCAGCCAGAAGATTAATTCCTGTTTCTGATTAATTTGTTAGTTAACCTTCTCCACTATACCCTCAATAAAATCTCACAAACCAACTATTGGAATTGAATAGATTTTTTTTTTCAAATCCGATCTAAAAGGGCAGCTGGAGGACTTCGTACGTATGAAGAACCTGTGTAAATTTGAAAAAAATATCTTCGAAATCGGAAAAAGGTAGACTTTTCGATCTAGGTCAGAAAACTCTCTTCCAAACTTGAAGTTTTAAAAAGCGATGATTTTTTTAAATTCTAACCGGGTTTTTGGATATTTTGAGTGGGGGAATTTTAGTGTAAGACCTGTGCACAGTTTCAAAAAATTTGTCCAAAAAAGTGATTCCCGAAAAACGAATCACCTCCATGACGTCACTGAAATTGTTTTTAGACCTTCTGTAATTGTTTAGACATTCAGCTGTTAACACGACACGTTTCATACAACCGCGCTCTACCGAAATGTCCTTTTTTCTCTGAATCTCTCAACTTCGCACACAATTTTCTCCGGTTTCGGTAGAGCGCGGTTGTAAGAAGCGTGCTGTGCTTTATTATATTTCAACTGTAAATCCTTATTATTCGTTTGGTACTGTAGATTTCCAACTTATTTTTTTAAACATTTTCCAATAGTGTTCAGAATTTCAGATTCTGGACTCCGTAGCTCCTCGAATCCCCCTTTTGAACTCATCTCTCTCCCTTCGATATCATTCACTTTCAACTTGTTATTTCTCTCTCTCGAAATGATCACAAACCATCGCCTACTTCTTTCTTCTTCTCTTTCCGCCCTCATCTGTTGTTTTCTCACTCTCTTGCTCTCTTCTTCCGGAAATCTCGATGAGTAATCCAGAGATCATCTGAAACGAATAGACGCAGATAGTGTTCCAAAACTTTGCGAGGGAGGAGATGAGCAGTGGGGGTCGAGATGGAAAGAAGAAAAAAGAGGAAAATGAAGAAGAAGAATGGGAGCAAGAAGATGTGCAAAAGAGAAAGAGAGAGGTCCTCTTTGTTTTTGTTTGTTTTTTTATTGTTAGGGGGATTACGGTGGGAACAGGTGGGGGAACGGGGAGAGAGAGAGAGAATGGAGTACTGTAGGTAAGGAGCAGGAAGGTAGGGGTTACTGTAGCAGTGGACATGGGCATTGTAGGCGTATAAGTATCAGTCAAGACTGAAATGTTTAACGTATTCCATTAAAAAATCCGGCTGAAAAGCAATTGTCACTGTAACTTGGTCAGTGTAATTTGTCACTGTAACATAATGGTCACTGTAGAAAAGTTGGTCAGTGTCAATCGACTAACTTTGAGAGTCCGTCATGACATACCATTTTATCCAATTTTGTCAAATTTACATTTTTCTTGAACAAACCTAGATCTTCATTTTTGTAGTTGACAAATTTTCAGCTTTCCTAGTTTTTGAGGTATCCGTATTTCACTATGGTTAGTAACGAGGCGACGGTCAAATCTATTACGATTACGGCAACTTCTAGTCGTTGATAAGTTTGTTGCACCTTTTTGGAAAAATCTTTGAAAGGAGAACAGTAACCGTCCAAACCACATCTCCCTATTGTAGACAGAGTTTACCAACTTTGAAAGTCTTTCTTGATGTTTGTTTCGATCCTACACATTTCTGTTTTTCTCATTCTGATGTACTTTAGAAACGGTAGGTTGATCTAGAGTAAGATTTGATTATTCTATAAATTAGGTGTAAACCTCTATTGATCGATTTTTCATAATTCTTTCAGTCATAGAAAAAATCACTGAGAAATTCGGAACCTAGAAAGAAAGGATCACTGAGAAGTTCCCTGATTTGGACGCTACATATCTCAACAACTATGAGAGCTATCAAAAAAAAGTAAACTAGCAAAATGTCTAGAATTTTATGATTATTGTTTTGGTAATGGTCAACTTTTCGGTTGCTTTCCTAGATATTGAGATACTACTCTTTTTTGTAGATCACCTCTTCTTGGCGCGCATCTCGAAATCTTTGAATGCTATCAAAAAGTTCATAACTACAAAAATGAAGACTTTATCAACATGTTCAACTATAATATGGCCCCACAACGAGTTGCTCCAAGCCCCAATCTGTGACCTCCCCTCCTACTCCATCCCAGTTAAATAGTCATTGTTCACCCCCCTTCCAAATCGAAGTCAGTTTGTTTGGAGAACTCTTAAAAAAACAAGACACACACACACACGAGGAAAATGAAAGAGTCTAGGCGGTATTTGTTGACCATATCATCCCCCCTTTTCTCCCAATTTTTTTCTCTCTCTCTTGTGCAAACTGTCTTTTTTCTCTGATTCTCTGAAGTCTATCGGTTTGAAATGATCTCTCGTTTATCCTATGACTACTGTCATGAATCCGATTTGAAACGATAGATTTCCCATCGCTAATGGATCTTTTGGTTTTTTGACGGGGTGGGGTGATGGATATTGGTAATGCTTGAGAATGAGTCCCAGAAGTGAGAAGTCTCTTGAATTTCTTGTGTATTTCATAGTTCAAGTCTAGATCCTCATTTTTGTAAGAAGCGGTTTGTTCTCAAAAAATTTTGTTTTTTGGTTTAGGTTCGAAAAAGAACTGATTTTCAGCGCTAGCCGAAAGGTAATTTGATATCTAAGATTGTTAGAATTATACTATTCAAGTAGATCAAATCTAGATCTCCATCTTTGTAGTTGACTCCTTTTTATAACTGTTCACGTTTTTGAGTTATGCGCCTTTAACGACAAACGGCTCAAAGAGGGAGGGTGACAAGAAGAGACCCAGAGAAGCGAGTGTGTCTGGCTTCTCTGCGTCTCCACCCCTTCTACCTTTTTCCTGTTTAGAGAGCGGTACTTTCCTTTTCAAAGATTAGAGTAACAGGTTACAATCGTGCTAACACTGCTTTAAGTACAGAATACAATTCAAAAATTTTAAATAAACTTAGTGAACTTTGCAGCTTTACAACCTTGTCCAAAACGATCCCATTTTTACAAATTTACATTTATTGTGTATATCAGATTTAGACCTCTATTTTTCTAGTTGACAACTTTTTGATAGCTTTCATAGGTTTTGAAATATGAAGTTTAGAAGATGAATGACTCTAAGCGGAAGTGCGACGTGACGAGAGAGGAGACGCAGAGAAGCGAGAGTGTCTTACTTCTCTGCATCTCCTTCCCCGTCCATTTTCAAACTCATAGTCAGTCCAGACAATAAAAAACTTGCTAATTGCTAGAACAGCTGTCCCCTTTGTACTCTTTCTGTACTTTTCCACCTTCCCTCCTTCACCCATTTTCTCTAATTTCGTTTCCAGTGTTCACTTCCAGCACGTGACCTTCCAACAGACGGTTTCATTTCGAGCTCTCAGCTGGAAAAAGACTATTGACTCGAGAAAAAAGTTTTCGTTTATTTTCTTTTCTCCTCGATATATCCACCCCACCTGATCTTTTATTTGTTCTTTTCTTTTTTCTGTTCCGTTCCAAATATCGCCCCTTATGAAAATGGCTTTTGGGTGACAGTTTGAGTCATTTTTGGATCTTGTTTGGAGAACTGGAAATTCTGAGCTCTAGAGTATAGAGTCTCAGAATTCTAGATATCTCAAATCCAGAATTTTGGGATTATTGAACTTCAGAATCGTTTCACTTCAGAAATTCCGAATTTATAGTAAATTGAATTCTTTCGTTTCAACGCCAAGATTGGAATTTTCAAAATTCAAGAATGCGGGCTTTGTAATTTCTTGATTTTGAAATATCACGATTTGAGAGATGTCTAGAAATGTTTTGTATTTTTAAATTTCATGAAATTTTTGATTATTTTCATTTTAAAGTTCCTTGTTCAGTGTTTATTGTTATACAACATGAAATTGAAAATTTATATTTTCAGGTTTATTTTTTCTTGATTTTCAGCGTTTCCAAATTTCTCATTCTGAGTTTTAAAGCTCTTGAACCATCCAACTTGTTTTTCTTGAACTCATCAAAAACTCAGAGTCTAGAACTACAAGTCAGAAATTTTGAATCTAAAACCAAACATTTCGAATAATTAATTCCGAACCATAAACCTATAATCCGAAATTCAAAATTCAGAATCTTGAAACCAGAGTCTTAAATACTGGATACTGATGTTCTCAATATCCCAGATTTTCAAGCTCCTGGAATTTCCGATTTTCAAATTCATCAATCCTGAAATGAATCCTGAATTCAGAATCTCAATATTCCGAGCCTATAGCCCAGAATCCAGAATCCTATCTTCAAAATACCAAATCCAGAGCTTAACGTCATTCGAAAATCGGAATCTAAAATTTAATTAGATTTCAGTTCTCAAGATTTCAAGGCTCCTAAATTTAAGAAAATCCCGATTCTTCAACTTTCAGATTCAAATGAATCTAGCACTCGATTTTTCTTTGTAAAAGTATGAAAAGTCTCTTCCTTTTTCAATAAAATGCTCCAAAGAAGCATAATGTATTAGACATGATCTATTGTTGTGTCTTCCCTCCCCCCAGCCACAATTCCGTGAAAAACATTATTTGTACGGGCGGCTCTTCTCAGTCTATTTGCACTTTTCTGCCTCCCCAATTTCCTTTTTTATGACGTGTATTTAGCTCTTCTCTAAATTACATACAAATCTCTCTGCAGAAGTGGATCGGTTTTTGAACTTTCGAGAAACCTTTTGTACTTTTTCTATCCCGACGGAGACTAGACTCGGGTCAGAAGACACAAAATAAGAGAATTTAGGATGAATGGTTTTTTGGGGAAATGAGAAGACACAAGTCGTGAGATTTAATAGATTTGGGAAATAAAGAGAGTTCTTCTTTAAAAGATCCGATTTTTGGTGTCCATGTCTAGGTGGTGATGTTACGGTCGGTCATTTTCATTATTAGAGTTTTGAAACGGTGTCATGGGGACTGATAATGTCCCATAGCTTCAGAGTTTTGTGATTTTATAGAACAACTGTTCAGTTTTCTTTTTGTAGTTGACAACTTTTTGATAGCTATCCAAGTATTTGAGGTACCCGCCATTTTTGAAAACTGTTTTGCCTGACGCTGAAAAACTTAAAATTTTAAAAGTGTGCGGTTTGAACCTTTTTGAATTTAATATGTGCTTGTAGATCAAATCTAGATCTTCATTTTTCTAGTTGACAACTTTTCGATAACTCTTTTAGTTTTTGAGATATCCGTAATTTACTGTGGGTTGCCGAGAAAAGGAAAGCGCGGAGATATGGGGTACTGTAGTAACTTTTTGATAGCTCCACCCACTTTTAAGATATGCGGCATTAAAGTTGAAAAAAACCGTTTTTATCGCTGAAACGTGATTTTTCTACCAAATGACCGTAACAAGGAGATTTTTGATATTGAAATCCGCTCAAAACTGTATTTTTATGCCAGATTATCAATTTTTGGCAAAATCTGCAATGGGTCAAGCAGTTGTACCAAGGTTCCACTCCATCTGGGGTCAAATTTTCTGAATTTCGCATTTCTTTCAGTTTTGATACACTTGGTCTTGTAGTTCGAATCTAGAGCTTTTTGATAGCTATCCAAGCATTCGAGATATGCGCTTTTAATACTATTTTTGAGCATAATGATTCTGGTTCGTGCTGTCTAGAAATAAATAGTCATTCACCTGTTTCATGTCAGTCTAGCTATTTTTAGAAATGAAAAATGTATATTTAGACAAATGTTTCTAGTCTGGGAAGCAGAGTTGGTTGGACAATCTATTTTTCTGACACCTGATTTTTGTTGTTTAGTTTTGAAAACTGACTCGTGGAGATTTTTCTTTGAAAACTTCAGCCTACTTTCTATCGGAAAAGTGGCTGATGCACTCCATTCAATTATTCGGGTAGATCAAACCTGAGTTCAAGAAGGACCTCTCAAAATGAGTGGAAACTATTAGCTCGGCACAGTTCTTACACCTGCGCTCCACAGGAATGCTCTTGAAAAATGTCTCTTTTCTCTTATTCTCTCAATTTCGCACACAACTTTCTTTGGTTTCGGTAGAGCGCTGTTGTAAGAGGCGTGCCGTGCTAATAACTTTTTTGAGCTGAAGAAACTGAAATTTCCAAAATTTTTCTATAAAAACACTAAAACTATTTATAGATGTTCTCTTCTCATTAGAGTATTCTGATGCCTTGTACTTTGAACATTCTCCCATCCATCTCCAATTTCCTATTGCAGAAGGAAGAATGAGGATATTTCAGTCTCTTACTCATCTAATTATACCAAGTTTCCTGTTTTTCCACTGAATTCTGGATTGTGAATTCCAATTAGAATTCTGAAGTAAGATTCAGAATCCACACTCACACACATCCGTCAATTTTCAGCAGCATTTCATAACTTTCTCTTATTCATTGACGGTTTTCCAGCTGCCTCAACTTCACGTTGTTTCTCGGTATTCCAGCTGAAAATCTGAAAAGAAAAATAACAAAATAAATAGTAAATAGCATGTAAGAACTCGATCATTTAATCACTCTGTCTCAAGTTGTTGAACTCCGCTCTACCGAAACTTCAAAAAAATAGCAGCGGGAATTGAGAGACGCAGTGAAAAATAATTTCGAATTTCCGAGCACGTTTGTGAAACTGTCAATTTCTATTGTTAAATGGTCGAAGAGATGAAAAGACCAAAACAGGGGGATTACTGTCAGACAGGGATTTTTGGGGGAGGAGGTTGCCCCCTGTTTATATAACTCATAGATACACATAGATCAACGACATTGTTTTTGAATTGACCTTGTTTTTTATATTTGTCTCTTTTGTCAAAAATGCTCTCACTTCATTTTTGCAGTTGATAACTTTTGACTATAATCAATAGATTGTTCGTGTTCATATTAAGTTTGTAGATAAAGTCTAGATCTTCATTTTCTAGTTGACCACTTTTTCATAGCTCTTATAGATTTCGAGATATGAGTGTTCAAAAATGGTCACATCCCGGCGAGAGTGTGAGAGGGCGCCCATGGTGCCCATTTTGAAAAGCGCGTATCTCGAAACCCAAAAAAGCTATCAAAAAGTCGTCAACTATTAAAATGAAGACCTAGATTTGAGCTATTTAAAAATTTAAGATCTAAAAATTAGGACATTTTGATATTGTGTTACATGCTCTCAAAATTGACCAACTTTCATCAAAATGTTGACGAATGGTATTTTCAAAGACTCATATCTTAAAGCCTTTAGGAGCAATCTAAACGCGTATAATTACAAAAATAAAGATCTAAGTTTGATCTATTTGAGAAATTAAAATATTCAAAGTTTCGATCGTTGTAGACCCGTGATAAACGCTTAAATTTGACAATAAGTTTTTTCCACAGTTTCCCTATTCCCTTCCCTGAAATTCTAGAAATCTGAATCAACCAGAATGACTGGTACCGATACTACACAGAATGTCCAAAACTTCTGAAAATCGAATCCCACGACTTATTTGAAAATGTTCTCAAAATATAAATTGCGACCATTGAAAAAGGAAACATCCTTACATTTTTCCTTTAGACATTCCTTCAATCCTATTTCTAAAAAATCAGAAAATTTCAACCTTTTCTCTCTCTCCAGAAATCTAAAATCTCCTCTCAATTCTTCATCTTGTTTTATGTCTTCTTCTTGTTCTCCGTTTTTTTCTCATTGCGTGACATCATGACTCTTACCAAAAAGAAAACACAAAAAAACAAATAAGAAACCGCCCATCATCTTCTCATCTCAAAAAAAGAATATCCTCATTTTCAGAGAGAGACCACCTCATCATCATCGTTTCCCTCTGGAGCAGTTTCTTCTTGTTCATCCCCTACTCCCCCTCTGCGTCTCCTTTTTTGCTCTCAACTCATTCGACTCCGCCCCCATTCTGTGTGCTCCCTTTCCCGAGCTCCCCCCGAAGGGACAACACGGAGAGTACCAGAGGAGCAAAAAAGAAGAAAAAAAAAGAAAAAAGAGCAACACCTTTTCGCGCCCTTACTCTCTTTCTCTGCTCTCCTCTCGCCCCCTTTTCCAACATTTTTTCCTTTTTTTCGCCTTTTTTCGAGTGAGGTCTTTCCGTTTTTTGTCCGGAGAGGGACATATGACATTTGCACTTGACATTGATATTTTCAATTTCATTCTCTCATTTTATTCTCAATTTTTAATAATTCTATTGGAACATTCTCTCTCTTTTTTTCCCATTGTATTCTTACCAGAGCGATCGAAACTTTTTTTCAAAAAAATTTCAATTTTTCCCAAAATTTTTCCATTCGTGTCAAGCCGAGATAATAGGTTTTGGTACATGGGAAAAGTGATTCATTGAGCTCAATTTTTCTCTTTTTTTCCGACTTAGTTCTAAATATTTGAAACGAAAGAGCCTTGTGAAATCCCGCCCACCTTTTTTCCACTTTTTTTCTCATTCTGACCGTATGGTATGTACAATACCCTCTTCTGAGTATCAGGATAATTTTAATCTACTTTGAGATTTAAATTTTGATTATTAAAGGTAAGGACGCACCTTTTCTTCATGTTGGGCAATTTCCATTCTTGAAAATTCTAGGTTTTTTTTCTTTTTTTTTGGTGAAACTGTTGCAAAGTTGTTTGAAAAACGACCAGAAAATTAAATTGTGCTCTTTTTAAGGTATGGTTTCATACCAATTTTCAACATTGTGATGAAAGTTGGTCAACTTTGAGAGCATGTAACACAATCTCAATATGTCCAAATTTTTAGATCTTAATGTTTTTAAATAGCTCAAATATAGCTCTTTATTTCAATAGTTAACAACTTTTGGATTGCTCTTTTGGGTTTTGAGATACGCGCCTTCAAACACCGGCACCATCAAGCTCTCTCTCTCTCGCCGGGAAGTTACCATTTTTGAACACTCATATCTCGAAATCTATGAGAGCTGTCAAAAAGTGGTCAACTGAAAAAATGGAGATCTAGACTTTATCTACAAACTTGATATAAATTTGGACAAATAAAGGTTCTTCCAGATCCCTCTACGCCGCCTTAAAGTTGACCCGATTCTTGATTCCATTTCCACCTCTGTGCACGTCACCAGTCAAGAATTACGGTACTCTGACCTCATTTCTAGAACTATTTTTAGACTTTTCTCATTTTCGGGTGGTGGAATCCCATTTCAAAAGTGAAAAAACTACGCAAGCATTTTGTAATGAAGTTAATTTTTCACTTTGGACACCACTTTCCTCCCTCGTTTTTCTCTTTTTCAGACTCAATGAGACTACTTATTCAAATTGCCTTCTCTCTCTTTTATTCATTGTTTGTTTTCTTTTTTCATCTAATCTGTAGATCAAAAGTCATACGGCCTGTGTTGATCTACCTGATATTCATCATCATTTTGAACGGCTCACTCCAATTTTTTCCCTGAAAATCCGAAAATCCAAACTACAAATTCCGTACTTTAGGGGTGTTCTGATTCTGACATATTGTATGTTTTCTTCTCGTTTCCGTCATGTTTTTGCTCTTATTAGTCTTCTATTGTGACGCTTTTTTTGGAAGTGGAAGATTAAAGGAATAGGGAAGAAAACATAAAGTACGGTACTTTTTGGTACTGAATCAACATAGAATACTGTCGGATTACTGTAGGTACAGTAACCCAAAACCTGTGAATCGAAACAAAGGAAATTTTATGAAGTCTTGCTACTTGTTTTCACAGCTACGCAAATCAAATTTATTTGGGTTGCCCTTCACTAGAAACCTACAGTAACCCCCCTGAACGAGCCAAAAGTGCGCCAGATTGTTAAATCTCAAACAATCAAAATGTTGGAAATTATAATTTGAACCATTGACAACTTTTTTCTAGCTTCTTTAATTTTTGAGATATGAGTCTTAGAAAACAAAGATTTTCAACATTTTGATGAAACTTGGCCACCTTTGGGAGCATGTCACACAATCTAAAAGTGGTCAACTAGAAAAATGGAGATCTAGACTTTATCTACAAACCTTATGTAAATATGGACAATAAAGATTTTCCCAGATCCCGCTACGCTGACTTAAAGTTGACCCTATTCTTAAAGAGAACCCAATTTCCATTTCCACCTCACATTTTCACTTCCTCCGAACACATGTTCCTCTTGTCCGTATAGTCTCTTTCATACTCTCTCATTTCCTCAATTTCCCAACGGTTCGGAGGTTGATTTTCTTCTGTTTGCTCTCTCACTATCCATCACTTTCTCTCACTCAAAGAGCTCATCTTTTTGTGGAAAAGATCAAAGAGAAAGTTACTATAAATAACTATTTTCTATGGTTTGTGTTGTTGTACTTTTCAACCAGTGCTACATTTCCAGTTTACACGAAAAAAACCGTAGCTTCCGGGTCTCGAAACGACAAATAATACCCAAAAACGGTGACGTGGATGGATTCTTGCACTTTTAGATTCGAGGGGGACGAAGAGAGAGCGGGGGACCAGGGACTCGTATATCGAATTTCAGATAAAAATTCAACACTCGTTTGTTTAATTTCCGGGAGGACCCACAAAAAACATGGAGGAATGCATGAAATTTTGGATTTCGCTCATTTTTTTGGAATACGTGGGTTGTGGAAAAAAAGAAGGGAGTAATAGTGGCAAATGCGCTCTATTGGGAATGAGTTGAAGAGACACAGACAACGAGAGTGTCTAGCTGTCTGTGTCTTACTGCTTAGAACGGTCTCTCGTGAAAATTTTGTCAGTAGAGCGCAATTGCTTATCTACTTAATTTTCATCTTTGAAGGGGCGTATCTCAAAAGCTTGAATAGCTATCAAAAAGTTTTCAACTAATAAAATGTGCAAAATTTTATGCTAATCATTTTTGTAGTTGACAACTTTTTGATATCTTCAGTAGGCGTTGAGAAGTTAGCGTTCAAATGTATACACAGGTACAACCAGCAGGCGGGAGAGACGCAGAGAAACGAGACAATCTGACTTCTCTGTGCCTTCTTTTTGATCATCCATTACTCCAATATCCCATTCCAAATTCTGCAAAAAGGTTTCACTCGAATATTTTCAAAACACCTTCTCACTAGTTTCTGATCGTTTTCATCTCGAATGCAAGTGTCATTTCTCTCCTCTTTTACCTTCATCAAAAAATTTCTCTTTTTGGCTGAAATAAGTGTTTTACGACACGCTAATGTGTGTTACGGACGATGAGAAGAGACGTTTATTCAAATTATGACGATGATATGATATCAGAAAATGTTAGTCATTTATAGGAAGTGCGTTAACTAGAAATGTCTTGAAGACTGAAAGTTGCTAAATTTGAAAGATTTTTTTGAAATTTTCGTAGTTTTACTACACGCGATTTTTATTTTTGTACCTGGAAATTTTTGGAAAGCTCTTCTAGCTTTTGAGATAAGATGGTTTTAAGTTGGACTCCATGCTCGAAGCTTGTATCTGAAGTTGACTTAAAATTATTCGAATTTCGTGAAAACTAAGTTACAATTTTGATTTCTAGATTTTTTGTGTTTTGTCGAGTTTTCAAAAAGTTTAAACACTGAAATCGGTCATAATTTCCTCTCTCCAATTATACCACCTTCGCTTCGTAACATTACCATTTGAACGGATACGGTCTGGTTTAGTTAACAGAATCTGAATTTCAGACATTTTCTTAAATTCTATGGATCTCATGGGCACGTCAAATTTCAATTTGAAATTGCATCGAATTGTCTTGTCACGTTCTTCTTCTCAAGTTTGACCAAAATTCTGAAAAATCTCCAAATAGCTCCGAAAAAATCATCTAGGTTCCCAAAAACCTCGTCACACAGGGGCTTCACGAATCACCTCGGAATCTAACAATCCGCCCTGAATCAAGGTTTTTCTAGTTACCTTCTACAGTATACCAATCACTATAATACCGTAAAACCTGTGATAGAGGCGCATCAGGTAGCAAGAGTTTGGAGCATCCTATCTCGGCTGTCTTTAAAGCTATGAAAATTTTTTAAATTGAAGAAATATTTTATGAACATTGAGCCATATTTTGTCAGTTAGCAGAATTATGATTTTTCCTTCGGATACTGAGATATACGTCCGCCAAGTGGCACCTCTAGGTGGCCTTCTATTACAGTGTTTACGGTGTGCCCATATTTCTCTGACGTTCAAAGATGTAAAATCAAAACGACCCGGCTCCATAGCTTACTATGCCAAGTTGGTACTACTCAAAACCACCTGAATCAAAAAAAACCATTACACCTAGATTTGACGGTTCTGACCCGGGCAGTTCTGATTATTGGCAGCACCGCCAGCGCCGTCAATTCGTCAAGGATTGAGTCACCCTGACAAGTTTGAAAACTTGTCACCTCTAGCTTTTTGATCTACACTCTCCGAGTACTCTGATCTGTTAATCTCATTACAAGGACTTCTTCTTCTCTTCAATCCTTTTTCTCCTTGTCACCTCCTCTTTAACCTCATCAAATATTCAAGTCCTCCCCCCTTCTTCCCTTCTTTTTTCCACAAACTTGTCCCATTTTTTCTCTTTTTTCACCTCTTCTTTTTCTCTCCTTCATATGTCAGTCGGCATGCTAGAAAAAGGGGAAAACGGGGTGGGGGACCAGTCTATTTAAGAGTGTAGAAGATAGAGAGAAGTGACTAATCGGCGTGCGAATAAGTGATGAGAGGCACGGGGGAAAAGAGCAAAAAGAAGAGGAGAGAAGGACATGAAAATGAAGAAAAAAGGTGAGGGGCAGTCAGGCATCACATCGGGAAGAGGGGGGGATAAATCAGTTAACCGGTGGACCACGACCAACTTTTCTTCCTCGTTTATGCCTTTTTTTGGGAGGGTGCTCTGGACGTTGGCTTGTTGGATTCGGAAACTAGGGTCTGGATATCAAGAAGCGAAGATTTGAATTCAGAATCCAGGATACCAGGTTTCAGGATTCTGTTGATTCAGTTCTGAGTCTGAAGTTCTAAGTCTAGGATTCAGTATTCTGATGGTTCAGTTGTAGGTCTGAAATTCCAAGACTAGGATTCTTGATTCTCGGGTTCTGAATTCAGGATTTTGGATTCTGGATTCTGGATTCTAGGTTTTGGATTCTAGATTCTGATTATTCAGTTCTGTGCCTGAAATTCTGAGACCAGGATTCTAAATTCTGTATCGAAGACACTGAGCTACGTTTCTTAATGTCAGATTCAAAATCCGAAGCGTCGCTCCAGAATCCAGACATCAGAATCCTGAATTCTAAGCTCAGATTTCTGAATCTTAAACCCAGCATTCAGAAATCTAAATTTTGAATCCTGAATCTCGAAACCTGAATCCTGGTTTCTGAACTCAATCCAAAAAATCTGGAGCTTACGATTCAGAGTTCTTGAGTTCAAAATCCAAGTTTCAGAATTTCAGATCCTGAATCCAGAATCCTGAATTCAGAAATTTTTGTCTAGAATTCCGAATCCCTCTCTATAAACCCAGAATCCCAAATTTTATTTTCATCACTCCAAAATCAGAACTCTGCTGATCATACATTCTGATCAGACAGGTCTCGCTTCACAAGTTTTCAGATTTCGTCTTGCAAAAGTCGTCTTCACTTTTTCTCCCGTTTCTTTCCATATTTTCTCCAGTTGAACGAGCTTATTGAGTGAGCTAATTCAGTTACTTACTCATACGCATGTCGGTCAAAAATCACAAACTTTTTCTTGTTTCAATGGAAACTTTTTCGAGTAGAAAATTGGTCTTAGCGGCATTTTTTAATTATTTTTTCTTTGTCCTCACTTAAATATTTCCTGTTGTTAACAATTTCTGGTATCTTTCATAGTTTTTGAGATTTCAGCTTTTTAACTTTAAACCTCCTTAACCCAACTCTCAATCATCCAATTTCAAAAAATTTTTCACATTTTGTAGATCAAACCTAGATCTCTATTTTTGTAGTTGAAAGTTTTTCGACAGCTTTTCTAGATTTGGAGATAAAGTCATTCAAAGGATATGAAGTTGAACCCAAAGAGGTGATAGACGCAGAGAAGTCAGCCGCTCTCGATTCTCTGCGTCTCTCCACCCGGTCGCTTCAATACTCCCAACTTTGAAGGGGCGTATCTCAGAATCTTGAAGAGCTAGGGAAAAGTTGTCAACTACAAAAATGAAGACCTTGATTTGATCTTTTCAGAAAATGTAAATTTAAGAGATTTGGACTAAGCAGAGCCAGCTTTTTTGTTCTTCTATTTCGAATTTCTTCCCTTATTTTTTTTTCATATTTTCTCTCATTGCTTTCCGAAATCGTCACTGCCACTTCCTCATACAATTCGTTGATTTTCTTCCACACCTTCTCATTACCAAAAATGACAATAATATTACCTATTTTCAGATTCCAAACCAACGACTTCAAATCCAATTCTCTCTGGTTTCTCTGCGTCTTTCCCTCCTCCCACTCTCTCCTCTTTTTTCTAAAAATGTCACTCATCTCTAATCCTTCCAACATTCGAGTTTCGTCGGATTTGTAAGAAGAAAGAAGGAATTTTTATTATTTTCGAGAGCAAGAGAAATATTCGTTTCTTTTATTTTTTCTAGTCTCTTTTCCTATTATTTTTTTTGGATTTTTCGATATTTTTCTACACAATTTGGTAATACAATCGTTTTCTAGGTGAGTTCGGAATGATAAATTTACTGAAAATCGTCTGAAATTCAACGCTGGGGCGCACGAATCTCTAAAATCGCGAAAGATTATGCTCCGCGCAATTCCGGACGTAGGGTTACTGTAGCTACCGTAATCCTACAGGAACCCGGTCATCAGATAACAGCACGTTTTCTGATAGTACCCTCCTCAAATTGCAATAAAATTTTCAAAATTCTATGAAATTTGTGAATATTGAAAGTTCTTCATGATGTAAGTAGTAGTATTCATTTTATGAAATATAGGTTTTCCGGTAGATCAAATCTTCATCTCCATTTTTGTAGTTGACAACTTTCTGATAGCTCTTCTAACTTATGAGATACGCCCCTTCAAAGTTGGGAGCTTTGCCGAAAGTTTCTAAAAATTGTAAATTTCAGGGATCTACTAGAACGTGAGAAGTTATTCTAAATATTTGAAATTTTTATTTTTCTTGTAGATCAAATCTTTATCTCCATTTTTGTAGTTGACAACTTTTTGATAGCTTTTTACGGTTTCGAGATACTCCTCTTTGAAGATAAGGATCAAATTAAGAAAAGAGGTGAGATGCAGAGAAGACGGCCGCTCTCGTTTCTCTGCGTCTCTCTGCACCTCTCTCCTTAACCTGACCATCTTTGAACACATGTATCTCCAAAGCTAGAACAACTATCCAAAAGTTGTCAACTACAAAAATGGAGATCTAGGTTTGATCTACATACCAAACATAAATTGAAGATTCTGAACTACCGTAACCTACTTTCTTTATCCAAAAACTCCGTTCGCATCCTGAAAAGATGAGCAATTTGTTGTTTGAAGAAGAGACAACAACTGTCTCTTCTCTCCGTCCCCCCTATCAATTTCTTCTTGATTTTCCTGGGTGGGCGTCCATTGAGATAGAGATAAAAGGGACACCTGACCGCCCTCGGTTACTGATCATTGAGTTATGGGAGGATCTGGGGGATTACGGTAGCAGAAACATTTATTTTTTGAAGAAACTCGAGATTCCTGGAACTTCTTGAAGCCCTGAAGACGTCATTCTGAAAATCTGAAAACCACCGATGCATCCAATTTAAGGTTTCTTTTCTCCCGACCTTTTTTGCAATTACATCATTTTTTGGTTGGGATTAAATAAAAGGATAAATGAGAGATGAATCAAAAAATATTTGAAAGATCGAAGATTGCAAAAAGAAGCCACAATTTGTTTGATATATTTGGAGTTGAGACATTGTGTGAATTTTATTTTTTCATGTTTCTCGTGTTTTGGTTTTCCTGGGAAAATGGCTGCTCTTTCATAACTTTTCGGAGTATGACCACTGGCGTCCACTCTTTCTCTTCTCCTTATCTTCAAGAAGCCATATCTTAAAATCTAGAATAGTTATCAGAAATGTTTTAACTAACAAAATGTATAAAAATTTGTGTTTATTATTTTTGTAGTTAACAACTTTTTGATAGTTTCTATAGTTTTTGAGATATTTAACTTTGAAAACTATTCACTAACTTCTTTTAAAAATTGTAAAATTTAATCAAGATTGAGTGCTTGTTTCAAAAAAAGCGGTTTACTCAAAGATTTTACAATTTTATATGATTGTATAGCCTAAAACTAGTACCACATTTTTGCAATTGTCATCTGTTAGATATCTCGTTTAGTTATTGAGATATGCGCTTGTAAAGTTAAACCCGTCATCTCGATTATGGAAAGGGATAACCGAACTTACTAGAAGGCGCATATCTCGAAAATGAGATAAGATATCAAGAAGTTGTCAACTGGAAAAATGGAGATCTAGATTTGATCTACAGAAAAGTTTGTATTTCATAATATGAGGACTACTACTGACATCATGAAGAGCTGTTAAAACTCACAAAGTTTAAAGAATTTTGAAATTTTCATTGACATTTGAGGAGTTTTTGAAACTGGATTCGAGGAAAAGTCGATTCTCCGTTATCCCAGATACCATCAGAAAATTTTGATGTCCGGGTTACTGTAGGATTACTGTAGCTACAGTAACCCTACATCCTGAGATGGGCGGGCCGTACTTTGAAGGTTCTTTTGCAAATTTCCGATATTTTTACGCGCCTCATACGTTGAATTTCAGCCGATTTTGAGTAAATACATTTCCAATCGCTGGAGCGCACTTCCTCCAACTTTATTCAAACTTTCATACTCATCTCCAGTTGTTTTGCAGACAAAAATGAACAAACGACCGGGTATGATAATCCCTCCGACCGTCGAAATCTCAACAATCATTGACACGGCAACACCATCTTCTTCCAATGAGGTTAGTCTCTTTTCGCATAATCCTTCATCAACAACTTTTTGTCTTTTTGAGCTTTGCTTGAATGAGATTTCCGTAATCCCCCCACTTGAAACCTATTGACATGAAATTGTTTGGAATTTCTCGGAATTTCTGAATTTCTCGGAAAAAAAGAATTGACTCATTAATCCATTTCCTTTTAGAGTATTCTGACGTTCTGGAGATCATCTCTCTCCAACGGATGAAGATTCAGACGGGATGATAAGGGTTAAGTGAGATGATTTGGGTATGATGAGTAACTTTGATTGAGGAGGAACACGTGTTGTAGGAGGATTTCAGAAGATGGTAATATTACAAAAATGTGTTTAAAAAAAATGAATATTTTCATTGCTGTAGATGTCCACATTTTGATAACTTTTCTGCTCTTCGAGATTTGCGGCTATTCGAACGCTAATATCTCATGATCTAGAAGAGATGCTGAAAAGTTGTCAACTACAAAAATAATCAGCAAAAGATTTCCCACATTTTATTAGTTGAAAACTTTTTGATAGCTCTTCAAGCTTTTGAAATACACCGCTTCAAAGATCTGAGCAACAAGGAGAGACGCAGAGAAGCGAGAGTGTTTAACTTCACTGCGTCTCTCCTTGTAGCTCTGAAGCTACCATATTTGAAGCCTCGTATCTCAAAAACTAAAAGAGCTATCAAAAAGTTTTCAACTAGAAAAAAGAAGAACTAGACTTGATCTATATGGCCAAGTAAAATTTAGCAAAATAAATATATCTTTTCATACTGTAAGACGTGTTCAAATGTGAGCATATTATTATTGGAAAGTTACAGACAGGCTCTAGAAATCTTTTCAAAATCTACAAATTTAGCACGGCACGCTTCTCACAACCGCGCTCTACCGATACCGAGGAAAACTGTGTTCGAAAATGAGAGACTCAGAGAAAAAGAGAGGGCATTTCGGTTGAGCGATGTTGTAAGAACTATGTCGAGCTAATCTGTGCCCTGTGGCTCGATTATTGTCTTTGCTCTAGACCGGAAACAACAAAAACCATTTTCACTTTCTTCGAAAACTTGCAGAAAACGCATTGTTTGCAGATAACAAATTCATTCATTTTCTGATAAATGTACTCCCCAATTCTCACCTCTCCAACCCCTCTTGATAACCCCGTATACAGTCTCTTCATGATAAGCACTCTCTGCGTCTCTCCACTGTCCGTTGTCTCTTGGCACCGTGCCAAAGAGCCACCCACCCCGCGTGCTCCTATTGAGTTTCCAGTATTTCCCTCCTTCTAGCATCACTTTCGATTTTTGTCACTTTTTGCAACTTTTATTTCTTTTCTCTCATGAGTCTATTTCGTATGCATTTCGTGTCAAATGACATCATTTTGATGGGATTACTGTATTTACAATAACAAATTTTCTTCAAAATTTGACTTGGAAAATCTGAAAATCCGGAGAGATTTCGTGGGTAGTTTTACGTCATTATTTAGGTTAAAAGGGGCAAAAAACAAGACTCGCTCTCGATTCATTTCATTAGTATTCACTTGCCCCCGGGCGACTCTTTCCGGGACGAGGTTTTCCTTTTTTCTGACTTTTTTCTAGGCTCTGGTGTCTAGTTTAACTTTTGACTCTACTTATTACCACGGCCCGCTTCTTACAACCGCGCTCTACCGAAACCAAAAAAGATTGTGTTCGAAATTGAGAGTATTAGAGAATAAGAGACATTTTTCAAGAGCATTTCGGTGGAGCGCAATTGTAAGAACTGTGTCGAGCTAATATAACAAGATTCAGAAATCAAAATTTTAAAAAGCAAACATTTCAGAATCGAGTCGAATCGTCACTCTTCATCGGACAGCTGCAGCATCCGCCGCTCCGACGACGACCCGTCTCAGCGATGGCCTCGTTGCCATGGTATGTGACTAAAATGTTGGGAGATTGCAAATGAAATGTTAGGCATATCAAGATGGTTTGAATAGCGGTTGAATGAAATTGATAGGAGGAGTTCGGGTAGAGTTGAAAGAGTTTGAAGTTAGTTGACTCGAGACAAAAACGATTCTATGATTGGTAAGCTTGCAGAAAGCGGCTAAAACTTTTTCTGAGCTCTGAAAAGTTATTTTTTAAACATAAACGTCTTACAATGGAACCTCTTTTAAGCATCAAGTGACGAGCACAAAAGAAAAAACTTGGAATTTGTCTAACCAAGCTGTCCTTAATATCTGGAAACAATTTAGAACGATTCCAAACTTTTCAAATAAAAGTAGTTTGAAGTCTAGACCAGAAGTAGAACTCCATTTTTGTAGTTGACAACTTTTTTGTACGAACACTCCCTAGGAAGTTACGTATCGCCAAAGTAATTTCTGCTTCAAATCGACCGATTTCAGTGCAAAATAGTGCGATTTTTGACCTGTCCCTTTGAAATGACAATAACTCTCTAGGGACTGTACAAAAAGTTCGTCAACTACAAAAATGAAGATCTACCTTTGGTCTGTAGGATCCATAAATAGTTTTACTTTGTGGGGCAATTATTAATACCGTAACATCCTCCCAAATTGGACAATTTCAACTGAAAACGACCAAAGATCGTATAAACTTTTCTTTAAAACGTATCCCGTAAATTTGTGAAAATCGGATCTCAAAACGGAACAATTTTTGTTTTTAGCCACTTCTCTCTCGAATCGTCAATTTTTTGAGTGATTTTTGAGCTGTCCCCTTAAAAGGACCATAACCCCTTTGGGCATACTTGTCACGGGCCGGGCCGGGCCGGGCCGGGCCGGGCCCGCAAAAAGTCCTCCGGCCCGGCCCGGCCCGGCCCGGCCCGGCCCGTAGTGCGGGCTGGCCCGGCCCGGCCCGCTCGGCCCGTTCGGCCCGTCAAAATGTAGAAAAAAAATTTTTCGTCGTTTTCCCATTGTTTTTTCGTTTACTTCTTTATGGCAAACATATAATTGATTAGAAATTATAAAAAGACTACAACTGAAAACGGAAATTGTCAGAATAAGTACCATCTTGTTTGCTAGGGTCGAATTACTAAAATGTCTGAAAATTAAATTTCGGCTCATCTTGACTGTAACTGATCAGCCGAAGATTTTTTTAATTTTCAGATATTCGACCCTTGCAAACAAGATGGTACCATTTTTAGATCCCATAGGGCCCATTTGGGTCTTCTTCAGCCCTCGCCTTATTTTGTCACTATAGACTTTGAGCCTCTCAAAGTCTCTGTGATGATCAGCCGATGATCAGAATCTGGATCAAGAACTTGCTGGAGGCTTCTGAAAATAGTCTCAGCGAATTCCCCGACCTCGATTTAGTATAAACCGAAGAAAACATTTAATTTCCAAGACTTTCAATTCTATTTTTCAAAAATAATTTTTTGCTGCGGGCCCTGCGGGCCGGCCCGGGCCCTGAAATTTTCAGCGGGCCCGGCCCGGCCCGGCCGGGCCAGCCCGGGCCGGGCTCACACGGGCCGGCCCGGGCCGGCCCGCGGGCTGGCCCGTGATTTGACAAGTATGCCTTTGGGAGTGTCCGTACAGAAAGTTGTCAACTACAAAAATAAAGCTGTACTTTTGTTCTGTATGGTTTATACATAATTTACTTTGTGGGACAATCGGTGATACCGTAACACCCTCTCAAAGTCGGCCATTTTCAACTGAAAAAGGCCAAATTGTATATCACATGATCATTCAAACTCAATATTTGCAGGGTAGCCTACCAAGCACCACGCGAGGAAGGTACCGACGACGAAGACGTGGCAGTTGAGTCCACTTTATATCTCTCAACTTCGCCGGGAATCGGGTTTCCATCTGGGGGATCGGTTAGCTCTCTCGCCCTGTCTCCACCTGGTTTATCTCCGTTAAATTTCAATGATGGATCTCCGTTCTCACTGTCATCAACACCCTCATCTACCTCTTCTTTAGTTAGGTGAGTTGATAAGGGAATTCAGAAGACAAATCAGAATTTTTCTTTTCAGAAATCAGAATCGATTCACTTTCGATCATATTCCATTTGTGGGCAGTTCTACTAATTCAACTCCAGCCACTGCATCGACGGGACCGCCCGGGTTATCTCCAGGTGAGTGGTGGACATCTGGACACACAGAAAAACGCACAGGCATAAATATCTCAAAACATTGAGATTCAGGCAGTAGAACGCACAGACAGACGTATATTGGAATTTCTAGACAACTTCAAAATTCGGACATCCGGACAAACAGACACACATAGAAGTTTAAAAATCACAAAGTTTGTGTATCCGGGATTCCGGACATCCGGATGAACCGTCTTATGAACAGACCTAAATGGTCATCCGGACACACAGATACACAGAAACCTGAAAATGTGGACATCTGGACGCACAAACACACAGACAGACGTTTGGGATCCGAGACATTTCTATTCCAAACTTTTTAAATCGTCTGGTTTCGAAACGTCGAAATCCGGACATCCCGACACACAAACATCCATAAATCTATCCTCTCTTTCCAGGCTCCGCCCTCAACATTGACCATGAAAAGTCGGCATTCGAAATCGTGTCGTGTCATCACCAAAGTGCTGAAGAAATCCTGCAACGAGTCCGTCTCGGAACATCTGGATCCACGTCATCGTCCACGAATAACACGAGAAATAGTCAAAGCGAAACGACGGGAGGATCTGTAGAATCGACTTCTGGAGTACCTGATGGATCAGTCCCCGGACAGTATTACTGTTTTATTTGTGAGAAAGACTTCCGTCGACCGGATATTCTGTCACGTCACACACGACGTCATACCGGGGAGAAACCGTTCAAATGCGAGGATTGTGGACGATTCTTCTCGCGATCCGATCATTTGAGAACTCATCGGAGGACTCATACCGATGAAAAGCCTTATCATTGCTGTGTTTGTAATTATTCAGCGGTGAGTTTCACAGATAAAATTTTTAGATTTTCATGTAGATCAAATCTAGAGCTTCATTTTTGTAGTTGACAACTTTTTGATAGCTGCTCTAGGTTTTGAGATATGCGCCTTTAAATATTGCTGCGTTGCGGCACGAGGTGGAGAGGAGACTCTCTCGCCCTCTCATCTTTGAACGCGTGTATCTCAAAATTGGCCAAAGCTATCGAAAAACGATCAACTACAAAAATGTGCCAAATTTTCTATAGATTATTTTTGTAGTTGACAACTTTTGGATAGCTCCTTCCACTTTTGAGATATGCGCCTTTAAAGATTGCGGTACAGCAAGAGAGCGCAGACAACCAGACTCTCTCGTTCTCTGCGTCTCTTCTCAATTCTTTTTCAAATTTCTGATTATTTCAGAGACGACGTGACGTCCTGACCCGTCATATGTCAACTCGACATCAAACTATTGCTCCACCCTCGGTTTTGGGGACTCATCGCAATGTTCGAAGGTAAAAATAACTGAAAATTTAAAAACTCTTGTGTGACCGAACTTCCCCACGGCCCCGGCCCCACAAAATTCTTATTTTTCTTTATTTTTCCAGATGCCTCTCCGACGGTGACTACCATAAAATGGCAGCTCAAGAACTGCGTCAACGTCATCAGGCGACACGTGAAGACGTGGAAGTTCCTCCGATGGAAGATATCGAAGATGACGTCATTGTAGACGACATTTGAATTTATATTTCAATTAAATAATTAACTCTCCCCTATAATAATGTAAATACCTGTGAAAATAACTGTAAACGGGTAATCCAAAATCCCCCCACACAATGTACCTCTTGTATCCTTTTCCTCTTGAATAACTCGGTATCTATATCTATTTATTGACCCATTCTAAACTTTCAACTCTTCTCCCAACACACAAAAATTCAGATTTCTCGTTCATTTATAAACCATTGTTTTGTGTGTCATAACTTAAAGTGAAATTCGAACCGAAAACCGAGAGGAAAATGAGAGAGAGAGAGTAGACAACGAAAGCGAGCGAGAAGAATTTTGGGAATTACAGGAATTTTAGAGAGAATTCTGAGGAGAGAAGAAGAGGGAAGCCGAAGAAAAAGGCAAAAATAGTACACCCATTTGTTTAGAGAGCGAGGAAAAAGGATATAATATAATTACAAAAGAAAAAAGTTTAAATTTGGGTGGGGAGAGAGAGGCAATGGTGGGGAGAAGAATCGGAGAAATTATTGATACCGGAAAATGATATTTTTGGGTGGGAAGGGGGTCCTTATGGTACATTCATAAAAGACATGGATCTAGATGGGATACTGTAGCTATTGGGAAAATTTAGAGTGATGGCTAGAGACGCAAATAATTTAAAAAGATTTGTTTTTTTGATCTTATTGATTTGGGAAGGATCCAGAAGTGAATCGTGGCGGATTCGGAAGGCTGGGGGACCTCTTTTCCACCGGAAATTCGTCCTGAATACCCTCACAAAGTCAACGGGATTTTCAAAGTTTTGCAATTTTTTTGGATTTTTTAGAAAATTTGTACATAAAAAGTGGGTCCTTGTAAGAAAAATGGGCGGCTATGGAGTGGTGTACCTCGTTTTGAACTTATTGTCAAAAATACAGGGAAAATGTTGTGTGCTGGAGGGGAGAGAGAAAAACTAAACTAAATTGTGTGTATAGAGATCATCACATATCTGATAGATGATTTTTGAGGAAATTTGGGGTGGGGAGTAGGGGAGAAAGGGAAGTGATAAGGGTACTGAGAATCAATCAGTAATTAACAAACAGGAAACAAGTGCTAGATTCGTGTGTGTAGGAACTGAAAACAAAACAGGAAATGATTTAATTGGAGGGGGGAAATGGATGGGGAGTTCTTGTACAAGAGGGGATCAAAAGGGGATTGGAGCAATAAGAATTTATAGGAGACCATGAATATCATGGAAAATATCATTGAGCCGCCGCCTTTGTTGGAGTCTTTTCTGCTTTTGGTTTGGTGGGTTCCGGTGATTGGACAGCTGACGACCGTTTCGTTCTGTTTCTGAAAACATTAAATTCTATATGAATATGAAGACACTCTGAAACCAACCCTTCGTCTTTCTTCGTCACTGATTGTGATTTCTTCTCTGCTAACGTCGTCACACCACTCGTTGATATCAGATTCTCTTTAGCAGATCCAGAACTATTTCTTGGATTTGACGGTGGTCGGGACAACGATTCCTTCACATTCTCATTGGATTTCGATGACCGTGTTCCTGATCCATTCCCACTGTTTCCAGCATTCGATGAAGATATACTACCGTAGACTCGTCGATTTTGTTGTTGATGTTGGTTATTGTTGCCGTTGAGACCGCGGTTGTTGCTCTAAAAATGAAAAGTTTGTTATAAAAAACAAGCGGAGAATAATATTTACCGGTTGGTATCCGAGATTGCTTCCCGATCTCTGCTGTTTCATGAGCTGTTGATTCGATTGTTGCTGGTAATGATAATGACCACTTCCATTTGTCGATGGAATCACATTCATGGCGCGAAGACTGGCAGAAGCGATCGAGGTTGGTTGCTGAGCCAGAGGTCGTTCTCCTTCATAAGTGGCAGCGAAAACAGCAGCTCTGAAACAGGAAAACGGTAATTTCTATTAGTTATCGAATAAAAATTACCCAGCATTCGTTGTCGACGCCTTTATTGGTTCACACTCCAATAACCGATCCAAATCTCGGTTATGCTGTAACTCTCCATGAGCCTCTCGGAAAGCGTCCTTGATAGCACCGAAAACCATCTCATCGTATATTGAATGAGCAGTGTTCGAGTTCGTAAACGGCTCCTCAATACACACACAACGCCATTGTGACCGCCAGAAGTGAGGGTTTGACATCGAGTGATGCATCGGAATTCCAGCAACACCATTGTGAATCGATGAGGATGAAGCGGATGAAGATGGTGGCGGCGTTTCTTTGTCTCCTTCACTGCTCAAATGCACTTTTGGTCGAGCGGCGAGAGCGGCACGTTCAACTCGTTTCCCTTGACGAATCGAAATCGCATCACGGTCATAGTTGAACTCATTTGCATAGTAATCGAGGAACCCGATGAGCAGCTCTCCTAGAGTTGTATTTTCAGATAGTGATGGATCGATATCGTCCTGAACTGCTTCCAATGGCATCGTCACATTCAGTGTACGCACGTCAACCTTATTTGAGAATCGAGTTGGATATGATTGTTGGAGATTTGGAAGTACTTTTGTCTGGGTACCGCCTGGAAATATTAGAATTGAACAACAAATTCTAGTATTACAAACTCACATTGCAAATAGTGAATGACCATCAAAACGAGTGAATAACTTGTGAAACTCGACTTGTTTGCGTCGTTGATCCCTTTACGTTTCGCCCACTCTTTGACGACTGAAACCAACGGGCGAACTCTCCAATCATCTGGAAATTGTTTCGTTGAAAATGCTAAAACTGAAATAACTGATAGACTCACAAGAAGAATAGTAGCACAAGAGATGAGTATTTCGAATAGCAACCGAGTTGTTCGCATTCAAATCGACAGTAATATCGTCAAAGGGTGCGGCGAACTTTATCCGAAGAATCGGAACTTTGGCCAGAATTAACTTCTGACTTGCCACAAACTTCTCGTATTGCAATGTCGATAGAATGAGATTGAGAACGACGACAGCGTCATTCTTTTGATCCAAGTCCTTATTTGTTATCATCAAGCAAAGATCCATATCAGACGAGTTGTTTCCAAATCCGTTGAGTGATGACCCGACGACATAGAGACCAGAGACTGAAAATACACAAATTAGACTAGAATCCACTAGAAGAGGAAGGCTTACGTGGGAAAACTGGACTGATTGCAGTGTACAACATATCGCGAAGGTGAAGTTTTCTCTGAAGCATCTCGTCGGTTTGTGAAACCTTGTTGTGGTAGTCCCAGATCTTCTCACTCAGCTGAAATATCCAATTTAGTTCAGCTAGTTTTCAGAAAAAGTCTTTCTCTCGAGCATAGTCATCACAAACTGCAAATGACTGAGAATCTCCAGAGAAATAATAATTTTCGACGAAATAACCAGCGATATCACTGAAAGAGTGAATATCACCTTCTCAACCGTCGGAAGAGCGTCGAACCACGGACTCTCTAACATGAAGCAACCTCTTTCCCACCTAACCTATGAGTGAGCCGCAGGAGAAAATATCAGAGGTGAGGGAAAAGAAGAAAAGAGAGAGCAAAAGTTTGCTCTTTTTTCTAAGAGACTTACCACATCCATTCTGGAGAGTGGCTCCGATAAAATGGCTGCAGGTGGAGATGGCGAGGCGACTCCACGTCCTCCTCTGAACTCATCGGTAGGCATAATCTTGGTGAGTGTCGATTCATCTAGAGCCGGTGAGCATGCGCCAGATGCAGAAGAAATACTTGAATCAATTGAGTCCCGACGATTCGCTTTGCGTGGAAGCTCTGTAAAAATAATATTTTAATGAAGAGAATGAGGTTCACAACTTGTTTTCCCAAAATTTATAGCATCATTAAATTTCCCAAGCAAAACTCACTAAACACCGACATTCCCTCATTCCCAGTTAATCCATGACGCATGAAAACCCGCGCCAAACAGAAAGAAGTTGGTGGATGAGTATAGAATCTCCATGAGAGATCAGCATAAAGCTCGGCGAGCCGACTGTCTCTATGGGCTCTCTCAACAACATCCAATTCCCAATCTTCCATATGTTCGACGTTCGACTTCGGGGCTTTCTCTCCGACAGAACTGATTATAGAGCGTTGAGTTCCCATGGCAAAGGACCATGAGGACACAAACGGCTCCATTATTTCCTCCTCTTCATCTGCCACATGGCTATCTTCAGATTCCGTTTCTGATCCACTTTCTTCGGAGTCATAATCTTCGCTATCACTGTCATCATCTTCATCGTCATCATCGTCATCGTCGTCTTCATCATCTTCTTCTTCATCATCACAATCTTCATCACTTTCCTCCTCTGTCGAAGCATCTGACGACGTCAGCATAGTCTGCACATCCTTTTCAGCTCTCGAAAGACATGTTTCTGATGCAGAAGACACAGACGACGTACACGTTGAGGTCGAAATTCTCTCAAGCGATGTTGTTGTCGAGGAAGAAGACTGTGTAGATATCGAATTTTGATATTTTCTACGCGTCGTTGTAGTTGGGTAGTTATGATGGTGGATATGGCTCATCGAGTGACTAAACCCGTTCATAATTCTTGACGAAAGCGATGATTGAGAAGGAGACGGATCTCCTGATACAGATGTTTCTCCTCCATGCGACACGTCGCACATCATCGATGATATCGTAGCTGGCATCGTTTAAGAATAAGGGACCAGCGAACGTTTAGCTCATTCAACCAGGTGTCAATTACGTCCTACTAAAAATGAAAACGTTACAAAGGGGGATAAGACGACGGAAAGAGAACGAACGGAAATCATTTAGAAAATAAAGGAAAAATACAGTAAGATGGCATACGAGAGTTCATGGAGCAGTAGAGAAACAATTTGTCAATGTAGATATATATATATATACATAGTATCAAAAAACATCGGTGAAAGATCAATACTAGTTAGTTAATCGAAATCGTCGGGCGACCACCTGTGTGATCGGCACGCCGACAGAGTTGGATGACCGCCAGGCAAGAAAAAAACGCATCGTAATCTAGATCATCATCATCATCACTTCATCATTCGAACGGAAAAGAAAAGAAGAGAAGAGTCACGTGCATATCATCTGATGCTTTTCACCCCGAGACCCATTTTTTATAGCGGTGGAAAAGCCATCACGAAACTCATAAATCTGCGCTACAGGGAAGAGAAAAACGACTAGGAGATTGGTAAGTATCAGACTTGTCACGGGCCGGGCCGGGCCGGGCCAAAATCAGGAAAAATCTCGGCCCGGCCCGGCCCGGCCCGGCCCGTAGCCCGGCCCGGCCCGTAGCCCGGCCCGGCCCGCTCGGCCCGGTTTGAAACATTTTTTGAAAAAATTTTGAATTTTTGAATTTTTTTGGAATTTTTTTGAAATTTTTCGAAAAAAGTATAGCTTTCGAATAAAAATTCAAAATTGAATAAAAATGTGATTTTGTACAATAATTTAAGCATTTTTACTCTATTTTTTCGAAAAATTCCAAAAAAAAATCGGTAAAAAATAGGTACCCATTTTTGAATCCGGGCCGACGGGCCGGGCCGGGCCGAGCAAAATTACGGCCCGGCCCGGCCCGACCCGGGCCGGCCCGGGTTTTGACAAGTCTGGTAAGTATATGGTCAAAAACAAGAGAGAGCGGGGAGGAGTGTGACTACCATATGACTGATGACGGATGAAATTGGCACTAATTTAATTAAATTATACGGGATTTTTCGAATGAGCATAGTCTGGGAGATAATCCCAACAAATAACATAATGATCTAGTCACAGGACGCGGGGGTAAACATAACAAAAACCTATAGATTGTTTCTCGAAAAGTGTAAATCCTCATGAGTTGTTTTTTTGTTTTCTTCAAAAAACTGCGAGAGGTTGTAAATATTGAGTAAACACTTTCTGAAGAAAGCAACAAGAAGGAGAGCAGCCAGCTACAGTAACCCAAACCATGTGATACATCAACAAAAAAATGCAAAAAGGAATAGCTGAGTGGGTGGGAAATGAATATAAAGTAGCATAGAAAGAGAGCGGGTGAACATCTACAAGAAGCGATAAAAAGCGAGTAAAGAGGAAAAAGGGACAACAGGAACACACATATGGGAGGCCAAAGCAACAGAGTGACGGAAAAGTAGAGAGAGAGAATACCAGGTGACGAGGCGACGGACGGGGACGAAAAAGGGCGAAAAAAAGTGTATGCATCGTCATTGCGCGCTCATTTTGCAGCAGAGGACAATCACACTTTTTTGGGAGGAAGAGGACTAACGAATAAGAAAAAGCTAAAAGGACCACTATATCAGCTGGACAAGAGCGAAGAGAATGGAAAAGATAACGGATAGAGATGAGGGAAAAGCCGTGAGCCGACCTCTAGTACACTTCAAAACACGAACAATTGTTTTTGCGATGTAAAGATGAAGACGATTAAAACAATACGAGGTTAGCTGAATAGTACAACTCATAACTTTCATGCCAACTGAGAAAAGGGTTCATTGATTATCAGTGCGCTTAAATGCACACATGATACAAGTGTCAACAATAAGTAAGACAGTATCATGTTCATGTCAATTAAATGACTAAAATTGTAACGAGAGAGCTCATAAATTGTATTTTTTTGTCGAAAAAATTATGTACTTTTGCTAGAAATTTCAGAGTAATTACAAAACCATGACCTATAAATCATCTATAGTATATCAACCCAAAATGGAATAACATTGTCTTCAATTAGGTTAGAAGGAAGTAAATCATTGAGAAACTTTAAGAGGACAACAGAGAGATTTGGGGGGAAGACGTCCGGAAAAAAAGGGAAAAAAAGGAAGAAAAAAGAGTGAAAGAAAACCGAATAAGGGAAAGAAGATATGAATGAGCGGGGCCGGCAGAAAACGACATGGACAATTTTCTCGAGTTTATGGAGAAAAGAAATCGGAATAGTATGCGCGACACCGATTATGAAAAATGAGAGATTTCTTCTCTCCAAAAGCTAAATTATTCATAATAAATGACAGCTTTTGACTTGTATTTTCGGCTCGTTTTGGAGATGAGAAAAGAGGAATACTTCTTTTGAAAAAAAGGTTTGTCGAGTTTCTTCCACAACGTGACAATTCGTACAGCTTTTTGTCTAGCAGTTATAAATACTGAATAATCTCATTGGAGTATTTGGCCCAAAAATAAAAACACTTGGGAAGACAATTATAACTGAACGAAATCTATAAATTGTTCAAAATGTTCCTAAAATTTGAAGGAAGACATATTCAAACAGAAATAATTCTAAAATCTAACATTTTTCCTCGCAAAAAGTTCCCCAAAGTAACAAAAAAACTTTTCGAGTGCACTTTTAAATTTTAGGTACTTCTTACCTTGGCCTAAAACCTATTTTCATGACGTTTCTAGCGTCTTTTTCAAATTAAAATTGAGATAGACAGATGCACAAAACAACAAGGATTTCAAAAATACTAAAATTTAAAAATAAAGATTGTTTTCAAATGAAGGAAAGAGCAAAAAGCCCTCAAAATGGCAACACTCTACGTGAGGAAAGTCTACGGGAGAATGCGATGGCGCAGTTATGAGGAAGTGAGTATGGCCGAATTGAGAGACGACAGAGAAATTCGGGCGACAAAGGGAGACGGTAGAAATAGTATATCGAATCGGAGAGAGACGGGAAGACAACGAGATGAAGAGAAGAGAGAGTTCAATCAGTGAGTGATTCGAATGTTGAGGGATTGCGCCGATAGAAGAGAATCAGAGGATGGCAATAGTATAAGGGAGGACAAAGACAAAGGGAGAAGTATGAGTAACAAAAGGACTTTTGGGAGATTTATGGATAATAGTGACACGGTGGTTAGCGATAGTCATAGTAATCAGCTAAAATAATGCTGTGACAGTTAGCCAACTTCGATGGAAGAGCTAATCAGGAACGAGATAGTACACCTTTTCAACCAGTTACAGTACTATGAAAGTTTCATCGGAATTTACTGGGACAACAAAAGCAAGACCAATATCGTGACCTTCGCTCTGAATATGGAGCGCTTGTAGAAAGAAAAATACTTGTACCACCATGGGAATAAGTGAAGGGTATGTCGAACTGATCGAAGATGCAATTGACACCGACGTGATGTGGTTTTCTTGAGTAACGGAGAATTTTCAGGTATTAATGCTATACTTTTCCCCTTGATAGATGATATTTTTAAAACTTCAATCTTCAACCCATCCCATAACATTCTTGTCTCTAAAACAAACCTGCCGGAGACTTTTCTTCTTCATTCTGCTTCTTCGTCTCACTCTTCCTCGACCGTCTGCTATTATCTTTCTTCTCAGTTGACGGCGTTTTATCGAGATCAGCTCCAGAAACATCATCATCCAGTTTACTCATAATATTTGGAAGTGCATCCGGATCAGCTTCACTGCTCGCTTGAGAATCGAATGAAGAATCACGCTGAAATGAACGATTTAGCCAATAAGTTCTAGCCATTCTTCGATACTTTTCCAGCCGGTGATTCTCTTCCATCGGAAGACGACAGCTTTTGTAGACTAACGTGATGTTGGTACATTTGATCACGATTCTTCATTGATCTCATCTGATTTTCGAAGTTGATCGCCACCAGTGGATGAACTGAAAGTCAGAATCGATTGATAAGGTTATGTAAATTTATAAAATGACGCTTAAATTAAGAAAAGTGGATATCATTGAGATAGTCAATGATTATTTTTTTCAATAAAATTTTGATCTACTCTTCGTTTTTTTCACGAATAGACTTACATGGAAAGACAGCGCCACGTGCCAGTTGTTGCTGCCAATGCTGCTGTTGCTGATACTGAAGTGCTTTCAGAGCTTCCATCGACAGCGATGCTTCTCTTTCATTGTGAATTGGTGGTCCAGAGGGATGTTGTTTCGTTTTCACTTGTGGAGACACTCTGAAAAAGTGAATGTAAATACTTGACTGGAAAAACATTGATTTTTATTTCAGACGTTAGATTTTCATATTATTTTTCGTATATTCAAATGCTGACCCTTCCAAAAACTTGATGTATTCCAGAACATCAATAGCCATCAGCTGATAGAAGATCGCCGGTTGAGGAACAGCCCAACACAATGGAAACTTTGCAGGATGAACAAGTTTCCCATTTCTATCTGACGAATAGATCGGAGCCAAACATCCTTTTGGATCACACGGCTTCTTTCGAACACCAGAATTACCCCATCGAGCATCAAAGTCTTTCACAAGATACGCAATGTTTTCGCATATTGATTTCTGACGATTTATAGCAAGCAATAGGGATTTGAAGTAGAAATAAAGGCGGAGAGCAAGTTCATCGATCGAAGTAGTCACAGAAGTGGTTGGAGATGATACAGAGCTACTGCTACTTCCAGCAACTGATAAGCAGCAAGACGATGTTCCAGCAGAAGGAGAATCAGGATGGGACGGAGGAGAGTCTGATCTTGGAGAAATCTGACGAGGGGGGCGTTTCAATTTTCGATTAGAACGTCGTACACGAGTTCTGTGTTTTCTGGGGGATAGACCAGAATTCATCGAAAAATAAATGGATGGTGGACCAGAAGAAGACGACGAATCTCCAACTGGAGCAGAGTTTTGGGAGAATCCCGACGATGAGGTAGACAACGTTTCTTCTTCGTCGGTCATTGAAAGTGGAGCCATTTTGAGAAGATCTTCTCCCTTTTTCGAAGAATCATCAGTTGTACACCCGAAGAAACCAGAATCGATGGAACCCGTGGAGAGTGGCATGGCTGCTGGATGAGAAGAAGTCAGCACAGCACACGCAGTTGAATTGAGTACACTCTTCTAGAAATAGATCGTAGAGTTTTGATAATTTAGAAAATGAACGAAGAGATTCGAAGAAAATTAAAAGAGAAAAAGAAGAGCAAATTTCGCAAAGAAGACAATTTAAACTCAGAAAATACAGTTCGATCATTGTATTCAACTGGTCATCAAGTCATGAAAATGGACGTATAAAAGATAGAGGAAATTGACGGGTCGGACCAACAAAGTGTCAATTTTCACAGCCAAAAAAAAAGTGAAAGCGCTTAAACTGATTGGATTATCGGTGGCCGACAGGACGACGCCAAAAACGACAAACTATAACAGGAATGTTTCAGAGAAGAAAATAGACAAGGGCTTTTGTAACCTAAACAAAACTACTTCGTTTCTATTTTTGAAAAGTCAGTGATTGTAAACGTAGAAATTAAAACATCATATTAATGAATGCACGTATTTTAGATAAGGGGAGAGAATCAAAACGTACGATAAAAAATGCAACAGGGAAATGACAAAAGAAGTGGGGGAAGCCTTTAGCGGGGTTTTGATAGGAAACAAGAAATCTGACAAGAACTTTGCATAGCATTCGAAAAAAAAGGTGGCATTTTGTCGATTCAAAGCATCTTCTGGCCGATTTTTTCACTGTAAAACTTAAGTTTTCCGTTGCCAAAGAAGGTTATCAACTGATAACTCAGCAATTTTGAATGTTGCAATTCCAAAACTCAAACGAAAAAAGTGTTCACTCCCATTTATTCATTCAAATTTTCCGAATCCTCTCTCTGTTCTCCGTTTCCCTCCTCCTTTTTCAAATATCGTCAGCGATAGTCAGTCAACTACGGGCGGACAGTCCAGTCTCTAGGGCCGAGTTCGGGTTGAGACAGAGATAGTGTGATAGTTGAAGAGAATTAAACACTGACAAGGAAAAGTTGCGGAGGACAGAGAGACAGAGCAAGCACAGAAAACAGACCAGTTTCTCACCCCCTTTTCTCTCTCATTTGTATCTTTTTTGTGCGTATTTCGAGAGTGATAGACAGAGAAAAAGCAAGAGAGTATTACGGTATTAACATATTATTCGATAGTCTATTCCGAAACCATTTCAGACATCTGAACTTTAGACTAGTTGTCTAAATGAACATTGAACTTCAAGTTGAAACACGCCAGCTTTAGACCTATAGCCTTACTTCTTATCTACTTATCTTGCCTGCCAATTTCAGTCATTCACCAAAAATTTCTCGGAAAAGATGTTCTGAGCAAAAATCACGAAATGGCAGCTGTCAAAGAAGGTGTTGAATGCGGTGCGGCTGCACATGGCTGACTGGCAAATTGTCTTTCAGGTGAGCAAACTCGAGCCACGTGGGGCGAGGCCTTTTATGATGTGTTTTATTAACTCGGATAGCTAGAGCCGGCACTTCATCGAGGAGAAAACAAAGGAATGTGAGAATGAATGGGGGGGAGATGAAACAGTTTGTGTGCCATTCATCGCACATATTGCCAATCGCCCACAAAACAGTTGAAAACACAATAAAAAAAAGATGGGAGAAAAAAGAGCGAAATCCTTGTTGCGTGTTGACACAAATGGCAAAATTGACCTAACGTGGTGGTAGCTATTGTCTCTTTTTCACTTTAGCTATAGATTACATTGTTGCCAAAAATCAAAATGTTTGTTGGGAAATGAAAGAAAGGAGAGAAGCCTTTATGAATGCAATCTACATAAATTGGTTGAATTCCAAGAGGAATGACGACGGGCGGAAGTGTAGTATTGAAGTCATTAGACAAGGTCACTTCCTGGTTTCAAGATACAGTAATTACGGACAGCTAACAGTTCGACTTATTCACTATAATAATAAGATAGTGGACTCGAGAACTTCCGCTTGATTGTGTTCACGTGATTATAGATGAATTTGAACCAAATTTTTACTTTTGGTCATCTGATTTCGTCCGCTTTCATTTTTAGTACACTTAAAGATGAAGGAAGGCGAAATTGACATTTTGACCATATCATATAAGTACACTCTTTTCAAATTACAGAGTCAAAGAAGTCACCTGTAACTGTTTCAATCACAAAGGGTTATCCCAAAGTCCACTGACGTCAAAAGCAAGATAAGAGGAACGAACACAGAAAATGATTGAGAACGGAAACAGGCAACTTTCCAGTTCACATGTTGACACACACACATTAAGTGTGCAAATGTGTGTGGATAGTACTATTTTAAAGATGAAGAATACAGTAAGTAGGATAGATCACAAAACTGAAATTCCAGGTTTTGAGTTTCGAGTCTGAGAAGAAAACGACAACACGATTGTATTGAAAACAACAACTGGAATCTTCCAAACAGCTGGGAGCCGCCTGTTTATCTCAGATGCTCTCTAACCTTTACTACGAAGTCAACGAAGTATTGAGAAAAATAGAAAAACACTAACAAAACACTCTGTGTGTTCTTCTCATCGTTTCCTCGAAAAAACCGCGAGATCACAGATAGAGAGAGATAGGCGATAAGAAAAAAAAGAAACTTGGGCAAACTGCACGTAAAGCATCGCGTCTCGATCCCGTTTCTTCCATCGTAGCTTTCGAACGAGACGACGAGGGAGGAGGAGGGCAAGTGATCTAAGCGGTAAGGCGAGAAGAAACCCCTCTTGCGTAAAACAAATTGAGAAATACGAAAAAGTGGGAACTCCTCGGAGGAATCTTGAGCAAATTATCTTGGCTACTGGTTTAGATGCAGCTCCAAAAATAATTAACAATTTTTTAGCGATAATGTCCTTTTTCTGTACATCCCCCTGTCGCTCAACAGCATTTTTTTTCTATCATGGTGTATATCTTTGTCCAATTGTATCCACAAACTGTCACCGAAAAATTCTCGTGCAAAAAAAAACTAAGCAAAAACCACCGTTCGCTTATTAAGGTTTGAACAGCTGCCGAATGGTATTCGCGGTATTAAAAAAGAGAGCAAAAACGAGGAGATTTCGACATTACCAATCACAGATTCTGTTTTAGTGTGTTTCGAAACAAAAATCGGGATGTTAAAATCCTTCAGTTCCTCTCAAAAATAAATATACAAAGCTGTTCCAACCAGATTGACTCTATGAAACGGAACTGGGAATTTTTCGAAAGGAACAAAACCTCAAATCGTACGTCATGTTGCGGGTGTTAACAACACAGATGTATCTATGCATACAGAAGTCATTTGTATTAAATTTACACACACCGTATCTCGTATCTTCCTCTTCTTCTCTATCTCAGTTGTCATTCCTAACAATATTATAGAAATAGACGGAGAAAGAGAGGGAAAGAAGATGAGGAACTGCAGGATTTTCCCTTTCATATGTTGAGAATTGCAGTGAAAAAGTGAGAGTGTGTAAAGTGAACGGACGAATCTCATTTCTTCGTTCCACCTGAAGTTAATAATCTTTTGAATTCTGGACTTCGAGGTATGGACTTATGAATTGAGATTCATGTCTTAGAATCAAAGAAAACTCAGAAAACTAAACATATGGGAAATCTTCAAACTGAAGAAGCCAAGAATCAGTCAGCCAATTCGAGGCACACCCTTTGACAGTAGACACGGTAGTAAGGACATCGTCTAGTATAAACGATAATATGGTTTACAAAACTAAATGTCTCGGAGGCGTTACCACTGGAAACGATGGAGAAGAGAGAAATAAAAACGAACCAACGTTTTTTCGTCTTACATCAATAACAAACCACTGTACTACGACTGTGGCGATAAGTTTAGGGAGAGGACGGATAGATTAGAACACATTACAACTTGTAGATGAAACAACTAACTTCCTCGTTAAAAATCGTAGATTTCAGTTGATTGGAGCGACGAAAAATGAGATTTTGAACACTAATTTCAAAAAGCCTTGATGAAGTACTGATGTGGAGCCAGATGCGTGCAGTGAAGCAGCAGAGAAGAATGAGACCGCATACACTAATCCGAGCTATTTCAGACAAAATCCAGAAGCTTTCCAATTACATCAGCTAGACTTGCCTCCGAGAAAGAATCAGAAGAAACGGAAAACTCTAAATAATCTGTCCTCCTTGTTATAGCTAACATTCCATTTCTTATGTCATCTTTCAGTTGATTGTTGTTCATCATGAACTGGTTATATTTGTAGAAAAGACAGAGAGAAAAAGAAAGAGATGACGACGAACATCCTCTTTCTACAGTACAAGAAAATCAAAAAAGAAGAGAGAAGAGAGACGTTGCGCAGCAGCCGACGAAATGAACATCAAAGGGGGCAGAGGACACATTCTCTACCAGTGACTGACACTCACTCTCAATGAATATTAACTATGAAAACACAAAGGTTTGTAATTCTCAAAACAGGACGATAAGAATTAGAAGACAGAATACGTATATCAAGTGGTTTCAGTAGCTGTTTTATTTTCATTCCGAAGGTTACAGTATTCACGATTCTTGTAGACCTGAAATTGGATTTAGTTCTTACCCATAAATAGCACTGTGCATCCGTTCATTGGCGAAGCATGCATGCTTGGCGTCTACACTGTCAACCGAGACTCCCTCTTTGATAGCCGCTGAATTTTCCAGATATTCATTTAAAAATAAAGTTTTTATCAGAAAACAATTGAGAGAAGCTGAGAATTTCTCTTACAAACCTCTAAATTGTGCATTTCTTTCAAATGACGAAGGCGTTGTTGGCTGACTATTCGGCGGAATATCAATCGGAAGCGATGCCACTGGATTCTTGCGTTGAAGCTCAATCGGCGGCGGGATATTATCGTGTGGACCTGAATTCAATTGTAAAAGAATGAAAATTCGATTGATTAGTACGTCTAAATGGATTCTGCAGCCCTGGCGGTGGATGCTGGAATCGTGTGGGCCATTCTTCTGGTTCTCCTCGTTTTTCAGAGGAAGATGGTGTGGTCGGCGTCTGTTGCTTGAAGGGAGACGAGCTACAAATAGATAGAGGTTAAATATTTACAAAAATTCAGCTCACTTATTAGAAAATCCACCAGGCGCCGTGCCCGCTGATCTATACTGATGAATCTTGGCGTCATGATGCTGCTCTTGCTCACTTCCACTCCCACTGAACCCTTTTTCGTGTGGTAGTGACTCTACGTGACGTAGAAGAATCGGTGGCGGGGGAATCTGATTCCTGTTTGAACCTGAAGTCGTTGCTGAAGGTGTTGGCGACGACGATGGTGATGATGGGGACTGGCGGCGAGCTGAGAATGGGCCAAAATCTAAAGAAATTATGTTTGAAATTGATATTTCGATCGATTTTTACCTTGCGTTGAATTGAAAATTGGTCTGGGCTGGTAAAAGTACTTCGATTGGTGTTGAGGATAACTGAAAAGTGTGATTGGTGAAACGAATGAGTAATAGTTCATTTTTATAGAAATTCGTTTTAAAAATTGAGAAAAATGAGCATTTCCGTAAGAAAAACATTAGACAAGCTAATCTGAAACGGGTATGGTTTCACAGTGCATTCGGTCATATTTTCTTACAAGAGGTTTCAAAATCACTGTACGGTCGGCAAGATAGAATTTTAAAAACTTTTACACCAAGTAACTCGTTTTAGACAGATTATCGCAAAAATTTCTCAATATTTTCTATCGTTTCTTCTAAAAAGAGCTATATCCTTTGAAAATCTGCAAAATGTTTACTTCTGATAGGCCCTCTGCTGTTTCAGTTGATATCCCTGCTGATAATTACTGCCAAGTTGCTCGCCTTGGTAATTCGAACCGCTTCTCTGATTGTTACTGCGATTTCCGCGTTGACTGAAGCTTTCTAAATGAAAACATTAACATTATCTCTCTAGTTTTACTGTAAATCACGTCTTCTATATCCATTCTGATTTTGCTGCTGATAATAACCACCGTTTCCACCACCATCCTTCGAAAAACTGCCACGACGTTGTTGTGTCGGCTGTTGACTCTGCGAATTTTGTTGCTGATTTTGTGAAGCAAAGCCCCCACTTTGCTGATGCAGACGGCTCACTGAATCGACCGATGGCGACCGACTTTGCCGAGTATTTTCATCTGAAGTTTAAAAATTAAATAAGGAAAATAAAGAGAGAAAAAATCGCTTCGCGCAATTCCTCACCATTGTGTTCTGCATTTTTATCCTGCTCAGTCAACATCATATTCGTGGCAAAAGAAGACGGATATCTTCTTCTGAAATCGCCGATCGGACTGCCGGGAAACGAGCTGAAGAGAGACTTTCAGGACTCGTCGAGGCGCCGTTTTGAAATTGCCGCGTTGGCGCTCGCCTACCGTAATTCCAGTCGAGACCCGTTCACTGTTCTCGGGTATGCGCCTTCGAAATGTGCCACAAAGAAGGCGAATGGCGGTGGTACGGTGGGAATGCCACGTGAATCCGGGTTATAGCAACAGTTTTGACGATGCATATTTGTTTATGGGTAAAGTTTTCGAAATTCAGGAAAAACACGTAATTATTCTTCTGAAAACGAGAAGAATGAACTACGTGAAACGGAAGCAACGTGGCAAACGGGGAAGGTCACGTTTTTATTAGTTTACTGTCACGTGGAAATAAATTGCTTTTGTTTTTGAAAAACACAATTCACAAGAAAAAAATCAATCAAAATATTCAAGGAGATACATGAAAAATCACAAAATTAAATCATAGAGCTTCGAGATCTTCCGTTAGTTCCTCGACCTCATCAGTTTCCATTATTCTCTCCAGCTTGATCACGGTGAAACTCTCCATTTGAGCAGTGTCCTCGTTAAAATAATTTTCAAAAACTGCGATGATGTCTTCGTTTGTCAATCGCAACACCAAGCATTCCTTCCCTTTGAGGTGTCCAAGCACGGCATTCTGGTGTTTTTCGCGCAACAAAAGCCAGAGATATTCCTTTCGGAAGGCGGCGACTCGGAAGATTCCAGTGAATGACGATCCGGTACAGTGGACTGCGGCATTGAGGAGGCGCTGGAAATTTATATCATGGGTTGTTGATATATGCCAGAAATGATAACTTTTCTGTGTTTTTTTTCGAAATATAGCGAGAACAAATCGTAAAGTAATTGGGAAATGTTCAGTTTACTACAAACAAATCATTATGCCTTTGTGCAAGCAAAAATTTTGAGTCAGAATGTTTTCTTGCTTTTAGCTGGAATTTCGGTTTTGACTTACAGTACAAAGAATAACAAAGCTCTCAACATAATTGAGTCCGATATATACTTCCAGTCTTTTATTCGTAAATAAGCAATAATTTCCGATGGTTTGATCCTCGTTTCCGAATTCGAATTCAGGTTGAATTTCTCGTTTCTGTAGAATGAGATGCCGGCACTTTCTGATATGATGATCTCCGAATAGAACAACTCCATAATTAATAAATTCCAGTTTATCGAAAGTGTGATCTGTTGGGAAAATAAGCACAGGGAATTCTCTCACTCCGTTCAGAGTCCACTTCAACGACGGGAGACGCAAAGCAAGGCCTCGGAATGGAATGTCGCTTTCCTAAACAAATTTATATAACATCCATTAAAATTTTTCTGAAAACTCTTACATAGACTTCAACATTCGGAATCGCCTCAACCGACCTCGTCAAATAATACTGAAAATATCGTCTAGCAGTAGTAATATCGTTTGAAAACCGTTGTCTCCCTGGTGCCATCGAACATTCGATTGTCACTTGTCCAGTCGTTGCATCGTGAGTAAAATTATAATCAATCGATTCTACGCGTAAATGTCCTGAACCGACTTCGGCGGCAACTCCTTCATTGTCAACTGGTCCGTACTTTTGAGAGAAGAAAATTGAATTTAATGAATATCTGGTCCGGCTGTGAACTTTTCGAGCTTGGACTGAATTTCTCGATAGTTCCACTCTGAAATTTGAAATTGTTTAAGGAAAAATCGCTGTTACAAACCGTTTCGTGTAATTTAGGTGCTTGAAACAAGCAGTGAAAGATGGATATCTACATATTATCGGAACATCTGCCATTTTTGTGAACTTTGAAGGGAGAAGAGGCTGTTTTCTGAGCTTTTCGTCGCTGGAGTGGGTGAATAATAGTTTCGCGGGACATTTTGAGTCTGAAAAGTGGTTTCGCGCTTGACGTCAAGCTTGGGGCGATAAGAAAGAAAGCTACAGTAACCTATTTAATTTCAAAGGAACATGCGTTCCGGTGAAGCTTTCGCGGCGAGACCTCCGCTTTGAAAACGGGCGTCTTGCAGAGTAGAAAACGCGAAGATTCCTTTCATTTCGATCGAAATTATTTGTTATCAAAAGTTTGCAAGAAAATAGTTATAATTTCCGAATTTCTGCTTAAACGCTAAACTTTTATAAATATTGTCGGACATCAACACACTACATTACATTCCAGTACTTTTATTGATTGTAATGTTGAAAGCACAAGTAAACAAAAATTATTACTTTCTCGCTGGTCTTTTACTACGAGCCGACAGTGCGGACGGTTCAGCAGACGGGCCACTCGATTTTTTTGCTGGACTGCTTCACAGGGGTGCGAGACGTAAGGTCCGCAACGAAAAGTTTTGAATTTACCGACCGAGTCGCAATGCGTGTGCGTCGCGTTTTTCAGTGAAAGATACGACAAACACACGCTAAATTTGAACTTGGCACTCAGCCAAGTCTGTTTTTGGCACCGTGCCAACCGCCGAGCGACGGAGCGCGTTTAAGCCACCTTGCGTCGCTCACCCCTGTGCTGCTTTGACTTTGACTACATTGACTTTTCGGTTCGTAAGCGGCGAGATCCTCATCTGGGCAAAGACGTTTCAGAATTGCAGGGAACGAAGGGCGATCATCAGGGTTCTAAAATTTAGAATTGTTTAGTTTATAATGTTTGTTATTATTGTTACCTTTGCAAAACAATCATTCATGATCTTCACGACAGTCGCTGGTGTTCCTTCCGGTGGGTTCATCGGAAGAGCATCTCCTCTGATAAGATCCTTGGCTTGTTGATTAGTCAGACCTGGGTAAGGATCTGATTGGCAACGAGTAAATATTTCCCAGAGGGTGACTGCATACGCCCACACATCGGTTTTAGTGGAAAACACTCCCTCCTCAAGAGTCTCCGGAGCAAGCCAACGAATCGGAAATTTCATTTGCTTCACTTTGATCTCTGTTTTTCCAGAGGACGACAGTCCGAAATCCGATATTTTGACTTCAACTGAAGAGCCAAGGAGCAGATTACGAGCAGCCAAGTCTCGATGAATCACAAGTTTCGATGACAAATAGGCCATTCCACGTGCCGCGTCGGCAGTGAACTGCATCAGCTGATCCATTGGACACTGGTATTTTGCCACGTAGGACTTGAGACATCCGTTGGCGGCGAGTTCCAGAACAATCATAAGGGGCTCTTCGGATGGAGCGACGCCGAATACGGTGACGATGTTCGGGTGGACGAGTTGACGCATTAGTTTGGCTTCCTGGAAAGAAGGAAATTTTGCGGTTCTGGGGATTCTGGAAATAGGATTCTGACTTAACTCAAACTGATATCCTGGATCCCAACCCTCCCTACCGTAACCCTTACCATAACAAACTCTTCCGTCATCGCTTTCGTCGCATTTCCTTTCATTTTCTTCGCCGCCACATATAGTTTGGATCTACCCTTCTCCGAGAGCCCTTCCTGTCTTCCTGTTGTTGGCAAACCTGGTGCCGATTTCTCTTCCACTTTTTTCACTTTTTCATCCTCATGACGCTTCAAAGAGCCCTTCCACACTTCTCCGAATGCTCCCTCTGAATGAGTTTTGTATTTTAGATGCAATCGTGTTGTAATTGCGCTCTATTGAGATCGCTGCAATAGAGCACACTAACCTCCAAGTTTACAAATCAATGAAATATCACTATGAGGGATATAATAGTCTGGACGAGGGACCGCCCGAACCAAAATCGCCCCCGACAAAGATATTTTCTCTGTGACCAAAGCATTCAGAAGCTCTACAACTTCAAAGAAACGACGAGTTTTGATGAGATTCTTCAACGTCCACTGCCCATTTTCGAAAACCAGTGGAAAATGTCGAACTTCTTTTTGGCATTTCACAGAGATACACACAATCGGTTTCCCCTTTTCAGTAGTTTTACGAACACAAAAGTCGCCTTCATCTTCTAAAAGTGTGTGATCTCGCCACGTGGCATCACACCGTGATACCAGCGATGCTCAATGAGGCATCGGCAGATATTCTGAAAAAGGGGAGCAATATATACACTTTTCCTTTTCTTGAGAAACCCTACCGCGAACGCTTCAGTTTCCTCTGGATTCGATTCGTTTTTTTGACGACGAGAGAACAATATCTTCTGATTACCACCACCGACTGTCTTCTCCTCATCATTCTTCTTCTTTTTTGTTCTTTTACTTCTTTGAGAACGATTGCCTAAGGATACTGGTCTTCGTATACTTTTAACTCTTGAATACTCACTGTTCATTTTTTATGCTGGCTTGAACTGTTCAAACGGCTACTTTTGTTGGGAATAATGACACCGAAGCCGCAATCTGACTTGCTTATGGAGTTTCTAGTGGAATCCCGCCAGCCTTTATACGGAATTCTTATCAGTGTGCCAGAAGCCGCGTGTCTTTTGAAACGTGTACACGTTTTTAAATATGAGTTTTTATTATTACAAAATTAGACATGAATCAAACTAGAATGAAAAAATGAATGACAGGAATAGCGAAAAAATGGCTACGTCTAACAGGGAACAAATGTATATTGATTAAAAATCTCAAATTAGCAGACGTGTGAATGGGAGAACCGGGTCAACCGGGATCACTTTGGGACATGTTTTAGGACAAAAAGTTACAATTATGGAACAAGAAAAAGCGAGTAATTCTATGAAGGGCTGACAAATAAAAAGCTCACGAACCAAGGATGGACTGGAAGAAACATATGGCATGATGACAAGATGACAAGATATAGTTACAGAAAAATAGCACAGATGTTTTTAAAACAACGAAAATTAGAATGGGTTAGTTTTTCTTTGAACTCTTCGAGCTTCTCATATGTTCAATTGCTCGGATACTGTCTTCCTTCTCCTTGATGAGTTGTTGGACGCGTTCACGGTGCTTCTTCTCTAGATTGTATTGATCAGCCTTGAGATTGCTAATCTGAAAACGTAAAGGATAAGTGACGTTCGTATTTACCTTTTTTTTCATATTTGAAAACAACAAACCTGCTTATCTTTGTCGAAAAGCAGCTGATCTTTCTCACTAATTGCAGCCTTGAGACGACGAATTTCGTCTTCCATTCTATGCTGCTTCTCCATGTTCTCCCCGTGATCACGTTCTCCAAATGGTGGGAATCCGTGGCCATTCTCATTATTAATGGTTAATGGTGGGACACCAGAAGACGAGGAAGAGGTCCCGTTGTTATTAGACTCCTCGTGGCGACGTTTATGACCGGAACGATGCTCGCGGTGCTCCCGATGACGTTTATCGTCGCGGCGGTGGTCTTTGTCCTTATGATGACGAGAGGAGCGGTGACGCTCTTTTTCGCGTTCCTTTTCAGCTTTCTGCTCTGCGGAAGAACCATCTCCATTCTTTTCAGGCTTCTCTGGAGGAATCGGGATACCGGCGACCGATGTTTGACCAGTATGACGAGCTTGGAGAATACACAACCGACAGAGAAGTGGAGCACCTTCGTACTGAAATAAAATAATTTATAAAAATGAAGTATTTTCGCGAAGAACTTACCTTTTCACTCTCTTTTTTGGCAAAACCGCATTGTAATTTACAACTTTGACAACTGAATGGAGTTCCGTATTTTCTCTCGGCATGTGAACACCAAACACACTTCTGGTCGTGAAATGCCGCGTTCAGCTTGCAGTATTGGCATGTTCCCGGCTAGAAAAGATTTTTTGCTATTCCGATGAAATTAAAGCATCTTTTCTTACCACTCCATATTTTGCTTCGTTCTTTTGGCACTTCTGGCATTGAGATGTACTGAAAAATTAACTTTTAGAGACTGAAACTCGAAAAACAATTTTTTTAAACGAACTTGACAGCATCATCGGGAAGAAAGATGCGACAGTTGAAGCACTTTTTGAGAATTGGTTCGGGCATTTGTGTTATCGACGTCTTCTTTCAGATGTGTTTGTCGATGTGAGAACGCCGTCAGAAGCCAAGCGAGGCAGCAGGAGAAACAAAGAAATAGAGACGAGTCACAAGTGGCGGATGGCCCGCGAACACTCGCACGATTAATTGCACATTAGACGCCGGAATTTACGCGCAATGTGTTTTTGCTGAAAATTCTGTTTGATGCTGAAATTGTACAATTTTTGTTGTGTTCTGTGAAGAATATGTTGTAAAAAGGTTAAATATTTATTCCTAAAAAACAATTCAATCTGAATATCGTCTTTCCCGCGAAAAAATCGGTGGATTTGTCAATATCCGTGCGGGCGGTGCAGAAACTCGTCCGGATATGTGCTGAAACAATTTATTTCATAACAAATTCAGATTTCAATCAATGTTACCTCATAATAAACGTCAACAAGATTTTCTCTAAATGCCGCCCGTTGACTAAACAACTCTAAATCCCGCTCAGCAGTCACAATATCAACCGCACAAGCAGTTTTTTCGTCATCTTCTCGCGTCAGAACAACACAAACATTGCCTATCTGAAATTGACAACTTTAGAAACTCTAAAATTTTAAAAATTGGATTTACCTCCAAGCGTTCGCAATCCAATCCATAGTTCTCTCCACTTTTTCGCGGATTACAGCTGCTCCATCCTTTGCCAAGAACGAAGAACGGGTGTTCGATTTGACATTTCAGTGAAACCTGCGAAAAAAGATAATAATTATTTAGTATTTAAAAACGTGTACACATTTCAAAAGACACGAGGTTTCTGGCACACTAGATCTGGGGCACTGATAAGAATTCCGTATAAAGGCTGGGATGATTCCACTAGAAACTCCATAAGCAACACCAAGCTTAGAAATCGTCATGGCTCAATCCGTCCCTCCAGGAGACATCCAAACCCAGCCGGGAACCAAGATCGTGTTCAATGCCCCATATGATGATAAGCACACTTATCACATCAAGGTCATCAACTCCTCGGCTCGTCGTATTGGATACGGAATCAAGACGACCAACATGAAGAGACTTGGAGTCGACCCACCATGCGGAGTTCTCGACCCAAAGGAGGCTGTTCTCTTGGCTGTTTCCTGCGATGCCTTCGCTTTCGGACAAGAAGACACCAACAACGATCGTATTACTGTTGAATGGACCAACACTCCGGATGGTGCCGCCAAGCAGTTCCGTCGTGAATGGTTCCAAGGAGACGGTATGGTTCGTCGTAAGAATCTCCCGATTGAGTACAATCCATAAGTCATGAGAACACCTTTCAATAAACGATTCGCGTTTTTTCTTGTTATTTGTTGTTGCGTTTCAGAACTATTTCAGATACACGAAAGTTAGCGTTCTCAGCTTCTGAGCTATCACGGTTCCCAGTTAGCTAGACTTCCGTCTTCTCGCAGTTTCAAGTTGTCCTTTTGGAAGACGCGTATCTCGAAAACCAGAGAAGCTAATATTTGCTATAATTTAGTTGTTGATCACTTTTTTGTACAAACGGTTCCTAATTAGTTATGATGGCTCAAAGCCTCCGTTCTCTCGTCGCCCAACAATTCAATATCAGAATCTCGTCTTTAAAGACGCATAGCTTCAAAGTAAGAAAAGATTTTCAGAAGTTGTCTATTAATAAATTATGCTACGTCTTATGTACTCTAACTTTGTAATTGACAACTTTTTGATTCCGTTGCTCCCTGAGAAGAAACGATCACTTAAGGTCAGTGTGCTCCTTCTCTGGTTACCAATTTTCAAATCTCCAAAACTAGAAAAGTTATCTAAACATCATCGACTACAAAATTAAAGATAGATATGCTCTATTCATTTATAAAAGTCACATCTCAATTCTGACATCTCCAACCCTGCATCACACTCTCAAAGTCTCTAGTTATTTCATTCAATTTCTCACCTGATGTCTCTCTCTTCCAACTTCAAAAACTATCGTTACACTTCCACAATGTATTCTAATATCTCTCACAATCGACGCATTCACAATGGCATCATCTGATTCAGGAGCACATTTCAAAAAGTCATCAGAAGACAAGTTCTCGACCTTCTTTATGCCTCCATTAGGCACGAGTAGTTGAGTTCCACGCATGAAATGAGTTGGATAGTAGGTGGAAGTGGGGATTGATCCCATCTCGAATGGAATCTCGGTTCCAGATGTGGATGGTTGATGATCACATGGTGGCTCGGTTTTGATGGTTGTTGGTTCTTCTACTTTTGGAGTCGTCGTCGGAAAGAGAAGAGGAGTTGGAGGGAGTGGAGTTGCGAGGATTGGAGCAGATGGGATTGGTGGGAGTGGTTGGAGGAATTGGAATTGTTGAGGTGGAGGAGGAGGGAGAGGCTGAAATTGTAAAAATGAGAGAAAGATGAAGCAGAGAAGCTGCAGACACTAGCTTCTCTCCAGTCGTCTCACTAGGGAAGGTCATGGAATCATATTAGAGTTGCGGGACATATATCATTGGAAAGCTGAGAAAACGCTGATTCCAAGGTATATTTAGTTTTTGCCCTTGAGACCTAGTATTCGAGAAAAACGAGGTCAAAGTTAGAAAAAATGGCAAATGATTGCCTTTTTAACACGCGAAAGTTTCAATAAAAAAAGTGTTTCGCGTGTCAGAACGGTCTTCTTTTTTCTCGAATACCTGACCTTGATGGCAAAAATTGAACATATATTTAGAATCAGCGTTTTCTCAGCTTTCCAATGATATACGACACGTCCCATGACTTCAAACTGACTCCATGACCTTTCCTGCTTCAAATTCAAAACTAACCGCTTGTATCAATGGAGTTGGCAGTGGTGCCAGCATCATCGGAGGCGCTAACAACGGATTATATAAGTTCGCATTTGCCGCCTGATTAGCCAACAACAGTTGTATCAAATCCGGATTGAGCATCTGATTGGAGGAAGGAGTAAAATTCATGTTCATTCTGTCTCCTCTCACTTGACAAAAGACGTGCAATTTGTGATTGTGTTCTGTAGATTCATACTGCCTTATCTATTGATTTCTTTCTCCTTTTCTCAAACAGAAATTTATGTATTTTGGGAGAGAGGTTATCAGTTGAATGAAATAGTTTTTGAAGATAACGGAGAGAGAGAAAAGAGAAGAAGAAGAAGAAGCACGGGGTAGGCACGGTAATTCAAAGTGAACCTATGCAAACGCGCTCTATTGAGAAAAATCGCTTACCTAAATTTTTTTGTTCAAACTGAAAAACTTTGAAAAAAAAAATAGGTTTCAGGAGATATATAATCGAGAAAGGCCAATTTTTTGGAAAAACAAAAAATATTGAAAAATTGCAATTTAGGCGTCAAATAATATTACCAAAATGTAGTCTCAACAAAGCGCGTTTGCATAGGTTAAGATTGAATCATCGTGGGTAGGTGAGAAGAGAGACTCAGAGAGACGGAGTGATGCGCCAGTGGCGTTAACGCGCTGTGTTTAGCAAAAGCGGAATTTCGGAGTGTCGTACTAATGGAAAATCGGGTTTACGGTTGAAGAGGCAACTTTCTTCTATAAAATCCGTTTGATTTCGGGATTTTTGAGATAAATTTTGAAGGAACACAACAACACAACCTCCAGCGAGTGAAAAAAGTCGGATAAAGTATCTGAGCGAGGAGAGACGTCAAGAGGAAGACAAAGAAAAAGTTTGGGACGATGGTACAGGCTCAGAAATTGAGCAACATTTTTGAAACTTTGTGTATGAATAGATCAATCCTCGTACTTTAATTTTGTAGTTGGTCGTTTTTTGATTCGGGTCTCCGCTGGACTGTTGTACTATATTGAAAGTGACTGAGTCTCTATGAGCTACAGTAACCCAGAGAGGGGTCCAACAAAAAAGTGACCAACTAAGAAAATGATTTACTAGGTTTGAAAATTCTCTGACAAAACTACTGACAAAATTTCATGTTTATCGGTCCATTTTTGAACTCAGGACAGGTTGTTGAAGTGAGGAACGACTATTTTACAATAAATTTTTGTTGATCGACAACTCGCCCTGAGCTCAAAAATGGACCGATAAACATGAAATTTTGTCAGTAGAACTTTCAAACCTAGTAAATCATTTTCTTAGTTGGTCACTTTTTTGTAGGACCCCTCTCTGGGTTACTGTAGCTCATAGAGACTCAGTCACTTTCAATATAGTACAACAGTCCAGGGAAGACCCGCATCAAAAAACGACCAACTACAAAATTAAAGTACAAGGATTGATCTATTCATACGCAAAGTTTCAAAACTTTTGCTCAATTTCTGAGCCTGTACCATCGCCCGAAACTTTTTCTTTGTCTTCCTCTCGACGTCTCTCCTCGCTCAGATACTTTTTCCGACTTTTTTCACTTGCAGAAGGCTGTGTTGTCCTTTTTCTTCAATATTTATCACAAAAATCACGAAATCAAACGGATATTATGGAGGAAAGTTGCCACTCGAACCGTAAACCCGATTTTCCATTAGTACGACACTCCGAAATTCCGCTTCTGCTAAACACAGCGCGTTAACGCCACTGGCGCATCACTCCGTCTCTCTGAGGCAGGGATGTGCGGAACGGAAATCGGAAATTCCGAAATTTCCGAAATTTCCGACTTTTTCCGGAACTTTTTTCCGTCGGAAAATTTCCGAAATGTTTTTTCGGAAATTTCGGAAATTTCCGATTTCCGGATATAATTTCGGAAAAAGAAAACGTTTCCGAAATTTCCGAAAAAAATTTCGGAAACAAAACAGTACTGTAGTTTTGAACGCACATGCGGAAAAAATTACATTGGTCTCGCGAACAATTCGCGAAACATTCGAATTTTCAAATTTTATTTGTTTTTAATATTCATGTTTCCCAATAGAGTACAGCTTCCGCTGATCTTTCATGCGTTTTTATTGCAATTAATTGCAAATTATTGCTTTCAGCATCAAAATTTATCATACTTGTCAAATGACGGGCCGGCTAAACACTGATTTCCGAAATTTCCGGAATTTCCGAAATTTCCGAAAAAAATTTCGGAAAATTTCCGAGTTCCGAAATTTCCGAAACGGAGAAGTCGGAAGAAAAAAACGTTTCCGAAATTTCCGAAAAAAATTTCGGAAAATTTCCGATTTCCGAAATTTCCGAAATTTTTATTTCCGCACATCCCTGCTCTGAGGAGAGAGGGCGAGTTGTGCGTCAAAGGGAAGAGCGTTGACACAATTTTAGATAGAGATGGGGAGGAGTAGAAAATGAAGAAGAAGAAGAAGAAGAAGAAGAACTAGAAAAATTAAGTGGTGGAGAGTAGGATTAGGGGAACTCAAAGAATGAGTTGAGGCGTCCAGGGTCACTGTAATGGCGGGGATCTTCATTTTTGTAGTTGACGACTTTTTGAAAACTCTTCGAGTTTGAGATATAAGAGAAAGATTGTGAAAAAACTGAAATTTTGAGATTTTCGGAGATTGTGGGAGGATTGACAGATGTCTTAAACAGAGAGTTCACAGGGAGATCAGACACCCTAGCTTCTCTGCGTCTCCCCCAATTAAACACTGTTCATCAAGTTTGACAGCGCGTATCTTTTAAACTAAAATAGCTATCAAAAAGTTTTCAACTACAAAAATGTTGGAAATATTTTTTCCATTAATTTTGTAGTTGACGACTTTTTGATAGTTTTTCTAGATTCTGAGATACGCCTCTTCAAAGAAAAGCATTATCTCTAATATAGGTATCTTTTTTTAAATTCAATTATCTCAGAACCTTTTACAGCTATGAGAAAGCAACCAATTACAAAAATGTTAAACATGAAATTTTCCACATTTTTGTAGTTGACCACTTTTTGGTAGCTTTTCTAGATTTGGAGATAGAGTTAAAGATTCTGAAGGAACCTGAATTTCCAGCTTCTCTGAGTCTTTTTAAATCCCAACATTTCTTGTTTCTGAGTTACTGTAGGTACAGTAATCCTTCAATAAACTATGTTTCATTCTATACGTCCAATCGACTCAGCCGAATTCCGCAAATCCTTTTCTATATCCAATGAAATCACAACAATATACAAAAAAATATACTTCATTTCAGAAAAAAAGACCACAATCACAAATTTTCGAACCGGTTCTACACTTGTATTATAATTGTTTTGTACTGAATCAAAGGTCCATCAAATTAATTTCCAGCTTCCCAGTAATTGTCTCGGTACTTTCTGGCACTTCTCCGGAGAAAATGATCAGGTCGTCGACGGTTACCTGAAAAAAGATATTTTCAGAAAATGGAAAACTTCGGGAGTGTCTAGTAGGATTATGAATGAGCCCAGTGTTATAAATTTTTTGTGGAGTGATAGATCAAACCTAGTTCTTCATTTTTGTAGTTGACACCCTTTTGATAGCTCCGCCCAATTTTGCGATACGCAACTTCAAAGTTAGTAGCTCTCGCTCTTTCACTTTTAGGTACCTGTCTTCAATTGATCACACTTCAAAACCTTAAATAGCTATCAAAAAGTTATAAACTACAAAAATGTAGAACTCGGTTTGATCTTTATAAATATAAGACGGTTGAAATTTCAAAATTTTTTATTAGCAAACTAAAAAATGGTTTTCAGTGAGTAATCTGTACTGAAAATACAATATTTCCGTAAATTTGAAATATTTTGGAATAAACTGACAATCGCATAAAAAAGTTGCACGTGAGGCACAGAGTTTTCCACTTTTATCTTTTCACGTAATTTTCTGTTCTTTTTTCAAAGTTTATTAAAAAGTACAAAATCGGTATGGATACCGGTTCTGTACCAAGAGATTCTTCCAGATTTGGTATGCATACCGGTTCTGTACTCTGCATAAAATATCACGTGAAAAAAGTATTTCTCCAAGTTTATTCAAAAGTACAGAATCGGTATCGATACCGATTCTGTACCTTTGTAAATTCTGTATGAAAGGTCACGGGAAAAGTTGAAATCCACAATTTCAAAGTGTCAAATTTTATTTATGATTATTTTCGCTTACGTGGATTCAAATTTGATGTTCATCAAGTGGATAAACTGACAAAAATGACAATTTTTAATGAATAATCTCCTAGATTCTGTAATTAAGTTTTGACCAACTTCACCTTTCTTTATTCAACAACATTAAAAAGTTCGTTTTAAAGAATATTGCAAAAAAGGGTTTAAAGTGTTTTCTTTTTAAGTAAGATAAGATGAAGTTGGTCAAAATCTATTTTCAGAATCTAGGAGATTATTCCTTAAAAATTGTCATTTTCGTCAGTTTATCCACTTGATGAACATCAAATTTGAATCCACGTAAGCGAAAATAATCATAAATAAAATTTGACACTTTGAAATTGTGGATTTCAACTTTTCCCGTGACCTTTCATACAGAATTTACAAAGGTACAGAATGGGTATCGATACCGATTCTGTACTTTTGAATAAACTTGGAGAAATACTTTTTTCACGTGATATTTTATGCAGAGTACAGAACCGGTATGCATACCAAATCTGGAAGAATCTCTTGGTACAGAATCGGTATCCATACCGATTTTGTACTTTTTAATAAACTTTGAAAAAAGAACAGAAAATTACGTGAAAAGATAAAAGTGAAGCAGATTTGTGTTTACATGATGTTTTTCACACATGTTTGAACAGAATCTGACACTAAAAATAAATATGTACTAGTACGGAATTTCTCAATTTTTAAGAAAATATATTCGTGAGCAAAAAATTTTGAAATTTCGAGCGTCTTATATATATAATTTTAAAAAAAAAGGATCACGATAGAGTAGCGAAACAGGATCTCAAATACTTGGATTTTCAGATATTTTCAAGATTACCCGCAGTACTGTAAAACCCCCAAAGTTCGCTGAAAACTCACTGAAATATGTCTGACACCACGGTCCGGAGTCTTACGGTAGTTGTAGATCACAATTTTAGAGATGTACGTTTGAACGTCAAACACGAAAAAGACACGAGCACATCGATTGGGAAGAAGAGCAGTCAGCCACATGTGTTTGGCTCTGAAAAGTGGTAATTGGTTTTCGGAGATTACGGTTATCAGCTTGGCAAGTGCGCTCCACCGAACCACTTGAAAACTCGGTAGAGCGGATTTGCTATCACTCACATATCAGTATCATTCGGCGGGGTGATCAAATTATTGGAAGTTCTTAAGTCATTCTTGATATTCGGAAGGATGTTGACACTCTCTGGGAATGCTGCCAGATCTGCAACTATCGGTTGAATATCTGTCTCATTTTAGGAAAATCGTACTATTCTCTCGAACTTTGATTAGTTCTCCCTTCCGATTATACAACTCGATTCCATTGAGTCCAATGTAGAACTCGTCACCCCAAGTGGAGAGGAGACGGATTTGAAAGACGACTGAAATATGGAATGGGTGATGGATATTAATTTTAGTTGATAATTTCTTCATTCGTGCTGTGAAAAAAGGGATCGGAGGTGGCGGTGCAGACATGGTAAGTTTGAACAGTTGTATCTCAGAATCTAGAATTGTTACGGAATAGCAGTCAACTACAAAAATGATTAACATAATGAGGGCTATTTTTTGTTAATTGACCATTTTTTGATAGCGTTCTTAGGAATCTAGATATACGCTGTGTAAATTGAGCGACGGAAAACGTGAAAGAGTGACTTTGTTCCCTCATAACTTCCAAGGGGATGTTTGTACAAAAAAGTTGTCAAAATTAATTTTCATTTTATTTTACCTTTTTAATTAATTAATTCCTTTGTGATTGCGTTTTTAGATATTGAGATACATACGCCCCTTCAAGTCGTCCACATCTCTTATCTAGGTATCTATATTTAAAGTCACTTATCTCAAAATTCTTTACAGCTATTAAAAAGTAACCAATTACAAAAATGTTAATCATAAAATTTCAAACATTTTTGTAGTTGAACACTTTTTAATATCATTTTTCGTTTTTGAGATATATGCGTTGGAATTGGAATACTGGTGTCCTTACAGCAATTGAAAGAAAGTGAGGTGACGCAAGTTGGATACTCTCGTCTCAAGTTTGATTTGAGTCAATTATGTTGATTTTATGTTTGTTGAATAGATCGAAGATAGGGCTTTATTTTTGTAGTTGACAACTTTTTGGTAACTCTTCTAGATTTTGAGATATGCGCTTTCAAACATTGCTGTCTAATGACGCAGGGACGCAGAGGGCACAGAGAAGCTACAGTGTCTGGTTGTCTGCGCTCTCTCCTTTGCTTCTACTCGCATGTTATGTTGGAACCCCAATTTCAAAGCACTATATTAGATCCACACAACGCTTTTAAATTAGATCAATAATTCCACTTACACCCTCCGATACTCTGACTGATTCCCTTTGGCACATGCTCATTTTCCGTCATATTCGGATCCAGAACAATATCTTGAACGTAATCAAAATAGACGAATCCAGTGGCTTTTCGGAAAACAATATTCTTGAATAACTTCCCGTTCACATAGATTTTTGATGCCTTGACTCCAGCGTATGACATCTCGAAACTCGCATTATAATTCCAGATTGAGATTGCTTTTAGGGCAACAATTTCATGGAAAGTGATTGTTATGGTGACTGGTTTCTTGGTGTCAAAGTCAACAAGCCACATGTCTTGTGGGTCACGGGTTAGGTTACGGCCATTGAACAGTCTGGAATTTGGGAATTGTGGGGAAACAGTCAAAATTTCTGAATAAAACCACTCACTTCAGAGTTTGTTCCTTGTTTCCATCTGAAGTGACCACTGTAAACTGAGATTCATCGATTAGTTGATTGCGATCATCAACCAATTCCATTCCAGTCAACCCGATCAACCCGTCCATTCCCCAGTTGGTGAGAAGTTCCAGGTGGAGGACTGAAATTTTTGTTTGGGAGGGTAGAAACATTTTTGTAGTTAAAAGCGAATAGTGGTTTTTTGAGATTCTCTGCTTTAAGAACTGGTACACCGGCAGAAATAGGAAAAAAAGCCAAAAAGTAATCTATCTTTTTGTCCAATGATGAAATTTCATATTTGAATACGTCTTAGAGTATGACAAAATACTTTTCTTTGCTAAATTTTAAATGGCTATAGAGATCTATTCTAGTTCTTCATTTTTGTAGTTACAAACATTTCGATAGCTCTCTCAGCTTTTGAGATATAGCTTTTCAAAGACGGTAGGTTCCGAGCGGCAGAGGAGAGACGAGAGGAGAGAGCAGAGAAGTCAGACACTCTCGCTTCTCTGCGTCTCTCCCTGTTTCTCAGATTTTGAATGGGCGTATCTCAAAAGCTTGAAAAGCTATCAAAAAGTTTCCAGCTAACAAAATGTGGGAAATTTTACGCTGATTGTTTTTGAAGGTGACAACTGTTTTGTCTGACTTATCTATGAAGAGATATGGGTTTCCAAACTTTCTTACTCATTAATTCTTCTTCTAAGAGTCTTTGGAACCTTGTCAACTACAAAAATAATACTTGATCTACAAATTCTTACAAAATTCAAAACTTTCAGACCAACCTTTCACATCGTGCCTATACCCCGTCGGCGGACAACTTGGAAACTTCGGAGCTGGAAGTGAGATAGTCGGTGTGTTAGGAGTATCCTTTTCTTCACAAGTCGATGGGCGGTACGGTGTCAAATGATCAGCTTTCAGTAGTTCGAGTGTTGTAGTGTTGGCGATGGGCTCTTCGGGAAGGTTGATGAGACAAATGTCATGGACAGCGATGAGTTCTAGGATACTCTCGGAGGTCGTGAAGAGGACAGTCTGGAAAATTAATAGATGTGGCAAACGCGCTTCCGTTTGTGTTTAAAGTTTCAATAGAGCGTAATTTCTTAATTTACCTCTCCCATAATCGGTGTGAACTCTGAATCCGCCGAGAATGCACACTCAAGTTCTCCTCTAAAAATTCCAATTCCATCCAAATTCATCTCCAAATATCTGACACCAATTTGAGCATGAACACGGGAAGCGTTGTAGTTCTGAAACCACTCGAATTTCGGGACTCCACTGCGAATTGACCAAATTGACCTACCCAAAACCTGACGAGAGCCAATTTACAAGATTCCTTGAATTCCAGTCTCACTATAATTTGTCCATCTGGATTTTCCGGTGATTTTTTGGCGCACCACATTTTTTCAGTGTCCTTACAACGGATACGTTCGACGAGGAGGGATTCCAGATTTCCAGTGTATTCAGTAACATTTGTCGTTATCTGAAAATGGAATTTTTTGGCGATTTATGATAATCTGGTGTTCCGTTGGCGCGTTTTTTAGTTGGTTATTGTAGCTAATGTACTCACATTCTCCACAACAGCTCTCTCCCCTGTCGACGTGAATATCTCCACCGAATTCAAGCCAATAAAATTGGGATCACCCCAATTGGAAAGCAGACGAAGCTCAAGGATTTTCCCTTCGGGAAGTTCGGGAATTGTACTGAAAACAAGAATTAGAGAACATTGATTATTGAATAAGAGCGAGAGGAATTTTGAGTTGAGAAGGTAATGTCAGAGATCCAAACTTTGACCTCGTTTTTTCTCGGAGGATTTTTGAGTACAAAGTTATCTCAAATTTGAAGTTTCCAGCAGAAAAACCAAACATTTTTCAGACGGTTTTTTTCGAAAACTTTCTGAAAATTTTTTAGCGCAGCCCCCCTGATAAAAAATGTGAACCGTTTGATACCTACACATAAACTTTCAGCCATTTCAGACCAAGGACTACAAGGATCAGTCAGGAAAGTCTCTGATTCAAGTCTCCATAGTTTTATAGATATCAGTTCAGAATAATGAACAACAACCCCAAAAAACTGGTATCCTAGGCGATCTACAGTACCGCTCATAAGGTTATCAACTTTGACTGTTTTCAATGGAAAATGACAAACTTTGACAGTGTATTTCGGTGTCACCTGAGTGTCCGATAAATTCAATTTTGTATGGGTTGGACAGAGCAAAAACAGCACATCATTTTCGTAGTTGACCATTTTTCTGTAGGAACACTATCTTGAAAGTTACAAGTTGTCAAAGTCATTTCTCCTTGAATCCGACTAATTTCTGTGCAGGTTAGGGAATTTCGAAGTTTTTCAATTTGAAAACTTTTGTCAATGTTAATGTATCGTCTTTATGTTTTCTCAGAAACTTAGCTTGGGCTCAAACTATCATCTGGCAAAAACTCAAAGCTCTAAGGGACCTAAATACGAAATTACAAACGATTTCTCGAGGTCACCCTTGACTTCAACGACGCTCGAAAACTCGAAATTTTAAGATAACTTACATGTCATCATTCTCTTCGTCCATATCTCCATCATTAGCCATCTCACTTTCCAAATTTACCTTCTCCGTGTTCTCCTCAATTTCTTTGATTCCATCCTCAGACATTTCTCTCTATCTCCTAAAAATTGTAGTAATAATAAAAACTAAAAGAGAAAAGAAGTGTAAGAAGGGGGAAAGTAACAACTACTTTCCTCTCATAATACGCGTGAAGAGGTTCAGAGAAGACGTCTGTGTGCTCTCTCAGGCTTCAGTGCTCCGGTTGTCATGGAGAATAAGGGAAATAGTGTGTGAGCAGGGGGAGGGCGCAGAGAAATGTGCATAATTAGATAGAAGGGCGGTGCGGCAGGTGCCTGGGACAAATGATTAGGAAAAGGGGAAAGAAGAAGCCAAAATATTTTGACTAGTGACGTTTTCCGAGAGACTTCATTTCAGTTTTTTGTTCGATATGATACAAAGTTTTGGGGGAGGATACTTTTAGAAGAGAGAAATGGTACAATTGAATTGGAGAATAGAAGACAAGTTGATGAGAGATTCTAGTACTAGATAGTTGGCACAAAAAGACACACGGAGTACAATTAAAAAAAAATAAATATAAAATGCAATTTTTGAGGAGGCGAATTTTAGGAAGTTAGATTTGAGGGGTGTCGCCAGAAGCTTTGTTTGCGGATGGGTTCAGAGATTGTTTGGCGGTGATAGGGCGTTGACATCTTCAGCTCCGAAGTTTTCAGGTGTCCCGTATTTGCTTTCAACATCAAAACTGCCATATTAGTTCCGATAACGGCATGCTACCCCAAAATCACAAGGTTCCTGAAAGGAAAGAAACGTTTATCATAACTGAAAAAGAGAAACCAGAGAAACCCCCGAAATCAGCAAATTAGCAGAAGTGATATAACAGTACTCCGCGACCGTAAATAAACTGGACACCGGAAATCAATTGGTGGAAATATCCGTGAATTGTCTTCAATGTCCAAGAATAATCAATGGTACTTCGATTGGCAAACTTGATGAAAACCACTACACAGTCATTGACCATTTCACAGGAATGATGTTTGGATACATTCCTCCATCAAGGTCTCCGTGAATTTCAATTCCATTTTTATAATCGCTTTTGGTAATAGTGACGGGTTTTATCACAATCTTCTCACAATGTTGACCTAAGCAAGTGTCGCATTCTTTATGGCCAGCACTGCTCAATTCTTTAATTTTTTTTAGTATCTTTCAGTTTTCAGACGTCGCAATGGATGAAAAAGGGTCCCATCCATCAGAATTGTAGAGAATGAAATTCTCTATCAGAAGAGCCAGAAAACGTGAATTTTGGTCAGAAAATATTTTTCGATACAGAAATACCGATTTTCAGAAACATATGGTTTTCAGCCAACAATTGCAGAGCGTTCTCGAGTACATTCTGTGCAATTTCTGTTCGGAAATGTTTTTTGCCAAAAAAAACTATTCTCATATTTCTGAAGATCTCTTTTCTGTATCAAAAAAGTTATTTTCTGACCGAAATTCGCGTTTTCTGGCATATAAGATAGAGGACTCAATATTTCATTATTCTGATGTTTTTGATCTTTTTTCATCCATTGCGACGTCTGAAAATCTAAAAATACTGCATGTTCAATGCAAAAATAAAGAATTGAATTGAAACGTGAATAAATCGGCTTGCGGGAAACCGTGGATAGACAAAGAAAAGTATCACGTCAACAATAGTTTGTTCTCACCTTTTTTCTACTCCACCCTACTCCACTATCCTATTTTCACTCCACCCTTCAATAATTTGCCCATTCCTCCAGTTTTCAATCAAAATCTCGAACCCGACCAGTTTGAATTCTGCTATCTCGTAACAAATAAAGAGGAGTAGTGTGAGCGATCAAAATCCCTGAATCCATGAATAATGTAATAACTTCAGACGAAAAAGAACTACACAAATGATTCGACTCATTCCATTTGTCGTATGGATCGGAGCGATTCTTGTAAATGGGCATTCAACTGGGAATTTGACTCGCTTCTCACGTGCAACTGATGGTTAGTATCAAAAATAGAATTCAAACCTCTAAAGTTTAATTTTCAGAAGAGTTCACGACTTCCCTGAAACAAATGGAGATGCTGGCTCGTATCACTAATGGGATCTACCTGCAACAAGGTCTGATCAAAGGAACCATTCCGCCTGCTGACCTTGTTTCGGAGCTTCTCAATCTCGAAGCTGGGAAACTCTCCGAAATTCAAAATCTGGAGACCGGAAAGTTGGAAGGAGTCGCTAAGAAAATCGGAGAACTTCCGGGGAAATTGAAAACCGATGATGGTGTTGTGAACATAGAAAAGCGATTGACATTGCTGAAATCCATAATTGATATGTCGAATGGAGTGGCAAGCTTGGCAAAACCAGATGATTCGTTCAAAACGGAAGTGGAAAAATTGAAAGATATTAATGGCATCGAATGGGACCAATTTCGGAGTTATTCTGAAGCTATCGATAGTTTTCTTAGTAATCGAAAAAAGATTGAACAAGGGATTCCGGTGGAAGATACAAAAGCCCACAAGAACGTTTTGCAGCAAGTAAGACAAGCAGCCGATGATTTAAAACTGGATCTGACTCAAAATTATGTAAACCTAAAAACCGATGCAATCACCACAGCCGAAGGAACATTTTTGAATTGGTTTTCAATTCGAAGAAGTATGGTCGAATGGAATAAAAACGATAAAGTGATGAAATACAGTAAGCCGGACGATGACAATAACATAAATGTTATTGGAGAAAACATAAAGAATATGGGAGAGGTGATTGGTGAAGTGAAGAAAGAAAAGTCGAATTTCAATACATTGGAACATGTTTTTGATTCGAGAATTCACAAGAGTGGTAGCAGAGATTTGAAGCACATTCCTGCTTTCTCTGAAGGGCCGTCAGGTATTGGGTTGATTTCTAAAGATTTCGAGAATGGTTGGATACAGTCTGTGGTTGGAAAAGAATATCCGAAGCTAGCTGCTGCTCTGAAAACTCTGGAAACCATTCAAAAACTGACTGAAGACGTGGAAAACTCACTCGGTTCTCCAGCAAAAGACACGCTCAAAAGCATATCTGAAGTTGTGAATAGTATGACTGATGCATCTCAACTGACTGTATCTTTCGAGGATTTGGCTTCCAAGCTGAAAGATGTTCAGACAGAAATTAGTGCTTCAAATATTATTCCTGCCCAGTGGGATACTTACAACACACTAATTGAACACATTTCTTCTCTGTTCGATCAAATTACAGCGGCTGATACCGTGGTAGAAGTATCGAAAGAAACTATAACAGCTGACATGATAAAGAATCTGGATCATATTAGAACTATCACTGATTTTTCTAATAAAGACGATCCGGTAGCATTCGTTGCACGTTTGAAAGACAGTGAAGAATACAAGGAAGTGCTGAAAATACTGGATAGCTTTTCCGATAAGTTGGGCGATACAAAATCTTTGGTATCTGCTCTCAGCACAACAAATAAAAAACCACCAGTCAAAGAGTCTGCTTCTCAAGTCTCACAAAACTTCCAAAAACTGAACAGTTTCGTTACTGATTCGACAACGTTCATGGGTGTGTTGACTGGACTTAGAGGAGTCGGAGAGTTTGAGTCAATCGAACCAGTGATTAAACTGCGTCGAAAACTCAGCCAATTGACTAAAAACAAACAAAATGTTGATTTCCCGTCACTGGTTCAGAACATTGGAAAAATGCAACCAAAACTGAAGACACTTGAGACAGAGATCAATAAGATGAAGGGATTGAAAAGTGAGGGAAGTGATGTTTTGTTGTCTTTGGATGATGCGAAGAAGGACTCGGATACTCTTGGATCGGCGACGCGTGGAATTGTCAGTATGAAACAGATGGCAAAAGATCCAGTTGATATGAAGAAGTTGGGTCTTGCAGTGGCAACGATTGATGTAGAGAGGAAGTCGAGTCGAGTGAAATTGAGTGCTGAAGAAGGAAAAAGTTTGGATGAGTTTAGCCGCTTGGAAGGAGATATTAATACATTGAAATCTTCAATTGGTCAATACATTTTTTCTGTGAAAGCTTCCAACTCCGAGAAACTCTCCGAGCATGCTGATATCTTCGATAAGGCTGCATCTGTCAATGGAATCTCCACAGACTTCAAGACTGCCATCGTCTCAATTGAGAAATTGGCTAATGATCCTTCATCGTCAGCTTCAGATTCTCTTCGTAAAGACATTCCGATTTGGGAAAAACTTGATTCGATCGGTTTGGACTTTGCAAAATATCAGACTGACTTCCAATCTGCGAAGAAATCGTTGAGTTCTCTGGAAACGACATTCGCCAAGTTCCATGGATCAATCGCAATGACCTCATCTCCATCGAATAGTTCTGAAATTGAAACTGACGATACTATTTATTTGTGGTGAGTGACAGAAACTAATATTTCTAGATAATATCTCAATATTTTGCAGGGCTGGTCTCAGAAACATCGGTATCTTCGCTGCTATCATGATAGCTCTTCTTGTCATAGTTCTTGGTGGTGGCCTGACTGTCTTGCACCTGAAACGAAAGCGAGAAATGAAAAGAAAAGGAAAAGCTCGAGGAATTGAAGAGGGTGGCGGTAAGAAGACAAAAGGAAAGAAATCGAAAGGAAAGTGTCACAATCCAGGAGGACCCGAAGAGCAAAATTAAGAAACCTGAAAAGACCAAGAAAAAAGGAGACACGAAGAAGAAGGAAAAGAAGGGGAAAAAGTGAATGAACTCATGGCTACTCGTATTATTGATTGAGTATTAGTATTGGAGAATAAATTAATTTTTGAGATTTCGTTTTGATCTAGTTTGAATTTGAATTCTTTAGTTCCCATAGATACAAAAACATTTACAGGCGGGTATATGCAATTTCAGAGGAAGAGAAATAGGCAATTGTGGAAGTGAATTACAAGGGAAAGACTCACAGGGGGGTCTACAAGTTTTGGGGGGAAAAGTTTTGATACTTTTAGAAGAGAGAAATGGTACAAATGAATTGGAGAATAGAAGACAAGTTGATGAGAGATTCTAGTACTAGATAGTTGGTATATGACAAAGCGACACATGGATTACAGTCGAGCGGTTTTGAACAAATAAATAGAAAATGCAATTTTGAGGAGGCGAATTATAGGAAGTTAGATTTGAGGGGTGTCGCCAGAAGCTTTGTTTGCGGATGGGTTCGGAGATTGTTTGGCGGTGACAGGGCGTTGGTGGGATCTGGAAATTTTAAGGGGTTGAAGAAAACTGAAAATAGCGGTTTCGCTCGTTTTAAACAGCAAAGAAACAACAAAAAAGACAATGTTTCTTTGTTTCTTCTTGTGAGAATTAGTGTGAAGTCTTCAAAAACTTCGTTTTTTTTCTGAATTTTCCAATGTTTCTGTCAAAAATCCAAGACTTTTCGCTGTAAAAACTCCAAAATTCCCATTCTCTCACTTCCACAATGCAACCAAATCATCGACATTCGCCTCTCGGATATCCTCCATTTCAAGCATCATTCGCATCAGAAAAGTCTCCGCTTCAATCGATTTCTTCAATTTCCTCCGTTGTTCCGATCGAATCTCCTCGCGAGCAATGGTTTCGTCGACGGCCAGTGTCATTGCGACAAAATCCTCGATGGTTTCGGTGTTGGCTTTAGCCTGAATTCAACTTTTGATATAAAATGTGCAATTTTCGACAAACTATTCACCATAGCATTATCAATAGCTGACTGTGGTATCTGTCGTGGCGTTTCTCTGACCGTCTGCACATAATTCACCATCATCTCTCGATGATTGTGCATAATTGCTTCCAAAGCCAACATCAGATATTCTCGAAGACACCGGAGCTCATGAGTATCTTTTTGAAGTGTTACCAGCTGAAACTAGCTGGTTTTTAGTAAAATCAATTAATTTTCAGCTCAAAATACTTCTTGATGGCGACTCATATCATTCGATGGGTTTTTAACAAGACAAACTCGTCCATTCGCATCCAAAGTATAGTTTTTATTGTTGATTCTGCTCATTTCTTCGTTAAGAAGATTCTGATGACCTCCGTTACGAGCCAATAGTGACTCCAGCGTCCGTTTACTGCTGGAAATACCATCGGTGGCCTGAAAAGAGATAAATAACTTTTTCGCAGAAAATTTCTAGTCTCACAATCTTCTTATAGCTTTTGTCGAGATTCTGGTTGATCACAAACTTCTCCAAACGCATTATAAGCTGTTGAGAACTGGCGTTGTCGCTCCTGGAACTTTTTGAGCGGTAAAATCAAAATTAGTTTGGCATTTCATACCATTTTACAGCAGGTTTTGGAGGCGTCGGAGGTGGTGGAGGCATTGAAGGTGCTGCTGGCTCCACTGGGTCTACTGGTGCCACCGGGTCTACTGGAGCCACTGCTTCAACTGGATCGACTGGATCGACAGGGTCATCTGGCTTTATTGGATCGAGTAGATCTGCTGCCAACGCCGCATCTATTGGATTGATTTGATCTTCTGGTTCGACTGTTTCGTCTGCATCATCATCGGGTACAATCAGAGATCCGTCATAGGAGATTTCACTCATTTTCAACCCGAAACCCAGGTGAGGAAAGCACAGAAAATCGTTGGAAAGTGATTAGTTTGGCTGCGCTAAACAACACGCGTGGCGGAATTTCGGCGCATCGTTGTTTCCAATTTTTAGAGACAGGGCAAACAACCGCAAACTATCGGAGTTTTGTATGATAAAAAGAGCTGAAAATGAAATAAAAGAAGGAAAAAATAATTTATTTGATGCAATAAAGTATAATATATAAACACGGGGGGGGGGCAGAACTGATAAATTATTGAGATCGATGCAATATTAAAACGTAAGATCATCCTCTCCTTCGGACATCTCTTCTTCGCCGCTGAAATGTTATTTATTACTTTTTTTCAAAACTAGACAAACTCACCCTCCCTCTTCATCATTTTGAGCTGCTCCTTGGCTGCTAGTTCCTTCTCCAGACCTTCTTGCTCTCTCAGCCGCTTTTTCTGCCTCACGTCGATGGACTTTCGAAATCTCCCGGAACAGACGATTTCCTTCCTGACAGATCGATTCATAGGCCATACATTTCGTCGCGAATTCTCCGGCTTTCTCGAAATTATCATTTTTAAAGAAGTGATTTGCCAGAAAAGCGACCGCATAGATAATCTTCTCCTCAGCAGAAGTCACATGCTCATAAACCACAAGAAACACTTCGAAAACTTGTGCAGCTCTATGATTATCCGAATACTTTTCATGCAGTTTCGCCAAATTCCACAGTGCATTTCCTTCAACATCTCCGAATAAATAAGCGCCCGTGAAGCATTTCTCAGCGTCATCGATCCTGTTGAGCTTCGAATAGACCTCTCCAAGAGCCACCAGAAGACGGGAATCATGTGGCTTGCATTTTTGAGCTTCTTGATAATAATACAGCGAATATGCGGGCATTTTCATGATATCATACATCTGACCGAGTCCATACCAACCACGATGATCTGCTGGATCGATTTCTATAGCTCTCCGATAAGAAACACAAGCCGCCGCGTTATTCTTCATCTCCATAAACTCGTGACCAATGAGAACCCAAAGAGCAGCAAATCCGGGATTCAGACGAAGAGCTCGCTGGAAGAACTTGATGGCATGTTCGCTGTCTCGACGCATTGCATGGTAATTCGCCACGATACAGCAGGTTTCCCATCTGAATTTGTGCACTTTGTAAACTTCCATCGCCAACGCCGACAATTGTCTTTGATCATTTCGGATGTAGAGTGAATCGGATAGCAAATGAAGATCTGTCAATCGATATGGATCGATTTTTCGGACGTCTTCGAAATTTGCAATCGCTTGATCGTGATCGTGTCGAGCATTCGAGCAAGCAGCGATCTTCGTAATGATCATTGGAATCCCGGTCATTCCACGTGTCACAAGCTGTTCGGCCTTCTGAATCGCCATCGAGTGTTGATGGAATCGTTGAAGAACAAGCACCATGAACCAGTCACTCATCCAAACCGACTTGATATTAGAACTTGTCACGAAGGTGTCGGCGTCTTCGATGTCACAGATAAGGAGGGATAGGCCTTCCCATGCAAGCCAGTGACGTGGCTCTCTGATGATGACACTTCGGAATGATTTCTCTGCTTCTACTTTGAGTCCGAGTTGAACTTCAAGGAGTCCCATCAAGTATTCGAACCAGACGTCGTCATTTTCTCGGAGGTTTTCGTCAATCATTCTCTGAATTCAAACATGAGGGCAAAACGGCTTACACATTATCCTACCTGATAAAGAGTCGAAAAAGGAGATTTCTCTTCTGCAAAACTCGTTTTTCTCTCAACTCCTTCTGAATCATTCTCCAAATGTTCTTGATAATATGCCAAGAACAAACATCTATAGTACAAAAAGTGATCCGATCGGTTGTCTTTGATAGTTTTCTCCAAGAAATGAGCAGCCCGTCGGAAATCTTTATTTTTAATCAGCGTCCGTGCGAACCTCGATGAATATGAATCCTTCTTCGGCGTGACGTCTTCTCTCTGCGTAGACGATGACGGGGAAGTTATGGAAGACAATGAATCATTAACGAATGGTTTCACATTTGTATGCCAGACTGTTGTCTCGCTTTCCACAAGCCATTCATTCGGAATATACGCCAGAATCTCATTCGTCCACATTTCACCGTCAATGAAGCATCTGGTCGAAGTTTCCTGTTGAAACCATTCGAGTTCTTGAATGAATTCTCGACTGTTGATTTTTCCGCGTTCGATCTAAAAAAACAAATATTTGAAAATTAGGATTTTTAATCGTTTTACCATAGAAATCGATACTCCAGACATTTGAGAAACCTCAAACGGCGACAATTTGGAATTCCTGAACTGTCCGGCAGCAGGGAGAACTCCACTTCGTGCAGCAGCTTGCTGAATCAGTGTCAGCCGGTTTAGCGACCTTTCGATGGGTGTTGAAAACATTTTATCAGCACTCATCTGCAATTTTAAGCAATTCGGTGGAGGTTAAAAAGTCTTTTTTGGCGAAAAAGGTTAAACTTTAGAGCGATATGCAGTTTTCGATCATTTTCAAGAGAAAAAGTTTGAAACAGATTTCAAAAATTAAGTTTCGCGCCCGAAGGTCTCGCAGCGAAACAAGTTTTACTGGGTACTGTACCTCGAGAATTGCTCATTTTTGAGAGAACTTGTTTGAAAGAAACGGAAATTTGTTTGATTTTCGCTGCATCCTTTTCATTTTTTTAACGGAAATTTACAGAAACATCCTTCTCGACTATGACATTAAACCGTGATGCTGATCAGAAAGCATACGAAGTAGTTTCCAATCTCGATTCGTTTCACAAGTTCAACGAGAGATTTTCGCCAATTCTAGACGCTTTTGAGGATGAATTCCATGTATTGTCATGTAATATGTTTGATTATTTTGATACATCAAAGCAGGTTCGATAAAAAGTGTTCCAATTTCCAAAAAATATCGCCTGTTCCTTTTGCAGCCCGAAGAAGAGTTCAACCGAAAAATGGATTGGTGTTACCAACTGAAAAATATAATTTCGAAGCATAATCCCACGTGGCTCTTCAATATTGTGCCAACTGGAAGTACAGTAACAGGTTTGGCCACCAAGAACAGTGATCTCGACGTGGCAATTCATATTCCACAGGCCGCGAGGCTCTTAGATGAGCTTTATCCGCAAATTGTACTAAATGAAGAAGAGAGATTGTGTAAATGGAGAGGGTACACAGAAAACAATTTCAGAAGTTCTAATATATCAAAACTTCCAGAATGCAACTGGAAATCCTTCAAATCGTGCGACTAATCCTCGAAAAAGACGAACAAATCAAGCCACGTGTCAACTGGGAGAAGGGAATTCATCTCGTTCAAGCTCAGATTCAGATTTTGCAAATCGAAACGATTGATGGCATCGAATGTGATATTAGTGTGGTTATGGAACCATTTCTGTCCTCTATGCATAACTCTTTCATGATTCGGCATTTTGTACAGTTAGTAAATACCACTTTGTTAACTATTAAGGAAAATTTTTCATCAAATTTGGTCACAATTAACTGAAAACAGATCTCATTTTCAAAAGTCCTAAAACCTAAATGTTTCAGTATTGATCACCGCTTCGCCACACTATGTGCAGTTGTGAAGAAATGGGCGGCGAGTACCGGAGTCAAAAATCCGAAAGATGGAGGATTCAATAGGTTGCTCATTTAATTTTCAGCTTGGAATTGGAATTCAAAATGAAATTTTCAGCTACGCCCTCGTGATTCTCGTAATCCATTTTCTTCAATGTGGCGCCAACCCACCAATACTTCCTAATCTATCAAAACTGTATAAAGGTAAGGAAATGGAGTGTTTTCATCTTCAAAACTTTATCTTTCAGACGATAATTTCATTGCAACAAACGATAAAAAGTATCCAGAATTGTTGGATTTCGGCGTGCTGCTTCCTAGAGATCTACCGAAAATTTATATGAATCAAGCATCGACTGCTCAGCTTTTTCTCGAATTTGTTCATTATTATTTCGAATTCGATTTTCAAGAAACGTATATTTCGATGAGAGACTCGACAGTCAAGAGTCGGTAATAATTGTTTCTCGTTATTTGGGGGCGGAATTTTTTAATTTTTAAACATCCATTTTGAGCGAAAATTGAGCTTTTACGAAAGAAAACAGCAAAAATCGAAACTCTCCTTAGAAACGAGTCTGCCGTCGTCTCTCCCGACATGTCTTGCCATGAAAAAAAAATTCAAAATATCAACTTTCAGATCCAGATCCCCGAACGAAACCGTCAAAAGCGAAAAACAGAAAGAAGTTTACATTGAAGACCCCTTCGATGCTCATAATCCCGGAAGAACAGTCAGATCTCTGACTAATATCAAAAGAATTTTGAGGTAACTCCAGAAAATTTCAATAAAAATTTGGAATATTTCTTCCAGAGAAACTCTCAACATGTTTATTCCACCAAAAGAACCAACTGGAAGTTTCGAAAACCAGAAACTAAATTTTTTATTTCCCCGCCTGGACGATATTATCAATATGCCATCATCTAGTCATTTCTCGCCTCCTCCTCCGCCTCCAGAAGAGGAAGAACCCAGTGATGTCCCCAGTACTTCAGGAATCCCTCCCGTTTCATTCCGTCGATAATGTTGTAAATAGTGTATTTACAATTGAAAAGAAAACATCTCCTCTCTAAACAACGAACAGAAACATTTATTAACAAGTGAACATATAAAAAAAACCCGGTAAATGACAAAAAAGTAACTATTTTTGAAAAAAAAAATCACATAGAAAAGGCCACTTGCACGTAGTAATATCTCGAAGAATGGAATACCCGAAAAGCTAGAAAATTGGCAAAACATGTTGGGGAAGGGTGGTCTAGACAGCTTGAGAAGTTGGAACATTCACAAACACATCGTCTTCCTCTTCATCGTCGTCATCAGAATTCACACCTAAATTCACAGCGCCATTCGTGGCGTTGTAGTGGGGAAGTGGCGCGTACTCCACACTCGATCCCTTCACTTCATTGGCACACTTCCTACACGCACAGAATCCGCAAGCCGCAATCGATAAAACAGAAATCCAGAACATCCATCCGTATCCGGTGGATGGTTTAGATGTCTCTAGAGCTGGATCCGGTTTGGAGCAGTCTTCTGAAACTTCTATTACTTGAAGAAACTGTCAAAAGTGGGCGGAGTCTCTTACCACACTGCCAGCTCTTTCCGGTTCCTGGAGTACAACACGGTCTACAGTAACCAATAGACCCTTTTCCATATCCAGTCGCACACTTTTCACAACTCATCGGTCCGGGAGCGGTGCACGTTTCACACGCCGAATCACACAAATCGCATTTTCCGATCGCGTTGATATAATATCCATCGCCACAGAGGTCTTTTCGCCAGATGCATTTCGCTTGGACAAGATTTGATTCGTCTGGAAAACGAGGTTATAAGGAGGAGGTATTGACAGAGTAAATGCGCTATGTTGTAGTTCGGTAGAACTCCAACAGAGCGCTTTTTTTTAGTATTAAGGAGAAATAACATTAAAAGTGTAGAAGTAAGGGGAATAAAAATTGGGGATGCATTATCACTCTCATTACCATTTTTGATTTCCTTTTTGAGGTTTGCTGTAATTTTTTAAAGTTTTCATTTTGGTTCAGCCCCTTTAAAGTTTAAAGTAGGCGGGGCTCAAAAAACTCAAAAAGTCTGAAAGAAACGTACAATCAGCGACGAGACCGGGCGGACACGACTCCACACATTTTCCATGATCGTAGTGAGGCATATTGTCAACATCAATGAGGAGAAGACTTCCTGGACACGTTTCGCACACCTGGAAGTGGAATAGATAATTAGGGCCTAATCGGGTAATTAAGGCGATTAGGATTTGACCGTCCTACTGTAGTAGTCAGTGATCGCGCTCTAGTGATAATTCTGGAAGAGCCCAGCACGACATGCTCCTTACAACCGCGCTCTACCGAAACCAAAGAAAATTGTGTGCGAAATTGAGAGACTCAGAGAAAAAGAGACATTTTTCGAGAGGATTTCGGTGGAGCGCAGTTGTAAGAGCAGAGATACCACTTCAAGAATGCCAAATCTGAGCATTCCCTTACCTCGGACTTGGTACAAGTATGACAGTGCGATGAGCACATTTTGCACTTGTCCCCATCCAAATAGTACGTATCATCACATTTCTGAACACATTTGAATCCACTTCCACCCTTGTTTCGGAGTGTTTGAGTGAGATGTTTGCATGCGAAACACGATGTAGCCGAGTTCGATTCAGTGCAACCTGAAAATAGAGGAGATGGGTGGAGGGATTGGTGACCTAGAAACTGCACAAGTTAGGCCACGGTCAGTTTTATGAGTTTCAGCAGAAAAAGTGAACAAAGTCAATGTTTTTGAAGGAATTCTCTCTCATTCTTCAGATCGAAAACCCCGTGAAAACTGGCCCAGCGATTATGAAACGTTGGAAATTGGTGGCCTAACTTTTTCAGTTTCTAGGCCACCAACACCAAAATCCCCCCAATTTTGAGTTTCCTGAAAATCCCCTTGATTTCGAGGCATTTTCAGTAAAGCGAGCAGCGTAAAATGAATTTTGATAAAACTCGCTGGCCTAACTTTCTCCATTCCCCTGCCACCAGCCATCAAACTTCCTCTTACCTCCATTACACTCTGCATGACAATTTCCAGCAGAAGTCAAGTCTGGAAATGAGATTGGCGCCGTCTCCTCAACCTGAAAATGTAACGATCTACCGTATTTTTTTCAAATTTTCAAAGAATTTCAAGAACTTTTTCTCAAATCACAAGTTGAGGACAGTGTAGTGTGTGTGTGTGTCTGCGTCTCTCTTTCTCACTCTCACCTCTCTTCGAAAAAATTCAAAATTTCAGTAGAAAACCGGGGTGGAAATAGTGGTAAGTCATGCCATGGGGGACAATATGAAAAAGCGGGAATAGAAAAAACAGATAATTTTGTCACATATTACAAACGCACAGACACACACACCACGACGTGAACAACCAGATAAAGAGAAAAAAGCATACAAAAAATTACGGTAGATCGTTACGGGACCCTGAAAAGCGTTTCTCACCAGAGATCGGTGGTGGCCGAATTTTTGCGAAAGTTAGGCCACCACCGGTCTCATAACATTCAAAATAAAACACATTCATCTGAAAATTCATATTCTTTGACTAAACCGCAAATTGGCGATGAAAAATGGCAGCAAAAATACAGACAAGAATGATTGAAATATTTGACTGTAAATGGCTGAAAGAAGCGTGCGAACGAGTTGTTTGGCGGCGGCGACGAGAAGAGAAAAAAGAAGAAAAAGAGTTCAATTTGGATGACGTGGATGACGATGACTTGGATTCACGTGAATGTTCCCAATGCCAATGGGAACTCTCTTCTTCTGTCACCTCCCAACTGTCACGATTTCTTTCAACTATTCGGTCAGCCTACAATTAAATGAAAAGACATAAAATAACATAAAAATTTGTGATCTATTAACGCGGCGCGGTTTTTGTAAGTTCGCTCTACCGAATAGTTAGTCCGGTGGAGCGCGTTTACAAAATCCGTGCTACGGTAATCAATGTAAACAGGAAAAAAGGGGAGGAGCAAGACTGGGACTAGAGAAATTGAAAAACGGGGATCAATGGGGAAAATATTGCGGAGAATTGAAGGGAACCTGTAGGAAATTGTGAAAATATTTGGAAAAAGATTTTTTGACATGGAATAAAACTTTTAGGGAAAAGCTCGTTGGATATATCTTGGCGGTGACTTGCGTTCTTGCTGAAATGTTTTCATTTGGATTTCTGGGTTCCCGAGAGAAATTAGAGAAGAAACGAGACTGCCCAGTGGTTTAGAGATGATTGGGTAAGTGCGCTCTATTGACAAAAAGTCTCAACAGAGCGCGCTTTCTCCAAAACAACTAATAAAACAAGTACAGAAATTCCAGAAATTAAACAAATCACAGCAAAGATAAAAATCCAAAAAACAGCAAAAAAAGACAGAGAATTTTCAGAGAAAGACCTCATCGCCACGGCCGATTGATTCCCGGTGTTCCGCCAAACATTTTCATAAAAAACTGATCGAAATAGCCTTTTAACGTGGCTGAAATACCCGATTGATACGATGAGAAAGTCCACGACGAGGGCTCGATTGGCTTTTCTCCTTTCGAGAAATCCACCAGAAGCGTCTCGTTTCCACCATTCTCCGTCGACTAGAATCATGGAAAATGTTGGGATTTTTGGAATTGAAAATTTGTGTTTTTCGAGTTAAAATGGGGGGAAATTCATAGTCGAGCGGAGAAGTGGGGAAGTGAGAAAACTGAGAATTTTCGGAAAAAATTATTCGGGAAATTGTTATTAGCGCGGAAGTTTGGCAATCGCGCTAAAAAGAAATCAACGTCCGGTAGAACGCGATTCCCAAAACCCTTGCCACTCTGATAGATTCATGCTTAGAAACGAAAACCATGCCAAAAATTAGAATCAAACTCATTCTCAGGAAACTTTGTTTTTTTTTTCACAATTTCATTTAGGTTCGCAAGTGCGCTCCGACAGACTTCGGTGGAGCGCGTTTTCAACGGTTCAAGAGAAGAAAAAGGCAAGGAATAACAACAATGGAATTTAGAGCACAAGAAGACCCGTGACGGGGGAAAAATTATGGGATGAAGAAAATGGAATTGAGCAAAAAATGAAATGGAATTGAATCCCGAAATTATGAAAATGACAACCGTAATTCAACGATAAATTAGTGATAAATAAAACATGAAAATAGCTAAAATTGACTAGTAAGAAGATGTAGCAAGTACGCTCTATAGAACATTTCAGAAATTCTCAATAGAGCGCACTTGTCACATTTCAAATAAAACAGAATCCTAATATCTACTGTCGTTCTCCTGAATCTCTCAACGCTCTCTCAATCATTTTTCGCTCCGCCTCCTCCTCTATCGACGCCGCAATCGCTTTTCGCATCTGCTCGTCTTCCGACTCTCCAGATGACGACAACGCCGACATTGCCACGTCTTCCGGAGCGGTTGGAACAGGGGGCGTGGAATCTCGGACACGTTGACGACGACACGCGTAGAGAACGACACTGAGGACGAGTCCAATGACCAGGAATTGAACGACGACGAGAATTGTGGGCATTCCGATCTGCAGGAGGGTGTCAGAGATAACGGGGAGAGAGAAAAGAGAGAAGAGTCCAATAGAGCGCGCATGCATAGGGGAGAACTTTTAAATTTTTTGAATTGACAAGTGGTATAGTGTCGACATAAATACATATATATCATTTAACATTTTCAGACCTGTAAACTCCGCCCACCAACCATGCCAAAAGACAAGAAACGACGACATGAAAACGATGAAAAAGCAAGCGAGAGAGAATCAATTTACATCAATTTTTCTTCTTTTTTCAACGAAATTTTAACAAAAAATACATAGAAAGGGAATGAGGAGGGGGAAATGCTGGAAAGACTGAGAAAATTCACATAAATTCAGAAGGAGATTAATTACAAAAAACGAGAGAGAATACCCATCACCTGGAGGAAAAAGCGGACCGAGAAGAAGTGGAAATGCATTAAATAATTTCAAATTTCAAATACAGATATTTTCAGAAAAAAAAAGAAATTCACCGGGGGAAAAAGGGAATTCTTGAGTGGGAGAAATGTGAAAAGTGAGCACCGGAGATAGAGAGAAAACATAGAAAACGCGGTTGACTGAGAAGTGGGAACCGGGGGAGAAAGAGGAAGGTTTCAGGGCTATGCAAACGCGCTTTAATGGATTTCAGGCGGGAAATTTGAAATTTCAGTGAGAAAAGTGGTCATAATTTGTCTGAAAACTTGTGTGATACCATTTTCGAACATGCTGAGTCTGAAAAACATAGTCTGAAAACGAATGAATCAAGATAATACCTTGTTCAGACTCTTTCAAACCGACTTTCTCAGACTTACAACAAGTTAAAGTACTCAAAACTATCACCATCTTTCCAGCAACTTTTAACTAATTTTCACTGAAAATTCAAATTTCCCGCTCAAAATTCAATAGAGCGCGGTTGCATCACCCTGATAACCTCATTTAAGTAGAGAAGAGTTTGTACTAGAAGAGAGAGAGAGAGAGACATTCCCAGAAAAAAAAACATGAATCAGTTATATAATATATATAGATACAGAAAAGGAGGAGGAGCTGAAAGAACACAACACTAATGCTTGTATCTCCTCCGATGCGGCACCGATGGGGGTTCGTGTTTCCTGATTCGTCTCGACCATACCCATCGCTGGGCCACCGGATCCCATACCCATTGGCCAAATGTCGCCGCAGACTGTTGCTGTTGCTGTTGGAATACGGACTGCGGCTGCGGTCGTTGCGGGACCCATTGCCTCTGCGCCGGTCCCGACGGTATCGGCATTTGGCGTACGCGTGAGAACGCCTGTGGACGTTTCGAGAACGTTCGCTTCTGTAATCACAAACACAACGAGCATGTGGGAAAGAGAGAAAAGATAAATAGGAGTGGGGGGACTGATTCCGTTACAATAGGGTAAAAAGGGACACTAGGGGGATTTCGATTTTTTGTTTCAGATTTTTAGAGACTACTTCTATACATAAAACTATCGAATGGGGTTAGCCTGAAAACAATCTACGTGTTGGTGGTGGTGGGAGATAAATCGAAGTGTAAGTCGGACGAAAGTCAGTAACTGAAAATGAACGGTGAAACGGTGGTGGTGTTGGATAAGAGTTAGATGATTCAACGGAGGGATGAGAATAGAATTGTGGTGCGGGGAGACGGTAGTTCTGCGCATTCAGGGATTCCATACGAGGCTTGTTCTGAAGGAAAATGAAGGAAAGTGTGGGGATAGAGTCAGGAGGCTAGACTAAACTAAGACTATACGTTACTTACTTGAAGACTGGAAAAGTCAGACAGAAACTAGAACTTGTGTTAGGTGTTTGCAACCTATTTATAAAACGAGAAAATCGGGAGAGAAACGAGTCAAAGGTGCGCCAGACAGCCCTTTTTTGGACTTTTGGATTTTCAAAGCGCGTTAAAGGTACCACAAAGATGACCTCCATCGGTTCAAAACTACAGTAATCTCTTTTGATCTCCTAAATTCTCGATAGCCGTATTTTTTAGGGAGCATCCTCAAAATTGCTCTGTATGGAATTATCAGCAAAACTCAACCGAATCCAAGCTCAAATTTATTTTTTAACCCAAAATTTGTGGAAAACCATAAGAAATCCCCACTTGAACTGACAAATTAGTGTTTTCTAGGCCATTATTTTATATAAAATTTGCATTATTCTCTAATCTATAAAGCACAAAAAACCTATAATCTAAACACGTATATCACTACCGTATCCATAACTCGTTTCGGTTGCAAGTGACATTCGAAAGTGATTAGAAGTGAAAAATGAGTGCGAGGGGATGAATTCCGTGAAAGAGACGAACCAAACCATTCAGGAGAGATAGAGAGTGCAGGGGTAAAGAAAAGTGAAAAAGAGAAAAAGCTGAAAATTAAAAATCTACAATTCATAAATTTATTAGAGAAAAAAGGAAACTATTATTGAAACTAATCGGATGGGGGAGATGAGAAGAAAAAGATTCACAGCAATTGACAGAAAAAAGAAAAGAAAAATTGGGTAAGAAAAAGAAAAATGCATTTTTGTAAATTAATTCTCTTTGTTGCAATTCGGACACTGACAAGAGAGAGAGAGTGTGGACACACAAGAGACGCAGACATTTTTGGAAGAGAGACAATGGACAATGGGACAAGGAAATGAGTGAAAAATAGGAAACATTTGACATGAAAAAACTGAAAATCAATGATGGATGAGAATAGTGAAACAATATTTTTTGTATTTTTTGATAATTCATTTTTCAAAACACACACTCACACACTCAGGCAGACACACCATTTTTTTTGAGTTTACATATTTTAGAATCCTAAAATCCTTTTTAAAAAACTGTCACCATCACCCGTAAAGAAGTTTAAAGAAAAAAGAGGGGGGTCCCAGAGAAAAAAGACAAAACACAACACGACACACAGAAAACGAAACAGGAAAGAAGGAGGAGGTTCCTAACCGAATCCCTCGAAAAATGTGCGTACCTGGGAAGTGAGTTGTTGGACACGTGACAGTACACCTTGTGATGTGGCAGGTGTTGCAGAGTATACTGGATCTCCTGGTTGAGCGGGGTCGGCGGTTCCGTAGAGGAGGAGAGTCCAGTCATGGAATGTACCTGGAAATAAATAAGATTATTAGGATGTCAATTAGTGTTTTCGCTCAAAAAATTATATTTTCACTGTAAAAAAAAAGATATATTTGATCTAAAAAATGACATTTTTGATCTAAAAAACGCTATTTTTACTCTTAATGATTACATTTTCCCAGTATTATACTTAGTTTCTGTCATATTTTGTGATGGTCATCTAGGCTGCCTAGAAACTGTTCTTTAAAAAAACCGATCCCCCGGGAACGCTATGATTCTAATTTTGAAGCTTTTATTCAGTTCCTACCAGTAGCAGCGGGATTCGTCGTCACCGATTCAACCATCAGAAGCCAAGTTCCACGTGGATCCTCTCCCCACTGTTGGACCGAAAGGAATGGCCATTTGTGGAATCCGTTGGCATTGAAATCTTGTGGACGTGGCGGGAGAAGGACGGATCGAGTGCCGGACGGTGAGAATAGAGTGAGTTTAAGATCTCCTCGTTTCAGATAACGAACTGTCGCGTGGACTTGAACGTGTTCGAGATAGAGGACGGGCGTTCCGGATTCGCAGCCGTTGACGTCGAGGGTGAAGTTGAGTTGGAATCGACCGACGATTGGGCGGGGACTGAAAAAACGGTATAAATTTCATAAATTTCACTATTTTCTCTATTTTTAGCATCTTCTCCTAGAAAAACTCACTTTGGATTAGCCAGCCTATACTCATAGGTACAAATATGTTGTTCTGGAACAGTCTTCCACGTCTTCGCCATATTGACAAGTGCTCCTCCATCCATGAGTCCATATCCAAACTTGTTGCTCACCATCCTCCCAACTCCATTTCTCGACCATCCCGGATTGTTTTCGAGTGGCTTCCAGTTGGCAGTTCGGAGGACGAGATGTTGCATATCTCTCCATGTCAATTCGGGATTCGCTTCGAGTGCGAGAGCTATTATTCCAGCGGCGAGAGGCGCGGAGGCAGATGTTCCCGTGTGTTTGTCGGTACATCCTCCGGGGACGTCGACAGTCACGATGGCTGGTTGACGGAAGTCTGCGGAACTGTAGGTGGTGGCGATGGATGATGGACACTCTTCGAGGTACCATGGTCTGAAAAGTCGAGTTATGGGGAATAAATTGAGATGTGTATTCCCGGTTTCAAATCGTCTAACTAGGGAAGGTCATGGAGTCAGTGTGGAGTTTTGGGACGTTACCTATGCCATTGGAAAGCTGAGAAACCGCTGATTCCAAATACATATTCAGTTTTTGCCCTCGAGGTATGGTTTTCGAGAAAAATGAGATCAAAAATCTGAAAAATGACAAATTATTACCTTTTTAACACGGGAAAACTTCAAAAAAAGTTTCGGGTGTCAGAAAGATAAAACATGTGTCATTTTTCAGTACTTTGATCTCGTTTTTCTTGAACAACAGACCTCGAGGGCAAAAACTGAATATATTTTTTGAATCAGCGGTTTCTCAGCTTTCTAATGATAAAAACCACGTCCCATAACTCCAAACTGACTTCATAACTTGTTTTCCATTTTTCTCTATCAAAAATCCAAAAACAAACCTATGATTATCATAAGTAGCCGATGAAATCGACAGCGTGTAGACCGAAGTCGTATATCCATCAGCCGAGCACGAATCCTGTCTCGATCCTCCATTTCCACTGGCCCACACGAATATATTTCCCTTTCCTCCTCTTCCATTCTTGATTCCTCGATAGAACGCTTCTCTGGCAAGTGGTCCCGGTCCGTCAAACGTTTTTCCGTCGTCTTCTGGTCCCCACGACGCGGAATAAATGTCGATATGATCTTGATTCAACGAGAGAGACGCCGCTTCTACAGAATCCGAGACAGCTCCGTCGAGCATTCGGACTCCGCCTATTTTCGCTTTGTAGGCGACACCGACTCCACATTGATTGTTTCCAGCGATGGCGGCGACTTCTCCGGCGCATCTCGTTCCGTGTCTGAAAGTTTCTCTTACTTCAGAAGGTTTTCTGTTGGAAACTCACTTATTATCTCCATTATTCTGTGGCGTTGGATCATCATCGTGATCATTGATATCAGTGGAAGCCAATGGATCGTAGTTAGCTGCCAAATCCGGGTGATCTCTCTGTATTCCGTCGTCGAGAATCGATACGGAGACGTTTCGACCGGCGTATCCTTGAACCCAAGCTTGACGAACATTCATATCGTATCCGCCGACAGCTCCACCGTGCTGAAATAGCAGATTTTTGTATAGAAAAGGGGTAGGTATTTCGAAATACAATTTTTTCGTGACTTCTAATAATTTTGTGACTGAAAAAGGGGTTAAACCTTGGATTCCGAATTTTCAAGAAAACGAAATAAATTTGCGAAAATTTTCAAATTTCCATAATTTGTATTGCTTTGCAGTTCAAATTTCTAGTTTGTCATCTTTCTATTTTTCTTGGAATTTCAGTAGTTCTTTTTAAAGTGAAAAAGATCAAACACGGTTAGAAATAGAGCTAAATCAATTATTTCCCAGGTTTTTGCTGCAATTTTCAGAAAATTGACAGAGCATTTTTCAAATTCTTCCAATTTCCGACACAAAAACCTACTAAATACCACTGATCCTTATACAGTGGATCCGGGAACGGGAGTGATGGGATTTCCCTCGGTGACTGTGGTTGCTGTCTCTGTGATCTTCTAGTTCCATCTCTACTCAAAACGGAACGACGGAACGGATTAGCATGTCGAGAGTCGTTATCCAGAAGAATATAATCTCTTTTCACTCTTCTCTTCGGCCTCTGCTCTTCAACCCATTCAACTGCTGGATGTGTATCCAATCTCTCCACAATTGCTCGTTTATGTCGCCGTGTTCGAGTAGTTTCCGAGTGATAAAGGAAGTAATGAGTGTCTAGAAATGGTTCTCCTTTCACATGCATATCATGATCCGCTGCTATCCGGCGAGCCAATTCATCATCTCTTTTGGCTAATCGTATTACTGTATGTATTGGTTCTGCACATATTTCGCCCTTCTTTTCGTCACAAAGCTGAACATTTTCAGTTTTTTTCGAGATTTCAGGAATAAAACCTACGGAATCATGCTCATTAGAAAGTACAACTGAAACCAAAACTGTCAGAATATGCCATCCTATCCGGCCTATCGATATACGCATCACGCGTTTGAGAATAAGTGGGGGTGATCTGAAAACTTGATTTTCTCTTTAATTCTTTGTACTCAAAAGGTCAAAACTTACATGTTCTAATAGTACAAGAAAATCCGTCTTGGCTGTGTGATATGGGGGTGAGTAAAGAAGAACTTTCGACGATTCGCTGGGTGCCCTCTCTTTTTCGGGTTTATTCTGACATCGACCCGAAGCGAACGTCTGAAATTTAAAACCAATTAAACAAATGGATGATTTAGAAACTATAAGAGAAGAAATCACGATTATTGGGAGTGTAGAAGGTGCGCTAAAAAGGGATAAAAGTTGCAAAAACTCAAAAAATGGTGGTTTATGCAAATGCGCTCCACCGCACGGTAATAAAATGAGTCCAAAACTCATTTTTTGGACCGGAAAACTAGTTTCTTCCGATGGAAATACGAGTTAAAAGTGAGTAATTTGTAATTGTGAAATGTTTCGAATACTTTCTCGACCTCGATTTTACTGGTTCAACCTTGAATATCCCCTGTTGTAACCGGTTTTTGTGTAACTTCTTCGAAAAAGCCTCGACGAGAAATTGAATGAAAAAAAGGGCAAGTGTAAAAATGAAGATTTCGAGGAAATTAGCGTAGTAATTGTGAGAAAATCTGTTGGGAAGAGGAAATAGGAGATTTTGATTGACACTTTTTGTTTGTTGCAATTCGATACGGGGCGTGATGAGCTTTTGTTCGATGTAATAGTACGAATATTTTTACAAATATTGTCTATTTTTCAACGAAACGGAGGTCAGAAGGTTCAGAACTCACAGAAAACAAGCGGTGAACGTCGGTGAGATAAATACACTCGAGATGTCTAGAAATAAGTTGAAACAAGCGAAAAAACGATTAAAATGATTGAGGAAATTTGTGTTTCACGCCGAGGAGAGGACCGGGGTCATCGACGATTTCTTCGATTTGGAAAGGGAAGCTTGTGACGAGAAAAGCGAAAAGAAGATGTTTGAAGGCGTGTGAGAAGAGAGAAAGGAACAATGCGAAAAGTGAAATCAGCGCCTCGACGACGACGGCTTCTTCTTTTTCTTCTCAAGAATATGCTATGCTGACTTGTTCGCGAGACTAACAGAAACGGACAGAATAGAGAAGGAATGAGATTGTTCCGCTAGAAGACTGTTTGCCCTATCGAAGTCATTGTCTAGTAGAAAAAGGGTTCATTCGAGAATCGTTCGCTGAAATCGTTCGAAATCTGAACAATTTTCGTGAGAAAATACATTTCTTCTCGAAATATTGCAGAATTTGTAATTCAAAGTGTAAGTTTTTGAGATTTTCGTCGAACTTTGATTGGTTTTTCTCAAAAAAAAAATCAGAATTTTCCACAAACAACCAAACTTCGTCAGTATCGAAAAATAAAATTTCAAACGTTTTGAATTTATCGGTTCAATAGTACTTCTAATCGAACTTTGTGATAATTTTCGAAACATTTCAGAAAATTCCGATGAGATTTCTAAAACTTTAGATTTGAAAATACGGACCAGATTAACGAATTCAATGCGAATTCTCTAATTTTTATCGGTTTTTGCTGGAAATTGAGGTGATTTCCAGATTTAGCGTGTACCAATTTGTCAAATTTCAGAACATTTGAGCGTAAAAAAGATTTGAAATTCAGCCAAACTCCGCCCCAAATCAGAAACAAGTGGAATACAAAAGCGAAAGTGAAAAGACATGAATTCGTCAAAACATTGTTCAAATAGGTAGTAGACATGTAGGTAAAAGGAAAAGGAAGTTATATTCGGTGGGCGGTAAGGCCACTCATCTCAGTCTCTCTTCGGTAACCGAGAGTGCATTCAGACATAGAGAAAACGAGACGTAGAGAGGGAACTACTGGGTGAGAGGAGATCTCTCAAATGAACGGTACACAGTTCGAGGTCAACTTGATCATCAAATGGCGGACACACGCCCGAAAATGGATAGAAGAAGAACAAGAAGGAGGAGAAGAAAAATATTATTAGATAAAAAAGAGAGGCCGAGATTTAAAATGGTAGTCGTAGTATGACTAATCTTCACTTCGCGCTCGCTGAATTTTTAATAGATAGTGAAAAAGAGAACTGGTTTTTTATTTGAGTTGAGAGATTGAAATTGGATTTTTGGTTTTTTTGAGCGATCCGACTCGTTTAACTCGCCAAAGTGTGGGTATTTGAAAACAATTTGTATGTTTTTTGGATGAAATGACGAATAGTTTTCGAAAAGTAACCGCGCTCTATCGAAATAGAGTTACAAAAGAGCGAAGATGATCATTCTATCACAGATCAATTTAATCTCATCAGACAAGCTTCACATTTGATCTACTCAAAGCTGTCAATGATTTATCTCAATACCGATCGACCAATTATGATTTTGATTCTGTGAACATAGGGACAAGGTCAACTGGATTCTAGTGATTGGTGTTTTAGATTGAGATACAGTGCGTCCAATAATGATAGGACCCCCCTAGATTTTGGTGCTCCAGACAGAACCAGTACAGATACAAAAAATCTGTGCTGACCATTCGATTCAGGGTACAAAGAAACCCCAGGGACCATGTTTTCATGATTCGACCACTTTTCTTAAAAGCGTACCACCAAAAAGTCATTTTTTCAGCCGTCCAATAATGATAGGACCACCTCGAAAATCGAATTTTCAGTTGATTTTCAAGAAATATTTTTCTCTGAAAACTTTTTAACTCGATCAAAACATACTATTCCTGTTATTTTTATATGATTCCATTATAGCTTTGTCGTTTTCAACCCCAAACACAAATGTTTACCACCTTCGAATTTTCACTCATCTGAAAAAAACACTGTTTCAGAACTTCGAGACCAGTATCTCTTATCATAGATTACGTATCATTCTGAAACTTTCCGGCAAAGTAAATCAAGTCATTCATGATAAAAATCAACAATGGATTTGCAAAAATATTCACTTTCTGAAAACTTATGCTCAGGATTCTCAAACCCATTTCGACCAAATTCCACTATTTTCAAAAAATGTGTCCGAGACATGGAGGAAGTGTCTAAACTTATTTTCAATGTACTTTAGCACTATTTTCACATTTTTCAAAGTGTTTCTCCAGTCTGATCCGAGAAGTAATCTGTTGGACACATTTTTTGAAAATAGTGGAATTTGGTCGAAATGGGTTTGAGAATCCTGAGCATAAGTTTTCAGAAAGTGAATATTTTTGCAAATCCATTGTTGATTTTTATCATGAATGACTTGATTTACTTTGCCGGAAAGTTTCAGAATGATACGTAATCTATGATAAGAGATACTGGTCTCGAAGTTCTGAAACAGTGTTTTTTTTCAGATGAGTGAAAATTCGAAGGTGGTAAACATTTGTGTTTGGGGTTGAAAACATCAAAGCTATAATGGAATCATATAAAAATAACAGGAATAGTATGTTTTGATCGAGTTAAAAAGTTTTCAGAGAAAAAATATTTCTTGAAAATCAACTGAAAATTCGATTTTCGAGGTGGTCCTATCATTATTGGACGGCTGAAAAAATGACTTTTTGGTGGTACGCTTTTAAGAAAAGTGGTCGAATCATGAAAACATGGTCCCTGGGGTTTCTTTGTACCCTGAATCGAATGGTCAGCACAGATTTTTTGTATCTGTACTGGTTCTGTCTGGAGCACCAAAATCTAGGGGGGTCCTATCATTATTGGACGCACTGTAGTAGAGATTAAAATGTGATGTCATTTTTCTCATTTTTGGAGATCTCGAAAATAAATTTTAGGCGGAAGGAAGGGATACCTGATGATCTGGTAATCACAGTTCAGGGCACCAACCTGTGTATCTCAAAAGCCTGAAGAGATATCGAAAAGTTGAAAACTACGAAAATGATCTACACAAAATTTCACATACTTTCCTAGTGAAAAACATTATGTTATCTCTCAGAATTCAAAAGTTATAGCGATTCTAAAAGAGACAAGTCTTCGATGAGATGAAATTAGTAACTTGCCTTCCAAGTCAAATATCTCAAAAGCAAGAATACCTATTGAAAAGTTGTCAACATCAAAAATGATCTGCATAACTTTTTACAAATTTTATTAATTGACCACTTCTTGATAGCTCTGTCAGGGAGGACGCAGTCCTTCAGCTTTTTTGCGTCTTCTTCTCTCCTCTTCCACCCTCCAGCCACCTCTCTTCCAAACGTCATATCTCGAAAACTACGGTAGCTATCAAAGATCTGTCAACTACAAAAATGTAGAACTAGACTTGATCTACATTTTTCAATAAAAAATTCTAAGATTCAACCTTTTTGGGATACCGAACCGTCCTCTCAAACTTAACCAATCAGTGAAAAGGACCATTCAAAAAAGCGGAAAGTGATCATCTGGTGTTGTTAGAGAATCGAAAGTATATCATGCAAAAGGAAACAGAAAAGTGATAAAATATGCAGTGAATATGACACATACATATGGGTCTCTCTCTTTCTCTAATCTCTCTCAATTTCATGTTGTCTCTGATAAATAACTGATTTGGGAAGAAGAGATGTAAAAGCCCAACAAAACACAACAAATGTTACTGTGAGAGAAGAAAAAGGAACAGATAGATTTGGAAAGTAGTAACAGTTTAGAGATGGAGGGATGGAGAGAGGAAAAAGAAATAGAACCTGTTAGATTCAAATCAGAAAGAGGAATCGGACCGAGACAAGACGAATGAAAGAGGGAATTTGAATAGGGAGAGAAGTTGAGGAATGATGTAATAGGTTGGAAAAGTTTTACCACGAGAGAGAGAGTGATAGAGAGACAGAGGCGCAGAGAAGTCAGACACTCTAGCTTCTCTGCGTCTCTCCGCCTCTAAATCTTGGTGACCCATTTTTGGAGCCGCGTATCTCTAAAACTAGAAGAGATATCAAAAAGTTGTTAACTACAAAACTGATCAGCATAAAATTTTACATATTATAGCAATACTTGCTTTTTGTTAAATTTTCTAGATTTTAAGATATTCACGGTCGAAATTCGAGTAATCGATTAGCAAACAGGGCACAGCTCGAGCATCTGTATCTCAAGATGTGAACATGATACAAAAAAGTTGTCAACTGTTAAAATAATCTACGTAAAATTTTACACATAATTGATTTAAAGACCATCTTTGAATTTCTAATAGTTATTGAGATAATGCGATTAGAAGTAAGCGGACCTAGTTGCACACACGGAAGGAGGCCAATTTGCTTTGTGCGCGTATATCTCAAAAACTTGAGAAGCTATCAAAAAGTTGTCAACTACAAAAATGATCTACGTAAAATTGTACACATTTTACTAGTTGTCAACTTTTTGATATCTTTGCAAACTTACGAGATATTACATTCTTAAGTCTTGTCACTGTCATTAACTAGTGAGAACGGTAGTGCCTTCTTATAACTTTTTCGTTTTCCATCATTACAGAGTATTTACACTAAATTAAATTTTTCTATTCTAAAATCAAAAAAGTTTGTGAAAAAGCGGAAAAAACACAAAAAATCCGTTAGAAAAGATGTCGAAAAGAGGTAAAATAGGTCAAATTTCTTCATGTTCTTATCTACTTTTTCTTCTTTCCTCACACTTTTTTTCTTCTATTTATATACTTTTTTTCCTTGATTCGTTTCATTATTTTTTCATTTCTTATCACAGCTCTTTTTTCCTGTTTTCCCTGTGTTCATTGAGTGGGTTGACACTTGATTTATGACGAATGAACTGATAAACATCACAAGTGTGAGTCATGTTCCGGACAAGAAAAGAAAATATAAACGAAATGAAAAAGAAAGAAAAAAGTGCTGCAGAATTGAGCCAATTACTTGCTTCTTTTCACAAAAAATAAACAAATTGAGGGGAGAGTCGAAGAGAGACACATTAATCACATGTGCAATCCGAGGAAAAATGAGAAGAAGACACACATGGGTTAAGGGGAAAATAGGGGAAATGAGGAGGATGAAGAGGGCATTTTAGGAAGAAAAGAGGGCTGAAAAGCTCAATTTTAGCTCAATTCTTGAGATATAGCATAGGAAATGGATAGGCAATTTTCAAGGGATTGTTGAGAAGTCAGAAGTTATCCTAACTTTTTGAATTTTTTCTGTTTTTATGTACATATGTTATCTTGTATATCAAATTTAGGACTTCATTTCTATAGTTGACAATTTTTCAATAGCTCCGCCCACTTTTGAGATATGCCTTTAAAGATGTGAGCAGAGAGGCTGGGGTGTCGGCGGCGCGCGCACTTTCTTTTCTAGCTACCTGTCGGTGAGGACGCATATATAGGTGAAAGTAAGAACCATGCTTTACAGACTTATATCTCAAAAACTAGGAACGCTATCAAAAAGTTGTCAACTACAAAAATGATACACGTAAAATTTTACATGTTTTGTTAGTGTACAACTTTTAAATAGCTAACGTTTCAAACATTCCTGACTGAAGAGTCTAAACTTTTGATCTACCTCCGTCTTGAGATCTCAGGACCAACTGTTTTCTTTTCTTCAAAATTCTTTGCTCTTTCCCAATTTTTCCCAATTTTTTTTGCAATAAGAGGATATCCTGACGTCAAGCTCATAAAATTTGATTAAATGGATGTACTTGAAAAAGAGGAAAAAGAAAGAAAAAAGAGCCACTTTTTTGATAAATGTTCTAATGGAAAGAAGAGAAAAAGATAGAGAGAAATGGATAAGAAGTGAAAAGGACAAATCACATGAGAAGAAGAAGAAGAAGTGATTTCTGATGAACGGATGTAATGGGTCAAAGGGGGAGATGAAAGATTAAAAGATTCTTTGGTGTTTCTTAGCTTTATCGGATTGATTTGATTAGAAACAACCGCTAAGCTTATAAATCGGTTAATTTTTTTAAGTTTAAAAAGAAATGAACAGATCGAAACAAGAGCTGCCTCGTTTCTCTGCGCCCTCTCTAAAAGCTCAAATTTCAAAAGTGAGCGGAGCAGTAAATTACAAAATTACAGATCAAGACAAAAGCTACATTTTTGTAATTGGTAACTTTTTGATATCTTTCCAGGCTTTTGAGTTACAAGCGCTTGAAGTCGGTCAGCTGAAACGTGTCTCCCTTCTCGGCACCCTTTTTCGAAATTTTTTTAAAAAATTGATAATTAATGAAAAATGTTATGTTAATTATTTTTGTAGTTGACAACTTTTCAGTACCGCTTTTAGTTTTTGAGATATAAGCTTTCAAAAGCATTAACTATTTTTACAGATGTAACTCAGCTTTGACCTGTTATACCTTCCACACGTCAAGAGCTAGCAAAAAACTATAAATTGCAAAATTATAGAACGTAGCATTTTACACATTTTTGCAGTTCACATATTTCAGATTGCTCCTTTCGTTTTTAAGATATACCCCCTTTAAGACAAGGTGCTGAAAATAGAGGCGCAGAGAAGCAAGACAGTCTAGCTTCTCTGCGTATCCTTTTGATACTGTGATCTTCGACTTCGAAGTAACATCAAGTACAAATTGAAATCCGTTACAAAACTAGGGGATTAGCCAAAAAAAGTTTTGTGTGAAAAAGTTTGAACAGGTGGGGGGAGATCTAGCTACATATAGAAGAGGGGGACATCCGGATGGACAGGAGGACAGACAGACATGATCTCAACGCGGTTCTCACCCAATAATCCAAGTCTAAACCCAAATTCCTGATGGTCAAAAAGTTGCATCTCCGCAACCGAATCTCTAAGAAAATATCCATTTCAACTCGAAAAGAAACCTAAAAAGAGAGCTCTAACCATAGGAGAAAACCACGATGATCGTTTTGGTAGTCTCTCGGAGCAGCCGACTGAGTAAATATTTGAGAAAAAACGAGGAACATTTACGGGAGGGGAGTGATTCGGAAATGGGAATTTAGGAGGAAATATTTTAGGAGATTTTGGAAAAAAACATGGATAGGAATAATATTTGATAGATTCCGGAAGTCCTGGAACCTATGATCTACCAAAAAAAAACAGCATGGAAAGTTACACCAAAAAGACATGAAGCTCTTTCGTGAAAAAAAGAGAGAACTGTTTTGCATTTTGAGTCGAAATCACACCAGGTTTTTTGAATAGAACGGTGTATGTTTGGTAAACATTTCTTCTCTATTCTCTATTCAATATTTGATGACGAATTGGGAAGAAATATATTGAATATATTATTGTTCCGGGAGGAGAACAGAGCAGACATTGCAAATTTCGTTCGAATTTTGAAAAAAAAGGAATTCGGGAAACAAAGATTGTCAAATCGCATCGAGTTTATATGATAGATCCTAGAGGTAGATCAAATTTAGATCTTCGTTTTTTTCATTTCGGTAGCTCGTTTAGATTTCGAGATATGCAAGTTGGTAACCTGGAATGAGGAAAATGTCCTTAACATTTGAAGCGCGTATCTCAAAATCTAAAACAGCTATAAAAAAGATGTCAACAGTAAAAATATGTGAAATCTTAGGCTGATTATTTTTATAGTTGATAACTTTTTAATACCGTTTCTAACTTTTGAAATATAAGCTTTGAAAGATAATAACTTTTTTTGCAGATGAAAATGGGTCGCTCAGCTTTGAACTGTTATATCTTCAACACGTTAAAAGCTAGCAATAAATGATAAATTGCAAAATTATAGAACGTAAAATTCTACACATTTTTGCAGTTAACATCTTTTAGATTGCTCTTCTAGTTTTAAAGATACGCCGCCTTTAAGACGAATCGCTGAAAATTGAGGCGCAGAGATGCAAGAGTATCTAGCTTCTCTGCGTCTTATTTTCACAAATTGTGATGTTGGACTTTGAAGTAACATCAAGTACAAATTGAAATCAGAAGAGCTATGAAGAATTTATCAATTAGAAAAATGTTGTTCTAGACATTTTCTAGACATTCGTGCAAAAATATGTGGAGAATAACTCGGCTACTTATTTTATAAGTTGACCGATTGAAACAGTAAGACCACATTGGCAACTGGAGGAATTCAAATAAATGCAATACCAAAAATAAGCACAATCCAAAAGTGGGATCAAAAAGATCTGATATCTCGTTGTGACCAAGAATGGTTTCTGAGTGCAAACATGTTGTCCCCTCCCCCACCATCTCCTACTCCTCCCGGAGACTCGAATATTGTTTGAATTCAAAATGAAATCTGTCAAAAGTCCAGGAACTGTGTCGGTTCTCTTATCCTTTCTCTTTTTCTCTTCCGTTTGTTTTCACACTTTTTGAATAGAAATGTGTGTGTGTGCCTGCCGAGCACAGATTTCAAACAAAGGGGAGGAAAGGAAAAAAGTTAAGAAAATATGTGAAAGATCATGATCAGAAACGGGGATTGAATGTTGCGGATTTCAAGAAAAAATGAGTTCGAAACAGATGTGTCATGACCATTTTTAGCATAGTTAATTATAGCTGACAGTCAAAAATAGGATAAGTTTATGAGGTTGCTGAGAGCCAGATTTTTTTTAAATTATGGTCCTTTTTAGATCAAAACTACAGCTTTATTTTTGTAATTAAAAATTTCTGATAGCGATCCTTGGTTTCCAGACATGTGGCTTCGAAGATGGGTACCTCAGAGCGAGAGTGCTTCAATATTTGGTCTACTATAACTTTTTACTTAGATAAGATATCAAAAAGTTGTCAACTAACAAAATGTGTAAAATTTTCTGTAGATCATTTTTGTAATTGACAACTTTTTGATAGCTGTTATAGGTTTTGAGATATTTCTCTTTGAAGATGAACCTTCGAGACCCAGGGGAGACTTTGATCAAGTTTTCTTTCTTTTGCTGTAACTCCTCAATTAGAAAAGTTATCAAAAAGTGAATAACTGCACAAGTGTAGCTCTAGACGTTATCTATCAATATATTTTAAGATTTTAAGAATCTGAGTTTACTGCACCGGTGTCGGTGTTTCTTTCAGTTAAAAAAAAGAATACTGGAGCTGCACCTGGAGAGAGCAATAGAACAGAAAATCAAGAATCCGCCCTCTCCCTTCTATGTTTTGCATTTCACAAAACAATACAGTAGCTTCTCTTGTTTTCCGAAATAAAAACAAGCGTGTCTAGGCTGTGAAATGAATTGAAAAAACGGAGAGACAATACAAATACAGGCGGGAAGAATTGGATTTGTATTGACTATAAGGTGTTAGAAAACGAAAGAACAACAAAAAAGAAGAAGGGGAATTTAATGGGTAATGTGAGAAGAAGAACACTTTTTCGATTTCAAATGGTTTGTTTTTGTTGGAAAATACTCTGAGCTTGGGCTAAACTTAGAACTGATAATAGAGAGAGAAGGCAGGAAAGGGCGGAGTATTAAGGCGCGACAGGCTGATGGGATTGAGAAATTCTTGGAATATTTTAATAGAAATGTATAGATAAAGTCTTGAGCTTCATTTTTGTGGTAGACAATTTTTTGATAGCTCCGCCCACTTTTGAGATATCCGCCTTTAAAGATGAGCGCAGAGAGGCTGGGGTGTCGGCGGCGCGCGCACTTTCTTTTCTAGCTACCCGTCTTTAAAGACGTATATCTCAATAGGTGAAAGTGCTATTAAAAAGTTGTCAATTGCAATAAAGAAATTTTACATATTTCCTTAGTTAAGATCTTTTAAATACCTTTTATAGTAATAGAGATGAAAATTCTAAAAGATTGGAGGCTGAAACAGGGAGAGGGAGCAGCTAAAAGGTCTATACCTCAAAATATGGAAATTCTATCAAAAAGTTGTCAACTAACAAATGAAAGCCCGTAAAAAGAGCTTTTCAAACAAATGAAATTGAAATAAATCCGACGGCTCCACCACACTTATTCAAAGGTCACAGTCTTACTAGAGTGCCCGTCTAGCTTCAGTGATCACTGTATACAGGAATATTTGATCTATCAAGATAGACAAAGACCAAGATGAACAAGAGTAATAAATGAATCGACTTCCTCCTCCTTCTTCTTCTCTGAAATTCTCTCGGTCACACTGACAAATTATCTGCTTCTCCTACTTCTCCTATTGCCGAACGAACGAACAAGAGAGAAATGAAAAAAAAGAGAAAAGAATTATAAGAAGAATAAGAAGACAATAGCTTCTTGATTCTACTCAATGTGTAAATCTTGACACTGAGACAGAAAACAATGCGGTTGAAGTATTGAGATGAAGGGGGGAGGGCATTGAGGGAGGAGAACTTTTACTTTTACTTGTTTTAAGTATTACACTGATTACTGATTGTAGACTAGAAAAGAATGCTTTTTCGTGGTTTTGCTTGGCGTGTTCTGATGGAATGGAAACCAGTTGATCTTGAAAATCTTGATCAAACGTTGAGAGTCAAGGTCGTCTGACCCTGTTTCAGCTTGCTACATATTAAGAGATAGAGCAAAGAAGTTTACTTGCAAAGAAGTTTACGGCACGCTTCTTACAACCGCGCTCTACCGAAACCAAAGAAATTGTTTGTGAAATTGAGAGACGCAGGAAAAAAGAGACACTTTTCAAGGGCATTTCGGTTGTAAGAACTGTGCCAAAAATCATGAAATTCGGATTCTCAGGCCCAGCGCTTCTAAAAATGGCTCAATGCATCCATTTCCAGTGAATATCAATGATTTGAACTGGAAAAAGATAGAGAATTTTAAGCGAAACTGCTGAAAATACCATAATTCAATTTATTTTCCGTCATTTTCGAATATTTCGAGCAGAAAATCTGGAATTTTTGATCGATTTTTGCTGGTCTAGGCTGAAAATTCACGAAAAACTACCTTAAATTTTGGTTTTTGGCTCGAGAATTTGCACGATAATTTTTTGCTGAAACTTCAAATTTAAGCTAAATTTACGAGTGCATTTATTGGTGAAATCATTTACACGGTTGTATAGATCAAATATAAATCTTTTTTTGGTTCCTTTTTAATGTCGTTTTCAGGTTTTTGAGATTTGAAGCTTTGAAAACAGGTAGCGGAAAATTCAAGAGGGAACAAACGGTTAACTCCGTTATTTTTTGAAGACGCGTATCTCAAAAGTGTGCAAAGCTATCAAAAAGTTGTCAACTGCAAAACTGTGTGAAATCTTGTGTAAATTATTTTTGCAGTTGAACACTTTTTGATAGCTTTTGTAGTTTTATAGATATGTGACTTTAAAGACGGGCTCCATGAAGATTGGAGCTAAAGTGTCTGGTTTCTCTTCTCGCTTCTCTAGCTAAGAAAAATAGAATAGAGAAACAGGAAAAACTTATAAAATGTAAAAATAAAACAAAGGCTCTCGAAAATTCTGAAAGTTGAAAATATTTAATATCGAAAATCTAAAAGCCCCACGACAGCTCAATCAAACAGTCTGCAGTCTGTAGACACCAAGAACAAAAATTTCTGCTCTTAATAAATAACAACAAAACGTTGATTCAGCTGTCATGGAAAACTATCCGTTTGCACCCAGACCTACGCAAAAAAGTTTTGTTTTCCAGACAGCTGTTTGGCGGAAGTTCAAAAATATCCATGAAACAAATAAGAGAAGTACGGTGTAGCTAGAATATTAGGAAGGCTTGGAGGAAGCAAGTGCGTTCTATTGAAACTGAAGAATTTCAGTAGCGCGCGATTGCAGAAGTCGTGAAGAAAATGGAATTTCGCAAAACCGATTAGGAGTTTCCACCTAGCCAACTCTTCGTCTCTCACTCCTCCACACTATTTCTCTCTGATTCTTTTTTTTCGAATCTCGAAAAAGAATCAAAAGCCAAATGAACATGAATGAGGAACAAGTTCTTCTCTCTCGAAAAAGAACAACATTAGCTTTTTGGAAATGAGAGGACTGAAGGAGTAGAGAGAGAGGAATCTAGATTTGGAGATGAAGCAAAAAAACGAAAAAGAAGAGGAAACAACATCGATCATCATTTTCGAAAAAGGAGAAAGTGAGAAGTTTTTCCGAGAGAAAAGGTTTCGGGCATTTTGTGAATATGTACAGTGTTGACCGAAGAACAGTTTAAGATTTCAGGAATTTGGTGTGAAAAATTGGAAGGTATTAGCTCGACACAGTTCTTACAACGAGCGCGGTTGTATGAAGCGTGTCGAGTAAAACTGAACGAAATAAGTTCGATTCCTCCCTTTTATTCATCCAAACATCCAGCTGGATCCATTTTATTAGCGAAACAAAAAGAAAAGAAAAAAGAAAGTAACTGAGGTCACTCGAACACATTGTATATGAGTTCCAGCTGTCAGTGATTCACTTTGAACTTTCTCCCCTGAACAAATGAACAAAAGTACATTTTCTTGACGAGAAAATTGCGATTCTTTGGGAAAGAATCGGTCAGAGATTCTTCTTTTTCGATTTCCACCTATAACTTTGATTTATGGGATGGATGCTGGTGGTAGAGACTGACTGTAGTGAACTATAGTGAATTTAAGTCTGAAAAGGATCTGGTTGTTACAAAAATACTACTGAGATGGCATTGAGTAAGAAAGAGAAAAAACGAGAATTCAGATGACCTCGGAATTTGCAAAAAGGGGAGAGAGGGAGATAGTGAACAGAAAAAAGAAGGTTCCTTGTTTCATTTCTTTCAGAAAAAATAATTACAGCAGATCTCGAAGAAGACGATAAGGTGGATCGATTTATTACAAAATGAATGGAAGTTGAGATAAAAAGTAGAGGAAAAAGGGAGAAAGGAGGTGATGAAAATGGAGTAGTTTAACATTGAGGACTCGCTTTCGCGCCCGCGTCGCAATGGGAGAGATATTCAAATGATTATCTCTGGAGCGCGACTGACCACCGCGGTTTTAAGGGGTGATTACTTTAAAGATGTGTATCTCGACAAATAGAGGAGATACAAAAGTCAATGGTAAAAATGATGAGCGTGAAATTTTGCGTGTTTTGTTAGTTGATAACATTTTGATAGCTACTTTAGTTCTTGAGATAAACGTTTTCAAAGTCAAAGTTCGGTAATTTAGAGAGGGAGAGAGCCACAGAGAGGTGGAGTGCAAAAACTGTCATAACTCAAAAACAAAAAGAGCTAGGGAAAAACTATCAACTGTAAATTTGATCTACATTATATTTTTTATATTTTTGTAGTTGACAACTTTTTGATATCTATCTTGGTTCTTGAGATATGAAAAGTCAAGATACAGTAATTCAGAGAGGAGGAGAGCGGCAGAGAAGCTAGAGTGTTTGACTTCTCTGCGCCCTTCCTCTCTAATTTTTCCGATTAGTATTCAAATACAAAAATAGAGGTCTTGACTTTTTCTATAAAATTTTTTTTAGTCAAACAAAATATGGGTCAGCGTTTAAAAGTTGCTCAATCTGAACTGAAAAGTACAAAAATTGCAGTTCTCCATCATTTTACCGGCTTACACTCTAGATGCCAACATTTTTCTCAAAAACTGCAAAAAAGCTAGATTTCAGCTTCAAATCCTTATTCTCCTATCCTAACTACAGTAGCCATCTCTACTACAGTGGACGCGCTGAAGGTGCGCCAGACTCCACACACAAGCAGTAGAAAACGACTGACACAAAACTCGAAATTCTCTAAATTTAAACCAAAATTCACTTCTACTTGAACAGATTTACGTCACCGATTTGCTTTACCCAACTTCTAATTCGATCATGTTTTTTTTGTTTCAAGTTGTTCAAAGAAAATCTCGAAATTACATCATTTGACGAACTGAAATAGAGGGGAAAAGGTGATTTTCTGTTCTGCGGGAAACGAAACAATGAATTGGAATGGTTTATTAGTTGAAGGGGGGATTGAGAGGGCACTGCCGTTTTATGACTGTTTCGTTTTTTATGGAGATGGTTGAGTGGGTGGTTAGTACGTGGTAAAAAAGAAGAGAACTAACCAGAAAAGGTAGATCACAAAGAGTTCAAGATTTTTAAATAGAGAGGGAAGGGCGCAGAACGCTTCTTTGCCGCTCTCCTCTTCTCTGAATTACAGTAACTTAAATTTTGAAGACGCCTATCTCAAGAACCAAGATAGATTTCAAAAAGTTGTCAACTACAAAAATTGTCAAAATATTATGTATATCAAATTCATAGTTGACAGTTTTTACCTAACTCTCTTTGCTTGTGAGATATGAATGTATTTTGCACCCCACCTTTCTGTTTCTCTCTCCCTCTTTGAATTACAGTATCTTGATTTTGGAAGCGTATATCTCAAGAACTGAAACATCTATCAAAAAGTGATCAACTACAAAAATATGCAAAATTTTATGTAGATCATTTTAACAGTTGACAGGTTTTTTGTATCGTTTTCCCTCCATGAGATATAGACGCTCGAAACACATTTCACAAGTGTCATGTTTGCTTTTCGCTTACCCAACCTCCAATTTCAATAGCCACAAACTGTTAAATTTAATGAAAATGATAAAAGATAAGGAAGTGATAAAGGGGAGAGGAATGTAAAATAAAAGAGGAAAAGCCGAGAGAGAGTGAACTGTCAAGTGGTTTATTCGGTATGAAAGGGTCACTCCCACTACTCACGTTTTTCTGATTCATTTGAGTTGCAAAATGAAAGATATTTTGGAGTTACCGATTAGCTCAGCACCGTTCTTACAACTACGCTCCACCGAAATGCCTTTGAAAAATGTCTCTTTTTCTCTGAATCTCTCAGTTTCGCACAAGATTTTCTTCAGTTTCGGTAGAGCGCGGTAGTAAGAAGCGTGTCGTGCTAATAGATGTAGTTTATATCCTTCTAAATGAGTGTATTTTCGAACGATGAATACATGGAGCTGGGGTGCCTGCAGCGCTTTTCGTCAGCATCGGAAACTACAGTAGCTAACACTTAAGACAGATTTATGCACCTATAGCAACCTCGGAGTCTAGTACAGTAATCCAGAACTACAGTAGGTTCAACAGAAGCTCATTTCCCTTTTACTTCGACTAAACTAAATAGAATTCCAAGTGACCGACTATGAGAAAAAGTTATAAGGTCAATGAAAGTGGTGTGGAAAAGTGAAGAGGAGGGAGAGAGAGTTGCAATAATACTCAAGTGGACAATCGGGGGGAAAGTGAGGATGAACATATTGGAAATGAGAAGAGGAGAGAGGTGGGATGGTCAGTGAACACACTAGTAGACTAGGTTGTTGACACAGAATGAGAGAATGAGTGAGCATGATGCATTTTACAGTGGGAACGAAGAGCGAATTTTGAGTAGTGCAGGGTAGAACTGTATTTTTTCTTTTGTAAAAACGAAGCTCTCGTTTTGTAGTTAACAACTTTTTGATATCTCTTCTGGTTTTCAACACAGCAGGGACTGACGACTCCAGGCAATGATTAGGAGATCTGACTTCACATCACTTTATCTCTGGAACATGTGTAGATATCAAAAAGTTGTCAACTAATAAAATGTCTAAAACTATATACTCATTATTTTTGCAGTTGACAGTTTTTTGATATCTCTCATGCCTTCTGCGATTGATGGTTTATAATAAGACGGATTCCTGAGACAACCGGAGGAAAAATGGTGTTCTACTTGAAGTTCCTTTATATCATTTTGTCGACATTCCACAAGAAAGTTGTCAACTGCAAACTTAATCTACATGAGATTTTACACATTTTATTAGTTAGCAACTTTTTGAAATCTTTGCCAGTTTCTGAGATATACCAGTTTTTATTATGAATTCATTTTTTTCTGTGCATGAGAAGTCCGCGCCGCACTCACGCGGCGGCCACGCCCATTTCTTGCGGCAGTGTTCAAAAATTGAACGCAGCGTTGAAATCGGAGTGGGCGTGGCCGCCGCGTGAGTGCGGCGCGGACTTCTCATGCACAGAAAAAAATGAATTCATAATAGTTGTTTCCTTCTCTCCTCCTCTCTCATATTCAGGTACTACTTGTCCTTAATAATGAATCTTAAGAACTAGAAAAGTTATCAAATAGTCTTCGACTGCAAAATTAAAGATCTACACTACATTGATACGCCCATATAAAAAATTAAGCCATGGGATGCCTCCCAAACTCTTCCAAAGCTTCCCGATTTCCAGCAAAGTTCACAACTTATAAATTTCCCACGACCCATATCTCCTAAGAATAGCGTCCTACAAAAAGTTTTCAACTACAAAAATGATCAACATAACACTTATCAGTTTATCCGTAGAAATTTAAAAAACAGAAATCGTTCAGAATGTCCAGGGAAGCAAGAACGCACCGCCTGTTCAAAAATGAAGTTGGAACTTTTTATTCACGTGACCTCTCCAGAATTCAAAACAATAACAACCAACGTAAAAAACTCCAAATTCTCTGATACCCGAATATTTCCGTAACCCCCTCCCCCCTTATCTCTTCCATCGCTACGTATTCCACGTGGAGGCCGATCAAATGGTGCGATAAAAGTCGATGTAAGCTCGAGAAAATACCAATAAAATCAGTTCTCGTTTGAACATCAACTCTCGACTAACCGTCTTCTCTACTCGCTCTCCCCAAGCACCCCAACCATCAACCAACAATGCAACCAATCAACACTTTCCTTTTGGCCATTCTTCTCATCGCCGCCGCACCAGTTGTCTTCTCCGATGACGTGTAAGTTCTGAAAGCAGAATCCTGTGGAATGGAAAATCAATCAATAATCTTTCAGAGCTGTCACTCCAGCCCCTGCCGACGAGATCGCCGTTCCAAGCGTTGACGAAGCCCTGCCAGCCACTGAAGCCACTGAAGCAACTGAAGCAGAAGTGTCAGCCGAAGCCAAAAAAGAAGAAACCGAAGAGGTCACTGAAGCAGCCGTCGTTGAAGCAACAGAAGCTCCAGAAGTCACAGAGCCAGAAGAAGTCGAAACCGATGCTCCAGAGGCCGTTGTCACCGATGCTACAGAAGCCGTCGTCACCGATGCTCCAGAGGTCGTTGTCACTGAAGCTCCAGAAGCTGTCGTCACCGAGGCCACCGAAGAAGCTACCCCTGAAGCCCCAGTCACTGAAGCTCAAGTTCCAGAAGTTGTCGAGGAAGTGACTTCTCGTCCAGCTTTCACCGAAGAGCCACAAGTCGCTGACGACGAGGACGTTGAATCCGTAACCACCCTTGAGGACCTCTTCAACTCGACCACCAACTCGACTTCTGCCGGTTTCCGTTCTTCTGGAACATTCTTCGTTGCTCCAATTGTCCTCTACGCATTGGTTCAATGATTTTGGATGATAACTAACCATTTTCTTACTAGCCATTCTTACTAACCCATGTGAAATAATAAATTATTCTTGATGTGAACGGTCTTGTTTTGTTGTCGGGTGGGTGCTGCTTTTTAACCATCCCTTTGTCTAGGTTACTACTTTGCATGATTTTTCCTCCCACGGTCTCAGGAATCAGTCTTATAAGCCATGAATCTCAGAAACTATTGGAGATATTAAAAAAACTGTCAACGGCAAAAATAATGAGTATAATTTCAAACATTTTATTAGTTCACAACTTTTTTGATATATGTACACATGTTCCAGAGATAAATTCTGTGAAGTCAGACGCCCTTGCTTCCACATCTCCGCCCGGATTCGTCAGTCATTGACTGCGCATATCTCGAAAACCAGGAAAGATATCAAAAAGTTGTCAACTACAAAAATGAAGCTCTAGTTTCGATCATCTTGATAATTAAAGATTCGCATGAATTTTACTTTTTCCAGATGTCGATTCGTCCTCTACCGTATCCCTTGCAATAGAGAAGCACCCAGTGGTGTCCGTTCATGGCTCTCAAAAGGGATACCAAAAACTTGCCAACTGACAAAGCAAAGTTCACTATTTATAGAATATTACTTCAGTTGGAAAGAACTTTATAGCTTGGATTTCTTTACTGCTTCTCAAGCCGATCCCACCAATCCATGACATGATATTCAAAAAACCCTTCCTTCCCTCCTCTTCCCCTCTCTCCCATTTCCCTATCTGTTGCTGTCTGCCTGTTCCCCCAACTTCTCCTCCCTTCTCGAGCAGAAACCATCAGTATCCAATTACCGACTGGTCTGAGTCTCTTCCAATCCCACACTCTCTCATCACAATGTGTTTATATATAGTGGAGAACAGTAACAACTCATCAGGATAGGGGGAGAAACGATGTAGTCGAAAGTGTGAAAGGTCAAACACAGGTTAACAGACGGCAAGCTGATGGTAAGGTGCGAGGAAACAGGCGGATTAGAGGGGAAGTGGGAGAGAGAGGAGATGATTTCAATCAAGATGATGGGAAAGAGTGATGGGACCCTAATCAAAACTGTCCGAATTAGAACTGGTACAAAACAGAACCGTCTAAACCTAGGTCTAATGACTTTGATATAACCTTTTACCATATTTTAGCCGGTTCTGATTTGGGCGGTTCTGATCCGGACAGATCTTAATCGGGTGGTTCTGATTCGTACCAGTTCTGATTAGGGACGCTCTCCGTTTCTCCTATTCAGATTCCTTTGAAATCAGGAGTGGAATTTCTCCCACAACTCAAGAACCAAAGACGCTAGCACAAAATTTTCCACTGTGAAAATGAAGCTCTCATTTTGATCTACTTAAATCATCTATATTCTAACCAGTTCAACGAATAATCTTCCGATTTCCCACTGAGCCTTACAATTCGATAAGAAACAAGAAAACACGTGAACCACTGATAACTTATCATCAGAAAAACAAAGATCTATTCTTTTTTTCCATTTTCTGTTAATGCTCAATTCGTTGTGAGCAATGATGATTCAAGTGATTATTGACTGGTTATTTGATAGTTCGTTTCCACTGTTTCCCCTGAAATCTCTTTTTAAAATTTCCAGATAAATCCGTATTATTTGGCACACTTCTCCCGATTCTCTTATCACCAGTTGTTGGATTCGATTGTGGTGGAAAGAATAAATTTGGTGAGTAGAATAGCAAGTGAGCTGCACCGCACTCTTGTTATCATAGGAAAGAACAACAAGAAGAAGAAACAAGTGGACACTGAATCAGAGACACCGAAAAAGAAGAAAAAGAAAATGAGTAAAGAGGACACGGGTGATAGTGGAGAGGATAGCGCTCCTATGAAAAAATCTGTGATAAAGAAGTCATCGCCATTCAAAAAGCTCAAAAATAAAAAGGCCAAAGGACCCGCTATCTATAAGGTGAGAGCACTCAAGCATTTGACCGATGTCTGTAATTTTCAGCCTCCACCTCCTCATGAACGTCCGAAGAATCCTGGATTCGAAGCGCCAATTGAGCCAACGGAGGACACAAACACATATCGACAGATAGAAGGATTCCGTGATGCACAGAATTTCGCCTGAACTTTTTGACTGGTTTTCTGAATGAACATGTTTTATATGTAATTTTCAATGTCATCTAAAAAGAACTGAATATTTTCCACACTCCACCGCTGAATCTATAGAGACGTGTGGTGAGGCTCCACCCCTTCACGACAAAAGTACATTTTGAGAAAACGCCGATGATGGACTCGAATCAGAGACTCGGCACGTGTGGATGCAAAACTGCAACCAGCTGAGTAGCAGAGAGTTCTAGTCGTTGGAGAGATAACATATTGAACCTGTAATCAGTTTTATCGTTACAAATTCAGACAGCTTCCAGATGTATTTCCTACTTTCTCAATCATAGTGCAACCTATCCACATATGTTCTCCATTTCCCACACCATCTCCATGTCTCCCTTCCTTACCGGAAGTAAAGATTACGTAACATTTGACAAGGTATCCTTTGGACACTTTAAACTTGACTAAACCTACACTTGACAATCCGTCGAACATGAATATTTACCTCCATTTCAACAAATAAACAGGAAGAAGGGACCATAAACATTCCTAGTGGCAACTGTCTGTCTGTCGAGAGGTAGGTAGATTGGTTATGCAACATTCGGGGAGAGGGTTACGATTACCGATTGGGGTTGGGAGGTGTCAAATGGCTGGAAGAGATGGGAAATGTGGTTTGGAGAGGAAAAAGAAGAAAAGAATTGAAAAAGTTTGAACGGAGACCATCTCTCGGTCTCATTTGAGTGAGCTCATCTTCAAAGGCTCATATCTCAAAAGTGGGCAGACCTATTAAAATGTAACCAACTACAAAAATGTAGCCTTGGTTTTGATCTACAAGATAAAATAAACCAAAAAAAGAGAAATTCACAAAAATTGACCCCAAGCGAGATCGAACCCTGGCACCCATTCTCATTGTGGTGCACCTTGACTAAGGTCTTCTCGGTCAAACTTTTTGCTAAAAATGGAAAATTAGATTTTAAGTAATTTTTAATTTCACAAATGGACTTTTTCCGGTTATTTTGATGTTATATTCGATTTTTACAGTTTTTCCTCAATTTTTTTTCGAATTTACAACTTTAAAGGTACGTATCTCAAAAGTGGGCGGATCTATCTAAAAGTTGTCAACTACAAAAATATTGATTGGGACACTGGCTTTTCAATGAATATAAACTCAAATCACGTTGAGCTACAGTAATCCCGTCAGAAGCATTCAAAGTTGACAACAGTGGATAAAAAGTTAGAGAACTGCACTTTTTCCACAGATAAAATTTTCTCAGGATCGCATGTTATACAAAAATTGTAAACACTTGTTCCGAAAATATCTACAAAAAATAACAATCATACCCGATTCCAATCTGAAAATTACAGATCACAACAAAAAAAACGACCAATGATTTCGAAATTCCCATTATTTTTTTCTTTTTTCGAACAAGGGGGGGGGTCATGAGTCAGGAGACCTCTTCAATATGTCATAGAAGTCATAACCGCTTTTTTCAGGAATTTTCGAAAAGAGAAGCCTTGCCACCGGAGTAATATCGGATAGCAACTTGAACAGAAACCCGTCTAAGGCGCGCCAGACTCCATCTGAGACCCCTTGAAATTGATTTTAAACTCCCGACCATTCTCCACACTTCTTCTTCCAGGAATCCATTAACTCCTCATCTATACATATTTCCTCTCCCTAAAACCAACCAATCCAACCAGATGTGTGCCTCCCGTCCTTCTTCCATTCGTGTCCCATCCCAACTCTTCTTCGTCTTCAACTCCCCCCAAAAAATTGTTTATATTATAGTCATTCTATCGTCCTCCTCCTCTTCCTCCTGTTTTCCCCATCCATAAGCCACCACTTCTGCTCTCGTCTCAAAACTACCGTACCCCTCTAGCAGTGGAGGGGGGCGGAGTCTCATTTATGCAACGAGTCGTCAATGAAGCAACTCAATCCCCCTTCTCCCCCATTACTCTTTCTCTGAATACATGGGGTCATCATCATTAGTGGAATCTTGATGGGTTCCATATTCTTAACTTTTTTCTTCTAATTTTCTCCAATTTATTTTTCGTGTTCAACTAATTTCCTTGATTCCAGGTCACCAAAACTCTATCAATTTCCTCTCTCCGTAACTGCTGCCTCCTCGGGTATTATGGAACGGTAAGTCATGCTGTTTTCTGATGATTACGTAATAGGGTAACAGGTATCGAGATCAAATTTGATATAGAGAATGAGCACAGTGGGATATCTGGGAAGGGATACTGGTCTAGTCGTAATCTAGTCACATGTTATCCGGCAGTGTGGAAAATGTCAGAGATTATGGAGATAGGCGAGGGGATTTCAAAGTTTTAGATGACTTCTGGACTTTTAAGAAAACGAAATAATTGGAAGGCAGTTTTCAGTATTACAGTACTGGTCATAAAGAATGCGACACTTGCAGTTTTTTATTGAAAATGGTCAACTTTGTAATGGTGTCACGATCACAATGATTTGACCATTTTCAACAAAAAACTGCAAGTGTTGCATTCTTTATGACCAGTAATGTAGGTGAAACTTTGGAAATCTTCAAAATTGTCCTGAAATATTGACTCCAAGGTATTTTTAATGAAGATTTGATAGACAGATTTCAAACAAACTTGATTGAGCTGTTAGAGTTTGTTCATGATTCCTGTCTCACTGACACAGATATGAATTTTTGAGTTGAGTCATAACTTTCTTCAAAGTCGGATTTTTCGGTATTGTGACATTTTGAAGTCAAGGATTTGATGTCCTTTAAAAGTTGATTAAATCTGAAATTTCGTTATTTTCTCGCTAGTCTTTTCCCACAGATCGGTTTTCAACTTCTTTCAAACTTCAAATATACCTCTCGACTTTTTCTTTTAAATTATGAAATTGGAAACATCAAAAATCGACCGTACTTCAAATAGGCAAGAATTTAATATTTATCATATTGTGAAAAGATGAAAGGCACTGCTTTTGCAACATTTATCATTGTCGAATTCTCTTTTGGAGAAATAATGTGAGCCTCCGACTCGAATCGTCTTGATACTATTTCTTTTTTATGAAATTCTCAAAATCTGAAATCTCTTCAAACACTGAACTTTATTTTCTAACTTTGGTTTATCTTCCCGAACCTAATTCAATTTTGAAATTCCGTTCGTCAATATCAAAATCTCACTTCTCACTGAAAACTGATCTATTTTGAACAATAGCTTTTCTGATACCCTCTCACCTGAAAGCTCTAATTTCCGCCTCTCTATATAATCTCACTCGACAATTTCCAGCCACTCCCTCTACTCCCTAGCCAACGCTCTGGGTCCATTGAAGCTCGATAATGACTCCTCGACCGCCCAAATTCTTCCAAAAATCAAAACGGAGCAATTCGAGGAGGAAGAAGAGGAAGAAGATAATGAGAATCTAAGTGATGATTATGAAGAAATGAAGGAAGATCAAGATGAGTGTCGATCGAAAAAGAGGAAAGAGAAGCCTCCATATTCTTATATTGCACTCATTGCAATGGCTATTTCGGTAAGGAAATCTGAATCCTCTGGGGCACCTTTGACGCAAAAACTTATTTTCAGAAACGCCCGGATAAGAAGGCGACACTCGCTGAAATCTATAGCTATCTCCAGGAAAACTATGAGTTTTTCCGTGGAACCTACGCGGGATGGAGGAATTCAATCCGTCATAATCTCAGTTTGAATGAGTGTTTCGTGAAGTTGCCCAAGGACACGGGAGAGAGCTATCGGGGACGGAAAGGTCACAAATGGACTATTAGTGACTCTTGTGAATTCATGCTCGAGGAGAACGGATTCCGTCGTCGTCCACGTGGATACAAAGCGAGGAAGAGAACTCATTTCTCCGGTTCCACTGATGGAAATGAGATGACTTCGATTGGAGGAGGAGCGGTGAGTTGAGAGACAGAAAGTCACGTGGGGACACAGAAGTGGGACAAATAGTATCGGAGAGAAGATAAATGACCGTGTCGATGGACATGTGTCACCTAATAGACAAACATTGAGACAAGTAGACAGGGAACCCGAGATTTATTGCTAATTGAACCCCTTACTGATTTGCAAGAAAAAGAGAGTCCTGGGACCATAAAACCCGTTTTACCAATCATTACCGCACCGCCGATTCTCTTTTGAAACAAAATACGACCAGTTCCATAAATTTCTGGTATGGGAAACTCATAATGAACCCATTGTGAATGAAGAGAGAATGAAGACACCACATTTTAGCGCTCAATTGACTTTTATAAACAAATCGAATTCGGGGGTTTTCCAGGTCTACGACTACCCTTGCTCCACCACTGACTACACCGATTCCAATGGATCCTCTATTTCGAATGAGGTGAAAAGTGCTATGATTGGGGATGATTGTGGGGCGACTATCTCTGATCAGTTGGTATCATCCACCACTTCTATCACTTTGCCTCCTTTATCTGGTCCCGATCATTCCCCGATTTATCCAACACCTTCTCCGTATTTTGGATATGGATCTGCTGATTTTCCGATGCAATGGGCTTCACCAACGTAAGTTTCGGCATACTCAATGATTCTTCGAATTGATTATGTTTTCAGATATGACTGGCCGTACTACACGACCCCTCAAATTGGTTTGTGTTCTTCGGACTTCAATGGAATTACTCCATCTCCTACGATCACCCCTCATGTTACTCCTCAAGTGTCGCCATATTTCTACCCACCTGCGGTTATTGGCACATCGAGTTTTATGGATGATTGGCGCTTCGGCGTTTCTTCTTCTTCCATGCCTTCTGGAGTTTATGCGACGTCTTCATCATTTCTTTCGGAATCGTCAGATATTGATGTCACCACTGTTCAGCAACCCTCTGGTTGAGTATATTATTTTTGTTTTATGTTTTCCAAATTTTCTCAAAGTGCTTTTTCTACTTTTCAGTGCCTTAAATACATTATGAATCATTTTTATCAAGAAAACAGTGAACTCTTGAAGAGCTTACAAGAAAGGAAGAGTGGAAGGAAGCGAGTCAAAGTGCCTAGCAATCTACACGCACATGCTATAACTCTGCAAGCGGAAAAACTCATAAATAAAAAGAGCAAATTAATTACTCCACTAGTGAGTTGATTTTCGATGCATTATCAAAGAGAGGGGAAGAGTATTAGAATAGAAATTTGGGGGATCTTTTGTGCTACTACAAATGAAATCATTAGATATCGTTTCTAGATGGTTTGGGTGATAGATGTAGGGGACGAACGGGGTAGTAGAGATCAAACCCCAAATGGGGACGAGACTGATAACAACTTCTGGGATTTCCAAACAAATTTGACTACATATTGGATTTGGGGATAATGAAAATTTGGAAGAGAACGGGGAACAAGATAATAACATAGAAGACAAACCTAGCAAATTCTGTGACAACTGGATGAGGACAGACTGAAACCCGAAGGTGAGCTGAACGTAATCTAACTGAATTTACTAGGAATGTGAATAGTAGCTTAAGAAAACAGAACAAATGACAGATTAGACATTTCCTCCGAATCTTTCACGGCCTTGTGTGGAATTGCGAACGCTGAAAGATGATAAATAAAGTAATTTCTTTCAAAGTATTTCTCTTACCATTGTTGGAGAAGGTATTGGGCGCTGTGAATTTGCGGCTCTGTTCCCTTGATTGTTATAATGCGCTCTGGTTGTCCGGTGCTTGGCTCAAGTGTGATTTGGGCTCCCGACTCCTGACGAATGCGAGCAATTCGTTCTCCTCCGCGTCCGATGATGGTTCCTCCCAAATCAGATGGAATTGTCACCTGAAAAGCCTTTCCTGTCATGTTACGGGCTATAGTAGAAATATATCGAGGGAATAGGTAATCGATAGCTGGGGAATTTCCACTTGATTCTCTACGAAGCTTACCTGAGCAGTAGTAACCGGTCCACCACCGCCTGGTCCGTATCCGTATCCAGCATTAGCTGGAGCACCGAATTGTCCTTGTTGAGGTGCGTAACCTGGCGCATTCATTGCATAACCAGGCATTGGTCCTCCACGGAACTGCTGGAAATCTCCGGATTCAAAAGAACGTGGTCCTCCTCCAGGTGTAATTGCTCCTCCTCCATACGACCGTTGTCCTCCGGCTGGTCCTTGTCCTCCACGTGGTGGAGCTGGTCCACGGTTGTTTTGTGGTCCTCCGGAAGACAGATTTCCAGGAAAACCTCCATACTCGGAAATGTTTGATGGATCGTAATGGAAAGATGGAAGATATGGAGTAGAAGATCCCTTGATTGGAATCTCCTTAAGCTCCTTCATAACTTCTTCAATAATGGCCAAAACGTTCTTCTGTTCTCCGGATGTAATGAGCACACGGTCAGTGGAACCTGGAGCACATCCAGTGAATATCTTCAGACGAGCTGAGCACTTCTCGCGAAGCTCCTTGATTTTTGTTCCATTGCGACCAATGAGAGCTCCGGCATGGGATTGGTGAATGAGCATGCGGACTTCGCAGGGATCACGCTCCGAGAAGTTCTGAAACAAAATTGAAAGTTCTAACACATCGGACAGAACAATATGTTGTGCTAAACGACTATATGCCGCTCAACTATTCACTTACGTCTTCCAAACGAGGGAGAACATCTCTCAAAATGTTGAGGACTGTTTTTTCATCCGCAGTGACAGTGCAAACGCTGAAATGATTATTAAGTTTGATAAACGAACTGAAAAAAGTAAGGGTAATGATGCAATGAATGGGGACCAGAAGAAATGACTGTTTTGTAAATATGAATACAATTAATCGATAAAGTAATATGGGTTCTGATCAATGTGGGACGTGTGACCGGGAAGGAGATTGTGGTGGACTGATGGACTTGGGCTTATTTACCGTTCAGGGGTATTCGAGTCGGGGACTTGGACATGGGCGTTGAACTGAAAATTAAATCGGGGTCAGGAAACGGGTCTCTATCGGGTCATAGTGGCCTGGATCATAAGTGAAGAATCAATAAGGAGCACTTACCTCTGCACGAAGACGTTTGATGTTTTCGCCTCCTTTTCCAATGATTGCTCCAGCTGATTTGCTGCTCACAAGAAGGCGAACTTCAAACTTTCCTTGTTGAATTGCCTCAGTGAATCTGAAAAACAAAAAACTCAGTTAGTCATTAGTAATTTATTGTTTACCCGTCAGTTTTCGGTCTCTTGTGACGACCAGTGCGGTCTGCATCATCATTATCGTGCTCTCGCTTCATAGCCTGGAATGAAAACTAAAATTGGGTGCGGCGAATATGAATTTTAGGACGTGAGAATGAACGGGAGTTTTCCACAGAGGAATTGTATTGCTACACTGGAGACGCAGAGAGCCAGTGCACTCGCGTGCGGTCCGCGAGCGTCGCGCGTACTCCGGGCAAACACATTTGCCGGGTCAATAGTGGTATTGACGTCATTAGAGAGGGAATATGTATGCAAATTCAGCGCAACTCCTAGAATGCTCCATTACCTTTGGGCTGTCCATGCCGACAGCGGCTGCTCCCACTTTGATCATCATGGTTGAAGTTTCCTGCAATTAGCGAACATTTTCTAGAGTAAAGAATGTAAAATGCCATCGGTAAAGAAACAAACTTCGATGAAAATCACACAAAGTAATAGAACAAAGTCAATTCAACCATTTCCTCAACAATTTGAACCGAATTTCTCCGGAAATTCGTTTAAAATAGGCGAAATTCTTGATTTAGGCATAAATAATCTTTATTCATTCATTTTCAATGACGAGAATTGGTAAAAAAGTGGAAAAGGGGGTGGTAAATAATGTAGGAAAAACTAAAATTGTTATAAACAAAAAAAATCCAGCATGACGTTTTAAAGGCGCAAGGGGTTTTCGACAGAGGTTTCGCCACGAATACCGTAATCCTAATGACGCGGTCGTTTAAATCAGAGTTTTTCGTGGCAAGTTTCTTTTTTTGTTTTAGTTTTTCAAGATGAATTTTCACTTTAAAAACAAAAACATTATTATATTTGGAAAAAAAATCACAAAAAGTGTATGATAATTATCGGACAACAACAATTCCTGACGTTCGTGACTGCAATTTCGACACATTCTTCGAGTCTATTCGATGTTTTGAAAATAAATTCTTCCGAAGTGCACTGCTGACAGAAATCATAATAATTGGAGAGCCAATTGCCGAGAAATCAAGTGCCAAGAAACTCAATCCATAGATAGCGCTCGAGGAATCAGTGTGGTGATAGAAAAAGCTGTAGTATATCTGGAAAAATTTCACATTTTAATGGGTTTTTCTTCGTAGAAAAGTACCTGAAATAATGCTTTACAAGTGTAAATTATAGAAATAATGAGAGTAGCATTAGTTATGGACTTTTCAATTTCTTTCGAACGTTTAGGCAATTTGATTAAAGTAATTGTAGTGCAAATGAAGGTAAACAATAGAGCAATTATGATAAAAGCGAGTTGAAACCGAGATTGACTAGCCTGAAATTAATTTCTTAAATTTCCAGCGTTTCCAGATTTTCAGTTTCCCACCCATTGAACTTTCTTCATATAATTCACCCAGAAACCTCCATATGTTGACTGCATATACACCCGTGATATAGCCAAATTCCAGTCAACACTCAGCGGACATAACACAACAAATAAAATGACAAATTTAATATGTTTCCTCCATATGAAATCATGATCAATCGGTAAAATGACACAAGTCATTCGATTCAAGACTAGAAAAGATTGCATGATAGATTTCGAGATGATTGCATGATGACTTGATATCATCACGATTTTGAAGCCAATTAGAGGAGTTGAGAAGTATTCAGAAAGTAGGGGGCAGAGTGGGGTAACATAAATAAAGAATCGGGGGAGAATTCCTTCGACTGTCATTACGGTAGTGTTCTGAATTTTAATAGATTAGTAGATATTTCTGCCACTTAAAATAAAAAAAAACTCACTATCATACAGTCCACTGCAAAGAGCACGAAGAACGAGTTGGTCATGAAAACATCTCTTCTTTTCCATACCAATGTTCTCAAGACCACCAAGTTCAAGGCGATTCCCATTATAAGATAAATAAATTGCACAAAAAACTTTATAATTTCAATTTTTGGATCATAAGAAAAATCACAATCAATGTACATTATAGCAGTATCGGGGTCAGACATCTCGATTTCGAAAAACCAAAAAATCGTTTCAAGAATGAGGAAGTTTGAGCTCGAGGTACCCAAATGGACACGCGAAAACATGAAATAGGGTATAATTATAGTGAATGTCGAAAGGATAAAATTCAAGAAAGCACGTTGTACTCATTCTAAGTGGTAATGGAAACAGGAAAGTTCTGAGAATTGCTTATTTTTATCGGGTTGATCCATGAGAAGACGTTGTCTCGGACAGTTCTTGAGATACACAGCATGACAATAGGGGAACTGGAAATTGTTGATAATGGAGTCGCTACTCACTAGGGAAGGATCCCGAGTCGAGATGGAGTTACAGGTCGAGATATATATCACTAGAACGGAAATTTTGCGCTGATTTCAAATCTGTGTTCTGTTTTTGCAGAACGATCTCGTGAAAAAAGTTATTTGCGTTTTTGTGGCCTCTTAGTGCAAAAATGGGCATTTTCAAGCCTCAAAAAATTAACGTTTTTCTTATTTTTTCAAACTTTTTTGTGTTGTACGTGTATTTTCAATTACTAAGATTTCAATATTTGTGTTGGAACTTCAGAAAATTTTCAGACAAAGTTTTTGTAGATGCGTCATTTTTGAAAATTTAAGAAATTGCAGAAATTTTTTTCTGAAAATACATTCTAGAATATAACTATGCCAAAATCATCTTTACATGCGTATTCATACAAAAAACACAAAAAGTTTGAAAAAAATAAGAAAAACGTTAATTTTTTGAGGCTTGAAAATGCCCATTTTTGCACTAAGAGGCCACAAAAACGCAAATAACTTTTTTCACGAGATCGTTCTGCAAAAACAGAATACAGATTTGAAATCAGCGCAAAATTTCCGTTCTAGTGATATATATCTCGACCTGTAACTCCATCTCGACTCGGGATCCTTCCCTAGTCAGCTAATTAAAAGCTTACCCAACATTCAAAAAGTCATACGCAAATAGAGTAAGGGCGAACACTGAAGTGACCATTGTGTTGAAGGAGAAAAAATTGAATAGGATCTGAAAATTAATGGTTCTAATTTCGCTAATTTATATCCAAGTCTGCGAGCTAAAGTTGTGGAATTCTGTGAAAGTAATACGGTAGCTGCGTCACTTCTTCAAGCTATAGGATGTACCCGTACCATAAAATTGTCAACTACAAAAATATAAAGCGTGAAATTCTACACATTTTGATAAGTAAAAACTTATTGATAGCTATCTCATTTCTAGAAAGACACTCCCGCAAAAAGACAGCATTTGACAGGGAGAGGCAGAAACCCCCCGTTTTGTTTTCAAAGATGTATATCTCAAAATCTGGAAGAGATATCAAAAAGTGACCAATTACAAAAATGTTACTGATGAAATTTCACACATTTTATCAGTTGATTACTTTTTGATAGCTCTTCAAGAAACAGATATGGAGACGCAGAGATGTCAGACTGCCTTACCCGCGCTGTATCTCTCTTCACTCTCTTCATCAAACCCTCATATCTCAAAACCCTGAAAATCCATCAAAAAGTTGTCAACTACAAAAACTTAGAACTAGTTTTGATCTACTCAAAAATTATAGTTTTGACTCACATGAAATACTCCAACCGTTGAAAATGCAGCAGAATTGATAATCGTCACAATTGTTATGGATTTTTCAAGATCTCGAAGTCGTTTTGGTAACAAAATGAGAGTATATAATGTAACAAATGTGCAAATGAAAGTGAATGATAAAGCGATTATGATGAAAATAAGTTGGAATAGAGATTGGGAAGCCTGGAAGTCTTTTGGACATAGATTTTCTTCCCTATTCCCTTACCCATGACACTTTCTTAATATAATTAACCCAAAAACCTCCATAAGTTGGCATCATATAAGCCCTCGAAATCACCAGATTCCAGTCGACACTCAACGGAATCAGAAGGACCAACGGGACGATCCATTGAACATTTTTCATCCACATTCGATTATGGTTTATTGGAAAAAGGACAGAAGTCATTCGATTCAGGACGAGAAGTGATTGAATCACAAATTTACAGATTTTGCAGTGATGGCTCAGGACCATTATGAATTTGAAGAATACGAGAGGAGTTGAGAAATAGTCATTGAGCAATGGACATATCGGAGTGATGTAGATGAATGGGCGGTCGAAAAATATATTGCTGAGAAGGAGAATTAGGCTCTGGAAGAAGAATATGAGATATTAGCTCGACACAGTTCTTACAACTGCGCTCCACCGAAATGCCTTTGAAAAGTGCCTCTTTTTCTCTGAGTCTCTCAATTTCGAACACAATTTTCTTCGGTTTCGGTAGAGCGTGGTTGTAACCCGCGTGTCTTGCTAATATCTTCTAGCGTTTACAATAAAGTGATTACAGTAACCTGGACCTACCACTCCACAATCCATCGAAAAGAATATAAAAAATGAGTTTTGTCTATAGAATTTTCGATTTTTCACCCAAACCGTATAAATAATTGCTGAATTTAAGAATGCACCGATCGAAAGATAGATAAATTGAACTAAATATTTCAAAATTTCAGTTTTTGAATTATACGATTCATCGCATTCAAATAGAATCGGATCCTCGGAATGCGACACATTCGGAACGAAAAACTTGGACATGTTCTGGAAATAAAGAGATTGAATTGGTGTCTTTCTTCACGCTCTCAAAGTAGATCAATATTAAATTGAATACGGATCAAACATAGACATAGATTAAATTTGGGCTCTTTCGTGAAGTGATCAACATCATTTTGTTCTCGAAAAAGTGCTCCGTAGACAGAAAATTAACTTTTGATTTTGGGGAAAAAATTGCTGGTTTGATTCTTTTTTCGGGGAATTTATATACTTATCAAGGAACAAAATGGGATGAGAGAGAGGAGAAGGGAAGACAATGGATATCCGGATAGACACTGACTGATAATTAGAGAAGTCTAAAAAGTCAGACTTTAACGGAATGAAACGTTGTGAATTTCAGAATTCAGAATTTTCTTTCCTTCTATAAATTCTTTAAAATACGGCACATGTTGATAGAAAAGCACAAAAAGCTATCGAAAATAACTCCAGAAATAGCAGAATTTTGAAAAATCCAAATTTACCGAAGTGAAATATCTAGATTTCTCACTGACCAAACATCCCGGAGCTCGCTTTCAGCGGGTTTTGCACCGAATTACAAAATTCTTTAATTGTGAGAATGAACTTTTCGTATCATTATTTATGCCAAAACGCATATATCATAAAACGAAAATATCATTTTGAGTGGACAGCTCAAAAATCACTCTATTTTGCACTAAAAATGAGACGGCTTCGGGGATAAATTACTTTAACGATTGATAACTCTTTACGGAGTACTCGTACATAAAAGTTGTCAACTACAAAAATGAAGATCTACTTTTGTTCTGTATGGTTTATACATAATTTCCTTTTTTGTACAATCAATGATACCGTAACATCCTCTGGTAATTTTCAACTGAAAAATGCCAAATTGTATATCTTACTGTACGGTACTGTATTTGGAATCCCGGAATTTTGTACATGAGATAGAGATTTCAGCTAGGATTCAGCAGGTTCAAGAGTGTTATGATTTCCGCTTTTGTAGGAAGTGTAGATCAAAACTTGGGCTCCAATTTTCTAATTGACAACATTTTTGTAAGAGATCTCCCTAAAATGTTGTGAATCAAGATCTCATAGAAAAAGCGATTCGAGAGAGGAACCACTTTGATGATCGGTAACTTTTCAGGGATTTCTCGTACCTGAAAGGTATCAACTACAAAAGTGAAACTTTAGATTCGATCTACATTTCCAGCAACCTGTGGACTGGTACTGTAGTTTTCATAGATACATGTCTGTTCCCAATTGAAAATAGTAAAAATTCATTTATACAGACAATAGAAATCTCCAATCTATTTACTCTTCTTAATCTGCTTCGGACACGGACAATATTCTCCATCAACTCCTTGTGGTCCCGGCTGTCCGAATCCTCCCGGCACCCCATCGATTCCCTTCTGTCCTTGTGGTCCCTGCGGTCCTGGTGCCCCCGAATCTCCAGGTCCTCCAGCCAAACCAGGTGATCCCTGTCCACCGGGCACTCCAATATCTCCTTCGGCTCCCGGTGGTCCCGGTGGTCCAGGAATTCTTCGTACTCTGACTCCATCTTTTCCTCGATTTCCTGGTTTTCCATCGGTTCCCGGTTCTCCAACAGGTCCTGGTAGTCCTGGTTCTCCTGGATATCCTGGTTGTCCGGGTCTTCCGGGTATTCCATTGATTCCGGGTGCTCCTGTTCTGCCAGGTGGTCCAAAATCTCCACGTGGCCCTGGTGGACCCATTGGTCCCGCTGGGCACTGAGCACAACGTCCCGGGTCGTGACGGAGTACAGAGACATCGTCATCTCCAGATTGACCGGGGACTCCAGGCTCACCATCATCTGAGAAATCAATCGATTAGGAATCCCATTAATCTCAAACTCACATCCATCCTCCCCATCGAATCCAGGTTGTCCTGGTGGTCCTCTACAATTACATCCTCTATTGGCAGTTCTTCCATTGTATGATCCACCTGTTACAGGCAACACTGGTGCTCTTGTTAGGTCTGGAAACAATATCATTAAAGGAAATCAAGTAATACAGTACCGTGCAGTAAGATCTACAATTTGGCCTTATTTAGTTGAAAATGACCCACTTTGAGAGGGTGTTACGGTATCACTAAATGTCCCAAAAACGTAAATTATGTATAAACCATACAGAACAAAGGTAGAGCTTCATTTTTGTAGTTGGCAACTTTTTTGTTTTTCCCTAGAGAGTTATGATCATTTTAAGATAAAAAGGGACAACTTGAGAGAGAAATTACTTTGTCGATATGTAACTTGCTAGGGAGTGTCCGTACAAAAAAACTGTAAACTACAAAAATGAAGCTCTACTTTTGTTCTGTATGGTTCATACCTAGTTTACATTGTGGGTACAATCAGTGATACCGTAATACTCTCTCAAAGTTGGTCATTTTCAACCGAAAATAGCCAAAATGTATATCTTATTGAACGGTGCTGTACAATTTACCGAAACCGAAGAAAATTGGGTGCAAAATTGAGAGATTTAGAGAAAAAGAGGCATTTCTGTGGAGCGCGTTTGTAGGAACTGTGCCGAGCTAATGGAAAAGATGATGAAGCGCGGAACCCGCGAGATGTCGGCTGCTTGATTTTCCTTTAATAGTGACAATTTTCTCAGTAAAGCGGTATTCTTTAAAAACGGGATGGAGGGAATACCTTTTCCGAACTTGGGTAATTAAGAGTTCTTTGAAGAAAACTGAAATTCTCCCCCGTTTCCAATAATTTTTGAATTAGGATTCCCCAAAAGAATCCATTACTTACATGCATGTCTCTTGTGTCTATCAGTCTCTCCAGTTGCCACGAATACCAAATCATCCCAGATTTTCTCTGAGGTTTCCTGAAAAAAAGGATCAATTATATTATTTTTTAAAAGTTTCTCTTTTTACCTGGAAAATCTGTGTCTCCACTATCGCTTCCTCAGCGATTTTCGAAATTTCAGTTTGCCACGTAGCAATTGAAACAAGAAGAATGATACCGGCTGAGAGACAAGCGGCTGATAAGCCGAATGCAACATTATCCCATTTCGAAGAAGAAGAAGACGTCATCTTCTCTTTTTTGAAGAAATGAGATAATGAATGAATCAAAGAGAGAAGAAGAGGTGATAAAGTGTAATCTTTGTGTAATATGGGTGGGTTGAATTAGGTAGAAAACTAGAAAATGGAGAGATGAGGAGGTGAGGAGAAGAGATTACATTAAGCTTAACAAGAAACTTGATAAACGATCAAAGTCACGAGAAATTATTGTTCGAAAATCACAAAAAGATCGGCTTGATGTCAAGAATTGTACAGTTAAAGTAAGAGCATTTTTTGAAATTCAATTTGTTTATTTCATCAAAGTTGGAAGAAAAAGAGTACAAATTTGGCGAAAAAGGAAAAATGTAATGAGGTTTTGCTGTTAGGGAGACCACGAATTGACAAATTTATTATGTTATTACTGCTGTAAACAAGAAACAGCGACACGATTACTCGGATATTCAGACAATCGAAATAAATCTTTTGTGAATTTTCGATACGGAGCATTGAAAATGAGAAGAGATGCAGTGGAGAATATACTGTGAGCTGGGATGGAGAGAATGCAGATGTTGGTTAGACCTGGAATAAGGGTGGCGATGAATAACGGTAATGAATCTCTGTAATTAAGGTACAGTAATCAGTAGAGGCACCTGGAGTACAGAAAAGTATATTCTTCGATTCTTTTGAGTTTTGTTTATATCGGTAGATCAAATCAAGATTTACTTTTTCTGTTTGACAACATATTGATAGTATTTTGAGATTTTGAGAAACATCTTTTAAAATAAAACTGAATTCAAAAAACTGGGAGGAAACTCACTTGTTTTTGCCAATAAACTTATTTAGTGTATCTCAAAAACCACGAGAGCTATAAAGCTGTATATTACAAACATTTTGGACTAGTCAAGAACTATGCGGTGCATAGAAACTTGCAACAATCAAAACCTTATGACATTTTCAAAACTCACCTTGCAAATACTGTCTTGTAATCCTCACATATGTTAGCAACATCAAAGGAAACAATAGCACAGAAATCGGAGAAGCCACCTGAGCCAACGCTGACTTGAAAAATGACTTCTGAATTCTCTTCGTTCGAATTGAAAACGTTTGCATTAATTGAATCTTTCGCAGGTACATTGTGCTATGAATGATAAAGAAAAACAGCTGGACAGCACCGATCAAATTGAGAATTAGAGCGATAGCCGTGTAGATATTTGTGGAATTTCCGAGAGCAAATGCGTGCGGATCGAAATAAAGTTCAGTGGGACATGGTATCTCTTCAAGATATTTCAATTTCATCTGCTCCTGATTCGATAGATCCTCCATGAATATCGGTAGAGAACCGGCACTTCCACAACAGAAATTCAGCATAACAAGAAATACTCGATGAGAATTTCTCAGTTTATAAAATAAATCATTGGGAGGCACCAACTGTCGATGTCTATTCTCGAACATCATCAGAACAGACACCAGAATTCCTCCGTAAATACAACTGACAATGTAGTGTTGATGCTGGTTTTTTATAGAAATGAAACGGAAGAGACCAAGGGAATAACGGACTTGGACAGGGAAAAAATAATACGGAGTAGTGAGGAGAGTATAGCAGATGGTCAGGAGAAGTAGCCTGGAACATGGATGAGTTAGGATACTGTAGTCTTAGGGTACTGTACTTTACATTGTGCTGTTGTTTCCGGTTTTCAATGGAACTGATTAAGAACGCGCACACATTTAAGCCGTTGTATCTCAAAAGTGTGCTGAGCCAGAAAAAGTTGTAAACTACAAAAATGTGTAGAATTTTAAGGGCTACACCTTATAGTTTACCACTTTTTGATTGCTAGACACCCCAAGGAGTTATAGCGTTTAGAAGCTGAGTAGAAAAAGAGCGCTCTCCCCAGTTTGAAGCTCTGTAACTTGCTATCCTGATGTCCTATCAAAAAAATGATCAATTACTAAAATGATCTACGTAAAATTTTGCGCATTTTATTAGTTGGAAAGTTTTTCGTATTTCTGCTAGATTTCAAGAAAAAACAGGTCAAACATTGTATTTCGCCTGAAACATGAGGGAGTTGGGTTACTGTAGTTATTGAGTTGGGTGCTGTACTTCTCATTGTGCTATTCTTTGCGGTTCTCAGTGGAGCTGAATTGGGTTACTGTACCTTTCGACACAGTGCTTTCATTACATATAAGTACTGTATCTTGCAAGTTTACATAGACTATGGTAGTTTGCAGTTCGAAGCGTGACTCTCCCCGATTACGGTGTTTTTCAAGGTACTGTAGTTTCCCTCCTCGAGATTTTTTGCAGTTTATCGTTCAGAGGAGTACGGTAGCTTGTGGTTCGAGTTTCTAAGGAACCTTGTAACTTGAAAACATAGTCTCACACTAATTTTCGTTTAGTAGATCAAAAATTATTCGAACATTATTGTGGAGTAGATTTCCAAATGAAGTATTTTAGGCGGTCAGGTCAACTCTGCATCGATTTTCTTCTAGATAAATCACCCACCAAAAATGCAAATGAAACAGATGAAATTGAAAACTCTCCATATATTTCGGAGTGTGCCAAACGATACAATAAATACCGAACAAGTTGACAGGAATCAGAATAAATGACTCAGAAATTGCAGCTTTTAATAGGAAATCCGGAGATTCTATCAAGTTTTTGTTGGGTGGACAGTAGGTGTAATTGGTGAGATAATATTGGGAAAGAGTTTTAGGTTGAAGGGAGTTCATTGATGGGTTGAGAAAAGGGAAATGGAAAAGAGAGAAGAAAAAGTCAGGTGGGGAGAAGAAGGTAGAGAGAAAGAGGAGGGAGATAAGGTTAGATGGACTTCTCGAGGAGAGAAATTGACTCATTTGTTCACGGTTTAGTGGTTTCAGCAAAGAAAATAAGAAAATGTTTGAAAACGGTTGTCTGGTGTCTATGGTTCCTTAGCCGAGTCGTATCATCCCGACGTTCCGCTTCTATTGACATTTTAAAAGTAAACTCAGCACTGTCAATGTGAATTTCCGGAACCAAAAACAATTTTTTTTATCTTGCTCACGAATCCGGACCTTTCGTAATCAGACATTTCGAGACCGGACGTTTTGAAAAGCTTTCGAGATGTCCGGTTTCGAAATGCTCGGTTTCGTGAGCAAGACGAATCATCATATTTACCGGTGAATTACCGGCAAAGTGATTTTCGGTAAGCACAAACTGAACACGATTTCCTACAATAGAGAAATTTCGTGGCGTTATAAAAACATCCGGATTCCTGATCTTTAACTTCTGGTTCAACAATTTGAGAGACTCTAAATCAAGACGCTGCAACATTTTATCCTTTTGGAATAGCGAGACCCTCAGAATCGCTATTTTCTACTTCCTCTATTTTCTATTTTCAACACCTCTTTCCTTTCTCAACGTCATTTCCAGTTCAACCAGACATCAGTTCATGTGCATTATGCGAAAAGTCATTTGATGTTGTCCTCACTTCCAAATATGTTTTCAGACAAAGTCGAAATTTTATAATGAGGTTAATAAGAGACAAAATAATTTTATTAAAACTCGAAAAGTTTGACTAGAGATCGAGGGATACCGTATCAAACACTTGAAATAGCTGCAACTCGACTACTCGAGACCTCTGGGAATGTTCTCGATACCAAGAGTTGCTTCATAAAATTTCGATATGGAGCGTTGAAAATAAGAAGAGATGCAGTTGAGAGGACACTGTTGGCTGGGATGAAAAGGATGCAGATGTTGATGAGACCTGAAAATATTCTCTTGCTGTTGTCCGGGCACATAATTTTGAGAGAGCACGTCTCAAAAACTAGAACAGCTATCAAAAGTTTGTCAACTACAAAAAATACCACAATTCACTAATAAAAACTATTTTTATATCTCAACGGTTATATTGTGTTTACATTTATTGTATATCGGCAAGTGGTGAGAGAAGAAGACGCAGAGAAGCTAGAGTGTCTTGTTGTCTGCGCCTCCTTTTGCGCCAAAGCACGTATCTCAAAAGTGTGCAAAGCTATCAAAAAGTTGTTAACTAAAAAATAATCTACATAACATTTGCTATATTTTTGTAGTTTACAACTTTTTGATAGCTCTGCCCACTTTTGAGATATGCGCCTTTAAAGATAGCGCGGAGACTCGCGAGGGTGTTCCACTGCTGCAACCTTTACAAGCGCGTATCTCAAAAGTGGGCGGAGCTATCAAAAAGTTGTCAACTACAAAAATGTACCTCTAGACTTGTTCTATAACAACTTGAAACCTCACCTTGCAAATACGCTCCAGTAGAATACACGTAAGCCAATAGAAATATGGGAACAACTAACACAAAAATGGGAGCAGATGCCTGAGCAACAGCAGCCTTGAAGAAAGCCTTCTGTAGTTGTTTGGTCCTGGCAGAGAATGTAGTAATCAGTTGACTTTTTCGTAGATACATATAACTGTGAACAACGAGAAAAATGATCTCAATAGCTATGAGCATATTGGATGAATATGCCAAAGTACTCCAGATATCTGCTTTTTTGACAACTGCGAATGAACAGGAATCGAAATATAAATTGATTGGACACGGAAGAACTTCGAGATATTTCAATTTCAGAAGTTCTTGAGATTCGTCTTGCATTATTACTGGCATCGAGTTGGTTAGACCAGCAGAGAAATTCAGAATTCCAATCAGAATCCGATGGAAATTATTGATCCGATAAAAGATATCAGTGGAAGGAACCAAATTTTTATGTCGATTCTCGAATAGAGCTATCACTGAAGTAGCGATTCCACTGTATACAAAGTGGACAATACACATTTGATACTGAGAACTGATATTCAGATAATGGAGTAATCCAATTGAACAACGCACTTGTGCAGGATAGAATTGGAATGGAGTGGTGAGGAGGGAGTAGAATACAGTTAGCATTAGGAACCTGGACAAAGTAAAATGTATTTTTAATAAGTTTTTCAGGATTTATTTGAATCCGAACTGGTGAAATCGTGGTGTGCCTTCTCATGGTATGTCAGAGTAGAAAATAGTTTCAATCGCGCTCTACTAGACTAAGCCGAAAGTTCAAATTTACATTAAACATATTAGCTCGACACAGTTCTTACAACTGCGCTCCACCGATATACCCTTGAAAAGTGTCTATTTTTCTTTGAGTCTCTCAATTTTGCTTTCAATTTTCTTCCGGTAGAGCGCGGTTGTAAGAAGTGTGTCTTCCTAATAAATTATTTTTTTGAAATAAGAAGAGTGCGCCAAAGCGCAATTCCTCAACAGATAAGATCCTATTACAGTAGCTTTTTTCGAGCTTTTCAAATCTCTTTATGTTCGATAGAGCGCGATTGCATTCTTCACAATTTCGAAATTTCGGTTACAGAGCCATAAAACCCAGAACAATGGTGATCGGGACCAATGGAACTTTTCGAAGGCCCGTCTTCAAAAAAAAGTAACAATTTTGACTTTTTTTTCAATTTTTCATCGAAATTTTGGACATTTTTATGACTTTTCAGAATTTCTTCTATTTCACACTTTTTTTCTGAACTTTTTCTCGTCTCCCCGCCCTCCAATCTCGCCCATCCTTACCAAAACTGTAAATGGAATAAATGCCACTGAAACTCTTTCATATACTTTGGAGAATGGAAAACAATACAATAGAAGCCGAATATATTTATTGGTAGAATCAGAATGAATTCAGTTTTTGAGCTGACTGAGAGGAATTCAGGTGTGGAAAGAATGGAGAAGGATTGAGAACATTTAGTGTAATTAGTGAGAAAATAGTCTTGCAGAGTTGATATTTGGGGAGAAGGCATTATTATGAGAAAAAGAGCCAAGGAATCACAAGAAAAAAGCAAAAAATAAGAAGTTTTGACACTGATTAGTCACATTTTTTATGCTTGAACGGAGATATTTCTAGTTTGGCAAGACGAAAAGAAAATAACTTTTTGGTAACATTGTATAATAATATTTCTGAAAATCCGATGGAGCACTGTTGCTGACTAGTCAAACACTTGATGCAACTGCCACCCGATTATTTGAGATTTCCATCAACGCAGGCACTTGAATGAGTCCTTTTATGAATTTACGGTAGGCTGCATTGAAGTAAAGAAGAGAAATTGTGGAGAAGGCACTGTTGGCTGGGATGAATAAGACACAGATGTTGATTAAGCCTGGAATAATATTCATATTATAGGAAGTCTTGTGGCAGGAAATTCGGAAATGTATTTTGAGGGAGAGCCTTTTCTCGGAAAGTTATGGGAACCAGAAATAGTCCAATAGCTTTGAAATTTAGTGTTTTTGGTAGATCTAATTTAGAACTTCATCTTTGTAGTTGACAACTATTTGATAGCTTTTCATGTTATCGAGATATGCAAGACCAAAGTTGAGGAAGAAGACGCAGACAGAAATTGGACACCCTAGCTTCAAAGATGCGTATCTCAAAAACTAAAAATGCTAGAAAAAAGTTATTAACAGTGAAAATATAGAAAATTTTGTGTTGATTGTTTTTATAATTGACAGCTTTTTGATAGCTCTGCTAGATTTTGAGATATGCGTCTATAAAGGTTAGCGATTGGAAGCAGAAGTGGAAGAAGTTAAAATGTCTGACTTCTCTGCTCCCTCTCTCCCTCCACTTTCTTTTTTTCCAATAATGTTTGGACATAAACTAAATTTCGTATATTTTTGTTATAATAATTCAGACATTTTCATTTGAAAAGTGAGAGACGCAGAGAAGTCAGACGCCCTCGCTTCTCTGCGTCTCACACTCTCGCTCTCGAAAGCTATCATCTTTATAGGCGCATATCTCAAGAACCAAATGACGTATCAAAAAGTTGTCAACTACAAAAATGTGTAAAATTTTATGTAGATCATTTTTGCTGTGAACAGCTTTTTGATAAGACTTTTAGTTTTTGAAACATGAACATTTTTCCCTCGTCGGTAAGGTCAGTGGTCCAAACTTTGACCTTTTTCTCGAAAACCAGGCCTCGGTCACACGGAGGCCTTCTCTAGTAAGTACAGTAGTCTCTCGGAGTCTCGCTCTTTTCTATTTTTTCGGATTTGGTGTCGTGGATTCTGGTTTCTTGACTCTAGATTTTGTGTTTCGTAAATTTTGAATTCTGAACCTCCGTTGCCCAAGATCTGTTTTTCACGCCTACATACTATTCCATGTCATTATCCCCACTCCCTGTCTACCTCCATCACCTACTCACCTTGCAAATTAGCTGACGTCGCCAAAAGGTAAAACAGCATAATAAATGGAACAAAAAGTACAACTAACGGAGCTGCGACTTGAGCAATTGCAGCTTTGAAAAAAGCGACTTGCAGACGTTTCGTCCTCACTGAGAACGTGTCAACCAACTGACTTTTTCGGAGACAAAAAAAGCAGTGAGTTATGAAAAATGCGATTTCCAGAGTGATCAAAACATTAGTTGAGTATGCCAACAGACTCCATCCAGTGATTCTTTTCGATTGAGCAAATGAGCAAGCGTCGAAATATAAATCCATTGGACACGGCAACACTTCCAGATATTTCAATTTTAGAAACTCTTGTGTTTCTTCTTGTAAAACCACTGGAATCGTGTTGGTTACCCCTACTGAGAAGTTCAAAATTCCCAAAAGAATCCGAGGACTTTTATGGATTCTATAAGAGAAATCAGTAGTCGGCGCCAAATGTCTATGTCGATTTTCGAAGAGAAGGACGACTGAAGACACGATTCCAGCATAGACGAAATGGACAACGATGACTTGGAATAGGGGACCGACTCCTCTCTCACGAAGGAATCCGATGGAACAACGGACTTGTGCAGGGAAAAAATGGATAGGGGTAGTGAGGATTGAGTAGAATATCGAGAGGAGAAGGAACCTGGAAATTAAAGAATTTAAAGAAATTTCGGTTGAAATTGTTGGTTTGGGGTTGAAAACAAGTGCGCCCTATTGCTAAGTCATTTTCGCATTATAGCGCACTTTCTATTAACTCGGCATTGTTTTTACAACTGCGCTCCACCGAAATGCCCTCGAAAAATGTCTCTTTTTCAACGTACTCAGCAGTTATCAAAAAATCATTTGTCTCTGCTTCACTCAATTTCCTTCGTTTTTCACGAGTTTCGGTAGAGCGCACTTGGGAGTACCGTGTCGCACGAATACAAATTAGCACATCATGCTTCTTACACTCTCTACCGAAAACCGAAGAAAATTATGTGCGAAATTGAGAGATTCAGAGAAAAAGAGGTGTTTTTCAAGGGGATTTCGGTGGAGCAGAGTTGTAAGAACTGTGACAAGCTGTTAGCTTGCTAACAACATTTTTTCAAAGACATTAGCTGAGTGAAGACTCAGTCTGGGACCTGTTCTAGCGTTGCTCCAATATCCCACAAACTAGAAAACGTGCACTTACCAAAACTGTAAATGGAATAAATGCCATTTAAACTCCTTCATATACTTCGTTGACTTGAACAGAATACAATAAAAACCAAACATATTTATAGGGAGAATCACTAAGAACTCCAATTTCATCCCGATTAGCAGAAAGTCTTGAGAAGCGAAAACAGAGAAAGTCTCTGTACATTTCGAGTAATTCGTTGCATAGTACTCGGCAAGAGTTGTCGGTTTTAAAAAAGACATTTAGACAGAAACAAAATGAAACAAAATGAGAAATAAGAGAAGGGAAAAAGGTAAGTTTTCCCACGACATCAGACCAGACACGACTTTCATGCATCATGAGTTTAACTATTCTCTTGCAGAGATCTTTGACTAATGTCTTGAACATTTCTGCTTCATTTTGGTTTATGAAGTGGAAAAGATGGGGGCTGAGTAATTTGCAAGATTCAATAAGAGAGGGAAATCCCTTTTATATCAAATTTATGATTTTATATTTAGGTAGAATTCAGATCTATATTTTTGCAGATGACAGCTTTCTGATAGCTTTCCTAGGTTTTGAGATATGTGCCTTTAAAGATGGAGATGAAGAGATGCAGAGAAACGAGAGCGGCGGACTTCTCTGCGCACTCCCTTCCCTCGTCACTTACTGTGAAGGATCTTGATTTGATCTACTCAAAAAATATTTTTGAGAAATTCCGAAAATCCCCTCAAACTCGCATGAAAAACTCCGACAGTTAATAATGTATCAGAATTGATAATCGCTACAATTGTTATAGATTTTTCAAGATCTCGAAGCCGTTTTGGTAACAAAATGAGAGTATATAAAGTAACAAGTCAGTTTACAGTGTTTTTGAACAAGAAACCACCTAAAAACTTTAATAGTTTATTAATTTAAAACAAAAAATCCCACATCAAAAATTAATCAAAAACTAGAAACAATAGCCACTCTGCTAGTGGAGTTGTCCTGTCCTATTCCAAGTATCTTTTTCACAAAATTTCGATATGGAACATTGAAAATGATTACAGCAAATGTTGAGAATACACTATGAGATGGGATGAATAGGATGCAGATGTTGATGAGTCCTGGAACAGTAACTTCGATTGAGATTATCTTACTAGTACTTTCTTCCAATGGCACCAAAGATCAAAGTCAGAAAATATCAAAGTTTAATTCCCACAAAAGAAGTTTATAAACAAAAAAAAATGAAATCACGTTTTCAGATAATTCCCAGAAAGAATGTGGGAAAACAAAACTTGTTTTGAAATTGTACTTTTTTGAAAAAGACTAGGCTGTGGACATGTTTGAATAAACTAATTAAAACTTTACATTACGAATTGGGATTACTGTAGCTACGTAACGGAAGAAAGTTTCCACGAATACCGTAAAACCTCTAAACCTAGCGAAGCCTGTTCGAAGCGATATATCTCTGTTCCCAAAGGAGATATAAAAAAGCTGCTAACTGACAAAATATAGCTTAATATTTATAGACTATTTTTTCAGTTGAAAACATTTTGATATCTTTAAAGACAGCTGAGATAGGATGCTCCAAAGTCTAGCTCCCTCTATTACAGGTTTTAAGGTAGCTACAGTAAAGCACCTCTTGTCATATACAGTGTTCGACGATTTCAGAAGCGCCGAACGCGCCCCAGCCTCCTTCTACCTGTACCTACCTGGTAAATACTGCCTTGTCCCCAAGATATACATCAATAGAACAAATGGAATTATTAGAACCGAAATCGGAGAGGCCACCTGTGCAATTCCTGCTCGGAAAAACGCCTTTTGTAATTTCTTCGTCCGTTTTGAGAAGCTATTAACATTCTGACTTTTCCGAAGATACATAAAACTGTGAATAATGAAAAATATAACTTGCACTGGAATCAAAAGACTAGCGATTAGGAATCCAGCATTCCAGAAAGATGGGTTTCTCTCGAATGCACTAGAACAAGAATCGAAATATAATTCAGTTGGACACGGCAAGATTTTCAAATACTCCAACTTCAACGTCTCCTGATTCGCATCTTGGAACATCACTGACCATAAATTGGAACTTCCAACGAAAAAGTTGAAAAATCCAAGAAAAAATCTATGGAAACCTTTGATATTGTAGAAGATATCAGTGGAAGGAACCAGATGTCGATGACGATTTTCGAATAATAGGATGACAGCAGACACGATTCCACCGTATACCAAGTTGATTAGAAACACTTGATACCTTGAACTGATTCCAAGTTCTCGAAATAGACCAACGGAACAACGGACTTCTGCTGGGTAGAAGTGATAGGGAGTTGTGAGGATTGTGTAGAATATTGTCAGGATTAGGAACCTGGAATTTCGGAAATTAATTACCTATTAACACGGCACGCTTTTTTACAACCGCGCTCTACCGTAGCCGAAAAAAATTGTGTGCAAAGTTGAGAGACTCAGATAAAAGTACACATTTTCAAGGACATTTCGGTGGATCGCAGTTGTAAGAACTGTGCGAAGCTAATAGCAATTCGAATTTTCATAAATTTGGAACATCTCGGTGAACAATCGCGTACTACTGCGAAAAGTAATCGTATTATTACTGTGTTGACTGTAAAGCGTCAACTCGACAAAATTTTTTTAATTTTTCGAAAAATCTTGACCAGCAATCACGCTCTCTTCACAACTTTCAACTATTTCGGTAGGGCGAGGCTGTAAACAGCTCGGCGAGCTAATAGAAAGCACGCTTTTTGCAAATTTCGTTTAGAACGAGATCATCTCAAAATCTATGCTCTCTGTGTTTTTCAAGATTGCTCGAGATTATTCTGTGAAATATGTATAGTAAATTCCAACCAAAAATGCTTTAAAATGTTTTTAACTAGCACCTATTTTTATACATTTCAATCAGAATAACCGCAAAAATTAACATTAAAAACGCAAAATTCTAAAAATAAAAAATTTAAATATTTTCAACGCAATGACCTAACTTTTTCTCGTCCCTCGTCCCGCCTCCTTACCAAAATTGCATATGAAACAAATGCCATTGAAACTCCTTCATGTACTTCGGAGTTTTACAGATAATGCAATAAAATCCGAACAAATTGATAGGAATAATCACAAAAAATTGAGATTTCGCGCCAATCGATAAGAATTCTGGAGTGGAGAAGATAGAAAACGATTGCGGGCATTTTGTGTAGTTTGTAGTGTAGTATTCGAGAAGAGTTGTCGGTAAAGGAGACATTGAAAAACTTCTTTTTAAATAAGTTCTCAAAAAGAAAAAATGAAATCAGAAACGGAAGTAAACACCATCGTCAAATTCTTCTGATTCCGATTCCACTCGAATGAATTTTGGAGTTTGTTCTAATTGATCAGATGATCTTAGAGCACTATGTAAAAAATGTTTATATAGATAGGAATTTTGCGAAAAAAGTGAAATAAATACAATTTTTGATTGGTCTCAGGTCTCGACACGAGAAACGAAAAAGTTGGGGAAAAAAGATAGAAACTATAGAAAATATTACGAGAAAAAATATATACTAATGGAATCGATTATGACTGGAAAAGTGGGAAAAAAAAGCTCAGGGTATGGAAAAATAAAAGAGTGGAATTATTACAATTCTTTATACAAAATTAATCATCCAATTTGCCTTCTTCGTCTAAGAATGATCCCATCGCACCCAGATATCCTTCGTGTTTCAAATACAATGCTTCGATTTCTCCCTGAAAACAGAAACGTAGTTAGAGGCTATAGAAAGTATGCTCTAATGAACAGTCCAATGGAGCGTGATTGCTTACCCTGCTCCAATAATTAATAGCAAACGAGAGAGTTCTCATGGTGATGGGATCTTGTCGAATGAAGTATCCTCCAAAGTATATCCTCTTCAAATTGTATCGGGTACCGTATAAATATGCCATCTGTCCAATATTATTACTGACCATCAGAAGAAGTGACTTTGCAATATCCTCTGGCTTATGAACTTGTTTCTTTGGCGTCTCTCCGAATCGATTACATTTTGCCATTGATCCAGCGATGAGATCAGCTTTCAGTTTGAGTTCATCGTACGATCCACCGTATATGTCACTGACCAACTTATCCACATTTCGATGGTCTCCTTTGTTCGCCATTTCGAGAAGTTCATCGAAATCTGGAAAAAAAGAAGAGATGTCCCTGACTTTAACATAAATTTATAAAAATCAGCGAAATTTGCAATTTTCTGCTCAAAAACGTTCAGAAATTGTCAATTTTATCTCAAAATTTGTTTGACCTGAAAATCGTGCTGCACCCCTTTTTTCCAATAAAATCGCGTTTTAGGCTCCGCCCACTATATGCAATTTCGCTGCATGGTTTTTTAAACTGCGCTGATTTTGTAGTCGATTACAGAGAATGTGCGAAGCTTCCTTATCTTCCTCAACTCACTTTGTGCAGGTGTCAATAGACTTCCGAGTCCCATAAAAGTTCCACCACCCATCGAACTTCCACCAACTCTTTCATAGCTCGTTGGCGAGTCCACTTTCAGAATACTGATACCAGTTCCGATATTGACGAGAAGGAACGGGTAGATCAAATCGGCAGCGATCGGGCGGTATTGGAATCTGGCAGAAACAACCGAGATGATGGAGGAGTTCTACGGTGATTGTGGCTTACTTATTGAGTCCAATAGCGTCATGATGATAAGTGAAACTTTCGTCGACATTTGTGCTCAAAAGGAAGTTCACTCCATAGATCAATGAGCGCATTTCATCGGTTCTTTGCAGGCGAACACCCAATTCTTTCATTATAATTTCAGAATATTTGTATGATCCGCCACCAGTGCAATGGATGACATCTCCGGCTTTACGGTCTGTCCATACCTGAAAAATAGAATATTTAAGTGAGAAACCATCGTAAATCGGCATAAATCGACAGCAGAAATCCTGAATTACCTCTCTCAAAAAGTTGATTAGCCTATCCAAATCGGTGAACTTCTTGAAGTTGACAAGCACTCTCTTGCCATCTTCATACGCATACTTCCGTTTCTGTCCATTCTTTTCCTCTGGTAACTCGTCGTCCATCACTGACGAGTAGACGACTTTAATCAGTGTCCCTCCGATATCTACCGACACTCGGCTAGTCTTCCGGAACTTCTCGAAAGTATCACAAGCTGGCAGAATGACGTATGGAGTTTTTGGTGCTTTCTGGGTTGGACGGGGGACTGTGGCAGTTGCGGTGGAGGTTGGTGGGACGGTGGGAGCGATGTCTATAGAGGGCGCACGCGGAGAGACACATCCTGTCGCCGAGTCGACTCGTCTGGAAACGAAATAGATGAGTTAGAGTTTTAGTCGACATGTTTTTTGCGATAGAGGGCGAAAAAGAAATAAAAATAGATTATAATCAGAATAAAGACGACGAGAAACCAGTGATTTCTGTTGTTTCTCTGTGAAATTGTTGAGTAAATCAACCCTTAAAATCAAAATTCGAGAGAAGAACTGTTCACCGTAAATCGACACCAAAGAGCCGAAAGTCGTGTCGATTTACGGAGAAGCGAAGTCGCTGTTAAGCAACACGAACTGTGCTTTTCCGGACTCATTTCACTATTTTTGATAAGGAATTCTTCAGTAAATGAACACAAGTTTTGCTTTTTCTGACACAAATCAGCCAGAAAACGCGAAATCACTTGAGAAAATCGCCCAACTCACTTTAATTTCGATGCCAACAATAGCTCATCCATCACTGGATCTTCTGTTTCAGCGGCTCTCTGAAACTTGAAAATTGAATATTTCTGTCATTTCGTTATTTCAGAAATTCAATTTTTCACAAAACCTTTTCCTTGATCACCAAAATCTTTCGAATCTTTGGTGGTGTTCTCCGCAAGTTTGGCGGACTGCCACGTGGCGAAATTCGCCTCGATGAGACAGATGTGTGGCCCATTTTTGAGAGAGTTGAGACACTTGAAAATAAGATATTTGAGTATAGATAAGGAACTATACGATCAAAAAAAAGAGAGAAAATGGAGAAAAAATAAAACAAATTTCATTAAAACACAACAACGGGAACCGGGAGATCTGTTCAAAAATGAAAATTGAAGATCGAATTGAAACAATTAAAGTCAGTTGAAATGCTTCACATTTTCTCTATTCGGTTATCAGTTGGCAAGAGAGAAAGGGGCGGGGCAGTCGAAATTTTTGGAGAAAAAAGCAAAAATCACACCAGTTTTTGTTATCTTTTTCCTATCGTTGTGGGGACGACGAAAGGGTTTTGTGACGGTTTTTATTCGGTTCGATGTGCGAACTTTGACGATGATTTGGGAGAAAAGGTAAACAAAGTTGGAGAAAATTGCAAGAGAATTTTGTACTTTTGGAGAGAGAAAGTGCAGATGTTCTTAAAAAAAGAAAGTGTAAAAAAAGAGAGAAGATTGATAAAATATCACTGACCACCTGATACGGAAGTCTAGTCGTCTTTCTCCAAAGTTCAGAAATCAATGCGGGGACATTTCTAGAGAAAAGTACAGTAGCGTTCAATGAAAAGCCATTCATCTTACAGAATACCCGAAACTTTTGTAAACAAGTTCTACCGTAGTCTCAGCACTTCGAAAAAAGTTCAGTGGAGCGCGTTGGCTACAAGCGTAAAGAAACGTCCGGTAGAGCGCACATACCAAATTTCTACCACTCTTCTTACAGAATGACTCAAAAACTTCCAATACCAGCACCTTTAAAAACGCACCCAGAACCGGAAAACCCATCTCTCTAATCCTCTCTAATAAGTCACACATTGAAAAAGAACACGCCACATTTTACCCATTCCTTATCATCAAAAAAGAAAAAAAAGCCTACATCGTTGTCATCTTCTCTCGCCAATAAAAAGTTGAGAGAATAGAATGTGGAATGAAGAAAAAAAATTCGGAGTTTAATTATACTCTGCAAGGAAACAGAACTTCAGAGCACAAACAAATAGCAGCTGATAAGCTTTTCAGACTATGGTCCGATCGTACGATATTTGGAGAAATTATTCACGTGAATTGGCATGTGAAGCCATTTCTGATATGATAAGGAGATGAGAGAGAGAGGGATGGTATGAAGAGACGCAGAGAAATTAGAGGGAGAGTGATTGCTCGACGAGCTTTCAGTTCTTTGATTTTGCTGATTACCGAATAGAATAGAAAATGTGAAGAAGAAAATAGAAAACAGAACAGTTTTGCAAGTGCGCTCTAGTTGAACTATGGAGTTCGAAAGAGCGCAGTTTACAGATACATAATAAAGAAACAGAGAAAAATAACGAAAATAAATAGTAGAAAACAAGAACTTTCCTCCTAATTAGCTGGTGATGATCCAGAACTTTGACGTTGTCGATTTCCAACGAACAGTCCACGAACGTTGATTCCGACGACTCCGGATGATGGTGACGAGTCGGACGAAGGCGATGGGGAGCTGGAATGAAGGGAAATTTGAAAAAAAAAGTCGTAAGCGAGAAGAAAATGTCTCAAGACAAAGAGAGAATCGGGAGGGAAAAATGGGTGACTAAGCGAGCGCTCAAGACGGCAGAAAGATTCAGATCGTGCGACGATTGGGAAAGAAAACGAGCGATCGGCACAAAGACTTTTGAAGAAAAAGAAGAATGGAAAGAAAGAAATAGATGGAAATGGAGGCTAGAGAGATTTATATAGAACTATATGTAATGCGTGGGAAAGTAAAAAAGTTTATTTTCGATTTGGAGGAAAAAAGAGCATTGAACGATTTTAAACAGGAAAGAAACGATGGAAGCGGAAATAGATTTTAGATTGGGAATTTAAACGTTTCAAAACAAAAGCAAGAAGAAGATGCTTGGAATTCTGTAGGCTAGAAACTGAAAAACTTCCGGATTATATGCATTCTGTTACGTTGCAAAGGTGCTCTATCGTAACCTAGTGTGCGCTGGTGCGCGGTTGCTAACATGAGGATTTCTAATAAAAGCTGGAAACTAAATAACAAAAAGATCAGTGAATTTTCCTGAGTCTCGATAGAGCATGTTTGCCAAAAATTCGTAATCTCTCTGTATGATTTTGGTAACTGCGCTCCGTCGGAACTAAAAGAAAAGAAAAATGAAATCGAAAATGAGTATATTTTGCCTGACAAAGTGTATATACCTAATGATCACCTATAACAATCGTTATGTTTACCAATAACATCTTTACCATGTGATTATCATGTGCGGAGCGATTTCGAGACGGAAAAATAAATAATTTTAATAATGGGTATTGGGGCGGTACGAATTCCACATACTCGCTCTACCGTAATCCTTCAGAAAAAATTTCAAGATAGTACTGCATGTTCAATAGATCCTCGGGGTCAAATTCCAGCGCAAATCAAGCTTAATTTCTTAAATTCAGCCATTTGGTGCCCAAATAACATCAGAACTCTTCGAAATTTCGACGAAAAACACAAATTTCAAGTTCAATGTATGCCCCCTGGGAGGGATTATAGTCATGTTCCCTTCCTGAACTCGTTCACAAAATCCGATTATCTAGAGTAACAGGGAACTTTGTACCTCTGCGAAAAAACAAAAAAAAGAATCAGAAGAATGGAATGCTTTCAGCGAGAAATAGATTTCCAACCTCCTTTCGTTTCCTCCACCTCCAGAGAATCTGCTTCTACGAGCGACGGCGGTGTTTCTTTGAAGTGATGGGGGTGGCGTCGGTGGAATGCCGGCGAAATACACTTTTGGAGGAGGAACTGGCACCGGATGGTATGGAATTCGCCATGAGGTACTTTGGAATGCACGGATCACTGAAACATGGTAGATGGTATAAGCTCGACACAGTTCTTACAACTGCGCTCCACCGAAATTGCTTTGAAAAATGTCTCTTTTTTCTGAATCTTTCAATTTCGCACGAAATTTTTTTCGGTTTCGGTAGAGCACGGTTGTAAGAAGCGTGTTGTGCTGATAACAAAAATTGGTGAAAAAATAGGGGAATGAACAGTTCAATATACTTGAAAATAGGTTTGAAGAAGCATACTGTGACAGAAAATGCGCTCTACTGAAGCTCATCTTAAAGTTCGCTCTACCGAACTCTCTAATATCAGCAGAGCGCATTTCCAAAGTTTGACTTCTTTCAGGAATAAAGCTTCGAAAACAAAAAAATCAATTTTCTGGAAAGTGCTTATTTAGTCTCATGCATACCCGGTAATTTAGTCGTCGGTTTCGTCTCTTGCACATGCGGTTTCACGGCTTCCACCTTCTCTTCTCTCTTCTTGTTTTCATCCAAATCTTCCCTAGAAAAATCGCGAATCACATTTTTTTCGACTGCTGGTGGAAGAAGGTGTGAGGACATGAGTGGAACAGAGACTCGGGGTGATGGAGTGATCTGGAATAGTAGATTGAAGAAGATGAGGGTGGAATGAGTATTAGAAATAGGTCAAAGGTAGATGAAATGGATGGGAAAGAAGCCTCTAAATGAGGGAATAATCTGTTTCGAGGCACCTGTCAAGTTCATTAAAAGGATAGACCATCTTATAAGCAGGTGGTTTAGAAAACAGATTAAGGGATCTAATTGCTTAAATAAATTAAGGTAGATGGGGTTTCTTATTCGAGGAAAGTGAGTGCAATGTGTTCCAGAGCATATTGATGGAGCGCATTTTCAACTATATCAGCATTATCATATAGCTCGGCACAGTTCTTAAAACTGCGCCCCACCGAAATCCGCTATAGAAATGTCTCTTTTTCTCTGAGTCTCTCAATTTTGCACACAATTTTCTTCGTTTTCAGTAGGGCGCAGTTGTAAGAACTGTGCCGAGCTTATTACAAATGTGCTCAGCCCTTATCAAAATCTCAACCACGCCAACCTTCAAATTTCCTCTGAAAACTCACCGCAGCTCTTGCCAATTCCATAGTGACCGAACTCGTTGACGACGATGCAGACGCTGGTCTGACTACTGTCGAATTGAAGAATGTCGGTGGTGGAACATTCATTTTGGGTAATTGAAGAGGGGGTGGGCGAGTGATGTCTGGAGCCTCGAATGGAAGAGTTGCTCTCTCGAATGCAGAGATCATCATTTTGGAGTACGAGTTGACTGGAAATTGTTGTTTGTATTGAATCGGTGGACTTATGGGAAAAATGCTCCACCGAAACTTACATTTCCATCCATAATCTTTCTTCAACGTGTCCACGTTCTTTTCGTACAACTTCTTAGCTTTTGAGCCTTCTTCCTTACGACATTCATCCAGAAGTCTAGAAAAAAGATATTTCCAGATTTTTTGAAAAATATATTAAAAATTCTCACTCAAATTGAATTTTTCTCTTTTTCATCAAATTATCCGACGCCACCTCCAGAAACATTGCCTCGTTAATCGCATTTCGAAGTGTCTCGTCACTATGCATTAAGACATGCTGAAATTTGTAATTTATTGTAAGAGAACATGTATTTCTATGTTTTATTTACATTTTCAGACTGTGTCAGACTGCCAACTTTCTTTTTCCATGTGTTGAAATCGAGAAACAACGGATCGGATGCTCGTCGTTTCATCAGATTCTCGAGTGATTCCTCATGAATCAGTCCCTCCTCATCGTCTTCTTCTGACTCGTATCTCATCACTGAATATCTGGAAATATCCCAGAGTATTTCCAGCAAATAGACTACAATATAGCATGTTTTCTGTCGTTGGAAAAGAATACAACGTGGCTTTCGCGAAGACACAGAGAAACGGAGACAAGAATATGAACGATGGAGCTTGCGCTTTTAAAAGAGTGCAGACATGAAAAGGAAAACGATAGCGGCCGAGAGATAGATAGAAGAAACAACCGAATGAGACTTTTTTGCGGTAAAAACATGCAAAAATATCGATTTGGTTTGTTGAAAGGAATATGAGTACCAGAAATCAAAAATCCGAAAAGTTCGCTATTTTTTCAACGGATTTTCTTAATTTTGAGTGAAAAGTTTGCAAAATCGGAATAACTTTTTTAAAAAGCTTCATGTTTTACGGTTTTCTGCATCACGAAATCTAAACTTTTCAAGATTTATTAGCAATTTTATTTGAAAAACACGAGAAAAGCGCTTTTCTTTAAAGATTTTTGAAGATTTCTGCTTGAAATTCGAAAAATCTAAACCCGTATACTGCGGATTATTTTCCCTGGATTTTATAGATATTTTCTCATGACGATTGCTTTCAATTCTCACCGATTCGACTTCCAGCACTCGTCCTTCGATGCAGAATTCGAGATCATCTGAAATCTTCCAATTTCAGCAGTCCAAATGAATTTCCAAATCCAGAAATAAAACTAGAACCATCGTTAACTGAAAATCTTCAAAACACTCGAGTAATTGGTTTGTTCCATTATTTATTTCGAAAAAGTTGTGAAAGAAAAAACTGAACGGAAAAAGCAAAAGGACAGAGATTCAAATTCTGAAAACGAGCAAGAAAACCTCAAATCCACCAAACAATCAGAAAAACTCATTTAATGAGGTTTTCAAAACATTTGGCAACACAAAAAAGCGAGAAAAATTGAGAAAGCTGAATCAATAATTATCAAAATACGAAGAAAAAGAAATGAGTGATTCGAGAGATTTGGAGAGAATTTGTGGGGAGGGAAAATGAGACAATTATTAAAAGATTTTCAGACAAGATCAAATGAAACAAGTCTTATTAAAAGGGGAAAAAGTGTGAGGGTATTTGGTAAAACGTGGCTTTTCTTTTGAAGAAAAGATGATTAGATTGCTGCTGCCCGGCCGACGTCGAAATTATGATTGATTGAACTGAAGGCTTCTCGATTGATGTTCTGAAATTAGGGGATAATTAGTACAGTGTCAGTTATTCCCGAATTTGCGCCAGCTATTGCTCATTTCCGTATGAAATGAGATGGATAATTTCCGTTTCCCTTTGTTATAATTGTGCTAATGGTCCCCATCATCTTAGTTGGCAAGGGAGCAGAAATTGAAGACCAATTACGTCAAAAACCACTCAGTTTTCGATGGCTCGTGACTCCGTTTTTAGTATAAACAATTATATTCTCAAGGTCCCCTGCTATTGCCCTTTTCGAATATAAACAGTTCCCTTATGCACCAGACACCCACCACTGTTCTTCTTGTTTCCTCTCTTACTTCCCTCCCCTTTCCGACTCAAATTACTTCGGATCGGTTGGTAAGGGTTGACCTGTATGATGACGACAGGAAACGAGAGGCGGAGACAGTACGGACCATTGAAGAGACAACAGACAATTTGAGGGAAGGGTCAGGTTGAGTCAAGGTCTTCCCGCTTTTTTGTATGATGAAGGGGAGGGGGGGGAGGGGGGAAGTCGCGCGAAAATGTGTATAATCTGATCTCCGTTCAGGTCGTTGCCTCGTCGCCACGGCTATTTGAGGATTTGTAAATGAGAAGTTGGCGAGAAATGAAAGAAAAAAGCACTACGCTCTCTTTCTCAATTGAGAAAATCGGGGTTAAGCTCAGCTAATTATTCTGAACGACACCTTCTAAACAACACGGGCGGTCTCCTCTTTTAGTGCTCAGTGACCCGTTATTACTCCCCCTTTCCCGACTACAAAGAATCGTACATTTCCCTCATTTGGGGCGGAAGACGAGTTGGGTTCCAAAACAAAACCAACACTTGTCTTCTCATTAAGAGCCACACGCCGACCGATGGAATGTGAGCACACGCGTCGTCAGAGTACACTTTTGCATTTCTTTCCGCTGCTACACTAAACGGTCCAAGACCAAATAAGGACTCTTTATGCATAGAAATCCCTTGATCAAACACGCAAAACGCAGACGATTCGGTCAACTTCTTTTGTACTACACTTACTTTTCTGAGCGAGTGAGAGAGCCATTGCATCAATCATCACGATTTCGAAGAAGAAGAGAGAGGGAGGAAGATATTGAATATTTGGAATGAAGTGGCTGAGGGAAACAGTTGAGATACCGGAACACGATAGATGGAAAAGAAGAGAGATGCAGACTAGAACAGGATAAGAAGGAGAAATCAACTTCTTCCAGATTTCTAGTTGGCAGCGACAGCGGCCGGTGCACTTGTCTCTTGTTTCACAGCAACTGGCTCATCAGCGGTATCTGTGACCTCTCCGGTAGCTCCCTCCTCTTTGGCGGCCTCTCCTTCTCCGGCAGCAGCGGCGGCGGCGTCGTCCTTTGGCTCGTCGACGGCAGCGGTAGATTGACGGCTTCTCTGAAAGAATTGGATGCTTATGATTTGATATGAAGAGCTGAAACTTACTCTGAAGAAACCAAGAATAGTGTTCAAGAGTCCACTCTTCACAACACTGTTAGCCAATTGAACAATAGTGTCGACATTGAATCCTTCCTTGTCGAACTTTTCCTTGGCTCCGACTCCGAGTTGCCAGAGAGTTTGGAAGACAGCTGAGTATCCAGCCTTTCCCTTCTCAAGAAGATCATCACTGGTGACTGGAGCAGTCTCAGTTCCAAGAGCCTGTTGAGCCCAGGTTCCGAAAGCGTCAATGTTCTTCTTCTGGACCTCCTTTTGAGCGGCAGCGTCGGCGTTCTCCTCAGCAGTGGCGACTTCGACGGCTCCTGGCTGAAAATTGGAAGAATTTTATCAATGAAGATATCTTATCATGTTCAGGAATTTCCACAAATTTCACTAATTGATTTTGACACCTTCCGACCTATTTGCATATCATTATCACCTCCATTCGCTATCATCTTCATTATCCCTACTACATACCTGAAGAGCGTTGGCCAACTTGACGAGAACATCACCGTCCTTGAAGAATCCGAGGAATTGGTTGCGAGTGGTGGCTTGATCCTTTCCTGGGATGGTCTTGCGATCTCCCTCCTCTGGGATAGCGGTCTTTTGGACCCAGTCGATGACTTGGAAGTTAGCCTGAAATTATGTTTTGTGATGATGATTACTTGGTGTTTCTTTGGATTTTTAGGATTCTGCTTCTCGTGTTCAGAAAATGACACAAATAGCCCTTTTCTTCTTCTCCCCGGGGGAACACTCTTTGCAACAACGCGGGCTCTCTTATTTGACTCGAAACAAGAGGACGACATGCAATTGCACCAGAATAGAGAATGGGTTCCACTTGTGCATGCAAAGAAGAAGAAGAAGACATATCGTTTCAAGTTCAAAAAACTGCTTCTGAAGATTAACGAGGATAGTGCAGAATCTATTGCGAAATCGAGTGAGCTCATAGTTTCGAAAGTTTGCGACGAAAAGGAGGTTTAGTTTCTATATTGAAACAGTGACTACTCCATCACTGGACTAATTTAAGCAAGGTTTCTCAAGGAAGTCTCGATTTACGCCGGCTATAATCCCGTAAATCGACACCGATCTCGGCTCTTCTCATTCTCTACCGTACTCTCTCTTGCCTCCTAGAAATCTAAACCATCAGCAGACATCCCTTTGGACAACCATTGTAAACGTTTGCAGGCCTCGTTTCGTTATCCGAAAAAGAGTTGCGCAAGAGTCTGATGTCCGCGCAGTTAGTTACATTACATTACAACGTACAGGTCTTTCTCTATCTCTGTGAAGAGAACTAGTGAAGAGAGGAGAGAGATTGGCACAGCTGCCCTTTTACAGAGTGCCGACACGTTTGACTATCTCAACGGCGCGATCAAATAGAGAGAAGAGAACCTTGCAAATAGCAAAAGGTGATACATTGTGGAATATAAATATCAGATGAGATGGAGTGAGAAATGAACTTTTTTGTGGATTTAGGGATCGGGTTTCGCAAGGTAGAAAACTGCGGTAATTTGAATTTTGTTGTAGAAGCGGAAACAGCTGTCACCATCTGTCGTCCTAATACTCACCTTATGAACGGCTTGAGGGATTTGCTGAGCAATCCATCCGAGAACATCCTCTTTTGGATCCTTTGGTGCCTCTGGCTCCTTTGGAGTAGCAGCCTCCGCATCACGATGCTTTCCCCATCTCTTGTTGAAAGTGAAGCGACGAGCAACACCTCCAGATTTCTTCTTCTCTTCTGGAGCAGCGGCGGCGGCGTCTCCCTCAGCTGGAGCAGCGGCAGCATCAGCAGCAGCTACACCTTCCTCAGCAACCTTTGGAGCTTCCTCGGCAGCGACTGGAGCTGCTGGAGTGTCGACTGGTGGCTCAGAAGTTGGGACCTCTGGAGCCTTCTCTTCAGCGACGATTTCGTCGACTTTCTTGATTTCGTCAGACATAATTGATGTGTTTGTAGTGGTTGGTTAGTGACGAGTGAAAACTGCAAAAGGATTAGACTCATTAATTTTCGTAAGGGAGGAACGAAAATAGGAGAAAGAAGAGAAGGACAAGAATGAAAAAAGGGAGAAATTGTGAAATGAGAAAAACAGAAGACTGGACTGGCATCGCAGTCGTCGTCCCCATGAAAGTCAACTCAATTACGGGGGTAATCGAATAGAGAGCCTTCTCCCACTGGCTCAGAGCACATTTTGGTAGGCAAGAGACAAAACTGAAATGAGCGCATAGGCTTGCTCTCGTAGGACGAGAAAAGCACTAATTGCACTAAGCTTCTGAGAGGAAGAGGGGGAGCTCATTTTCTATTCTAGGATCGTCTTAACGAATGGGTTTTGGGTTGGATGAAGATGGCAAAAATGAGCGAAAAAAGCGTCGATGAGACCAGAGGAAATGGGGGTGAATGAGAGAATCAATGAATCTGTTTGGTTTGTTGACCCGTTGTGACGTGGATTAGAACAGAATGGAGCAGAGGGAAGAGGTCAAACAGTCTGTGGGAATGTAGAGGCGGATCGATAATAGCCCAGAATATTCGAAAAGAAAAACAGATGATGACTCAGAAGTAACGCCTTCCAGAACCTATTTCAAGAACAATGAAATCTCAATTTTCGAAAATGGAGGGGAAAAACTACGAAATACTGGTTTTCATTGAACTAGAGGATGCAGATCTACTACGTCTTCCAGAACAATACCGAAACCACAAAAACAGGGAAAATATATGAAAAAGAGCCTTTTACAAGAAAAACCGGTTGTTCTCAGCAGGTGAGAGGTGTCGAAAAGGGGGTCATTCAATCCTCCATACAATTCATAATGACAATAAGTGAGGACTGTTCGATCGAGATGGAGACGAGGAGAGGAAAAGGGACAAGACGAAAAATGGCGGGAAAAACCTATTTGAATGGTCTCACTGTGTCATTTGATCTACCTGCACCGGACCGCGCCGCCCCCTATTTGCTCTCAATTCTGATTCAACGCCTGTTCTCACCTACACTAAAATTTGAAACAGGACAAATATAGAACAGTGAAAATGAACAGAAGTCGCGAGTCCGAGTCTATGAGTCATTCATGATTTCGAAATGAGTGAAACACCATGAAACATGGATTACGAAATCGAGAGTCAAAAAGAGAACATGAAATATCCTCCCGTCCGGAAAAGACGAATGGAATGAAAAGAAAAGAAGGACAACGAAATGAATGAATATGAGAGCAGGGGTGGACACATTGTGCCAGAGACGGGGATAGCCAAACGACAAGGACACCACAAGAATAGTGGTTGGTCCAGTCCGTCACCCACCATCACCCAACCACCACAACCGCAATGATACACACAGTGGACTGGGCAGCCACCACCACCGAAACGTCCCCCCTTTCGCCTGCAGGCAGCGGCAAATGCGTCCTCTCTCCCGCCTCTCGTAGCGGACGGAAAAAAAGTGGGCGGGGTTTTGGGACTGATGGTGGGGCGGGTTGTGTGGATGTTTGCGTGTGCTGCTGATGCTACTTGGGGGTTATCAATAGACGATTTATTGGATGGAATTTCAGATATTTTCGAGAAATTGAAGAAGTGGGATACTAGGAAGAAGAGAAACGAGAGTTGATGAATAGGTGGCTTTTTGAAAAATGGCTGCGTAGAAGGAATTCTGTGATGGCATCATCAGGACAATCTATGGATTTCACGAAGAGAGTAAGAAGGAAAACAAGCTAGTAAGCTAGAAAAGCCCAGAGCTGATATAGTATTCTAGGAAAAACGTTCATGTTACGAGTGAAGCCTATGAGAGCGAAAAGTCTTGTAAGGAAAATTATCCGGACCATCGTTCGACAAGAATTAGGACTCAACCATTGGCAACGTCTTCTTCCGTTACTTCTGGAAATAAGTTCGTTACTCTGACTTTTCAGACATGGAAACACGGAAAGACTTCTAGTCTTCTTTCATACACCAGAAACTGAACTCGTTGAATCCGAGCGAACATGAACTTCGTTTGACTCTCGCCAAAAATTGGATCAAGAAATCCGGCTCATAGCTAGCTCAAACTTGGAATCAGACGAAAACTCTTTCGACTGAATTTGCAGCCAGAAAGTGAAAAAACAAGCTCTTGGCATAGTGCCAGCGATATCATAATGTACCAACGCTTGTAGTAAGTTATCGAGATCAGTTTGTGCAAAAATTCGTAAGAAAACCTTCAATTTATAAGTAGCCAGACAGCAAAACATCCTTTTTTTTCAACTTGTGACGATAGATTACTGTGACTTTAGACTCCTCCCATTTCTTTAATCAAACAAAATCTCTGATTCCCCCTTTTTTCTTCCAATGACACATTTCTTTGCACTAGGTCAGCAGAAGCTTCTTTTCTCATCAGTAGTACTAGGTAAACAATGAAAAAATCGTAACGGTCACCTGAAGCTTGTTTTCGCAAATTTTTTGGTACGATTTCACATGATTTTTTCTTTCTTTTTCTGCTTTTTTACCGACAGCGAGTAGTCATGTTTACCGAGTTGTGTGCGACGGGGGTCGAAAAATTATTTACGAGGAAAAATTGAAAAATGAGAGAATAAATGTTCAAAAACTCAGGTGCAAATGGATTCTTTTCAAGCTTGCGAAATTTCGAAAATTCAGAGTGCGCCGGAGCAGTAAACAGAAGTCGTAATACACCTGTCGGAACGCGTGAATAGAGACAGACAGAAGGGAAAAACAGTTGAGAATAACGAACAAATAGGGGGGAAAACAACGAGAATATCACGAATATATTCATGATGTTGACAAGAATGGAGAGGAGATTTTTTAAAGAAAAATGGACGCGGAAAGGAGAAGAAAAATGGGTGAAAAATGAAAATAAAATTCAAAAATAACAATTGCAGTTGGCGGTGGAAAAGTTAGCGGTCAATACGGTACGCATACACCGAACGTGCACGCACAACTTTTGTTAAATACCGTAGTCCGAAAATAGACAGGAAAGATTTTTTTAACCAAAATTGGACCCGAATGATTGTTTCTTTGACCCAAAGACTATCTTATCATTAATAATAGAATTAAAGGACACAAGTGGAACATGGGAATATGCATTGAAAAAAGATAAGGATAGTGGTTGAGTGACTCACCGATTCGATTCGATAACAGAGAACACAACCAGCCTACACAATGTCAAAATAGATTGGGATGCGATAAAAATATTCACAAAAAAGTTTTACGACCTCCTATTTTTCCGGAATAATTTTGTGTTCACTTTTTGGTGACGCAAAAATAAAAGGGGAAATTTGAAAATTTTTCAGTTGAGAGGCGGATGGTGTCAACAAGGCGAAATTGGGTTTGAAGAGAGAAAAAGAAGATGACTATTTTTGGAATGGGTAATGAAAATTGGAAATGGAAAATGGGGCGGTTCGGTGGGGAAGCGGAGAGCAGAAGATTTTATGAGGAAAATATGGGGATATTGGAATTAAAAGTGTCTCTTTTCTGGCTTAATTAAGAATGGCTCTTCAGGAAATTAAAAGAAAAATGGAAGAAAAAATGAAGAGATGAGACGAGAGTCGAACTCCCGAAGGTAGAACCAAAAACAAACGCGCACCCACCTGCGCCACGCGAGACAAACTACGAGGGAACGGGCGTGGGCTGATAGAACCGCATTACCCTGGAGACTGTCGCCAGACAGACAACAAGGAACTACCTTATTCTGAAAATATATCTTTCTGAAAACAAGATTCAATAACACCTCATTAGAGCGTGAACAGAAAAGAAAACAAATTTGATCTACGAAACGGGACACAAAAAGTAAAGTGCATAAGTACTTCTATCCCTCCGAATGTCAGTGTCAAAAATGCAGAAAATGTAAATGTGACAAATGAAGAATCAAGAATTTCGAGTGGGATTTCTTCATGAATAAAAAATTAGGTTCGAAAAGGGGACATTGATCTTTTCGAAGGAGCACGAAGAGAGTGTATTCAGAAGGTGGAATGGGTGAATTGAGGTGAGATTGGGGTGGAGAGTTTTTCAAATGAAATTTTGAGAGCCACGATAGAAAGAATTGTTTAGGAACGTTTGAATGAAAGTGGACCCGACTTTGTTAGCTGACAACTTTTTGATATATTTCTCAGCTTTTGAAGTACAGTCCTTCAAGGAAAATCAGCTGATCGAGAGAGAGTGAAAGGAGCAGAGAATCTAGAGAGATTGACTCCCTTTTTTCAACCAACTACCGAAAACCGTAACCCTGAAGGTATTCAACTAGAATCGAAAGTTAAATCAAACGTGCCTCCAGACTAGCATTCCAAAACGGACTGGATTCAAGAGTTATTCACGGCAATAGAAAAAAGTTTGAAAACACAAAACATATATGGTTCAATAGCGCAAGTTTAGAGCTCCATTTTCATAACTGATAACTTTTTGATAAAGTTTCTGGGGTTCGAGATACAACGGCTTAGAGGTAGCACCTCGATGTGCTCCTTCTGTAAAATACCAAACTTTGAAGAACCATATCTCAGAAGCTTAGAATTTTAAAAAAAGTTGCTAACTACAAAATCGATCTACATGAAAAGTTGCATATTTTGTTAGTTAGTAACTTTTTGATAGCTCTCCAAAGAATAAAGATACATTGGGTGAAAGTAACGAACAGCTTTAAATACGTAACTTTAGAGACCCATATTCCAAAACTTAGGCAAATTAGAAAAAAGTTGTAAACTACAAAAACGGAGCCCTACGTTTGCAAAATTCAGAACACAAAAGATCCCAACTATCGGGCTACCTTGAAGTTCCTGGCGCCTCGCCAAAGTTAGCCGACTGCTTATTAGAAGGTGCCGCTGTTGACAACGCAAAAAAAGAAAATGGTGTTCTTCTCTCCTCCTTTCTCCACCCAATTACACCACCAAAAACCCATCTTTTCGAAGGGTCACTCATTCCTCCATATTGTCTCGCCACTCTCCTCAATTTACATACTCTCTCCTCTCCCTGTTTCGCCTCCAAGTCAATGTGGTGTGTCCAACCACATTGCAAGAGAGAAGGTCCTTCTTCTTCTCTCCCGGTCTCCACCATAATTATCTGTTCCACATAAGATGGACAGATGGTCGGTAGGAGGAGGGACTGAAGAGAGAGAGAGAGGGTTCACAAAGAGATCGGTATCTATATGGACTAAAGTAATCCGATTCGAAGTGAAGGGTGACGCCTACTGGTTAAAAGATTTGGAACTCGAGATAAGCGAAACATTTTCAAATTTATTGGGGTTAAGAAAAAATGAATTCAATCAAGGGAGCGAGCGAACATATTGAGTGAAGAAGATGTGTTATTTGCACACGATGATTCCCATATGGAATGACCCACTTCTGCCACGTGTTAGGGTACCACTTGACCTTGGGAAGAGACTTGGCCTTCAGTACGAAAATTGACAATTTTACCAAAATTATCGCAGCGAGCTTCCTTCAAAAACTCTTGGATTTCTATACGGCTTTCCTCCTATTAGATTTTGGAGTGAGGCGTGGCGAAATGGTTGCGCGCGCCATTTTGGTCCGCGAGGTCCGGGGTTCGAACTTTGCTCCCAACAAATCTTTTTTTGCCAGCTTAGATCCATTAACGAAATGAGGTGGTTGGTTCGCATCCTAATCTAAATATACACAAAATATTTACTATGGTCCAAACACATCGTAGCTAACAACATATGTTCAGAGATGCCTATCGTTTGGGGGCTAATCCCTTCTCTCCCTCTACCCCCGACCCATTATCGCCTTTTCCTCTTCCATTCTCGGAAAAAGAGAGGGATCATCACATTTTGGGAAAACGAGAGGCGCCCATCTCAACACCGGAATAGAATTAGAATTTTCGTGGCGGTGGTGGGTATGTATCTCCCGATAGTGCCCTCATTTTTGATGAAAGGCGAGGAGGCAATTATACCACCCGGGGGTATAGAAAAAAGAGGCGAAATGAAGAGTGATGAAAGAGAAAAGAGGAGAAGAGAAAGGTGTTAATGGAATTGGATGACAAGTTGAAATAGGTTAAGTTAGAAATGAGAAGGAAAAGAGACTAGAGGAGTGGAAGGGTTCTTTTAGAAAAAAATTAGGGGTTGCTGGAAAATGGAAACCTCTGTATCGGCTTATCACTTGACGAGTCGCTACGCAGCGAGCGTGCTATTTCGCTCATTGTCAGCTTTGGGAGACCATATCTTGCTACATTGAAACGCTAGAAAAAAGTTGTCAACTAAGAAAATGTGCAAAATTTTATACTGATAAGTTTTGTAGTTTGCAACTTTTTCATAGCATTGATAGATCTTCAGATATGAATGTTCCAAGCGAGGTGGCTGAAACAGTGTAGAAGACTGCGTATCTCATTCCATTGTGAAACTACTGAGAAGATTATAACTAATAGTAAGAAAATCTGTAAAGAAAACTTTGAAGAAAATTAGGAGTAAGATTTCAGTTTCCATAAACAGCCAAAACCGGGAGACGCAGAGAAGCTAGAGTGTCTGACTTCTCTGCGTACCCTCCTGACTTCAAAGAGGTTTATCTCGACAGTCAAAATAGCTATCAAAAAGTTGTCAACTAGTGAAATGTGTGAAATTTTATACTGATCATTTTTTTAATTGACACCTTTTTAATAACTCAGCAAGCTAGGGAGTTATGCCGTTTTGAAATTTCTCTCTAGTTTCTCTGCGTCTCTTCTCTCTCATTTTTACCGTACCCCTTGTGGTCATTTCAAAACTATTGCTCATGATAACAATTTCAATTATTAAATCCAATTATCTTCCTCACTCTAACCTCCACAAATCAACCCACTAAAAGCATTCCATCTGGCTGTTTATTTTTATTTTTAGATTCTCGAAATTTCTATCTTCTTCTTCTTTTTCTTCAGCCGTTTCTACCAACGGTGAAGAAGAAGCCTACTGTATACACATGGAAAAGAAGAATTGAAAGTTGTTCAGTTGGAATGTGGGAATACATAGTAGTAACCGTGTAATTCACGTTTTTTGTGGGAGATGCCGAATGAGAGAAAAGAAAAGAAAAAAGAGGAGAAAAAGTATCCTGGAAACCGAAATAGAAGAGTGGAGATGGACACAATAATGCGGTTTTTGAATGGGTCATCAGATTTATGAGTGGAAATGAAGGAGGGAGAAGGTAGAGGAGAGAAGGTAAATAAGTAACGAGGGAAGGAAGGTATTCAATCAAAATGATTCATTTGAATGAGTTTTAAAGGATATTTTGGAGCAACGGGAGAGAAGAGAGCGCAGAGAAGTCAGACTGTCTAGCTTCTCTGCGTCTCCAGTTTTCCGCCTTAGAAAGGGCATACCGAGGCGAGATAGATAAAAATGGTCAACTAACAAAATGTGTAAAATTTGATTGTCATTTTTTTTGTAGTTAATCATTTTTTGATATCTATTGTAGATTTTGAGATATAACAGTAGGAAGGCTATCTTTAGAAACATAAGGGAGAAGCGATAAAAAAAGTTATTAACTATACTAAATATGCTGAAATTACATTTTTCATATAGATCAAAAATCGGGCTACATTTTTGTAGTTGACAACTTTTGGATAGCTCTTCACGCTGTTGAGATATCAAGTTTCAAAGTTGAATCATGGAGAGAGTAAGAGAGCGCAGAGAAGTCAGACACTCTAGCTTGTCTGCGTCTCCCTCCTACTTTGTTCAAAAGCTCAACAGAAGAGCTATTAAAAAATTGTCAATTTTTTAGTAAAACATTCCAAAAGTTTCTTATTACATTTTCCCTCCCAAGACCTTTATGCTCACTACTCACTTAAGAATCAACATTAAATTTTTGGTCAAGAAGGGGTTTACACACTCTCTCCAAAAACTATATAGAACCACTAACCAAATGTTAATGTCATTACAACAGAGAAGATATACCTGCTGGTCATTTTTCTGTTTTGTTAACGATGTTTTTGTTGTAAAGAGTTCGAAATGAGAGGGGAGCAAGGGCTGGAGAAGTTGAGGGATCTGAAATCTTGGCTAGTTGTTGGGCTGTTTCTTTCTGAGGTTGAACCGTACCAACGGTTGTAAATTAGAATTAAAATTATGAAAAAATATGAGCGATTTGTTAATCAAAATTTTCTTTAGATAAGTTTGCTAGGTTTTAAAACATGCGCTTTGAAAAAAGGCGACTAGATCTGACTGTGAGAAGTGAGCACTCGTTTTGCAACCGCGCTATTTCAAAACCTAGAAGAGCTATAAAAATAGTTAAATTAAAAATATGACAGACTCAACATTTCACGTTGTTCACTAATTGACAACTTTTTGATATCTCTTCCTGTTTTTGAGATTAACCGGTCTCGAGCTAACATCCACTTTCATTCGGACCAATTCATCCTTCAGAACGCATATCTCAAAAACCAGCGGAGCAAACAAAAAGTTGTAAACTACAAAAATAAAGAAAAAAACATTTCCCATTTTTCACTAGTTGACAGTTTCTTGATATCTCTTCTAGGTTTTGAGATATCCAGAGTTCAAATTGGGGCCCTCTGTGGCTCCTCTGATTTCTGAGGTCATTCTAAAAAGAGGCAACCTTAAAGAACTACCAAAAAGTTATCAAATACAAAATTAGGAATCAAAATTTTAGAAACTACAGCCATCGTTATTTAAACTGAAAGCTAGCTGATTTTATACAAAAACATTAACGGTAAAAGGAATTCAACCATGAGCAAGAGATCTGCTTCCTTATATATCAGTTGAGATAATTCGATTGTTTTTGTTTTCCTTTGACTGTTCTCTCTATCTGAGGAAAAACCACTAGATTGCTTATCATTTCCACCCATTTCCATTCAAATCAATCCATCAATCGAACACCTTTTCTTCCCCAATGAATGACACATTATTTCTGTTCGAGAGGGAGAGAGAGTTTCCGTTTCCATTAGTCACTTTTCTCTCTTCGTCCCAATGGTCAACCCGTTGTAATACATACTTTCTCTCTCTCTCTCCTCAATTCTCTCATGACTAATAACACCTGTGACTCATCGAAAAAATCTACAGAAAAGTGGTTGGAGAGAAGTGTTGAGGAGGTTTATAGGGTTGGTGAACCCAAACCAACTCAAGAAGTGAGAGAGACAGTGACTTAGGAAACAAGACAACATTTAATACAAACGGTTTATTACTGTACTCCCAAAGGTCGAGCACCTTGGTTAGAGAGTTCTTCGATCCGGTGCCATAGTTGTTGTTGTTGGGAGCACGTCGTCTTGATGTTGTAGAACGTCCGGTAGGCGAGGAACTTCTGATGGTCGATCGGTGGATGGCTAACTTCCGATACTAATTGATTGCAAATCAATAGCTTACATCGACAGGGACACGTAGCAAAGGTCGTCCAGATGTGGGTATGTCGCCCGTGTCACTCGGCTAGTGGGTTCAACCTTTGAGGGTAACAATAAGTTCACCGTTGTATCTTTTAATAATACGTGAGAAAGTCTACGAGTTAGACGATACCAGTTGTGGAAATAATGCTGGATTATTATTTCCACGACACTGGGGGGAGGGAATAGAACTTCCATAGTGGTAGCGTAATGGAAGTTCGTCCCATTTTCTCTCGATAATAGAGTTTTCTCGACAAGACGAGGGTTAGGTTGGAATCAAGTTGGAATTATCGAAGTAATCGATTGAATCGATTGGGACTGGAATTTATTTGCTTTTCTTCCTTCCATTTGAGTTGTCCTCCTTCTTGATATTATGAACAAGATCACGATTTGATCATATTTGTATACTCTTTTGTTGATAGTAGGTTTTCGGCTATTGATGACTGCAATATCCGAGCCTTTTACTGATTTAATGAGGTCCGTTTGTCGGAGAACCCTTGCGGAAGTTGATCTGTAGCCTTCCTTGTCAGGTGCAAAGTGCTCCTGGTTCGTCTATCTTTCTTCTTTGCTGTTCCACTACTTTGGGCCCTTTCATGAAACAACAAATAGGATTGATTTTCGAAACCATCCCCTGAACGTCATCAGTGCGATGTTTCGGTGGAGTTTTCCAGGTGCCATGATGTGAGATATACGATACATCCCCTGGATCTTCGCTGCCCGATTTCTGACCGTTTTGAATATCATCGCACTGTGATTATCACCGATTGTGTATTGTTTATGGATCATATAACTTATGATATGTTAGTGTTTTGACCAAGTGTCATTGTGTTAATTTCTTGCAGTGAAGCAGGAATGATGCACCCAGTTCATGTTCACGGATTGAACGTTGTTAAGCTTCGGTCATTACCTCGATAGGTTATTTTTAAAGTCTAGAGACCAAATCGTGACGTTGAGCATTTGTTGTTCGTAGCTAAGCTCAGTTATTTCCAAGTTGACATTCATCGTTTCTACGATTCAGGACGATTTCCTTTGTCTGGTGTTTTCATTCCAGTCAGGTATAATCCGATGATTACTGATTGAATTTAGGCGCTTTTCGTAATTGAGTGGTTTCAATTGTTGAACACCGTTGTGTTCCGATTTGAGAGATAACCACAATTGGTTTGAACTGGAAAGGTGCACAGTTCTTGGTTTGTTGTTGCCTCGTCCGTAAGCCGATGACAACTTCGATGATCGACCATGCAAGTCTTACAGCTGCGTAGATCGGATGCTTGCTCTGTCGTTATTGTAGTGGAGATTCCACGTTTTTCCCTTTGCTGTTGGCCATATTCACCAGTGAATGACTGTCGAGATTTTCAATTAGGAAGACATCCAAGATGTTGTCGTAGTCCAAACTGCGGATTGTAGATGATGTACAGAAGCTACCTTCGGTTAGGTGCGGTTTGAGTGTTGTGCCACGATTCAGGCTGATTCAATTCGATAATTGATATAATGAATAGATTAGTTATTCATGATGATGGGTAGGTACGAGACTTTTTGTTTTCAGAGAGAATGACCATACGGATTTAGTTGTGGTGGTTCATTTCATAGGTCTGTTTCACGATTAGAAACTTCTCTCGTCTCGCTAGGACAACGTCTACGATATGACGCCCTACCAGTGAACTGTACGTTGCCACTCGTTCGGATCCTACCCGAACCCATACAGCCACGTTTTGAGCAACAATTTTGCTTTACGATAGCTTTCTTCGAATAAGAGTTGCTTCGCTATGCGATTGAATATAGCTTCTCTACGATAAGAGTGATGTATCCTTCGAGTAAGGTGATCAGAAGTTCGATTTGAATATACCGTGTTCACGTTCGAATAACGCGGCTTTAGCTGAATTGCTTCCGAGCCCTGCGTTCTCTCACCCCACCAAAGTTCGATTAACTCCGGTCGATGCACCATGTTGAGGAGGTTTATAGGGTTGGTGAACCCAAACCAACTCAAGAAGTGAGAGAGACAGTGACTTAGGAAACAAGACAACATTTAATACAAACGGTTTATTACTGTACTCCCAAAGGTCGAGCACCTTGGTTAGAGAGTTCTTCGATCCGGTGCCATAGTTGTTGTTGTTGGGAGCACGTCGTCTTGATGTTGTAGAACGTCCGGTAGGCGAGGAACTTCTGATGGTCGATCGGTGGATGGCTAACTTCCGATACTAATTGATTGCAAATCAATAGCTTACATCGACAGGGACACGTAGCAAAGGTCGTCCAGATGTGGGTATGTCGCCCGTGTCACTCGGCTAGTGGGTTCAACCTTTGAGGGTAACAATAAGTTCACCGTTGTATCTTTTAATAATACGTGAGAAAGTCTACGAGTTAGACGATACCAGTTGTGGAAATAATGCTGGATTATTATTTCCACGACAAGAAGAGATTGGAAGATTTTGGGGGAGAAGAAAACAAAGAATAGTTGTTTTTGTTTCGAAAAAAGTAGAAAAATATGTTTTTGGAGAGTTGGCACAACTATAGGGAGATAGTACTGATAAGAAGGAAACGAGAGTCTCGAGAAGTCTTGTTTCGTTGTGCCTTTCCTCGGGAGTCTCGTAAAATCTCGAGAGTTTCGGGATATGATAACGAGATGAAGGCTGACAGGGATTCCAGACTTTTCAAGGCTTCCTGGGGATCTTGAGTGGGTACCGAGGTCTCGAGAAGTCAAGACAGTTCCAGATCGAGATCTCTAGGAGCTCGGAATGTTCGGTAGCTAAAAAATTGAATCCGGGTTACTGTAACTCAGTCAGGATGATAAATCCTGGATACTTAATCCGGGCTACTTTAGTTGGATCCTAGAGGTGTACTGTAACTTTGGGATCAGGTTTCAAAGGATTACGGTAGTTGAGACGATTCTAGGGGTTACAGTAGCTGGAACATTGAATCTGGATTACTGTAACTCAGGTTGAAGTTTTCAGGATCCGGGTTACTGTAGCTCGATCCTGGATCCTGGAATTCAGGAATTTCGGATGGAGTCTCTTCCTGTTCCGTATCGGGAGTCTAGAATCGGGGCTTCTAGACTCTGAGCCGTGAGTACCTCGACTTCTACTCCCACTCACCTTCTCTTTAATTAGTGACCACTGATGACCACTGATAACAGGACTCACCGTCTTTGTCGTGTCCCTTTCCAACAAGAGTATTAGTGTTATCTCAAAAGTTTTATGGCTTTGAAGTGAGGGAAAAGGTGGAAAATAAATGATAAAACGAATGGATAGAAAACAAATAAACAAGTGATAATAACTGGAACACAAATGATAATTAGGTCAGGTGAAAGTGTTGTATTGTAATGAGTTGAAACACGGGAGGGGAGGAAGAACAGCGATTTTGTGAAAAGCATGTGGAAAAGTGTGAACTATTGGAAAAATTGTGTTCAAAAGTATCGGAGAGAGAGCACAGAGAAGTCAGATACTCAAGCTTCTCTACGCTCTCTCACTCTCTTCAATTCCGCCACTTATTTTCAAAGACGAGTATCTCAAAAACTAGAAGAGTTACAAAAAAGCTTTCAATTGCAAAAATGAAGATCATGACTTGATCTACAAAATGCCGTAAAACCTGTAATAGATACGCGCCTGCTAGCAAGAGTTTGGAGCATCCTACCTCGGATGTCTTTGAAGATATGAACACTTCTTCAACTGAATATCTCCTTTGGAAACCGAGATATACCGCTACGAACAGGCTCACTTATCTCAAGAACGCTTATCTCAAAAACAGGTTTTACGGTATTCAATCTGAAGTTTCTGCGTTAGTTATTGAATTGCTGAATGAGTGCTCTCCTAGTTCCAAACTATTTCAAAAAGTATCCCTTCCGGTTCACTAATAAATTCCAGATTAAATCTCTCTCCCCTCCACCCCAATATTAGCTAATCGTTGTCACCTCTCGTCTGACACCCCATAATTATATCATCTCCCTTCCCTCTCACTCTTCTTCATTGTGTTACCTAATTCCGATACATATCCATTTACTAGTTCATTCATTCGATTCGAGTACTATAACGGGAGAACTCATACAATGATGACTATACTAAAAAGAGGGGAAAAAAGTAGAGAGAAAGGGCTGACACCGGAAATGGTGCTATTATGATGAGTGAGAAGAGGTGGAGGAATGGATGGGTTTTGTATAGAATATGATTGTATATAAAAAAGAAAAGGAAAGAGGGGGTTCGAGGAGAAAAACGTATTGTAAGAAGGAGAGAAAAAAACGAATAGGAGAGGGGACTGGGGTGTCGATGACGCGATTTGAAAAGTTACAGTAACCATACAACTACCGTATCTTCAGGATAACACAAGGGACTATGAGCTCAGAATTTTTGAGAAAAACAAGCCACCGGACTCGAATTTTCAGTCATCATCCTTCCCTTGCTGATTTCCAACAAATACTCTATCAAAACTATGAAAAAATAAGTTTTTCTGATTGGTTTTCATGCAAAAACAAAAAAACTAGTTTAAAAAGTATACCGTAGCGTTTTCAGGAAAAAAACATTGGATTCTTGAGATACACGATTTCAACGAGTTGTAACTGTATCTTCGAAAGTGTGTAGTGTTTGAACCACTCTATCTCTGAAACTTGAAATGCAATCGAAAAGTTGTCAATTACAAAATTGTGCGTCTTGAAATTTCACAAAATTTGTCAGTTGACAACTTTTTGATAGCATTTCAAGTTTCTGAGATACACGTGTTCCAAGTTGAGCATCTGAAGCTGAGGGAGGCGAGAGAGAGAGGGAGAGAGACGCAGAGAGCCTAGAGTGTCTGACTTCGCTGCTCTCTCCTTTCCGAGTTGCCGTTCTAACGCTCATAACTCTTCGAAGAGCATCCGTACAAAAAAGTTTTTAACTTCGCGAGATATAGTCTTTCAAATTTGGAAGCTAGAGAGAGGAGACGCAGACTACGAGACGCCATCGTTTCTCTGCGTCTCTTTCCAGGTTATCATTTTTAAATGCCTATATCTCAAAACCAAGAACAGCTATCGAAAAGTTGTCAGTTACAAAAACAAAGGACTATCCTTGATCTAAAAGTAGATCAAAGCTTTAAAAAATTGACCTAATTTTATCCATATAAGACGGTTGAAATTTCAAAATTTTTTGCTAGCGAATTAAAAAATGGTTTTCTGTGAGTAATCTGTACTGAAAATACAGTATTTCCCTGAATTTGAAAGATTTTGCAATAAACTGGCAATTGCTAGAAAAAGTTGCACGTGAAGCACAGAGTTTTCCACTTTTGTCTTTTCACGTCATTTTCTGTTCTTTTTTCAAAGTTTATTCAAAAGTACAGAATCGGTATGGATACCGGTTCTGTACCAAGAAATTCCTCCAGACTTGGTATTCATACCTATTCTGTACTCTGCATAAAAGATCACGTGAAAAACAAGTTTTTCTCCAAGTTTATTCGAAAGTACAGAAAAGGTATCGATACCGATTTTGTACCATTGTAAGTTCTATATAAAAGGTCACGTGAAAAATTGAAAATCCACAATTTCAAAGTGTCAAATTTTATTTATCATTATTTTCGCTTACGTGGATTCAAATTTGATGTTCATCAAGTGGATAAACTGACCAAAATGACAAATTTTGAGAAAAGGTTACCTAGATTCTGTAATTAGGTTTTGATCAACTTCACCTTTTCTTGCTCAACAACATTAAAAACGTTCGTTTTAATGAAAGTTGCATAAAAAGGTTTGAAAATGTGTTTTCTTTTTAAGTAAGAGAAGGTGAAGGTGAAGTTTATCAAAAACGAATTACAGAATCTAGGTAACTTTTCCTCAAAATTTGTAATTTTGGTCAGTTTATCCACTTGATGAACAAAAAATTTGAATCCACGTAAGCGAAAATAATCTTAAATAAAATTTGACACTTTGAAATTGTGGATTTTCAATTTTTCACGTGACCTTTTATACAGAACTTACAATGCTGTTGTTTGGTACAAAATCGGTATCGATACCGTTTTTGTACTTTCGAATAAACTCGGAGAACAACTTTTTTTCACGTGATCTTTTATGCAGAGTACAGAATAGGTATGAATACCAAATCTGGAGGAATTTCTTGGTACAGAACCGGTATCCATACCAATGCTGTACTTTCGAATAAACTTTGGAAAAAGAACAGAAAATGACGTGAAAAGACAAAAGTGAAGCAGAGTTGTGTTTACATGATATTTTTCACACATATTTCAACGGAATCAAAACTGAGAAATGAATATGTGCTAGTACAGAGTTTCTCAATTTTTAAGAAAATATAATCGCTAGCAAAAAATTTTGAAATTTCGACCGTCTTATATAGCAAGCTCCGAGCCTATCCATTATCTCTAAGTCCTGAATGCTCTTCTCTCAAAACTCTGTCCAAAACGCCCTTCCCCCTCATCATCTTCCCCATTTTTCCTTCAAAATAAATGAGGTTTCGAGAGTGAAAAGTCCCTTCGGACAGAGAGAAAATGTCATATTTCACAGTGAAAAATTCGGTCGTTCCGGTTGAGACACCACATAAATTCTAAGAAAGTGACCCCTTCTCTCTCTTTCTTTTGAAGAAAAGAGACGGCTCGTCGAGCAACCACTTAATTGATGTATTTTCTTAGTCACTTGTGGAGGAGAAAAAGAACGAAAGAACCACTTTTTTGCAGAAAAAGGGATGGAAATGAGGCGATTGTTGAAGAAAAAAGGAGTAGAGAGAAGGTCAAATGAGACGAATAAAGGGGAGCTCCAGAAGCAATATGTACAAGTTTGAGGCGGAAAATTGTTGGGTATTCTACCTAAACAAGGGATGGAGAACCGAGATATACGTCCGCCAAGATGCACCGCTATCACAGGTTTCTGAGCGGTTTCGAAGATAATAGCTATCAGTGTGCTCCACCGGGATTTTAAAACTAGCAATAACCGGGTTTTCATGAAAAAACCGGTGAAAATATTCGCCGGTTTTCACCGAAAATAACCGGTGTTTCACCGGGGAAAAACCGGGGAAAACCGGTGAGCACCGGGTTTTCCACGGGGAAATACCGGTGAAAACCCCGGTGTTTTCCCCGGTTTTCACCGGTTTTCACCGGTTTTTACCGGAGTTTTTTGAAATATCACACAACCAGATATTTTAAAACTGGACGTTTCGCAACCGGACATTTCCAAACCGGATAACATTTCGAAACTAAATAATTCATGTTCCGAAACGTCCGGTTGCGAAATTTCCTGTTTCTAAATTTCCGAATTTTTTTTGAACTTTTTTTACAAATTTTCGTCGAAAATGTGACTATTTTCATTGTTTTTTAAAATTTTTTTCCAATTCCAAGTTATAAAAAATTTGAAAAAATTCGAAAAAATTTGAATTTTGAATTTTGGCGCCAATTTCCCGGGCTTTCGGGCCGGCCCGGGCCGGGCCTTGACAAATGTAGCAGAAACTAAATAATTCCAGATTCGAAAAGTCCGGTTGTTGTCCTGCTCTTTCAAATTGTGGTGTTTGCGTCATCAAAAAACCGGTGAAAACCGGTGAAAACCGGGGTTTTCCCGGGGAAAACCGGGCACCGGTGAAAATGAAAACCGGGGAAACCCGGTTTTTTTGATTTTGAAAACCGGGGAATTCCGGTGAACACCGGTTTTTGCCAAACTTGACTCCGGTTTTTATTTTTATAAAACCAAGAAAAATTTCACCGGTGAGTATTACAGTTTTCACCGGTGAAAAAAAACCGGGTTTTCGCCGGTTTCTTCACCGGTGGAGCACACTGATAGCTATTGTAAAAATAGTAAAAAGTGTACCCTTGATACAGGATTTAATAAGAAACATATGAAAAACTGATTTTGTTTTTGACATTGGCATTTAGAAGCAAAGAATTGACAAAACCCGTTCAATTTTCAATTATGAAAAATGAGAATCTTATAGAAATAGGGTGCCCTTGGGAACCCACTGCGGGTATCTCCTATAATAACATGTTACCAAGTTTACACAATTTTTAATAGATCAAACCTCTGCGTCTCCTTCTCAACTGATCTGACTAATGAAGACGAGGAGGAGACGCAGAGAAGTCAGACACACTAGCTTCTCTGCGCCCTCTATCTCTACGTTTCTGCTACTCAGTAGCGCGAATCTCAAAAACTAGGAGAACAACCAAACAGTTATCAACTTTTGTTTTTTTGTTCTCCCATTTTTTTTCCAATTTTCACTGTTTCAATCCAATTTTTTGACTCTTCCACCCATCCCCAAACATTGCTAAACCACATAATGAATGCGTTTGGAAGGGAGGGGAGGAGCGAAATGAAAATGAGCTGTTGATACGAAAAAAAGAACGAAATGAAATGGAAATGAGAATGAAATGAAGAAAAACGAAAAGGGAGGAAATGGGATTAGTTGGGAGAGAAAAATGGAATGGAAAGGACCGAAAGTCGAACAATGTTGCAGCAGTTTGAGGAGATGAGGGACTTGCTCCAGGGACCATTGGGAATGGGAATTAATTGGGTTATTTAATTACACTAATTAAGTCACTTCTTTGTAATTTTAGTCATTGGATGAGTATTCCTCATAAAATTTCTTCAGAGCAATTAATTTCTAAAAATTATTCCCGTGAACTTTTCTTCAAAATCTTCTAGGGTTACTCTGAAATTAATAATTCTGAAAATTTATTTGTTTTCTTCGTCTGAAATCGTCGATGGCTGCTTACAACAGGAGGCTAGAGAGGTTTGTGCAAATTGGGGGAAATAAAAATTTGAAAAACCAAATAGGAATTGAGAATCATTTGCTCAAATTGGAGTGTTATTCTTGTAAGAACTTTGTTCGACATTTCTTATTATGCAACTATTTCAACTTTATTGTTTTCTTGTAGATCAAATCTAGATCTAAATTTTTGCAGTTGCTTCCTTTTTTCTAGAGCTTTTAGTTTTTGAGATACGCGACTTAAAAGACGAATATTCGCTTCTTTCCAACCGTCATATCTTCCATAACAGCAAAGCTATCAAAAAATAGTCAACTACACAAATGATAATCATAAAATTTCCTATATTTTTGTAATTAACAATGTTTTGATATTTTTTCTAGATTTTGAGATATGCATCTCTAAAGATGACTGCTCCGATGCTCGGCAATGAGAGAGAGACAACAGAGAGGGCGCAGAGAAGACAGACACTCTAGCTTCTCTGCGCTCTCTCATTTTGCCATTCTAATACTCTTATACCTGTTATCCTGAGATTGAAGATCAGAAATAATATCCAGATTTCCAGCCCCTCTCCCGACCACCCACTACGAAGTCCCAATCCAGATATTCCGTTGATAAGAAACAATTCGGTATCTTCAAAGTAAGACATCTCCTCTTTTCTTCCCTCAAGCAACTTCATACTTTCAGTGATGGGACTCACAGACACACAGACCGAATTATCAATAAATTCATGGAGAGAAAAATGGAAAAAGTGCCGCCCGAAACACATCATTTAGTCAGAAAACAATCAGTTTTCACATTTGTGGATCATGCGAAAGACAAGTCGAAAGAGAAACCGAAACCCACGAATTTCAGAAAGACGTTGAAGAAAATTAGGAGTAAGATTTGTGTCAGAACCGGGAGAGAGAGAGAGAGGGGAGACGCAGAGAAGCTAGAGTGTCTGACTTCTCTGCGCGCCCTCACACTCCCCTCTCTTCATTTATCTTCCTGTCTTCAAAAAGGTGTATCTTGACAGCCATAACAGTTTTCAAAAAGTCGTAAACTAGTAAAATGTGTAAAATTTCATGTAGATTATTTTTGTAGTTGACACCTTTTTGATAGCTCTTCAAATTCTTAAGATATAGTGACTGGAAGAATCAGGACTCTCAGTTCATTTCAAAACAGCATATCTTAAAAACTATAAGAGATATCAGAAAGTTGTCAATTACAAAAACCTAGCTCAACAAATTTCAGAATTCAACACAATCATCGCTTTCGTATTCCTCATTCTCTATATTGGAGGCGGAGCCGCTTTGTTCTGGCAGATTGAATCGAAATCTGAAATGAATGTGAGGATTTTAAAACGTCGGTTTCAAAATGTCCCTTCAATTTGCAGTTCGAGAAATACAAGGAAGAACTGATAGGCAAATCGAAGAAACTCTATAAATCACTGGCACCCAGTAAATGCGCTCCATTGCAACCGTCGGACAACGAGGAAAACAACAAATGTCTGAAAAAGATTTATGATTTATTGATGGATTCAAACCCTTCAAAACATATCAGAACATATTTGGATGGTCTAGCTTATGTCTTGACTTGTATTACGACTATAGGTGGCCGCATTTTTGCATTTTCCCGGCCACCGAGTACAGTATGACGTTTTCCAGGTTATGGTCAGCTAGTTTGTTATACAATAGCCGGGAAAATGGTGACAGTGATCTACGTTATTATTGGAATCGCTTTGACAATTTATGTGCTCCGACACAATGGAAAAATCGCGTTGAGAGTCTGTAATTGGGTACTTGGAGTGGTGGCGAGGTGTATTCGAATATGGTAAGCACGCAAACGCGCTCTACCGGAACTCTGTTTTTTCGGTGGAGCGTGTTTCCTCCAATATCTGAAAAAAGAAATACTGATAAGATCAAAATTTTCAAAAAATTCCAGCGGAAACAATAAAGTGAAATTCCGAATGACAGTCACCAAATCGTTCATTCTTCTTTTCGTTTTCTGGATTCTCGGAGCTCTCGGAATAGCCAGTTACGAGAAATTCGTGTTCTGGGATGCCATTTATTTCTCATTCAGCACGTTTTCAACAGTAGGATTTGGAGATTTAGTACCGACGAGTCACGTATCGGGAGCCATCATTTTCACTCTTCATTTCATCGATTTGTCATTGCTCTCGATGGTTTTTGTACTCGTTCATGTAAGAGCTCGCAGCGAACTAGAAATTTTCACGCAGCGTCGAAATATCATTTTTCAGCAAACAATGGAAAATCACTACATGAAAGTTCTGGAACTTTTGGATGAGGGATACCAGAAATATACGACTGAACTGAATACGGGAACCACCACAAATCTACAATCGCCGGGCGGTTCGAAACGAAATTTGGATATGATGACGACGGCTAGAGAGAAATCTTAAAATGAAGAAGAGAAGATTTTTTATAGTTTTTTTGGTATAATTTAATTCAAAATATCTCTTTGCTCATTTGAATTTTCAATCATCTTTTCTTCTTTTTAATAAACAATTTGTACAGTTTTTCCTGAGATTAATGAATGTTTACACAGTTTTAATTGATTTTTTAAGAAGTAAAAAACAAAAAAATAAACATTGAGGGGTGCGGAGAATTGAACCTTGATCGTTTGAGTGTGGGCCCAACTCGTTACCGTCTACACCACATGGTCGGCGGCTCCCGGAACTTGAAGGCTATGAGAAACCAGCCGACCAGAACCATTACGGCTTGAGAAAATCCAAATATTGACTGTTTTTTGAAAAAGTTGATTCTTCTCTTGTTCTCAATTTTTTGAACTTACCATCAAATAATATTTAAAAAATCGTTGTTTAGAGGTTGGCTTGAACCCCCGATGATCGCCTAACCAACTGGCCTGCAACCAGTTACGCCAATCGGACGAGAGCCGGGCGCTCCTTCCCGTGGCCGTGATAAACCCGATGGTCCATCCGAACCGTTTGTTCATCCACACGTGAAGAAAAATGATTGACGTGAACTTTTTCTTTTCCTTTTCTTCGAGAAACCAAAAAGTCAAAAAAAAAGTCAAAAGAAAGTCAAAAAACAGAATAAAAATCTCACGTAATTGGAACAAGATGACGTGGAAAGCCTCGTAGATCTGGGGCACTGATAAGGGCGGTGCATAAAAGAAGGGCGGTCGAGAGGAGAAACCTCAGTTCGAACTTCAAATCGTTCGCTCGTCTTCCTATCCAGCGCCGTGCCGCAAATCACTGAAATCTTCAACCGAGTTGGGATAAACCATGATCCGCAAGACGACCATTCTCTTCCTGGCTCTCGCTTTGTTGGCCACCCTCGTTCGTGGAGAGGATGTTCAAACAGCAGGCGATGCAGGAGTTGAACAGCCTAAAGGGCCTCCAGCTGGAACGTCGGACCAAGATACTAAAACTGTAGCCCCGCCCAAAGGCACTATAACTGAAGCTCCGTCCGCAGAGACTCCAGCCGAAAGTGGATCAGACAGCGCCGGAGCACAAGACACCGCCCCAGCCACAGATGCACCAGCCGAAGGAGGAAATGGAACCAGCTCGTCTGCTTTCATGAGCTATGGACTCGGTAAGCCTTTCTATCTTTTCTTTCCAAATACTAAAACTAGAAAATTCCAGGAGCTTCCGTCGTTCTTCTGGCTGCTCTCTAGACTACAGCATCCATCAACAACGGCATTGCACCTCCAACCTAATACTTGAAATAAAAATGAAGATTTTTTGAAGAACTGTTTTGTTTTATTCGGGGGTGAATTTCAGAGCAGAAAGAGTGGGGGTTGGCTAGAACACTCACAAAGGCGCTCCTTTGGTTCTGATTGTATTCTGAATTCAGAGGCAATTCTGAAAGGACTTCGATCCTCTCAGGCGTAGTTATCGTCTCAAAAAGTGCAAAGATTCTACAGTTCGAACTTCCCACCGAATTATTTAACTTTTGGGTCCGCTGGCTTCTTTTCGTGCATGTTGTCGACGCTCAAAAAATTAACGGAACTCGAATTTTCGTAATGGATCATATCATTCCCTAGTTTGGAACGAATCATTTGTTTCTTTCTGACTTCTCTGATTTCCAGTTTCCATATTTGTTCTTGCTGACTACTTTGGCAAAATAAAAATATTTTTCTGTTTTATTTTTGTCTTCAGGTAGTATTCATAAGAACAGCCAAAAACTTGCGCATCTGAAACTTTAACTGCCGCTTGAGAATCTTTTTCATTTCGCAACTTGTGACGTTTCTTCGTCCTGAAGCATGAGATACTCTGGCAACGTCACGGAAGGAGGTGATAACAAACTTTGAAGTTATGTTAAAAAATCAAGTTATTTGAAATTTGTACGTCAAAACTAAATGTTTCTTTATATAGATGAACACTTTCTGATAGCGTTGCAAATTTTCGAATTACGCAAATATTTTAAAAAAGAATTTTCACGAGACGAGAGCCGTTTTTGTTTCTTGAACCTTTAAAGATATCGAAAATTCTTTACAGACTTCTGGAATCTATTAAGAGACCGAGTTTAAAAAACTTAATATTGAATAATTCTCTTCCGCACGTCAGATTGTGAACCAGAATTACCCTTCTGAAGAAAAACATGATCTGTGTGCATTATATGTTCCCACAAAACATATACATTAGAACTCCTTTAAACATAGTTTAGCCTTCTCTATTCTTCAGAAGTTGGAAGTTCCGTATCTCCCTCATGAAAGTTTTCAAATCATTAAGATTAGATCTTGATCAAGAGATAAACGATCAAAGTTCAGAGAAAAAATTGGGAATCAGATAAGAAACGGTGAATATAAGGAGCAAGATTTCCAATGGATACATCAGTTCGAACAGAATTCGCTGAGATCAACCATGTTCCGCAAAAGCACTTTTCTCTTCATGACCTTCGCACTCCTCGTCATCCTCTCTCGTACTCAGGCTGATTCTGATGATGATCGGGACGAGGATTTGGATGATTGGTTGGCTGGTTTAAGTGACGATGTGGAGTCAACGACGGAATTTGTTGATGGTTCTGATGGCGATAACGATAAGCAAGAAGAAGTCACCGAAGAACCAGAAAAAGAAGAAGAAACTCCTACAGAAAAGCCTGAAGAAGAGGAAGAAGAAGAAGAAGAAGAAACTTCAACGGAAGTATCAACAGAATAACCGAAGACAACTGAAGCTGAATCAACTGAAGAAGAAAAGAAGATAACTCCAGCTCCAGCTCCGATTGCACCTAGAGTTACTCCAGCCCCACAAGTCGCAGACCCTCCGCCAGCTGAGAGTGAGGTTGCAGATGTCGCTAAAGGAGGAAATGCAACTAGCTCCTCTACTTTCATGAGCTTTGGATTCGGTAAGCCTTACTATCTTTTCTTTACAAAAATCGAAACCTGAAAATTCCAGGAGCCTCCGTTGTTCTTCTGGCTGCTCTCTAGACTACAGTATCCATCAACAAATGCATTACACTCGAATCATCATTTGAAATTGAGGAATATTTGAAATAAATTGTTTATATCTTTCACTTTATCTTAATCAGAAATAATTTATAAACTTGTAGTTTTCGGTTGAAAATTGTCAACTTTGTTAGTGCGCTACGGCTTCACTGATTCTCTCAAAATGTCAATTGTGTACGGAATGTATATATCAAAAGTAGTGCGACAACATAATGTACGGGTACACTAATAATCGTCGTTATTTCTCGCAATTGAGTTTCTCACCGCTAAAAAGAGAGCTGCCTACATCGATGAACTGTAACTTTCTAGGGATTGTCCTTACAAAAAAGTTGTCAACTAAAAAACTGAGGCTCTACTTTTGATCTACACACATCATAAACCATTGAGATTGTGAGACAATTAGTGAGGGCGTGGCACACTTACCAAGTTTACGATTTAAACTGAACACGGCGGCAAGTGTGGCATTCTCCTATGGCCAGTACTGTATTTGAAATGAGGAACAAACCTAGAAGCTTGCCCAGAATTAAAAAAAAAACTTTTTTTTGATAGAAGTTACCTGTTTCAGATGTTTGGAATGCTTTTTGATTGTCAACAACATAATCATTAGCATAGTTTCGTTATACATTCTCATTTGTATTCTAAGTTTAGTAGTGTCTCGGAAGGTAAACCTGAAAGTGGTGATCTGATTTCTTATCAGTTTAAACCGACATTTGTTAATCTTTTGCTTACAAACTCTTGTGAAATAAGATCACTTCATGTTATCAGAAGATACCTCTAATTTTAATTGGATACTTTTATTTTAACAAAATCCTCATCTGCATTCGAATATTATTCATTTCGAATACCGTAAAAACTGCATTATAACGGGACCTCTAGTAGAACGGCACCAGTATTATAATAAGTTTTTTCTTGGTTCTGATTAGAAGCAGCGTGTATATTCTCTGAGAGGCTGTTGAAAAATATAACGGCATGTCGTTATAATACAGTTTTACGGTACACTAGTTCTCCATTTTATAATGACAACCACTTAACTAATCTAACAAAAAAGTTCATTAGAGTCCTATCCGATCTATAAAACCATCTTCGGCTCTTTAGCACAGACTGTCATGTTTTTCTAAAGTTTTTCTAAACCTTTCAAAACTCTCAATCTAATTTTTTCTGATTACACGCTGAAAATTAAAGCCTTCATTTCAAAAAGTTCTTATCAAAAAGATCAAATCTTGATAACGAGTAAGTAACGTGGGAAAGAAAAAAGAAAGTGGGGATCAGATAAGGGGTGATGTATAAAAGAAGCGATGGTTCGACTGGAATCTTCAGTTCGAACTTTCCACATCGTTCCACTGAATTCTTCCACCGACTTGGGATAAACCATGATCCAGAAGACAACCATTCTCTTCATGGCTCTCACTCTTCTCGCCATCTTCGCTCGTGGACAGGTTGCAGGAGACAACACCGAGGTAACTGGCCAAAACAAATCCGCCCCAGCAGCCCCAGCAGTCCCTGCACCCCCTGCTACGCCGTCTACCAGTGAAGTGACCGGTGAACCAGCTGGAAACGGAACCAGCTCATCCGCCTATTTGAATTATGGACTCGGTAAGATAGCTTCATTTTCACTTAACAAGTTTCAACGACTGCTCTTCTTTCAGGAGCCTCATTCGTCCTTCTTGCCGCCCTCTGATCTCCAGTCTCCAAAAGTTGACTTGCTTAGAATTTCAACAAAAAATAAATAAATGATTTTTGAAATGTACTGTCTTGTTTGTTTTATGTAATTGTCTGGCCGGATCTCACCAATATCCAGGCTTGTCAAAAATTGGGGCGGACCGGGCCGGGCTGAACGTTCTCTCGAGCCTTCCAAATGGGTACAATCGCTAGATGGAGCAACATAGATGGGGGAGTATAATTACACGCTGAAAATCAGAAACTTCTTTTTGAAAAGTTCTTATCAAAAATATCAAATCTTGAGTAAGTAACGTGGGAAAGTAAAAATAAATTGGGGATCAGATAAGGGGTGATGTATAAAAGGAGCGACGATTCGACTGAATTCCTCAGTTCGAACTTTCCACATCGTTCCACTGAATTCTTCCACTGACTTGGGATAAACAATGATCCAGAAGACAACCATTCTCTTCATGGCTCTCGCTCTTCTCGCCATCTTCCCCCATGGAGGTACGATTTTAGACGTAGCGGTTGGAGATGTAGCGTACGTTAGTGTTGCAGAGAGCAAGGAGTACGGTGATTGGGACGACCAAAGCCAACCCCCTGCATCCCCTGCTCCTTCATCTACCAAAAAGTTGAGGGTTCAGCTGGAAACGGAACCAGCTCATCCGCTTATTTGAATTATGGACTCGGTAAGATAGTTTCATTTTAACTTAACAAGTTTCAACGACTGCTCTTCTTTCAGGAGCCTCATTCGTCCTTCTTGTCGCCCTTTGATCTCCGGTCCCCGAAAGTTGACTTGCTTAGAATTTCGACAAAGAATAAATAAATGATTTTTGATGATTTACTGTCTTGTTTGTTTTATGTAATTATTGTAATATCCAGACTTCTCAAAAATTGGGGCGAACCAAGCCGGACTGAGCTTTCTCTCGGCCCTCCCCGGATTCAAAAATGGGTACAATCGCTAGGTGGAGCATCTTCGATGGGGGATGAATATACAATAATTATCATTATTGGTTAAATTTATTTAAAAAATACGTGGATCGAGTATAATTAAACGCTGCAAATCAGAACGTTCTTTTAAAAAAAAGTCTTGATAACGAGTAAGTAACCTGGAAAAGAAAAAAGAAAGTGGGGATCAGATAAGGGATTATGTAAAACTCTTCAGTTCGAACTTTCCACATCGTGCACTGAATTGAATTTTTCCACCGACTTGGGATAAACCATGATCCAGAAGACAACCATTCTCTTCATGGCTCTCGCTCTTCTCGCCATCTTCGCTCATGGAGGTGTATTTCATCCAGATGAAATCATAATAGCAGGTGGTCCACTTGGTAAAATACCAGAAGACACGGAGGAGAATCCACTAGTAGGTGGTGCTGGTGGAACAGAAACCAGAGTACAGGCCCCACCCCCTGCAGCCCCTGCAGCCCCTGCTAGCCCCTGCTACGACAGGATGCAGGAGGCAACACCAACACCGAGACTGGCCAAAACAAATCCGCCCCAGCAGCCCCTGCAGCCCCTGCAGCACCTGCAGCCCCTGCTACGCCGTCTACCAGTGAAGTGTCCGGTGAACCAGCTGGAAACGGAACCAGCTCATCCGCCTATTTGAATTATGGACTCGGTAAGATAAATTCTTTTATCTAATACAAATTTCATCGACAGTTTTTCCAGGAGCCTCATTCGTCCTTCTTGCCGCCCTCTGATCTCCAGTCTTCAAAAGTTGACTTGTTAAGAATTTCGACAAAGAATAAATAAAACATTTTTTAAACGTACTGTCTTGTTTTATTTCATTTAACTGTCTCGCGGGATCTCACAATCATCCGCAAGCGCGGTTATAACTTATGGGATATGCTTCCTTCCTTGCGTGATTTTCAGGCTCCGCGATATTTCGCAACTGCGACGTTTCGCAACCATTGGGCCAGTTGAAAATGTTGAGTGTAGAAAAGTACCATTTTAGAGAAAAAAACTCGGTTAAATTATTGATGTAGTTGCGAAATGTAGCAGAGACAGTATGACTTCCATTCTGTATTAAAAACTCCGAAAATTTTAAATCTTATTCCCGTGAACTCCTCCTACGATTCCCCATCTTCTCCACCTCCCCCACGATTCTCCGAATTTCTTATTTTGTCTGAAAAATGAATATCTGCGTATTCGTCTCACTTCTTCTAGCCTCATCAATCAACTCCTTGTTTCTCAAAGATGGTCAATCCACTCTGAAACAGCTATTCGGGAAAGAGAGCAATGGAACAATGATAGAAATGCTCTCGGAGCACTTTAAAGATGGTAGGAACAGAGCGAACTTGCGAAATATTCTTTTCTCACCTATTTCCAGACGACAATTTCTGCCTGGATTCCCTCATAAACATTGGTAAATCCGCTCTTAAGTCCCTCACCAATTACTCTTCTGAATCCGATTACGAACCGAATTGGGCAGTCCGTTTACTCGATGCTCTCCCCGCCAAACCGCCCGGATTATCTCGAAAAGGACCATTCTTTTTTATTGGAGATTTTGAGACATGCAAGGAATTATGGTCTGTGGAAGAGAAACATGTGCATTATTGTACTGTAAGAGGAGAAGTGAAGATACGGAATGAGATATCGCCAGTTACTACAGGTCAGTCGGGTGGTGAAATGCGCTCTGTCGGACTGCCGTATCACCTCGGCAAGGCGTGAGTCGCTACGCAATGAGAGCTGAACTTTGAAAGCGTATGCAATCGCGCTCTATTCGACATGCGTTCTAAATCACACGTAGGTTAAAACTGACAAATGCAGTTGCTCTATTCTAAAATCCCGTTTTGAGATTTAATTAGCACGGCACGCTTCTGACAACCGCGCTCTACCGAAACCGAAGGAAGTTTCGTGCGAAATTTAGAGCCTCAGAGAAAAAGATGGAGCGTGTTTGTTAGCTCTATATAATCTCCGTATTCATTTAGCAGTCGCTACGCAGCGAAACTACGAGAGATACAGTACCTATAATCCTTTTTTAGGAATCTGCGCTCCATCGAACTGCCATGAAAACCACATCATAGAACTCCTCAAACTTGCGAAAGAACACTTTTTCAATGAAACGATTGATGTGAAATCCGTGTATTGCTCAGATGGAAGTGATGAGATTTGGAGTGCTAAAAAAGTGAGTTTCTTTTTAAAAAGTAAATAAATTTTCAGACCTATCTGAAAGTCTGTTTTCAGCCCTTTGTTCTCTTCATATTCTTCTTTATTTTGGCTCTTTTGGCTATCGGAACATTCACTGAAAAGATGAATCGAGAGGGACTTCTGAAGAAGAGCAAAACGAAAATGAGACGGATGATACATAAAAGTGAATCGGGCGCGCTTATCTAATTTTCTGAAAACTTTTCTTCCAGAATCATACCGAGTCAACAACAACAACTCTGCCACCGGCTCTATCAGTGAAGACCGTTCGTCCTGTGGGACTGAGACTGAAGATGAGAACGAGTCAGTTGCCAACTCATCTATAAACCGTACAAATGCTCCGTCCATCGCTCTCACCTACCGTAACCTCTCCTCAATTCACTTATCGAATTCTCTGCTCATCAACATCCTCTCCTCCTTCTCAATCCGTTCCAGTTTGACCTACCTCTTCCGAAATTCCACTCGAGACGTCAAACTTGTCAACTTGTTCCGTGTCTGCAGCTCTTTCTGGGTCATTTTCTCCCACACATGCCTGTTTTCTCTCAATTTTACGGATACGATAAGAGTGGTTGCGAAGAAAGGAGAAACTGTTGTGGGATGGAGAAATTTCATGTTGAATTCATCGTTGGCAGTCGATACTTTCTTGTTTTTGTCAGCTTGTGTCGCCACCTTTTCGATTAGAAAGAAGCTCATGTTCAGGTGGGTTTCTTGAATTTGCATTATCTTGGATTCTAATCAGTTTTTATATAAATAGATAGAATATTTCTAGCTCTACATTTTTGTAGTTGAAAGTTTTTTGATAGCTAGCGAGGCTCTCGAGATATATGAGCATTTAAAGATAGGCACCCGAACTTCGAGAGAAAGCGTCTGCCTTCTCTGCGTCTCTCTCCCTCTCCTTGTTCTGTCACCTGGCATTGAAGACTCATATCTCTGATCCTAGAAGAGATAGAAAAAAGTTGTCAACTACAAAAATGTAGAGCAAGACATTATCTATACACTCATATATAAAAATAAAAATGGTTAGTAAAATCGCCCCGTCCTAACAGACACTCAAAGTTAGGCTCTATTTTCCCCCTCTACCTGAAAATCTTATTTTCCAGAGGTTCCGACTCCAAGTTCTCCATCTTCAAATGCTTTTCCCTTCTCATCCATCGGTGTCTCCGACTCTTGCCAGCTCTCAGTCTCTACTTGATTTTTATGTCTTTGGTTTATAATCACTTAGCAGATGGACCATTCTGGAACATCAATGGTTAGTTAGAGAATAAGAGGCGGAGCTTCAAGATCATTTCAGGAATGTTCGGAACCGAATGCACTCCATCTTCCCTCTGGCCTCATTTCTCTTTTCTCGCCAACTTTTTCCCGTCAATGTGTGTCCCGTGGCTATGGTATATCTCACTCGATTTTCAGCTGTATTTGGTATGTTTTTGGTTTTTAGAAATCATAAAATTGTTGGATTTTCAGACCCTTCCAATCATCGTTTTCTTTGTCTCGAGATTCCGTTTCGGTTGGATTTTTGTCGTTTTCCTATGTATGACAGCGTTGGGATATCGTAGTTTTATGTTCTTTTATCAATCGTGAGTGTCGTGTCGATGGAGTGCATTTGCTTAATTTTAGTACACCTCCATTTTTCAGTTTACCCGCTAATATGTTCGTGGAGATGTTGTCTGGAAACTTCGAGAAGTCGGAGCTATCTTTCAAGCTTCTCTACACGTCCCCGATTTCCAGATGTCCACCGTTTTTTATTGGTACATATTCAGCGCGATTGCTGATGGCAACTAAAACGTTTTCAGGAATCCTGACCGGCTGGTATATCTGTCAAATCCGTTATCTTGGAACTCTCCCTACCGTAACCACAATTGGTCTCAAGTTTCTCGCATTCTTCTTCCTAACATTCGCCCTATTCGGACCATTCTTCAGTTGGACGTATTTGATCTACCCACATGCTGTAATTAATCGGACAATATGGGCAATCGGATTGGCGATTCTTGTGGTTTTGGCACAGAATGGATATAATTTAGGGATTTTCAAAGTGTTCGGAGGACAAGCGTTGGTGGTGCTGTCGAGGTGATTAGAGTTTTTGGAATTGGTTTGGGAACCGAACGTCTAGAGTTCAAAGTCTGGGTTGGAGAATCTAAAATAAGAAATTAGAATCCTAAAACCTGAATCCACGATCGAGAATTCAAAATAAGAAATGACAACTTTGGTTCTGAAATTCAGAATACAGAATTCAGAATTTAAAATTCAAAATCCAGACTCCAGAATTCAGAATCCAAAATCTTGAGTCCTGAATCCAGAATTCAAAATTTTCAGAAACACTTTTTTCATAATTTTTTTAAAAACTTGAATCATGAATCATGATTCCTGAATTCTGAATGCAAGTTTCTTAATTCGAATTTTAGAGTTCAGAATCCAGAACCATGAATCATGAAACCTAAAGATCTATAATTCTTCTTCCTGAATCCAAAATCTTGAATCCAGATCCTCTAATTTCCGTTTCCAGACTCTCATTCGGCGTCTACCTTTCCCACGAACCCATTCTCCTCTACTACCTGAACTCTCTCCGTCAACCGATGTCACCATCTTCATTCGGATATTTCATGTTCATCACCATATCGATTTATTCCATTTCCCTAGTCTGTGCCTTCTTCATTGCAATTGCAATCGGTTAGTTATCAGACTCGCTCTACTGACTGATTTCGGTGGAGCGCACTTCCTCACTATAACCATTTCTATATTTCCAGAAGTGCCTCTCCTAACCCTCGAACGTAAACTCTTTATGACAACTCGTAAAATGAATGAGGACGAAACGAAGGATCGAATGGAGAGACACGTTTCATTCGATGATTCTGAGAAAGTGGAGAAATATGTGGTGATGAATGAAAACGAGGAGTTAGAAGTGGATGATTTGAATGCGGATGAGAAGACGAGGCAATGGATTGAAACTGGAAGTTTGTGTGCTCAGAGAAGTGATTTGGATGTGATTGAGAAGGAAAGAAGAGTCCGTTTCAAGGATCCACACTTGAATACTTCTACTTCGTGTTGATTTTTAAGAATAAAGGTTTCTAGACATACAGTACCGTGCAGTAAGATATGCGATTTGGTCTTTTTCAGTCGAAAATGTCCAACTTTGAGAGCGTGTTACGGTATCAAAACGGTATCAACGGACCTTCCCTTGGAAGTTATGGTCATTTTAAGACGACAGCATAACAATCGCAGTATTCTGGTCGATTTGAGGAATAAATTACTTCGTCGAAATGTAACTCTTAAGAGAGTACGCGCACAAAAAAGTGGTCAACTACAAAAATGAAGCTTTACCTTTGTTCTGTACGATCCATAAAAATTTTACTTGTTGTGACAATCAGTAATACCGTAACACCCTCTCAAAGTTGGACAGTTTCAACTAAAAACTGAAAGTATCGCATTCTTTATGGCCAGTACGGTAGACTCTTTCAGGTTTTATAATACAACAGCCATCTACAGAAACTGATAAAATTTGTGTGATATTTTGAGAAACGGGCGCAGTTGTATAAGCTGTACTTCACTTTACTTTTTTTTTAAAACTTTTTTCCTCGTGTACTTTTTATTTTCCACGTATAGCCTATATTCTTCTTTATACAAATTGCCAACTTTACACAAAAAATCAGTCATTGTAAACCGAAAAATATAAATTTTCTCAGCGAGAACTTCTGACGAGAAGAAGGAAACCAAGAGATGTCCTCGTAAGTTGTTTGCACACATCTGAAGTACTGACGCCATCAGAATTCTTCACATTTCAGAAAAGACAAGAAAACAAAGAAGCATCACCACCATCACCATGGAAAAGGATCAGTCCATCCACCGAAGAAATCGAAAAAACGAGACAAAACGAAGAAAGGAGCGAAGAAAGGGAAATCCGGTACTGGGTTGAATAAAACTCCCTCGAATGCCAGTCTCCGTGTTTTCGATTCCAAACATAAACTCAAAAAACACTCCTCGAATGATGATGTTACCACTGATGGAACCCCTTTCCTTCCAACGATTACTGTATCCGATTCCGCCGTAAATTTGTTTTCCGAAGCACCTTCTGCTCCAACTAAATTCACAACAACTGCGAGAGCATTGACTCCAGTGGGTCATTCTCCAACTCCCACCGCAGTTCCAATCATGATGCCTCCAGTTCTTTCAACCCCGCCTACTGTTCAAACTGTCGCTGCGCCTGTGAAGTGGAAGGCTGAGGATGTGGCACTGGGATATATTGAGAAGATGGGTACGTTTACAAGAAGCCGTCCCAGCTGATTTCTATATTTCTAGATGCCGCCATGGCTCGTCTGGAATACATCGAAGCATGTGCCTCCACGAAGCCTCTCGTCGAGAAAGACTGTCTCCTTTGGAAGAAGAATCTCCATAAAAACCAAACGGACGCATATCCGTGTCTCGACTCAACCATCGTCAAGATTCCTAACCAACCGGATGATTATGTGAACATGTCGACAGTCACTGTTCCACACTGTCGTTATCCAATTCTGATGGGTCAGATGCCGAAGAGAGGTTTCGAGGAAGAGTTTTGGAGGGCTGTATTCAATGAGTCAGTGGTTATGATGTATGTTCTGATGGGTGCAGAAGATGAGAAGAATGACTTCTTTCCGACGACTCCTGGAGCTTATGTCTATTATGGGAGCATGTTTGTCAATATCAGACTGGTGAGAGGAAACACTATACAGTACTGGTCGTAAAGAATGCGACACTTGCAGTGTTTAGTTGAAAATTGTCAACTTTGAGAGTGGCCTCGCTGACAGTTTCAAAATATCGTTTCTTTATGAAGTGCATAGATCACAAAGTGAGCTTCATTTTTGTAGTTGACAACTTTTTTGTACGGGCAAATCCCAAGAAGTTACAGGCAGTCCATGCAAACATCTCAAAAATGTCTATTTTTAGCAGTGAACAAGGACAACAAATGCGAGAAATTTTTTTGACGATTGATAACTTCCTAGGATGTGCCCGACCAGAAAAGTTATCAACTACAAAGATGAAGCTCTATTTCTGATCTATACACTCCATAAACAATCAATATTGTGAGAATATCAAGGAGGTTGTCTCACAATCACAAAGTTGATAATTTTCAACTAAAAACCGCTTTCTTTTTAGCTGGTACTGTAGTTCGATCTAACGCCCTCAAATTTCTTCCAGGTCGACAAAATGGACGAAGAGCGTACCCGCTACACGATTGAAGCTCTCCCGAATGGACTCTCCAACTCGAATATGATAAATGTCTACGTGCACACAGGTTGGGAGCCATTCGGAGTTCCAGTCAAGTATGCAAACACGACTCGTTCCGTCGTCGACGTCATGAACTTTGTGAAAACATCGAATGGAAGCGAGAAGATGATGGTTGTATCGAAGAATGGATGTGGACGAGCCGGCTATTTCCTCTCGTTGGGCGCCTCGTTCTGCTGTTTGAATGATGGTTCGGAGCCACGGATGGGCGAAATTGTGAAGGCGTTGAGAGTTCAGAGACCGAATTCTGTGGATAGTATGAAGCAATATGCATCACTCTATCTCTGTCTTCTTTACTACATCAAGGTGAACATTAATAATATGAATATCCAATTTAAGGTATTCATTTTTCAGAAGAAGATCACAATTCCAGATGACAAGAAACAGAAAGTGGAGGATGTGACTAAAGGATTGGAAGCACTTATCAGAGAGGATTTATCGATTATTTATTGATTCGAAAGATTGAAAATAAATGATTCGTGTATCTGTCTTATAAAAAAGAAAAACAATACGAGAGATTGCGAGGACATAGAGAAGTCCGACATTAGCTGCTCTGCGTTACACGTGGGCTGAACATTATGGTCCGCCACAGGGAGAACACAAGTTCAGAGTCGTTTTGGAATAGTATCCAATTGTGATAAAAAAATTGAGGGTGCAAATATATATCTCAATATCTATATGAGCTATCAAAAACTGAAACCTCCAAAACGTAGAACAAGACATTTTCAAGCTAGGATACTTGTAGGAAAGAAAACCTTTTCTGTCAAAACTTTCCAGGCGTTTTTTTCTGAATTTCAGCTCTTTGAGATCTCTGACGACTTTCCTTTCTTCATTGTAATAATTCAAAACTTCTCCGACTTATTAATAATTCTCTAAAATTTCCACTGACCATTCTGGGATCAAACCACTCGAAACTAACTAAAACCACAACAAGAAACCTGTGAAATGTTTTTATTTTCCCTTTCAATAACCTCTAGTTGATACCATCTTAAGTTTTCCTTTCTTTTTTGTCAAGTGACTTGTTTATTTCCGTTTTCAATCAACACCACGAAAAGAAAAAAACAACAAATTGGAGTGTAAGAAGAAAGAAGAAAATAATTCCTTTTCAGAGAAGAGAGAAGTTGATTCGATTAAAATGTTCTTTGTCATCAGACATTGTTCAAATCGAAGATTAGAAGAGGGAAGGGCTTGTGTTGCGTAAAAAGGCCAAACCACGGGACGGCATCGAACCAACGATTGTGTGGGTGAAGGGCAAAAGCGTAAACTGTTACGCCACGTAGCCGCACAGTTTCTGTTTGCTCAAGACGGTGATAAATCAAAGATAAAATCATTTATTAAATTTTCATATAGAATTTGAAATTTATCGAAAAACTAGAAACATGGAAAGGCAGTTTTTGGATTGTGACAATGCAAATTTGGAGCAAATTATTCGTTTGAAAAAGTAGAAAAAACTGAATATAAATTGAAACCCGATTTAGGGGGAATGGGGTGTGAGCGTTGTGAGTTGGGAGAGGTTAACTTGGGAAGTTAAAGTTCAAAAATTTCGAAAAAAAAATCTGAATTTAAGCACGTCCGTAGTATGGCCAGTAGGCGTATGGATTGTATCCCATTGTGGCGACTTGTTGGTCCTTTGATGGTGCGTTTTGGGCTTCAAGGGCAACTCGTTTGGCGTTCTTGTTAGCCTGAAATATAAAAGTTTGTCCGGATGTCCACACTGTCCCCTTCCTCCCCACATCTTGTTCATATCCTCTCTCCTCGAAAGGTTTCATTATCCATCAGGTTTTGTCCCGTATTATCGATAATAAAAATGTATCAAAAATCTAGGTTACTCTGCGTCTCTCTCCGTTCCCTGATCTCTCTTCCCTCTTTGTTATCAACTGAATAAATGGTTCGGACGGATGCGTACATTACCCAATTGACCTTTATATGATACGGAGAGAGAGAATGATATGAATTATTCCGAAGAATTTTTGCTTCGGAATTTTATGAATTTGATGTCTGGGATTGATGGGAGGGGCAGGGCCGAATGAAATATTTGAATTTTTGGGAAAACCACTGAAGGCGTCATGGGAACAGAAAGATTCAGATTGTTTCAGAGTTATATGAATGAATAGGGAATTTCAAGAGCTTCATTTTCGTGTATAGAACTTTTTCATAGTCCTGGAAGCTATTGAGATAGGAGTCTTCAAAGATTGTTTGGTCTGGTAAAAAAAGCGAGTACGGCTAGTTTGTTCATAAATATCTTATCAGGGAAATATTTTACAGAAAAGTTATCAACTGCAAAATTATTAAGCATAACATTTCAAACATTTTATTAGTTAACAACATTTTGATTTCACTTTTAGTTTTGAGATACGGCGGTTTTGAGCTGACCTTTTGTTTTTTTTGCTGCAGTTTAAGACACTAGTATTTCATATGTAAATATCTTCTTCCCTAGAATAGTTATCAAAAAGTTGTCAACTAATAAAACTTGTGAAATTTTATGGCAATCATTTTTGAAGTTGAAAACTTCCTGTAAACTGTTTCCCTGGGAAGATATGAATGAGTAAAGGTGTCCTGTTTCTCAAAACAGTTACCCTTCTGTGAATGCTCGTATCTCAAAAATTTCATAGCAATCTGAAATTTCAACTACACAACTGTAACTCTAGACATTTTCTACATTTTCATATAACCTTTCAAAACACGGCGCTAACTTTCAAGCCAGTTCTGTAATCTCAAAGATTTCCCTAACTAATCAACATTTCTTCCCTCCATATTCCCTCTCTTTTCGACTTCTTTTAACCACAAATAACAACCACAACAAGGGGTGGAATACAATGGCATAAAAAGTAAAATAAAACCTTTTTCTGTTTCTCTTTCACACAAAGAACCAGTTCCCCTTTTTCCCCTTTTTTGGGCTGTATTCATTCAACTATCAATCCTATTATTACCTTTTCTATCGTCTAGGTTGTATAGAGAATTTTATGAAAAAATAAATAGGAGAGGATTGGGGGAGGGAAATATTTGTTACTTCGTCATGCCTAACGGAGAAATATAAGTGATGAGGAGACCGGTTGGAGAATGGCAGAATTCGGTTAGGCATGGATAGTTATTCGGGAAAGAAAACTGGAGGAGAGTGGCACGTTTTCTAGGTCAAAAAAATTTGTTTGGTATATGCTTTGAACAAAAAAAATTGAAAAAAAGATATTTTTTATCTTAAAATTGACCAACTTTGAAGTCTTTTCACGGTCCCCTACATATCCTCACCGTTTCAAACTTTATATGATCTTGTAGATCAAACCTAGATCTATATTTTCGCAGTTGGCAACTTTTTTCTAGCTCCTCAAACTTTCGAGATATGCAGCTTCAAAGTTAGGTACCTTGACGATGCGCGCGTCCTCTGCTTCTATCTTGTCGTTTCAGCAACCAGTCTTTGAAGTCCCATATCTCGAAAACGTGAAGAGCTATCAAAAAATTTTTAACTACAAAAATGTAGCTCGATACTTTTTCTATGCATTGATGTAAATATAGAAGCTCGGTAATTATCAAGGATGATGTGACAGTACTTCAAAGTTCACCAACATTTTGAGCGTTTTCCAATACGACGGGTCTCAATTTTTCTATTTCTTGACCTTCTTAGTCTTTTTTTCGTTTTCCTAGACCCTCGTTAATGTCAAGAGACTCTCGTCCACTTTTCGCCCATTTCCCCTCTTCACTCCAATTCTTCTCGTTTAAAATGAGGGAAAATGAGGTTCAAACGGATAGAGATTATGTCACCAGATATATTCCGATGTCGTAAAACAGTCGGTTTCTTTTCAACACTCCGCCCGAAAACTCCGTCCAAAAACTGACCTTCTTGGCATTCAAACAGGCTGAGCATGAGGCGATGCACATTGGAAGAGCGAAGACAAGAGAGACGAGAGAAGCGGCGATGACGACGAATGCGGCGATGGTGGCCCAGAGACGGATTCTGATCTGAAATTTAAGGGGAATTTTCTTATTCTTTCAGAAGATCTGTGGCGCCTTGGCGCGTAGAAGGCGGGTTTTCTCGACGTATCAGCTGTATCAGCAGTCCACCCCTCTTACAACCGCGCCCCATCGCAAACGAGAGAGTATCGCCGAGAGACGCAGAGTTTGTTCTCGCGGCGACACATATTTTCACAGTTTTTGACCAATTCTTGCATTTTTTCATTGGTATTTACTAAAAATACTATGGAAAAATGCGAGTATAGATTAACAACTGTGAAAGTTTGTGATGGAGCGGAAAAAAAATTCTGCGTCTCTCGCCGATACTCTCTCGTTTTGCGGTTGGGCGCGGTTGTACGAGGGATGAACTACTTGTACGATTGCCGCCTGTCAAACTCTTTTTTTTAAAGTTCTTCCAGGAAATCTTAGGCATCCATCAATCCCTTCCTTCATCCCAACCGAACCAAAAAACTCACTCCACATCTCAAATTACATGCCGGTTGTTGATCCTTTGGCACTTTGCCAAAGATGTTGTCCACACACTTTCCGGTGGTGAAAACGGAGAAATAGACCTGCAAAGACAAGAAACATTTGGATTGGGGAACCGGTCTTTCGTTCCGTTCATTACCTCTTCACACTCATCTTCGCAACGTGCCTTTGAGTCATCGTTGGCCGAAGAGAAGTACCTGAAAATTGGGAGAGAATTTTAATTTGAAATTGGGTTGGAATCTAAATTCTGTTGAAATTTAGTGAAATTCGACATCTTTGGATGTTGACTGATAGCAATGACTAATCAGAAAACATGTTCTTAAGATTTAGAAAAAATTTCGAACTTTGACATTCTGTCACGGGATCTCCAATACATTCAAATTTAATATAGTTCTGTAGATCAAAACTAGCTCTACAATTTTGCAATTTACAACTTTTTTCTATCTCTTCAAAGCTCCGAGATATGAGTCTTCAAAGCCAACGGATGGAGGGAGAGAGACGCAGAGAAGGCAGACGCTCTCTCCTCCCCGCACTCTCTCTCTCTCTCTCTGGAAGTTCAGGTCCCTAACTTTAAATGCTCATATCTGGAGAACCTCGCTAGCTATCAAAAACCTGTAACTGCCAAAAATGTAGCTCCAGACTTGCTCTATTCAACCATATAAATTCCAAGCAATATTAATTTGTTATCTCTTCACACCGCGCTTTCAAACTTCGCAAATTTTTATATTCTCCTATTTCTTTCCTATCTCTTTATCTTTTCAAGGTTTCCACAGTCTCTAATCAATTCATCAAAATGAACCAAACCATACGAAGTCGTATCTGTCTTCTTCTTCTTGAACCGAACCTAACCAATTTTCACCCAATTGACAAAAATGGGAGTGGTTTTCCTCTCATAATCAGATCGTCTCTTTCCAATTTATCATTAATACTGTTTTCTCTGCGTCTCCCCACTATCCCATACTATTTCACCTACCCTGGAGCGCACGTGCAAATCTGTCCGTTGAAGAGTTGATTGACGGCACACGCCTGTTGTTCTTGACTTGTCACGACGCCAATCAACGCGACGATTGCCAGAATGATCAATTTGGAAGTGGATGGCATCTTCGTCTTCTTCTTCTTCGACTTGCGGCTGGAAAATTAGACGGAAATTGGATGAAATTGATAGGATTCTTTGAAAGAGAAATGGAGGAAGCCGTATGGGAACTGTTTTTCTTAGAAATCAACATTTTGTTACAGAAAAAAGGTTACAATATCAAAATTAAGTTTAGTGTGTAATACAGAAAGTTCAGAAAAACATTAAAAAAAAATGTTTTTATTTTTAAATTGACTAACTTTGACGTATTCTCACGGGCTCCCACATAGCCTCAGCGTTTCAAATCTTATATGGTCTTGTAGATCGAACCTAGATCTTAATTTTTGCAGTTGACAACTTTTTTCTAGCACTTCAAATTTTCGAGATATATAGCTTCAAAGTTAGGTACCTTGGAGGAGAGAGAGGCGAGAGAGTGAGACATTCTCGTTTCTCTGCGTCTCTACCTGTTGCTCTGAAGCTACCATCTTTGAAGGGGCGAAAACGAAAAGAGATATCAAAAAGTGGTCAACTAGGAAAATGTGGAAAATGCCTTGTTTATTATTTTTGTAGTTGACAACTTTTTTGTGAAATGTCAACGTAGACAGATATAAAGAAGGAAAGAGACCCCGCTATCATTTCCGGATGCTTGTCTTTGAAGGCATATATCTCCAAAAATCTTATGGCTATAAAAACAGTTTTGTAGAAAATGTTTTTGAGGAGATGGAAATTGTGGAATTTAATTGTGAGCTGGGAAAGAAAAATTACAAGGTATCGTACCTCTGTGGAAAGCGCTCGTAAAAAAAGTTGTCAACTATAAAAATGGAGATCTAGGTTTGATCTACAAGATCATACAAAATTTGAAACGCTGAAGCCATGGAGTGGACTCTGAGAAGACTTCAAAGTTAGTCAATTTTAAGAAAAAATGTTTTTCTGTTTTTCGGAATTTTTATGCAACTCATGCAACTGATGAGAAATTCTATGTCAGTTTTGAAGATGGAAAATGTTGAGTCAGTATCTCCAGGAAATATTAAGGTAATAGCTTTAAAAACTTCAAAATTTCGACGTTTAGAAAACTGCAAAACGGGGGAAAAAGACATGTGAAGCTCTGAAAGTTTCTAAAACCTTAAAACCGATTCAAATGCTCTGAAAACCCTAAATGTGGCAAAAACCTGTAAAAATCAAGGTAGTCTAAAAAGTATGACGGTTCTTCCCCATTCCTGCCCAGTTAAGGATGTGTTGAAAAGGGAATACATATCTGTTATGTAGAATACAAGGAAACGACGGAAACGAAAACAAGAAAAAGATAGATGAAAGTTTTCGGAAGAATTGGGGGAGAGGAGGGATACAACACAGATAGATACATAGATGACGACCGGGAATGGTAGTAATGGAAGAGAGAGAGTGAGAGAGACGCAGAGAATCAGACACAGAGAACAACAAAGGGGCGGAGTCGAGAATTTATGGTGAATTTTAGAGGAGGGGAACTTTTGAAACATTCTGATAGAAGGGAGAGAGAGAGAAGAATTTGATCATATCAGTTGTCAATAGGAAGAAGAAGACGTCGAGATTCTCTCAAAAGATCGGAATCATAAATATGTGTAGTAGTGATTGTTAAGGAGAAGGGTTTTGATTGCTTTGGAGACAGCGAGAGAAGTACGATTGATATGATGATAATGATGATGGGAATTGGTGATGACAAGAAGATTTGGAAGAAGACATGGAGTGGAAGACGGATTGTGGGATTGATTACTTGGTCTGAATTCAGGATTCTTGGAAAATTGTAGAAGGAATTTTGGAAATTAGATGTAGCCTTGATCTGAAGTGTTTTGGATTCTTGATTCGGAATTCCTGAGGAAAATTCTGTTACGAAGCTGTGGACTACTCCCAATTTTTTGGATAGGGAAAACTTTAAAGTTTGACTAACTGTAACTAGATCAGTTATTGTCCGATCATTATAATTGTAGTTTTTGTGTAGATAAATCCTGAATCTCCATTTTTGTAATTTTTGTAAAAGTTCTTCCGATAGAGACGTAGAGAGGTACAACTTGAAGGGGGTCTTCACTATTCGGAAGTTTAAGATTTTTCGCTATGAATCGATTCAGAAAGGCAGGGAAAAGAAAAAATTGTCTTGTAGGTCTGAAAATCCGTCTGAAGCGAGTTATGAAACCTTATTACAAATGTTTGAAAATACTCCTTTCAACTGCAGATGAGGAGAATTTCTATGGAAATGTACTGAAAAACGTGCCCGACGGAGAGCGATTTTTGGCACTCTGAGGTTTCGTAACTCGCTTCAGACTGATTTTTAGATCTAGCTCCAAGAAGCTACAAAAATGTAGACCTACATTTGATCTTTACAACAAACATAATTTAACGAAACCTGGCATCGTTTTGAGCTATCAAGTAAGACATTTTATATTCATTTGGAAGCATTGTATTCCAATCTTGCATTCATTGTGTAGCCTGAATCTAGATCTTGATTTTTGTAATTAACCACTTTTTAATATCTTTTCTAATTTTTGAGATGCTCCTTCAAAGAGGGTCTGCTGTTGAAACTAACGATCACAGTGGCAGACGGCTAAAGTAAAGGAGTTTCGAAGCGGCAAAGGTGCGCCAGATCCCATTCGTATACTAAATGCACATAAGAATGTCATTCTATCAGTCCATCCGTGTTTTTCTATTTATTTATTTTCCAGATGATGTCAATTTCTTCATGAAGACGTCTTGGGTAAACATTTGAATACTCGAAAGTAAACAATCTGAAAGTCAAATACAGCGCACCCTAAATATTCTTAAGAAAAACTGTTCAGCTACCGTAATATCCGATATTCAAAATTAAAAGAAAAACTGAAAGTTTTGAGGAAAAAAGAAAATACGGTCATTGTTCAAAATTTTACCTCAAAACCATAATTTTCAGTTATTTTTCTACGATTCCTTATTCCTATTAAATGAAAAAGACCAAGAACGAATCCATGATTCACAAGAGAAAAGAAAGAAGAGAACGGACAAAAAGCGAGAAGAAAGTGTAACGAATGAAGGGTGTAACAATGTTTGTTGTGGAATCAGAAGAAAAGCAGAACAAAGAAAAGTTATCAGAAAGGTTACAGGGTGAATCGGGGTGACTTTAAAATCAAAATTCATTAATCAACTGAAAAATGATAACAAAACAACTCGGGTAAGTTTCAAAAAGATAACTTCAACAATGGGGATTTATAAATTAAAACGGGGAATAATTAGTCAATTAGCTCTGTCCGGAAGCCAAAAACAATTTGAACGCTAAAAGAACTCGAATCGATTGATCTTGAGCAGCGAGAAGTGTCGCCTGAGCCTTCCGGAATCTTGCTAGCTGAGCACGATCCGGTCCAGGGAGATACATTTCTTCGACTTCTGCGATTTGTGCGAGTTTCGATGCATCGTCGAGTTGATCGGATGCTCGAATATTCTCAATAATTGGTTGAACATTTGCATCTTTATCCAGTAATTGCTTGTTTTCAGTTCTTTCATGACGTTGGCGGATGATTAGATTACGGACTAATTTGCAAGTGTACTCAACGAGACCACGGACTGTACGAGGGAGATCCACGTAGTAGAGGTAGAAAGTTCGGGCGGGTTGGAAGTCATTGCTACGGCCGACTGGCTGAAAAAAAACAGAGATTTGGAATTTAGGGGTAAATTTGTGTTAAAATGTTCTGTGCGAAACATTTTTTGTTTTTTCCGGAGAAAATCTCAAGGCGAAAAATTTTCCGATAGTTTCCGGAAAAAGTCAAAAATTCGTCTCAACCCATGCTTACCTTATTAAAAACATATCCCTCCTCGACGAGTGCATACAACATTTCTCTCGCCTCTTTTCCACTCATCATACTCAATTTCTCAACTTGTTCCTCATCCAAAAAGTGTCGATTCTCCAGAAGTCTCATCACTCGAATCGCTCGTCCTTCGAATTGTTCTCTGATTAGAGACTCGCAGTGATGACGACAGATTTGACGTATCGCGTGGCGGATGTCTGGAAAAAACGAGCATTCATAGAGAAGGAAGTTTCAGGGGACATACCAACAGTATAGAGTCCACCATTGGATTCTCCAACTTTTCGAACGATTCCGTCGGATTCGTCGACAAGAATTTGGCATGCGAACTCGATATCTGGTTTAGAGAGATTCAATTCGTTTTCTCTAACAAGTCGCTGAAGATCCGTGATCTGAAAAATCGGGAAATCAGAAGGGAATCTAGCGGATCAACAGAAAACACCTGAGTCTACTATTAGCAGAGCACGCTTCTTACAACCGCGCTCTACCGAAACCGGAGAAAATTGTGTGCGAAATTGAGAGACTCAGAGAAAAAGAGGCATTTTTTCAAGAGCATTTCGGTGGAGCACAGTTGTAAAAACTGTACCGAGCTAATGGCAAATCAGAACTTATCATAAAATCACTCACACTAACTGTAATACTATCCATACTCAACGGTTTCGCTCGAATTTCGTTCATTTTGAACATCAAATGTGCAACATTTTGAGTAATATACTGAGTTCTGTCACCATCTTCCTCCTCTCCTTTCTTATGATTCATATGTGTCATTGTAGCAGTCGACCCGCCTCCAATCAGGTAATCGATAATAAGTTCATCACGAAGATATCCGTTGAATCGACTCCAATTGATTCTCCAATATTGACCAGCGTCGGCGTCCGAAGGAGTTGAATCTGCTTTTCTTTTTCTGCTTGTAGATGCTGTATCTGAAGATTCTTCCACCTTCTCATCCTTCTTTTCCATGATTGCAGTTGGCAGTGCGAACGGATCGAAACTTGTTATAAACTGAGGGCATCCGTGGATTTCTGACTCGACCGCTGGGACTCTGATCAAGAAATTCGATTTGACAAGCTCCTCGAATGAATGTTTGATATTACTGAATTCTGCAGTCTCATCGGTTGCTTTGATTCTGCGAATCGTTTCGGAAATTGTCAAACGTCCCTGGGAAATCAACTCGATGCAGATCGATTCGGCAGATGGACCATAGAGAGTTTTGGCAATAAGGCAGGCTCTAGAATTATAGAATATGTGGCTTTCATAATTCAGAGAAAACATGATTTCACTTCTGGAATTCCTCTTACCTTGGTGCTGAAATCATATACTGAATATGTTCTGAGTCTGCCACGTAAGTTGTTCGGTTATTGGTGTCCAAACTGAATGTGACGAAACCAAAGTTGATGAGAGTGGAGAGTGATTTTTTGATCTGAAAAACATTTTTTTCAAAACAAAAATAAAACATTTGAACGAAAAATCCTCATTTGTTTTTGTTGAACAAAAAATAGTTTTTCATGGAAAACTGAATTCGAAACTCCGGAAAAAATTATAAGAATTATTAAAGTTTTCACAAAGATTCCTTACTAAAACCGATTTAATTTGTCCTTTTAGCTTATAAACAAGTGTCGCCAACTGACAACTCTCATTCAACAACGTCTCCAAAACTTTCGATACGATCTGGAATAAAATTATTCAATTTTGGCTGGAAATTGTTTGATGAAACTACCTTTCCGAATATATCTTCAACTATGATAACGCACATTTGCGTCTCGTATTTTCCGCCGCCCATTTTGGATCTGAAGTTTTAAATGGAGGATCATAAGTGGAAAAATTTAGAAAAAATAGGCGACGCATGGTAGAGAACCATTAGAAAATTAATTGAAAAATCTATAAAAACGCTTTTTTTTCTCAAAAAGAAAACAATGAAAATTCAAAAAATAACAATGAAAATGGATAAATTGCAAAAAACAACAACAAAATGAATAAAAACAACCAAAATCTTGAATTATTGTCTTCTGCGAATCGCCCTTTTCCGTCCTTCCTTCTTTCCCTTCGCCGCCTTTTTTCTCTCTTTTTGAGACTTTTTGTGTCGTTTCGAACTTCCAGCAGCACTCGCAGAAGCAGCTCGTTTTCTGTAATTAATCAATTAAAACCTGCCTAATTACCTGTAATTACCTATTACTGCCTTCAGTAAGAGCTCTTCCGTCTTCTCCTCTCATCATATAATCTCCAAAACTCAACAAATCATCGAGAGTCTCCGCTCGTCCCAACTGTTCGCTCCGACGTTTTTGTTCCTTATTCTGTCGAATTCTAGTGAAATTCTCCTCTTCGTATCGCTCTCGTTGTCGATCATATTGATATTTCTTCTCACTAATTTCACGAATTTCTTCAGGAGCATCACTGTATTGATTTTTGAGTTCCATAATGAGACTACTCTGCATTGCACGTCGTTTTGCTTTCTCTTGTTGTTTGTTCGGTGTCTCGTCTTCTTCTGAAATTGCAAAATTTTGAATTTTTCTAGAAAATTATCAAAAACCAGCTTATTTTTGAAAATTACAAAAAAATCTAAAAGAAATTCACAAATCGACTGAAAACGGAGTTTTGAAAACTCGTAAAAATCTGATACTCTTGTAAATTTGTTGGCTGTAAAAACAGAAAATTATCTGTTGAATCTAGCTCGCTTTTCAACGAAAAAGAATACTTGTCGTATCTCCTTTTCTGTAAAAAAAATTACTTATTTTTTTAATGAAACGCATGCGATTTTCTTCAATTTGCATTTTATTTTTTCTACAAAATCCTTTCTCACCTTCATATCTAACCGCCCGAATCCTCGGTGCCACATATTTCTTCACCTCCTTCGCTCCCTTCTCTCCACCCTCATCATCCTCATCTTCTTCCTCTTCTTCATCTCCATCTACATCCATATTATCCAATCGAACTCTCAAATTTCCCTTCGAAACTCCATTTGATTGAGTATTCGATTTGCTTAGAAGTTTCTCGATTTGTGGCTTCATTTTGTCTTCGATCGGCTTCATTTTTTCGATATACTAAAAAAAATCAAAGAGTCAAAAACTGAGCCTGAAATCAAAACCTTACCACTCGATGCTTGAGAGCCTTCTTAACTGATGGATCAGCGGCAATCGATTCTCCTTTCATCATTTTTGACATTAAAACAGTCAGCTCTCCAAGATATGCAGTCATTTCATAGTTTTTCAGCTTTAAAAGACTCAAACCCTCTTTATCATCCTTTGTTTCATCCATTCGATCGACTACTTTACTGATTGCTTTCACAGCTTCGGCTGAAGCATTCTCCAGTTCTGCCACAAGATCGGAGAATCGTTCCTGGTCAGTTTCCACCATCTGGAATCAATTTTTGTTTGAAATTCTATTTAATACAGCGATCAAGTAAATAAATCAGGTGCATTTGACCTAAATATTCTAGAAATAAACAAAATTTGAAAAAAAAAGTTTATTAAACTTTTTGGTTGAGTAATGGAATGTGAGAATATCCTCGATCGAGAATATAATGTACAGGAGCTACAGGGTGAGAGACAAATCGCATCGGTACAAATAAAAATTAGACGGCAGCAGCAGGTGGCGGCGGTGGTCCATCATTTCCGTCGTTTTTCGCGTAGGCCATAAACATTTCTTTGAGAAATGACAGCTCTTTTTGCAACTGCTCGACCTGAAAATTGCACTAATTGTTCTCAGAAACTCAAAAAATCAATAACTACCTTTCGCTCTAACGCCTCGTTTTCTTTCTTCAACTCGTCCACTTTTTCAGCGGTGTCGTTCTCTTCTTGCCGTTTTTTCTGTCTTGTTCTGAAATAAATGAATAATTAATCATTTTAAACGAAATGTGCACTAATTACCGATTCACTGCCTCATTATTTCGTTTCCGCTTCGTCGAATAATCATCTTCATCGTCGTCCCGAGGTTCCGAGGTGTTTCTTTTTCTGTTTCCACTCATTAATACGGTGGGATCTGTGAGTAATTGAGTGACGTAAATCGAGAAAATGAGGGAAGCACTGTGTCGATTTACGGTAAACAACGCGCGCTAGCGGGATGGTGGAGTGTCGTAACGAAATTTAGGAGGAAAAATTAATTTTCGCTGGAGTTGGCAGCCGCGGGGAAAGGGTCTAATTCGGCGTTTGCTCGCTGAAATTTACGCAGAAATGATGCAATGCCTAAATCGATTTCCGAGCATTTGAGAATGATGCAATAAAGAAAACTCAATGAAACGCTTCGCAGATGTTTGTGCATTAAAATCAAATGATCTCAAACAATTAAACCAATTTATTCATATAGAAACACCATCATTTAGCCAACCAATGTAAAAGCGGGGGAACCGACAGCATATATCCGTGATCATAGATATAAATTCTCTTATCATACGCATTGTAGCTTATCATATTCGCGTTTTTATACAAATTGATCCATTTTATCAGCGGTTGAGAGTAGGTGTTACGGTAGAAATCGTAGGCACTCGAGATGTATGTAGATTGCTCGGCGGCGCTTTCAACCTGAAAGATTTGAAGTATGAAACATCTTCATTTATCAGGACAAACCAAATAAATAGTTCCACAAACAACAATTCCATTCGCCACATCTGTATGATTGACCATTGTCAGATTGAAAGTCTCATAAATCGTCAAGTTATTTATATCCACTTTTGCCACAGACAAGAAATGCTCTTCTTTGTAATGGAACATAACCCAAAGGGCGTTTTCATCGATAGCCAAGTCGAAATAATTCATAGAGTTGTTGTAAAGGTACTGAAAAGAATAAAATAATTGGAGTGAAAAATTCTGAAACTTAAAATTATAAAATTTACCTGATCCCCACGATACGCTGCACCAGGAATTTCAAATTGAGAATATTGCTTCGAATTGAATTCATATTTTGCAATAATCGGATATCCAGCTCTTTGATAGAATAAAGATGCATTGAATATCACATGATTGGTTCCATCGAATATATACGGGAGTCTATGGCTGAAAGTTTCAGAAAGAAAACCAAAATCTTGAAAATTGAGTCTACAGAACTAACACTTTTCCAACATGTTCTCGTCTCATTTCTGCTTCATTTCGGAATTCAATCAATTCATGTCCTTGGAAATGATTCATTACGTAGCGTTTACGGGCGTCCTGAAAGGGTTTATAGGTGTCATGGAATGACATTGCCAGTTGTTGGACTTTTCTGTTAACAACTCACATCTCCAGTTGGCGGATAAGCATCTCTCATCCAACTACCGTAATACGTTGTGGAGTGAGAATGAAATACTGGCTTCCCGACATTTTGTAAACGACAATCTGGAATTTCAGTTCTTAACATTTTTATATGGATTCAGATGACTTACGAGCAGTGACTCCTTGAATATAAGCGACTGGAGTTGTGATTGTTTCCTCGACTTCTTCGTCTAGAGTATAGTTCTTCAGACATATTTTGACACATCCCTCGACTTCGCTGTAGTTTGTCAGAATCTGGAATTACAGTAATCTTAAATTTCCTGATTACTGTAACTACAGTAATCACCTGTTGAACCAATCCAGACATTGGTTGATGAGTGATCGATGGCCAAGGGGTGGTGGGGATTGCGTCTTTACTAGGGCATTCTAGATTCTCGATCTGAAAAAGTGTGGATTTGATTGACAGTATTTCGATAATTCTAGTTGTTTCAAAAACAAGACGCAGGAAGATAGAGACCGCATCTTGTCTTTGCACTCTCGGTTTCTACGTCGCATATTTGGAACCTCTCTTCTCTCAATACCCGAAAGAGCTATCGAAAAGTCTTCAACTACGAAAATTATCAACATACAATTGTTTACATTTAGCTAATTTTCACATTTTGATAACTTCCATGGTTCTTCAGATATGACCCCTCAAAGTCCCTCACAGGTAGTCTGACATTCAAACACTTTACGTTCCTTGTGCATATGTATGTCAAAAACCAAAAGACCTATCCAAAACTTTCAAATGCAAAGATGATGGACATGAAATTTTACACAAACCCTTAGTTAACATATTTTTGATAACTTTTTTAATTGTTGAGATATGAATCTTCAAAGTCTGGAATTCTCACTTTCTCGCTTCATCGAGTGACTTACCGTAGGACACTTGAATTCTCTCTCCATCAGCAACTCATCTCTAACCGGACACGATGAACAATCCGCATCTTTTCCGATATTTCCAGGTGGTCCAACTGGTCCTGGATGCCCGGGAACTCCCATCAACCCTCTTCTTCCTTGTGGTCCAGGTGGCCCAAGTTTCCCCGGAGGACCCACGGGTCCCACTGGTCCTGGCTTCCCACGAACATCATCCTGCTCACTACAGTACTCATGAATCTCCGTACATTTATGCATAAGTTCTCCTATTTTAACAGATGAAAGAGAGGTCAACCAGAGGGTGTCAGAGGCATTTTTCCCGCGGGAAACAATCGGAACATCTCTTTTGGAACGGAAACTGGTTGAGTCGGAGAGGGATTTACATTCGGATTCGAGAATGTAGATTCTGGAAATCAAAAGAGTCAGCTCATTTCGGTAGAGCAAACTTTGACTTGTCTCACCTGTAATGAATATGAGAGAATGCCAGAACAGCCAGCAAGGTGATTGCCAAGTTACAATAATGTAACTTGTCATCCATCCTCTCAAATGGAGGCAAGACTAAAAATGAAGAATGTCCTGCTAATACTAAAAATCACCGTAATAATAATAACAATAATTTTTGGGAGGTGAAAGGTGCTAACCGCTGATGCCATTTGCTGAAATATGAGACGATTAGAAATAAACATTTTCCGGCGCGAAACTCTTTTCATTTGTTGATATTGATGAGGGACCAGGTAGCAGTTAGAGCAAAGAACAACGGTTTTTATTGAGAAGACTGAAATGTAGAGAATGTGCTTTGTAAAGTTTGAAAAAGTTATTAGCACGACACGCTTCTTACAACCACGCTCTACCGACACCGAAGAAAACTATGTGCGAAATTGAGAGACTCAGAGAAAAAGATACATTTTTCAGAGGCATCACTGTGATAAGCTAATAGAGAGACGTATAAAGAGAGTTGTCTTCGTTCATGTGTTTTCATGTTTTCATTGTTATTGTATATTTTTTGTTTCAGTTATGAAATTCAAACAAGCAACTTATTTATCATTTTCTATAAATGTTCACTTTTTCTGCAAAAATCTGAAAATTTACTGTAAAATGCAAATACGCTCCACTCAACTCGGAACTTTTCGCGCCGCGCCGCGAATTGCAAAAAACAAAACTTTTGTTGCTCATTGATCCGATTCATTTGTATTTTCACTATGTTTCAGGTTTTTTCGCTTCAAATTTCCAAAGTTGATTTGTAGATTCTCTGATTTGAAGTTATGTGTTATTGCTCGTACTCAATTTTTCAACTGCGAAGTCTGCAAAATCAGCGAATCTAAAAATCAACTTTGGCAGGCGCAAACTTGTCGTTTTTGCTTTTTGTAGCAACTTTGTACGTGCCATCAATTTTATTGTTTTGTGGATTTTTGACCTGTTCAACATTTCAAGCAGGTTTTTTTAAATGTTCTCATTCGTTTCCAGGGTTTGAAGAGGTCAAGTGACTCAAATTATTACAGATGACCAAAAAATCCATCGAATTATCCGATTTACCACCGGAAATGCTGCAATTATTGGTGGAGAAGTGTGATTTTGTTACAAGGTTTGACTTTTTTCCCGGTTCTCATGTTTTCCAACCAATTATTGAATTTCATTTATGTTTATTATTCTAAAAACAATAAAATAACTGAAAATCTTGATTTTCGAACACATTCATACAAAAAATAATTTTGAATTGTTCAAAAAAGTCCTGGAGTTTTCATTTTTTTCATAACTTCCCAACTTTACATCAAAAATAATTTCCAGACGTCGTCTCCGCGCTTCCTCCTCCCTCATGTATGAAGTCGTCGATTCCACAAAACTATACATTCAATCAGTACAAATGGGGCTCTGGGATAAAAATGTAATTCTGAAGCTGGCAATAAAGCTGTTCGAAGACGATTACACTCTGAATTTCGGGGAAAGTGAGACGGGCGGAACACGCATTTGGTCTGATTTTTGAAAGGAAGTGTTTATTGAAAACTCGAATCCAATGGATGAAGCGGTCGACTGGTTCAGACAGATGTGTCTCCAGAAGAACGTCACAATCGGACAGTTTCATATCGGACAGTATCGTATGGGAGAGTTTCATATCGAAAGCAATGATGACTCTGAAAAATTAATGGAAAAACTCGTCAGAGTTCTGGATAAAACTGAAATGCCATTGAAAATTAAATCGATGAACTGTGCGGGAGCACAATCTGGAGATTTGATGTGGAAGGTTATGGAATATTGTGATAAGAGCCTGTTGACAGAGATGGGAGTGGAAATGATTAAAGAAGACGAGGTTTTCGAATTATTTGGAAAGCAGGACGAAATTGTGAAAAATTTGGAGAAGATTGAGGTGAGAAATTGACAGTTGTTTTAATAGAAGTTCAAGGAAAACATCTGCTGAGAATTCATAAGTAGTTTTTTGTGTATGATTTTTAATTGTATTCTGAGTTTGACCGGATTCTTTTTCGAGTAGATATTGAATACTTCAAAATAATATTCATACATATTTATGCGTATATCAAAACTCTGAACGCTGCAATTCCCGTTCTCTTAACTCACTCAAAACGAGCTTTCGTGGAAGGGTTTTTACGCTTGGCCGAGTAGTCCTCCCGTACAGTATTTCTGTTCAATTCCTAGTTTTCTCACTTTTTCCAACAAATGTTCCTAGTTTTATCTTTTTTCCCCAATATAACCTGTAAAAAACACAAAAGCTTGGTGGGAAAAGCGAGAAAACGAGGACTTGAGCAAAACATTTTTTTTCAGAGAAGACAACAACGCCGCGCAGAAAAACTCTCGCACCAAAACTCCTTTTGAGTCAAGAGAACGGGAATTATAGCGTTTGGGCGATTTTTAGTGTATGTTCCAGAGATAAAGTTGAAATGTTTTTTTTTTAATTTTCTGAAGTATCGGAATCTGCAATATAAATATGACTTCAGTCGCTCTTTAACACGTTCTTCCCAATTTTCAGATCGAGTGCCTCTGCAATGTGTCCGATGAAGACCTTCTATCTCTCAACACGTCTGTAATCTCCTTGAAATCCGAGAATTTCACAGACGATTTGGTCTACAAACTCATCGAAAAATTCAGAAACAGGAGAGAAGATGGATCTGCATTCTGTATTGAGAACTCGCAGAAACAAAATTTGGGTTTGAAAATGATTCCGCCAGGATTCGAGGAGACGAATAGTACCAACGGATAGTCAGTTATTGTAATTTCAATTAAAATTTATCAGAAATTTTCTTTTCCAGCAAGGAATACCGCAACGAACTCATCGACACCAATCACCCGACCGTCTACCTCCGTGTCAGTGATGATCGAGTTCGTCTTCAGATCGGAGTCACCAAAAAAGCCAATTTTTGGTATGAAGTTGAATACAATCACGACACAAGCGATGGTTCTGATTCCACCCCTGATTGGGGCAGTGACTATGATGCGTTTGAGGATGATTTCGATCCGGATGACGCGTATGACCTTTCATACCCTCCGGTATATCACGGCGATTTTCTGAACCATTATTTTTCTTAGGATTGAGAACTCCTGTTCTGATAATTGCTCTCTATTGAAATCTCCTTCAAGAGAGTCTTTCCGAATGACGGTAGATCAGAATTGTTTTTTTGTTGTTAATTAATGTTGTTGTTATTTGTTTTGTGCTCCAAGTGGGTTATTTAATTAAATTTGTTCGAAGCAATGTGTTGATTTTCTGCTTGATTTTCAGAAACTTGGTGTCTTTTCCTTGCTACTTTTCTCTTTTTTCGAATTGATCCGTTACTTTCTAAACTTGAGTTCTCATTTTCAGAAAACAAACTCGAAATGTGTGACTTCTGAGATGACAATAGAATTGAAAAATCAGACCGAAAACTATTTTTTCTCTAACTTTTTTCAGGATTTCTATTCGAAAAAAAAAGAGTTAACATTGTGTTTTTCATTCAAATTTTCGACTGGAATCCGGAAATTGACTCAATTTTTAAAACTGTTAAATTAAAAATATCTGAATCCTGTCTTCTTTTTTTCAAAAGCAAATCTTCGATTAACAAAAGACTGATTTCAGATGACCAAAAAATCCATCGAATTATGCGATTTACCACTGGAAATGCTACAATTATTGGTGGAGAAATGTGATTTCGTTACAAGGTTCATTTTTTATTTTAAATTGTTTTTTGACACTCAATCGTTCAAAAAAAGTGTCCCGGACTGTTCGTATTCTCATATTTTACCAATTTCAAATCAAAAATAATGGTGCGTCCAAAGTTGCTACAAAACAGCAAAAACGACAAATCTGCGGCGTCCAAAGTTGATTTGTAGTTTTGTAGGTTTTCAGTTATGCGTTATTGCTCATCCTTAATTTTTCAACTGCGAAACCTGCAAAACCTACAAATCTACAAATCAACTTTGGACGCCGCAGATTTGTCGTTGTAGCAACTTTGGACACACCATAATTTCCAGACGTCGTCTCCGCGCTTCCTCCTCCCTCATGTATCAAGTCGTTAATTCTACAAAATTATATATTCCAATTGTAAAAATGACGCTCTGGAATGAAAAATCAGTATTTGTGGATGTTACAGTCGAACCGTTCAAAGTCGGTTACAATCTGGAATTCGAGAATAATCAGACTGGCGGAACACTAATTTGGATCAATTCTCGAAATTCGGTGGAGATTGAAAACTCGACTCCATTGAACGAAGCAGTCGACTGGTTCAGACAGATGTGTCTCCAGAAAAATGTCACAATCGGACAGTTTCACGTGGAAGACTCGAAAATATTGACAGAAAAACTCGAAGCAATTCTGGGGAAAAGTGAAATTCCATTAAAAATCAAATCGATTTTTTGTTTGGGAACAACATCTGGTGATTCGATGTGGAAGGTTATGGACTATTGTGATAAGAGATTGTTGAGAGAGATGAAAGTGAGAACGATGAATGCCGATGAGATTTTCGAATTGTTTGGAAAGCAGAATGAAATTGTGAAACATTTGGAGAAGATTGAGGTGAGAAATTGACAGTTGCTTTAATGAAAGTACACTCAAATCATCGGCTTAGAATTCATAAACAATTTACTGTTAATAATTTTTAGTTTCATTCAAAGTGGAGTGAGTTTCCGAGTAGATATCACTTTATAATAATGTTCTTACATCAAATGTATCACCTCCTTTAACAATTTCTGCCCAATTTCCAGATCGAATGCCTCTGCAATGTCTCCGTTGAAGACGTTCTATCTCTCAACGCATCTGTGATCTCCTTGAAATCCGAGAATTTCACTGACGATTTGGTCTACAAGCTCATCGAAAAGTTCACAAACAGAAGAGAAGATGGATCTGCATTCTGTATTGAGAACTCGCAAAAACGAAATTTGGATTTAAAAACGATTCCGCCCGGATTCAAGGAGACGGATAGTACAAATAGATTGTGAGTTATTGCAATTTTAATCAAAATAAACTTCAATTTTCAGCAAGGAATACCGTAACCAACTGATCAACACCAATCTCCCGACCGTCTACCTCCGTGTCAATGAAGGTCGAGTTCGTCTTCAGATCGGAGACTCCAAAAAAGCGACTTTCTGGATTGAAGATGAATCCGATTCAGACACAAGCGACGATTCTGGTTCTATCCCTGATTGGGACATGGGTTATGACGTGTATGAGGATGATTTTGATCAAAATTATGACGAGTATGAGAATGCATTCGATCAAGATTATGACTACTTTGACGATGATTTTTTTTGGGATTGAGAATTCATGTTCTGGCAAGGGCTCTCTATTAAAATTTTCTTTAAAAAATACAGTTGTTTTTTTGTTGTCATTAATGTTTCCTGCCTTTTTTGTGCCCCAAGTGAGCAATTTAATAAACATTTTGTTCGAAGCAATTATTTTTGATTTTCTGTTTGTTTTCTAGATACTTGGTGTATTTTCCTTGTTATTTTTGCTTTTTTGAATTGATGAGTTGCTTTCTTAACTTGAATTCTCAATTTCAGAAAACATACTCGAAATGTGTGGAGTCTGAGGGTGTTACTTGGTTTAAGAACTGTTTTGCATGAGAACACGCTCCATTGCTAAACGAGTCCTTAAACGACAGTTCTTCTTCGTGCAGTTCTTAAGCCAAATAGCACCACCGACGCCGGCGCGAATTGCAAAACAAACATTTTGTTTTTCGGGAAATTGAGAATTGCCTATGAATATCTTTAATTGCTTTTTTTTTTAGAAAATAAGAGATTTCCACCTAAAAATTATTTTTTTGCAGATTCTCCCCTTGGAAATGACTACTCCATTCAAACTATTCGAACTCAAACCGAAAGCACGCGACAGAGTTTTGTTGCTCATGGACCCGATTCATTTGTATGTTTGACATTTTTTGTCGAAATTTTTTCAAAATTATTTTTACAGATTGTTCTTTCATCAAATCTCCAATAAAGCTACGAAAGAAGTCATCACTTCAGTGTGCAAAAAGAACCAAAACATCGAAATTTCGATTAATTTTGACGTCCACGGGCGACGCGACAAGCGGGGACAACGATTCGACAAAAATGCAAAGTACTTGGTGTCGTTGCAAGGAAATGGTCATCAAGATTTTATTTATTTGATGGAGGAAAAGTTCATCGGAGAGAAAAATGTTGATTTGGTGTTCGGCGATCACAAGGTTCCGTGTATTTTCAAAAAATATGTGAAACCGGAAAAGGGAGATGCCGGCTTTTTTGATCAGCTATACCATTCTTCTGAAATGAAAAGACCCCTCCATAGACAAGTTGTTCTAACTTATTGGAATTACGAACTGTTTGATGCAGTGATGGATCTCGCTGACTATTTCTCCGACGTGTTCGCTACGCCGATCACCGAATTGATCACTTCTCGAACAATGTCAGTCTGGAAATTTCGGAGAGCAATCCAATGGTTAATCAGTCGACAATCATCGATAAAACGAGTTGATTATTTGCACAACGAATTATCGGATTCAGATATTTCAATGTTTTTCGGAAATTGTAATGTGACTGAACGTCTCGCAATTTGCATGAAAGACAACGACAGAATAAGACATCATCGATATTTTGATTTGGACACTTTAAAAATTTGCATGGCTTCTTGGGTTACAATCGATTATTTATTGGATATGGATTGTATATTTTTCCGAATTTCCGGTGCCCAAATGACAAGTTTCGACTGTAATCGATTCATCAAAAGTTGGCTCAATGGAACCAACTATCGTCTCGAAATTATTTCGATGAATTGCGGCCAGATATTGGAGAGAGACGATGTTCTGGATGGGTTGGAAACACGTCATCGGAGAGGTTATCTTGTTGAAAGATTCAAAAAGTAAGGCGAGCGGGGTTTGAAAATCGATTTTGGCTAATTTTGTATTCTGAAATGGAATTTTCGGATTGAATATAACGTTATTTGATTAAAACTTAAGTTTTGTGGCGCGTCACTCTAATTTCAAAAAATGAATTCCCCATTCCAAGTATTTCAGTCATAAAGTGGGTGGTAGTACATTCGAATTCTGCATTCGCGGAGGATTCGACGTTCAACGAGAAGATGGAAAGCTGGCAACAGTCGATACTAGTAAGATGGACAGAGGATTGTTTCTGTTCGTTGTCTGGACCGAAGATGAGATTTCTGAAGGATGCAGACGCCAAGAATCAGAAGGAACAGACGGTGACGTCGGTTGTACTTTGTTGTAGATGTGTATAATATGTTAATGTTATCTCTAATGCACGTGTTATTTGAAATATATTATTTATTATCGAGCTGCTTTTCTTATGTATTTTTCTGCTCAACTTGTAAACACTTTACACATTCTCTCCCCCTCCCTTATGACTGGCAAACAACTGTTCTTGATCGGTCACTCTTTTTACACTTTGTTTTCCACCCATCATATCATTTCGCTAGCATTCTTTCGACACAACTCAACGTTCTGCTCGAAAAAGTTATTCTGACCGAAAAATGAAGCCCATAAATCGTTTTATACTCGCTCTATCGTTTATTTTATTCGTAATTTCGGCTGTGGAGAGCTCTAAGAAACTCCATACAGAGACGTCGAAGCCACTTTGTGGACTTTGTGTCAATATTGTGAAGCAATTGGACCAAGTCTTGGAGCATGGAGGTGATATTGAAGCTGTAAGTTATTGCTGATAGGGGGATTCTGAAGACGTAAATTTCTAGCGTTTTTCCTCCAAAGCGCTTTGCAAAGCCAGCCTATTTCGAAATCAACTTCTTACTCTGTTGACGTCATCGGGATCAGAGTGTATCATGGGATGTGTATTAGTTTTTATTATCAACAAATCAGAAATTAGAAATCATTTTTTATGCGATAAAGACTGGGGTCTGAAAAAATTCAATTCGAAAGCGCATCACGAGTCTTGCAACGACTTGAGGTCAGCAGTGCGCGGGTTACTGTATCCTGTATTTTTACGGGGAAAAAGATTATAAACAAAATAAAATTACAGGCCGTTGACAAGTTCTGCAAAGAAGACGTCCCCTCATTCATGGTTGATATGTGCGAGAAAGTCATCGAAAAGAACTTGGAGTACATCATTGAAAAGCTAAAGGATCACGAAGAGGCCGACAAGATCTGTACCGATATTTTCTTGTGTCGCACCCCAAAACAGTATTATTTCTTAGAGACTGAGAAGTAAATCTGAGAATTTGAATATGTATAAAATTGAATTAATAAAGAATTTCATATAACTGATTGTAAAGAATCAAGAGATCATATCACAGAGAATGACTGAAGAATGAATGGAATTTCAAAAGGCACTGAATTCAAGAAAATATATGGAGAAAAGTGAAATTGATTGTTTTGGTGCTAGACCCAATAGTGATTTGTCGGTTGAGTTTGAGCAACCTGCTCGAAGAGCCGCATTGGAGGGGGCGTGTCAGATGAGATTCCAGCATAGTCTAGTGAGGAGACATTCTGGCGACGGGGGTTCGGTGGTTTCCGGGATGACGCGCTCTGGAAAAACTCTAGTGTTATACTTATTGGGATTTTTGAGGCCTACCTCCGGCTTCGGTGGCTTATTGAATGACTTCATGGTCATTCTATCCTCCGCTTGTCTCACCGACGCGAATACAGTAGTCCCTAACAAATCTGGCGGTTTTTCATGATCTATACTTTCCGATGGAGACGGTGGAAGTCTTGTTGGAGTATCCAGCTTCGTACTGATAGGGGTCCTTGATTTATTCTTTTTCTTTCCATCCCCACATCTTCTACATATCAAAACGAACATCGTTGCGGCTACAATAGCGCCAAGGATCACAACAGGAAGACTGTTTTCTCCGAGTATTGAGAACTTAGGGAGACCTGATCCACCATTCGAGAAAGGTGTCCCATTTGAATCCCCAGAAGGCGTCAAGTCATACGATTCTATATCAGCACGGAGAATAGTGATGGGCATTGTGAATCGAGCTGGTTGGACGTTGTCAGCACGTACTTCCAGCTGTACAATCTCATGAACTTCTTCGTCTGTACTGAATGCCTTGTAGTATACAATACCCTTTTGGATATCTGTATAAGTGAAATAGTACGTGGAATAGTTGGTGTTGGGGTCGAAAGTGAGCCGTCCGTATTTCAGAGGAGATGTCAGGAAGAATCGTGGGGACGCATTCTGGAATGATTTTATTAGAGTTTGAGGAAGATCGACAGAAAGAGAAACTCGCTGTTTTCATCATTAGAGCGCCTTTCCATATATAAAAACCTCACCAAAAGCGTCGATGCATTTATCTGTGAAGTCGTCAAAGGAGTAGCCGTATCTGCCTCGACAATCACTGGTTGTACAGTAACCAGAGCTCGAACTTTGAGCTCTGAGCTGTTTCGGAGCACGTCACGAGAGTCATTCTCAACGACGAAATCGAATTTGTCCTGGAATTTGTATTCTTGTCAAAAGATGGAATTTTCAGTATTTCAAAACTTTGGTATCTTTTAGAAAAACACTAAAATTGTACTTTTTTGAAAAGCTACTTGCTTGAATTCCGAAAAACAAGTCATCGTAGACGGGAAACAAAAAGCCAGCGGCCTGACAAGCAACACCTTCTGAGCGTTATATCTCAACACTGAGCTGTGCTATCAAAAAGGCATAAACTACAAAAATATTTTACATAAAATTTCCCACGTTTTGTTAGTTAACAACTTTTTGATAGCTTTTTTAGTTTTTGAGATGCAACATGTTAAAGATTCTCTGGTTTCTCAGCCTCTTTCCATTTCAGTCACCAACTTTAAAGCTTCATATCTCCAAAACTACGGTAGCTATCAAAAAGTTATTAACTACAAAAATATTTTACATAAAAATTTACACATTTTGTTAGTTGACAACTTTATGATAGCTTTTCTAGTTTTTGAGATGTAATACGTTAAAGATTGTCTCTCCCGAAAAGTTGTCAAAAAATGTAGCCCTCGTTTTGATCTACCGATAAATTAAATCTACCCTTATCATTAAAACTCACTTGATAAGAATGCATATTCAATTGTGCATACAGTACCCTCCCATCATCAATATCCTTCTGACTGAACTCTTTCGCCTCTTTCTCTCCGGCAACCCAATAAAATGTTCCATTCTCCGGTCCACTCGTTATTTTATACTTCAGACTACTCCGATTGCCCATTGAAAACGCTCCAAGATGCTCTGAATTCAACACAACATAAGTTTTTCCCTGTGGATACCAAATCGTCGAATGATTTTTCAACATCAAATCCAGTGGTCGTATATCAACTATCAATGATCTCGTGTGTCCCTCTATATCCAAAACAATGACGTCATGCCACGTGGCAGTTGGTTGATGTCTGTTGGCAGTGTGCCAGATGGAAATCTTTCCGTCGTTCACTTCTTGCTGAGAGAACTGATCGATTTCATCGTCTCCTCTCCGGATAGTGACTCCATTGGCTCCACGTTGCTGAGTACTGTAGACTATGGATTGGGGAGGCACTGTCTTGTGACGTGTCATGAGCATATCGGCCAGAAGAGGAGTGGATCCACTATTGAGGATCGCGACGGAATCCGGGAAGAGAATCACCTGAAAAATACAGTTTTGAGAGGTAGAAAGGGTAAAAAAGCAATTTTTGGGGTCTATAACGAAATAAGATTGAATCAGAGGATACAATGAATGTCAGAGTACATCGAGGAAATGAGATTTTTTCATTGAATTCCGTCTGTAAAGATTTTCTCAAAAATTGATGGAAACTCTGAGACTTCTGGAATTTTATGAAAATTCTGGGTCGATGTAGACCGTGATCAACACTTTCGTACCCTTTTTCGATGTACCCTTGTATTACGGGTCAATTTTTAGAAAATTACCTGAACATCCGGATCCGGTGGGTTTTTTATCTGAATATCCACTGAAATCCTAATCCGACTCGCTCTTCTCGTCGATTCCCTGGCAGCATAGACATGGAAAATCAGGGAGTCACTAAGCGAATCTGTGGCCTGAAACCAAAAAAAAAGTGGTTTTGTAACCACGCTCCACCGTACTCTTTCCCAGCAGAGCGCACTTACCGTATGCCTATAAAGTAGGTGGAAAGAAGTGCGTAACTCTGTCCATGAGACTCGATTTCTTTCATTATCCAACCATTCCAATGTTCCCGCACGTGGTTCTGTTCCAATTTCGATCATTACAATCTGCAAAAGTTTTTGATTTTTTTCGGGACATTTTCATTCCCAAGTTATAAACAAAATGTGAGTTTCTAATCATGCTCTGTGGATAACGGGACATCAAGAGAGTGGAGAGAGATGGAGATGGAGACACAGACAGCGAGACACTCTCGTCGTCTGTGTCTCTCAATTTCGATTAGCTCACTTCAGCACCGTTCTTACAACTGCGCTCCACCGAAATGTCTTCGAAAAATGTCTCTTTTTCTCTGCGTTTCTCAATTCGCACAAAATTTTCTTCGGTTTCAGTAGAGCGCGGTTGTAAAAAAGCGTGCCGTGCTAACAATTGCAACCCCACGACACCTAATTTCAGAAAGATGCAAAATTCGAAAACAACGTCATCTGAATCCAGTGAACGTCATCATAACAAGAAGCCAGATGCCTTCAAACTCGTATTATCCACTACTGTATTCGTGGTTCCAACCAAAGGAGCATTACATATTGAAGTCAAAAATATAGCGAAAAAAGTGCAAGAAGTGCTGATAAATCTCGAATCGGCAATCTTCACAATTCAAAATTATCAAAAAGAAGTCTACCCAATTCAACAAGTGTCGATGATTCTGAATCCGATGGAGACGAAAAGTTTCACAATTTCCGTTCGAGACCATTTCCCAGAACCATTCCCATTTGAGAAGAATCAATTGAAAAACCCCGAGGGAGAGTTGACAATTTCTCATTGTGACACGACGAAAAAGACTGGGAAAGTTGAGTTGGATGTTGGAGAGAATGGTCTGATGATTTTGGAAGTTGAGATGAATGAAAAGCTGAGATGGGGAATGTTTTCTCATAATATTATGATGGATAATGCAACGAGAGAATTGAAAGAACAAAAGGAACGATATTTGAGAGAAAGAAAAGAGTTTGAGGATAGGAAAAGTGGAAAATCATCGAAGGAAAGTGGATCAGAGAAGGAGAAAGATGTATTCGAATGTTGTGGAATTAGTTGTGTTATCGCTTGATCTTCAATTAATAAATGGATTAGTTCACACTTTCTACAGTACCAATATACAATTTACATACAATTTGGGTATACAATTGGACCTTTTTCAGTTGCAAATGACCAACTTTGAGAGGGTATTACGGTATCACTTTTTGAGCTGTCCCCCTAAAATGACCATAACTCTCCAGGGAGTGTCCGTTCAAAAAAATTGTCAACTACAAAAATGAAGTTTAACTCTTGGTCAGGTCAATCCCATAAAAAATTACTTTGGGGGACTGTTAGTTTTACTATCTCACACTCTCTAAGTCGGGAATTTTCTACTAAAATAGGAAAAATGATGTATTTTTGGCCGGTGCTGTATCTCGTAAGCTAGCAATGCTACAAAAAAGTTGTCAATCACAAAAATGTAGCTCTTGGATTGTTTTATAACATACCATAAAATTGGAAATATCGGATTAATTTCGAAATAAATATATTACTTCAAAGTAGAAATCATACTTGCAAACCGGGCCAACCCGTAGCAAGCTTAAAATGCAATGTTGTGGGCTGAAAATATACCAAAATGTAGATCTCAACGAGTTCTATGGTCGTAACCGACAACGGGCTAGAATATTTTTTAGCCATTTTTGCGTTTTTGGCACTTTTTCCCGACCCGTGGCACATTAACAATCCGACATGCGGTATTATAGATCTCGCAGAGATCTACATTTTGGTATATTTTTCAGCCCATAATATTGCGTTTAGAGCGAGTTACGCGCCGACCCGTGCCGGCCCGGTTTACAAGTATGGTACATACATTTTATTACACGTGAATCGTTATTCGAAACTAAATTTGAATCTTCCGCCATTTCAAAAAAAAAATCCAAATTGTCTGCGAACTTAAAGGTATTGTAATCTACGGGGAAAAGGAATTTCGGTGGAGCGCAGTTGTAGAACTGTGCCGAGCTAATACCAATAGAGCACAGTTGCTGTTTTCAGATGAGTTCGAGATCGCCGATTACCACCCCCACTCAAAGCAAAGGAACGGGAAGAAACTCATTTCAACTAGAGATTGATCCAAAGATTCTCGAAATTCCAAGTAACGGACATCTAACTGTTCACATTAAAAATGTCTGGATGCCAATTGCGGGAATAGTGGTTGAGCTCACATCTGCTATGTTTAGAATTGAGAATTCATATGATGGAAATGATTTTGGTGGAAATTATTTAATGGTGAGGAGAAAATATTTAGAGAACAATGTTCACAAGATATGAAATATACCCATTAATCATAAAGATCTATTTTTTCTTTAAGACTAGAGCATACACTACACTGAACAGGGATGCAACGATCGATCTTGTCATAAGACCCAGAGAATCTTTACTTGGTGGTTGGGGCCGTTCGAATGATCCAGAAGGAACACTGTCGATATACCACTATTACTATCCGCCGATAGATGAAAAGTCTGTATATGATTGTAAAAGTGGTAGTAATGCTTGGCAAAGTCCGTACGAATTCCCATTCTTGTGGACGAAGCGATATGATAGGAATTATGGCGAGATTGAAATGGATTTAGTGCTGCCAGTTGCGGAAGGACACGTGAAAAAAATGAGAAAAAAATATTTGAAAGAGAAAAAAAGAGAAGAGAAGAGGTTGAGAAAGAGTAGAGGAAAAGGATGCACTATCGTTTGAACTGATTCTTCTTGCGATTTTAATAAATCATAATCAAGTTCTCATTGTTGATCCACAATATCCAAACTAACCTCCTTATCAACCGCATCCGCTAGAGCTGACACATCCAAATGTGACTGATTGAAGCATGCAGATCCGCCACGAGAGACGATTAGCGGGCGAGTTGTGATGTATTTGGAGAGAACTTTGTCAGAGATTGCGGCGTAGGTTGTGGTGATTCGGAATCTGCAACTATCAGTAGGTATAACTGAATGATCTCGAAAAATATGCGTCTTTAAAGACTTTAAAGATAGAGACTGCGAATGAGGTTGAAACGCAGAGAAGCCATACACTCTAGCTTATCTGCGTCACTCGGCGCATTTCTCGGAATCTTTCAGAGCAGTCAACTACAAAAAGAAAGAGCTTGAATTTTCCAATTTAAAAACTTGAGGAATTTATCAAAGTTAGACAAATAAAACTCACTTTTCATTCGTATTCAAAAACTGTGCAGAATTATTTTTGTGCACTCTGAAAGAGAATGAATCCCTCCGACTCCACTCGTTCTGATCCGAGTATTCAACTGTAGAGTAGACGACTTGACGGCGATTTATCTGAAAACAAACACTTTTTTAAAAGAAAATAAGCGAAGCGTAACCCACCTGCAACTGCGTGAACACAGAATTCTTGATTCCATCGACCAGAACTTCTCCGAATCTCGCAGGTTTCAGAATAGTGAACACAATTTCATCTGGACGTGTACCCGGCATGTTGGCACGGAGAAGTTCGGTTCCGATTACGGTAGCTGAGGATGGAGAGGCGACTAGACGTCCGTTTGCTTCGAGAATATTGGAACTGGAGGATAATTCTGTGGAGAACCATTCGGGACCGATCTGGAATTAAATACTCAAATTTGAGTACTCAGAAATCAGACACTCTAATCTTTGAAGACGTACATCTCAAAAGCCTAGAGAGTTATGTAATTTTTGTCAACTAATGAAATATGGAAAACTTCATGAACATCATTTTTGTGATTAGCAACTTTTTGATAACTCTTTTAGTTTTCAAGATACAAGCCTTCAAAGATAGCATGCTCCCTACCTTATGCTTCCCATCAGTGACATGAAACGAGAATCCTCCGAATGGGTTACTGTGGTTGGTTGCCAAGAATGCCACGTTTGATTGGTCAATGTCGAATTGGGTGAAGTTTGTGATGACTTCTTCGATGTGTCCCGTCTGGAATTTAGAACTTTAAAAAACTTTTAGAGAAAATCAGAGAGTTTTTTCCTAGAGCCATTCTTGAAGTCACGAATTGTCAGATTGTTTTGATTTGTATATTAGTGTAGTCTCCGCTAGCGTTCAAGATATGAGAGCTGCAGAAGTGCCGGAAAAGGAAAAAAAAACGCAGAGAAGTCAGAAGCGAGAATCGAGAAAAACCCGAGGATGCGTCACGATCTCATCTTTACTTGTTGACTTCAATTTATGTTTGTTATGTAGATCATCCTAGATCTCCATTTTGTGCATGACAACTTTTTTATAGCTGTACAGGTTTTTGAGACAAGCACCTTCAAAGTAAGTGACGAGGGGAGGGAGTGCGCAGAGAAGTCAGCCGCTCTCGTTTCTCTGCATCTCCTTCCCCTTCATCTCAGCTCCTTATCTTTGATGGAGCATATCTCAAAAACCAAAGGAGCTATCAAAAAGTTGTCAACTACAAAAATGTACCTCTTGGCTTTATCTATACATTCATATAACATTTCAAAAAATATGCTCACTCCAAATTCCTAGAGGGCCTTTCGAACTCACTTTCACAACTCTTCCATTCGATGGTTGTGCAATGATGTAGGTGATCGAGTTGGTAGGTGTGTCCGTGTCCTGAAAATAAAAATAAACTAAATATTTGAACATTTAAAAAAGTAAGAGACAGACCTCCACATCCAAATGACTATTCGTGATCAATGCCTTGTTCCCAGTGACTCTCAACACCTCGTTTCGAATCATGACAGGTCCTGGAATAGACCAATTCACAGAAAAAAGTCCTTAGTTACCGTACCTTTCTCGTTTATCCTCGTCACTGTAATCTGCATCAAATGAGTGCCCGTACACTGATCCTGAACACATGCTTGAACTCCAATACTATCATTTCCCTGAGATCCATCCGAGATAAACCAGACTTGTCCATTTTCAATCATTCGAGTTGTGAATGTTCCTGGAAGAACACAAAAACTTGAGAGTTTTCAGAGCAAATAAAAACGAACCAATCGATGAAATACTAGTGATATTGTGAACACTGTCAGTTGTGATCCAACCGGAAGTTGGTGGTGAGACTACAGTAATCACCGCTTCTTCGTTTTCACTTGTGGATACTTTGAGGAAGTTTGTGGTGATTGGAGCACGGCCGCCGGCAGGGACAGAGAAGAGAGACGTCGAAATGGTGATCTGAAAATTAAGAGTTATTACTGAAACATTGACTTACTTTGAATACTTTTCACAATCTCCAACATAGCCTCAGCGTTTCAAATCTTATATGATTTTGTAGATCGAACCTAGATCTTTTTTTTTGCAGTTGACAACTTTTTTCTAGCTCTTCCAGTTTTCGAGATATGCAGCTTCGAAGTTAGGTACCTTGACGATGCGAGGGAGGCGAGAGAGTGAGACGCTCTCGCTTCTCTGCATCTCTCCCTCTTGCTATGAAGCAACCATCTTTGAATTCCCATATTTCGAAAACGTGAGGAGCTGTCAAAGAATTTCAAACTAAAAAATGAAGTTCTTGAATTCACCTAATCGTACTACAAAATTCAACACGCTCCGACCAGTCACAAACTCCCAAAACTCACATTTCTCTGGAATACATCGATATCCAACTTGAGATGGAAACTCAGATTCCTCGAAATAATCAAAACTTGAAAATCGATTGAATCATTTGAGTGATCCGCATTGTTATGAACATATTGTACACTTCCAGATGACACGTCACTATCTGTGAATCTGGATACTCGGGACGAGTAGCTCTTTTCTAAAAAAAAACTTTTTCGAGATTTCGAATAATTGTTGGAAGAAAGGTACCGTAATCCAACGATAAGTATCCGAAATTTGGGTGCTTCACAACTTGATAAATAACTGGCGGTTCTGCATCAATCATAGGTATTTCCAGAAGAGTTTTATCGATAAGAACAGCTCCACCAACTGGAACACGTAGCATACGATGTTGTTGGTAGGTGAACGAGTCACGGGAGTTTTCACAACGGACACGGAGCTGGAAATTAGTTTTTTTTCGCTCTGAATATTATATGAATGTGTAGATCACAGTTGTATCTTCACTTTTGCAGTTGACACCTTTTTGATAGCTCTTTTAGTTTTGGAGATATACGCATTCAAGGAATGTAGGTATTCGGCGAGGAAGAGGGTGTTGAGAGAGTGTGCAAAACGAGGAGGGACTCTCGCTTCTCTACGTCTCACCTCTCTCGGGCTTCTAGACGCTCATCTTTGGAAGCGGATATCTCAAAAGTGGACGGAGCTATCGAAACACTTTCAACTGCAAAAATGTAGTTCAAGACTTGCTTAACATAGCCAGTATAATTTTAAAACAAATCGTCTCAATCTCAGCTTTGCTATAGCCAGCCAAAGTTGGTCAACTTTTGGAAAAATTAAAAAAAAAAACATTTTTGTAAGGCCTATATCTCAAAATCTAAAATAGTTATCGAAAAGATGTCAACTGCAAAAATACAGAGCTGGTTTTGATCTACAAAACAAAAACCGGACGAACCTCAACTTCCAAATTCCTATCCGCCACCGCCACTCTCAACTTCTCCACCACATTTTCATTTGGCACTGAATACCAAACTGACTCGTTCTCAATCTCCCTTTGACTGAATCCTCGTGCAGATTTCCGTTGACTTCCAACGGAAAATCTGGAGGTATTACTGGAATATACAATATCTTCCAGCCGGACATCCAAGTTGGTGAGAACCGTCAAATTGTTCGAGGAGAGTCCTGGAAATCCACAAATGGAGGTGAGATGTGGGCTAAAAGATCTTACTGATAGTTTGAGGGAAGTGTGCTCCACAGATCATCACAATTTCTGACTTCTCTATCCAAACATCTGGTTTGGCTGCGAGAACGTGCATTTTTCCTTCGACACGATGAGCTCCGTCGCTTACGGTGTATCTATAACAGGTTACTGTAACATAATGAGGACACTGTAGTTTATCAGGACTGGAGGATCACTCTGCTTTTGGAAAAGGGTACGGTGGGATTACTGTAGCATTTTTTTCCAAACCTACCCAATATAAAACTCTCCATGATGTCCCAAATGTCTTATCATCACTTTTCCCTCGTCAATATCGTGTTGAGTAAAAGAAGTCAGTGGGAGGTATGGGGATACTGTAGATAAAATGGCAGCATCCTTGTTTTGAGTGAAGTCAAAAAGTAGGGCAGATGCGTCAACGTCTTCGTCAATCCAAGGGAGGAGGAAGGGGTGGAGGACTCGTTCTCCTCGTTCCACCATCTGGAAATGGAAAAAATTTTGAAAACTGAACAAATGCGCTCTATTGAAAAAAGTTGAGTTTTGCGGAAGTGATTTTTTCTAAAACGGAAGTCGGAAGTCGGAATTCCACACAACTCTGCATCATATTACTGTGAAACACTTACATAAACGGTGACATTCTGAGCCAACTTCGGCGCATTATCATTCAGAAGAATAATCGAGAAACTCAGTGTCAACGGAACTTGTCTCATCGGATTCTGACGAGAAATCGCCAAGAGTCGACACTCATCCGACCGAGTTTCATCTCCAGAATGAGAATAGGTTAAACGATGTTTTGAAATGTCGTCACTCGTGAAGTTCGAGTCTTTCTTCAGAATTTCACCGATTTGGAGACGGATTTGACCGTGGAGAGTTGGGGAGACTACACGGAATATGAAGTTGGAGTCGTCTGGAGTCGAGAGGGAGAGGAAATCGGAGGTGATCTGGAAATTCAGAAAATATGATTGAGAGTGGAGAAATTATAGATTATAGAGTTACCGATGCAATCTCTCCTTCTTTCACAACAATCGTCTTGTTGACGAGTCGGATGGACGATTCTTTGGGGACGTAGACGATCTGAAACAGAATTAGAATTGAATGCATCTCAATCCTTTTTTGTTTGCTCTCATATTTGAGATCAAATCAAGGGCTACATTTCTGTAGTTGAACTTTTGTTGTTAGCTCCGCCCACTTTTGAGATATACGTCTTCAAACATGGTAACCTAGAGAAGGGGGAGACACAGAAAAACGAGAGTGTCTGGCTTCTCTGCGTCTCTCTTCATAACCGAAATAAGGCATACTTATACTGATTAGAATCGTCTTAAAACGTTGATTCTGAAAATATAAGTTTCAAACTAAAAGCTTAAAAACAGACCGAGTTACAAGAAAATTTGTAAATTAATAGCTTTTTTAATTTTGAAAAATTGTGAAACTTTTCAACTTTGTCAATTTTTGTAGTATTTGGCTGAAATATTCCGACCCCAGACAATCCTTGAAAAAACGTACATCAAATCTCAATAATGGCGAAGAAACAGCTGGTGACACAACTCGAAAAACGAAGAAATCATTGACAATCGAGTACTGTTGATAGTGTAGTTTGTAGCTGATCGATCCCTCATCAATATCTTGTTGAGTGAAATTCGATGAAACTCCAATTCTTCTCTGTTTTCCAGCTGGCAGTTTTCTTGAAAGAGTACCTAATTTCGGTGGTTCATCGATATGATAAACGAGATTATGGGCAGAGAAACTTTTGGGAAATGTCCAAGAGAATAGATTGGGTCTGCTGATCCACATTATTTCAGTTCCATTCAAGACGAATGGTTCACGAGTGAAAACTTTGATATTCATTGGGATGAAATCTATTCGGAAGACGTGGACCATCGAGGCGAACTCTCCTGCTTCCACCTAAAAGGAAGAAACATTTTTGAATCTTCAGTCATTTTCGAGAGCCCATTTTGAAGTCAGGGAATTGAAACTACAAATATCTTTTAGAAAAAAATCCTAGAGCTTTATTTTGGTAGTTGACAACCTTTTGATAATTCTTCTAGTTTTTGAGAAATACGCATTTAAAGATGCGTAGCTGAAACTGCGACACGGAAAAGACGCCCTTCTTGACTTTGAAAGCGCATATCTCAAAAGCTTGGAAAGTTATCAAAAAGTTGTCAACTACAAAAATGAAGAACTAAACTTTATCTATAACATATCCAGAAAACGAAATTCAGCAAAAGTTTTCTGACCCCATGGCACTCTTTCAAACTTCTCTCTTCCAACCCCCACCACTTACCTGAAAACTGAACATATCACTCGGAGACGAGCTCTGACTAGTATGCCGAAATCGAACTTGTTCCTCATTCACTTGTGATTGAGTGAATGTTGTGCACATACTGAATTTGTCATCATTCTCTTGAAGACATTCAACGACTCCTGTATCTGGCATGTCGACGATTCGATACGCGACAATCATGTCTTTGATCGAGGCTTCGAACGAGAGATTTCTGGAAATTTCGGTTAAGGGAGTGATGGCAAATGCGCTCTATAGAAGAGTTAAGTTTTGGTAGAGCGTGTTTGCTACACTACCGATTGAATAAATATTGGAAATTTCATACCTATTTGTAATCAGAGCATTCGAATGGTGTAGCAATTTCAATCCGGTATTGTGAACCAGTTTCACGTCTACTTTTGTACTTTGAGTCTCCAGAATCACCACTCCACTTCTAGCTTCTCCATCTCTGGCGATCAGTCTGAAAAAAAATTGATATTTAAAACCTATCCAACTTTGAAAAGATCCTACAGTACCGTGCAGTAAGATGTACAATTTGGACTATTTCAGTTGAAATTGACCAACTTTGAGAAGGTATTACGGTATCACTGATTGTCCAACAAGCATACATTTTTATGAATCGTACAGATCAAAAGTAGAACTTAACTTTTGTAGTTGACATTTTTTTGTACGAGTACTCCGTAAAGAGTTACATATCGACAAAGTATGTCATTTCTCCCTCAAATCGTTCCATTTCCGTGCAAAATAGTAATTTTTGAGGTGCCCCCTTCAAATGACCATAACTCTCTAGGGAGTGTCCGTACAAAAAAATGGTCAACTACAAAAATTAAGCTCTAAATTTGTTTTGTATGGCTAATACTTTATTTACTTTCTGGGACCATCAGGCATACCGTAACACCCTCTCAAAGTTGGCAATTTCCAACTGAAAAAGGCCAAATTGTATATCTTACTGCACGGTACTGTACCTATAATACAAAGACTCACCGAATCCTTCCACTTCCCAAATCGGTGCCTTCATCAACCAACGAAACCATCTCCTCAATCAACTGTTTATGACTGAATTCATTCACTTTCTGTCCGTGCACTTCGATATGAACTCCATTCGATTCGACAACTTGAACTCTTACTTTCTCTGGTCTATCATCTGCATCAGTCAACAAAAGAATCTCATTCGTAATCACTCGACTTCCTTTCGAAGCAATCAATAACTTCTCATCTTTTGATCTTTTCACGAGTTCTGGTGCATCGTTCACTCCGTTGATTTTGATTCGGAGAGTGTAAGTTTTCGATTCGGCGGATGCGAGTTCTTTGTGTTTCACAGCAAATTCTATCTGGAATTCCGGTCATATTGGGTTGGACAGTCTATAAAAATATTACCTGAAACGACAACCGATCCTCTCTGCTTTCAGTCCCATCATGCTTATAAATGACTCGTCGTGCCAGCAGTTGTGCATATGTGAACGAACTTGTGACCACGTCATCTATCCGAATTTCTCCATGTTTTGCACTTTCTACTATCTGTAAATGGATAGGTTTGATATACAGTATTTATGGTAGAGAGAGAGGGCGCAAAGAAGTCAGACAGTCGCATTTCTCTGCGTCTCCCTCTATCGCCTATCTTTGAAGACGCGTATCTCAAAAACTAAAACAGCTGTCGAAAAACTGTAAGCTACGAAAATGAAGATCTAGACTTGCTCTATACAATGAATACAAAATTCAATTGTATTTTTTAGTTTGGAAATATTTAAGTGCCCTTAAAGTTGCGCATTTAGTGGTGACCAACCGTGAAAAAGATATCAGTGTGTGAAACGTTGACTTCCTGACTACTCGGCATAAAATACACATTTTTCCATTGTAATGGCATTGATCCTCCTTCGTTTAGCTGAAAATTTCATATATTTTGTTTTTCGAGATGCTGGTATACTTCAACTGGTTCCGCGACATAGATCGGTCCCTTTTCTGGATTTTTCGCAGCATTTTTCGAGTCGATTCTGGAAAATTTAATATTTGAATTACAGATTTACTGTAATTTTTCTTCTGTGTTGAATTCTAGGAGTCCGGAATTTAAGATCTAGAGTTCAGAATTCAGAATCCCCACGTCATCTGTGTTATTTCTGTCCCTCAATCTTTGAAAACACCTTGCTTTCTGAATATTCGAATTCTCTAGAATCCATTCGTATCCCCTATTACCTATAGTTATTTTTGACCAATCTCTTTCATCTTTTTCTTCACAACAAACAACTTTTCGCCGCCTTCCGTCCCATTCATCTCTCCACCACCACCCAATAAATCCCCCTTTTCTCCACTCAATGTGCCAATTTTATCGGACCACAAAGTATCAAATTCTTCCTTTCTTCACTTTCTATCCCATTCTCTGTCTAAATCTCTCAATTCTTGACTTCTCTCCCTCTCACTATCATCACTTTCTTTAAACCAGTGAGATAGTGTGTGATAGTAAGAGACGCAGAATTATAGAGATCATAATAATGGAGAGAAATAGTGGGTGATATGAAGAGAGTGGGTAGAGATGATTGCTTCAAGATGTTGGAAGAAGAAGGAAAAATGAGATGAGTTGAGTCGGACAGAGAGACGATGATTGAGTGCAAACTAGACCGCCCATTATTCATGGTTTTGGATGATAGGGCACACGTGTTTCATTCTTACAAGAATTAGAAAAAGACGGGAAAAAGACACTGAGAGTCGAACCCTGGTCAGTTTTGTGGCGAGCAAAACATCTACCAGTTGCACTACTTGGCCGCGGGGGGGGAGAACACCATGAAAACTGTCATAAGTCGGAAAATCGAGAGCTTCGAATTGTCACCATGCAAGTAATAGTTTCGTGGCCGGGTGGTCTAGTGTTATGATTCTCGCTTAGGGTGCGAGAGGTCCCGGGATCGATCCCCGGCCCGGCCCACATGTATTTTTGGAATAAAGTTTTGTTTAACATACCCGCATATCCGTTGAGTCATGATCGAGTTGGATTGAGTGATATCGAACATACATCCTTTCAGAGCGGTCTCGTTGATCGTGAGCCCTGTAAACAAATTTCACTACACATTTAACATAAATTCTCATTTTCTTTTTCATGAAATTCCTTCTCTAACACATGGCTCATAAAACATAAGTATAAGAAGAGGGGAGAATTTACAAAATGTGTCCAAGTGCAAGTATAAACAGAAGAGAAAAGACATGTGTTGACACTTGACAACACTTCTGAGCTAATTAGTCAGAATGAGGTTTGGTAAAGATTCTCTCGAGGTGATGCTAACGTTATGAGATCTGAAGACTACTGTAGCTGGAAAAGCGGAAAAATGGGGCGTTTTGAAAAGCCACGAGGTGTAAGGTTTTTCAAAGATCAACTTCAAAAGCCTGTGACTGAAAGCCATTATTTTGAAAGGTGTTGTATTGTAATTTATTGGATAGAAAAAGTATTGGTCTACATTTTTACAGTTGAAAGTTTTTTGATAGCTCCTCTAGCTTTTGAGATAGACGTCTTGGAATACAGGCGGCTGAAATGATGAGACAGTGAGAGACGCAGAGAGGCCAGCCCCTCTCGTTTCTCTGCGTCTCTCCCTCTCCCTGTGTTTCAAGTGTCTATCTTTACAGGTCTATATCTCGAGACCTTGAAAAGCTATCAAAACACTTCCAACTACAAAAATATAGAGCAAGACCTTTTCTATTCAACGAACTAAAAATTTAACGTTTTCAAATTAATAGTTTTCTGCTACAAGCTCTTAAAGTTGCCCCTTCAAATATACCCATCTCCTCTTGTCATGTAGGTAAGATACCGTTGAAATTCAAGTGTTCGATTCATCTTTTTTGCTCTTTTCACCCCGTTTGAAACTCGATATCTACATGATTTTTCTCTTCTCATTTTCCCTCTTGTTTCAAGAAAAAATCTTTGTGCAAAAAAAAGTTTTTTGTCGGAACGTGGCAAAATAAATGGAGATATCTCCTGCAATCTGTCAAGCAAAAAGCAATCTCATAAATCTGGAATTGAAAAAACTTTTTCTCGATTTCTCTTCTATTCTCTTGAATTCTTTTTTTCAGAATCCATAAGACGGCTCCTCCAAACAAAAAGAGCACTTTAGTTTCCTCCATTTGGCTCCTTTTGAAGACTTTTGGCGGTGCCGCCGGAAATGAGAAAAAGAGTACTATTGGAGCATTTGGAGCATCTCTTGCTCTTCGGGGCTCTTTTTGCTTGTTTTGTTTCTGTTCCCGTAATAAACAATTGATGAACAAGAATGAAGAGAAGGGGGAGGGGAGATCATTGGAAATTCATCCATCAGTTTTGGAGATGACGGATATAAAAACAAGGGGATAACTGGGATCCTTCAATGGTTTTGAAAATCTTGAAAAACTGTTTTCGAGTTTTTCGTTCTAGACTTGGAAGTACTCTGTTTTGCAATTTTCAGCTGAAAGTTACACTACTTTGATGTTTGTAGCTCTGATTTCATTGATCCCCGCGTTTATATTTTTATATCGTTGAAAAGCTCATTTCTCGGTCTTCATTTTTGTAGTTGAAAACTTTTTTCTAGCTTTTCTAGTTTTTGAGATATGCGCCTTTAAAGATAGGAAGCTGAAACTGTGTGAAGGAGAAATAGAGTGACGAGCGCTAACTAGGGAAGGCCCGCAAGATACCGTAGAGTTATAGGACGTGACTTATATCATTGGAAAGCTGAGAAAACGCTGATTCCTAATATATATTCAGTTTTTGCTCTCGAGGTCTTGAATTCGAAATAAACGAGGTACAACTCCGCTGTCATTCGGGGGCCTTACCTAGTAAGATTACTAACTTCGAACTTCATATCTCAAAAGCTTGGAAAGTTATCAAAAAAGTTGTCAACTACAAAAATAGAAAGCTAGACGTGTTCTATAACACATTACAAAATTCAAGAATATAAAAGTTTTCTGATTCAGTGAAACTACTTAAGTTCTGCGGAATTGATTTTTCTTATTTTGATGTTCATTAATAAGATATTTTTGTTTAAATGCAAATCCGGATGTAGATTTTCGTCAGGAAAATTGGAATTTCACAATATAGATCAAGTTACAAAGAGCTAAATTTACCTTCGTAGATTACTCATTTCCGATGAGTAACCGGTTTTGATGACATCAGCCAACACCCAAATTTACAGTTTTAATATCATTTTTCAAATAATTTTTAGCAAATCCAAAACCTTACCAATATTGGGTGCCGAGCATAATGTAGGTGAATAAACGAGAGAATTAGCATGTGGAGACTGGAAATGAAGTGAAATGTGAGAGATACATTTCAGTGAGAATGAGGTTGTCTCGTTTTCAGTGATAGCTGATACAGGAATAGAATCTGCGTAGATATGACCATCATGGACGGATAACGATAGGTTTTTCGATGGTGTTGTCAGAATAATTGGGGCGGGATTTGATGAGGGACCATTGATTTGTAGATCAAAAGTGAGTGGAGAGGTGATAAGTGATATGAGTGCGAGAAAAGTCATCGACACATTTGGCCAAAAAGGGCCCTTCTTGAACTGCTGAAACCAATGGGAAGAAGTAAGAAAGAGTCGGAGAAAGGGAAACAAGTGCCCGAGTATTCCCAGACAGAGAAAGAAGTCACAGACCACGCCCACTTTTAGAGAGGGGAGGAAAGGAAGAAAAGAAGAATGAACAACTGACACATAGTACATCATAAGCTGGTTGGGAGGATGAGAAGGGGGGATAGGAACGAATGGAAAATGATGATGCGGGGAGAGAGAGAAGGGTTGAAAGAGAGAACTCTCAGGAGATGATTATAATGATAATGATTAGATTTATTAACAGGTGACAAGAGAGGAGGGAATGCGAGCAGAAACAAAAAGAAAAAAAGTTTTGAGGGTGTGGGGATCGAACTCCGGTCACTTGCGCGTCGGCCAAAACTGTTGCGAGTTGCGCTACAAAAAGTTCACATAAAATGACATGGAAGATGGTGATAAAACTAGAGGAAACTGGTCGCCTTCACAGCGAGCTGGGTACAAATTGCAAGTCGTGAAATCCTAAATAACGAACGTTTGGAAAATTCATTCTAAAAAAGCGTCGCAAGACTCGTTTTTTTCATATATTAAATTGTATTTACGTGACCTCCCGGTCAACAACTGTGAAAGAGCCACATCACAACCACTACATAAGCTTCGATTCCTCCGCCTCTCCCTTCAGTTTAAAGAAATTTTTCTGATATTCGTACACGCCCTTTTCATTGGAATATACAAAAAAAGTGTTCATCAGAGAATAATGGCGAGTGAAGAGAAACCACCGAGTCTCAAAATTGATATGACTGTGGTGAGTTTTGGTTCCGAGGACTTCCCATTCATCTGAATGTTCAGCCGATCCGAAACAAATGGCATCCAATCACAGTGCTAGGATCGGGCGCATTCGGAAAAGTGATGCATGTCGTGAACATCAATGACGGGTCGGATGCAGCAATAAAATTAGAGAAATCTGGAGAGGGAAAGGATTCGATTCTGAAGATTGAAGTGGAAGTGATGCGTGCAATGGCTGGTGTCAAGTGTGCAATTCAACTGTTGGACAATGGATCTGAACCCGATTATCGATTCGTTGTCATGACATTGTGTGGGATGGATTTACAGAAAGTATATAATGGTCTCAAAGGGAAATTCTCGGATTCCACGATTCTTCGCCTTGCGATTCGTAGCTTGTTGGCTGTGAAAGCGGTGAGTTTTCCCAAGTTTCCCAAAACTTTCATTTGTCGGCAATGCGCCGGGTACTCGGGTGGCACAGTTGGCAACATTTTTGGCCGCCGTACATCTGATCGGGGTTCGATTCCAATTGTTGTTTTCCAGCTCCACGAGAAATGCTACATCCATCGAGACCTGAAACCATGTAATGTCACGTTGGACTATAATGAAGAGTCCCCTATTATATTCCTGATTGATTTTGGAATGGGGCGACAATTCGGAATGTTCCATGAAGATTTCTCGAAGAAATTCGTTATTCGTCACCCCAGAGACTCTGTAAGTACAGTAATACCACCGTAACCCTCATTTTTTTGCAGTGCCGTTTCCGTGGAACCTATCGATACTGTTCTCCACGTATGCATCTCCGTAGGGAACAAGGACGAGTCGATGATCTTTGGGCTTGGTTGTACATGATTGTCGAGTTGAGAGTCGAACTTCCGTGGGCTGATGTTGTGAATCCGGATAGGATTGAGGTCTTGAAACAGGATCGATTCGATGCGGCACTCAACAGCAATCCGTGAGTTTTCCTATGAAGTGGTGCACTGTGGTGCAGTCGGTAGCGTTTTTGTTCCCCGCGCGCATATTCATGGTTCAATTCCTCTTTCCCCAAACTTTTTTCTTCTTTCCAGACTAACTAAAGCCCTCGACCCGATCCACCAACACCTGAAAACCCTCGATTACGCTTGCCGTCCGAACTATTGGATGATGTACGAGCACTTGGCAAAAATGATGGTTGACATCAAGGCAAAACACACGGATCCAATGGATTATGACGAGTTGCGGAAGAAGAAGAGTGAGATGGATCCTATCAAGAAGAAATATATGAAAAAGCCACGCTCCATGGAGAAATTGATGGATGAGAAGTCGACTCTGACGATGTTTGAGGAGGCATTCCGTCCGAATGTCAAAGATGTTCCTGGTGGAGATCAGTTCATTGTGAAAGCTCTTTTGAAGCTTCCATGGGGATCAGTGGGAGCTGATGTGAGTTTTCAAGAAGTGTAAATGCGCTCTATTGAGAACTTTTCAGCAAGTCAACGCACAGAAAGAAGAAGGAGTTGGTGATACCGAGGATGAGAAGAAAAAGGAGAAGGATAATGAGGAAGAGGAGAAAAAGAAAGAGTTGGAGAAGAAGAAAGAAGAGGAAAAGAAGAAAGAAGTCAGATCGAAATCCAAGAAAGAAAAAGAGAAGAAGACAGAAAGATCCAAGGAATACCGTGAACAAAAAGAATCCAAGGATCACAAAAAACGTCATAACACTCACACAGCTCGTGAACCTCATACTCATGGAAAGGGATCTGATGTGAAATCGAAAGAAATCAAGGATACGGAACAGAGAACGAATAGAAGCAGTGATAAACATAAGAAGACGAAGACGACTACAGCTCCTCCCCATCGGAAAAAAGAAAAAGGGAAGAAGGAGAAGCCGGAATCGTCGACCAACTCGAAGAAACGTGTCGGTTCTCATGGACTTATTCCAGTGACGCCGACGGGGACTGTTCCGAGGAAAAAGAATTAGAAGGATGAGATTTCTCTTTTTTTAATTCTTTTTCTGGTATGATATGTATAAATTTATAGTAAATTTGATTCTGATTCTGATTCTTATTCTTGGACTCTCAACGGTGGCCTAGAAATCCTAATGATAAGGAGTGTGGTGCCCTGAAATCTCACATAATGATCTTGATTACGAAAAAAATTTTGACTAGTTTATTATATTTTAAATCTCAAGATAATACAGGTTATTAGAATCACAAAAAATATTACAACCAGTTATTAAAACAAAACAAAAAACAGAAAATGTTCTCAACTTATGGCCAAACGACGAATTGCATGACTCCATTCTCTCTGAAGACGAGTGTACCCAGAGTTCCGTCGTCTCTCATGATATAGTACCCTTCGGAACAATCGATCAATCCGGAATCACTGAAAAATATGAAACTTTTTTTTCGGAAAACAGAAAAAAAGCACTGACCTCTCATAAAACATTTTCTTTTCTCCTTGATATTTGAATGGGTTCAATCTGTAGATCAACCAGACTTTGTCGGCATCGAATAGAGTAAACATCTTGAGATTTTTATGACTTCCAGCCATCCATTCAGTCAGGAAACCAACCGAGTCATTGTGGTTGATAGTGTATTCCAGAACTTCTATCTTCTCACAATTGTAATTATTGAATGTGTTGGCAGCGAAGTATTTGGATGCATTGATTGTGATCTTCTTCACTTTCGGACACTTCTCCAATTCTACTGATCCTCTCTCAATCGATAACTCTTGATGTGGGCGGAGCATCGACTGGAATTCCTGGGTATGATGGACATAAATATTTGAATCGATCAACTCGATTTTAGAAGCTCCGGAGAGATATTTCCATTTGTAAAGTGCGTGTTCTCCCAGGTCGACGCCTTCAAATCGGACAGTGTAGTTGACTTTTCGGTAGATCTTCTGGAAATGATCCATCAGGGCAGTAGTTGTGGAGATCGGGTTGGAGGAGTGGATATCCGTGATGGAGGAGGACGGATACGTTCTGGAAATGTAAAGAATTAGTTCAATTTCAAACAAAAATTCCAAAAAAAAACTATGAAAAGGCTGCAAACTCACTTGATCACAACTGAATCCGCTCCAATGTGCTTCATATTTCTTGGTCGTTTGTTGTTTTTCCATTGAATATTCCACATTCCAACAACTTTTCCAATCTCATTGAAGTGGTAGAACTGAGAATTGAATCGGCCGTTTTCCCAGGAGATGGTGACAAGGAGCTCGGGTGTAGAGTACTTGTGGAAGGAGACAGCTTCAGTGGCTATCTTGTTTCCGAGAGTATACGAGATACTGAAAATAGAGAAGTTAAGCGCAATTCCAACAAATTGAGAATATTTAAGTTTATCTTGAAAAAAGAACTGAAAAACTTACAGATCCATACATCCATTTGCTTGTAGCATAATCCTTGCATGAGTTGTGGGAGAGCCAACAGAGGGAATGAAGATGAAGAAGAAAAATACATTTTGGAAGCGAGAGAGCAGAGAACTGGTCACCGATCGGTAACTTACAAAAAGGGAAGTGTGAGGGTTATGGGTAGAGACAGGACGTATAGTTATAGTGTGAGCACCTTTAAGATCTTTAATGGGAATGACTATGGGAAAGTTGTAAACGATGTCATCTAGCAAAGACAGATGACAGATATGTGAAGAGCTGAAAATTGTTGATTGATGATGAAGGCAATGTGACAGTCAAACCGTGAGAACACTGACCTGAATGACTGGAACCATTGAAAAAACCATCTGGATCGTTTCGGACAAGCTATAGAAAAGGAGATGAGGTATTCGTCCTGCTGAAATGTTTCATAATTTTCAGAAACAACACATAGAGACGATTCGAAAAAAATATAAGCATGTCATATTTTCAAAGAGCCTGAACTCAGTTAAACTCACTCTGAAACTAGGGAATGAGTACATTCACTTCGATAGATTTTCCTAGCTGATTTTGAAAATTGAAGTCTTACGTTTTTCTTAGAACACCAATCGCATTTCCGGGAAGTTTTCTGATTTTTTGATTGTTTACAACTGTTTCAGTCATTCTGATCAGTGTTCCCACGGTGTGACTCTCACATTGTAAATATACACATCATTTTTCAGATCTTCATATATCTGTCATCTGTCTCCACTAGATGCCATAGTTAACAACTTTCCCATAGTCATTCCCATTAAGGATCGTAAAGGTGCTCACACTAGATACTATACGTCCTGTCTCTACCCATAACCCTCACTCTTCCCCTTTTGTAAGTTACCGATCGGTGACCAGTTCCCTGCTCTCTCTTCGAAAATGTCTTCTTCTACTTATTCTTCTTCATTCCCGATGTTCGCCCTCCCACATCTCATGCAAGGATTGTGCTACAAGCAAATGGATGTGTTCGATCTGTATGTTTTACTTTTCTTTTTCAAGATAAACTAAAATCTTCTGATTTCGTTGGAATTTTTCTCAATTTTTTTAAATTTCAGTATCTCATGTACTCTCGGAAACAGGATAGCCACTGAATCTGTCTCCTTCCACAAGTACTCCACACCTGAACTCCTTGTCACCTTCACCTGGGAAAGTGGCCGATTCAGTTCTCAAATCTACCATATCAATGAGAATGGAAAAGTGGGTGGAATGTGGAATATTCAATGGAAAAACAACAAACGACCAAGAAATATGAAGCACATTGGAGAGGATTCAGTTGTGATCCAGTGAGTTTGAAGCCTTTTCATAGTTTTTAAAATGAATTTCTGTCTTATATCCAACTAATTCTTTATATTTTCAGCACTTATCCGTCCTCCTCCATCACGGATATCCACTCCTCCAACCCGATCTCCACAACTACTGCACTGATGGATCACTTCCAGAAGATCTACCGAAAAGTCAACTACACTGTCCGATTTGAAGGCGTCGACCTGGGAGAACGTGCACTTTACAAATGGAAATATCTCTCTGGAGCTTCTAAAATCGAGTTGATCGATTCAAATATTTATGTCCATCATACCCAGGAATTCCAGTCGATGCTCCGCCCACATCAAGAGTTATCAATCGAGAGAGGATCCGTGGAATTGGAGAAGTGTCCGAAAGTGAAGAAGATCACAATCAATGCATCCAAATACTTCGCTGCCGACAAATTCAATGATTACAATTGTGAGAAGTTAGAAGTACGAAAATACACTATCAACCACAATGACTCGGTTGATTTCCTGACCGAATGGATGGCTGGAAATCATAAAGATCTCAAGATGTTCACTCTATTCGATGCCGACAAAGACTGGTTGATATATAGGTTGAACCCATTCAAATATGAAGGAGAAGTGGAGATGTTTTATGAGAGGTCTGTACTTTTTTTTTCAATTTTTGAAAAATACCTCATTATTTCAATCTCATAAACTAAATTCATCTTTTTTCCAGTGATTCCGGATCGATCGACTGCTCCGAAGGTTACTATATCATGAGAGACGACGGAACTCTGGGAACACTCGTCTTCAGAGAGAATGGAGTCATGCAATTCGTCGTTTGGCCATAAGTTGAAAACATTTTCTGTTTTTTGTTTTGTTTTAATAACTGGTTGTAATATTTTTTTGGTAATTCTAATAATTTGTATTATTTTGAGATTTAAAATCTAATAAACTAGTCAACATTTTTCCGGTATTCAAACTCGTTATGTGAGATTCTAGGCCACCAAGGGGAATACTGAACTTCCTATCATTTGGATTTCTAGGCCACAGTTGAGAATCCAAAAAACAGCATAAGGGCTAATTTAGCAGATATGGATCTGTCTGTTTGGGTGTCCTCCAGATGATTTTCTAAAAAAACGAAACTTCAGATCTCTGATTCTTCCCAGATCCAGATACTGTTCATTCTTGACCACCCTAAAGCTCCCTCCAATACAATAAATTAATTTCCGCCTGTCTGCTTCCCCCAACTAAATGATCCAATTTGTCTGGAGAAGTTGTAATTTGTAATTCTCTGTGTCTCAACAAAAGAGATCCGTGAAAATCCAGTCAAAAGAAAATGCCGGCGAAGCGAGAGGTAACATGACAATTAAGTAAAGACGTGTCGGGGGGATACTCAATATAGCATTTTCTTTCATTACTTACCTTTTGGCTAAGGTGTTTTGACCGTTCACTGGGAGAACATGAAACAAGGCTCTTGGTTAGCGATTCGTGTATTTTTTGCTGTTATTGTCACTATACTTGTATTCATTTTCTGTGCATTTTTTTATTTCATTCTTCAAATTCAAGATATTCAAAAGATTTCAGAGGAAGCTATTCGAGATTTTGAGGTAAATGGGCATCAACTGAATTACTTGGCTACATTTCATTTGATTGGTTTACAGAATTACGAAAAAACAACATGGAACGACATTCAAATTCTGATGATTTCCCTCAATTCCAGAGAGAAACGGTACCCATTATTTTCCTACTTTTTTTAATCTTTCTTTGCAGAAAATCCCGTAAAAAGACACGTCGTCAAACAGACTATCTGGTCGCATTTCCATCTCCATATGCTGCTTCTCCTTCTATAAAACCCCCGGATTGCCCATCTGGACCGCCGGGACTCCCAGGGAAACCTGGTATAAATGGGGAATCTGGAATAGATGGTTTACCTGGGAGAGACTACAATTATATGGAACTCATCACCCGAGATTGTATTTTATGCCCAGTTGGACCGCCCGGTGAGCCTGGAATGGAAGGTTCTGAAGGAATTCAGGGACCGCCCGGATTGATAGGTCAACCCGGAGAAAATGGAGAATCTGGACTGATGGGAGCTATTGGAGATGCTGGAAGAGAGGGGTTACCTGGAGAACAAGGAGAAGATGGAGTTATGGGACCGCCTGGATTGATTGTGATGAAAATGATGAATACTAGGGGACCAAAAGGAGAAGATGGGCCACGTGGGCTCACTGGACAACCTGGAATGCCGGGGAGAATTGTAAAAGCCCTGCCCGGTTCACCAGGAGTCAAAGGAAAACCTGGAATGAATGGACTCACTGGAAAACCGGGAGCTACTGGAAAGGTAATTTTGAATATTAAATAGGAATAATTTCTTTTTCTTTTCAATTTTCAGGTTGGAATGCCAGGAGAACCAGGACTCGATGCTTCGTACTGTCCCTGTCCAAATCGATCTTATGATATGCAGAAAATGGTTTCTCCTGCTCCGGAGAAAAAGTATTCGTACGATTATTACGAATTTGAAGCGACAAAAGCAAAGAGAAATAAGAAATCTCCTTGGAAACTGAGGAGAATTAGGTATACTCGATAACTACTCACATTTATATGTCACTTTTTTGAATTTTTTTAATCTATATAAGAATAAAGTTATTAATTTTTTTAAATCAAAGTTTTTTTTATAAAGTCACAATCAATAGGAAGCTGAATATCAGCTAAATCTTTTCAAAATGTTCGCTTCCTCAATTTAAATTCCCGCAGAAATTAAAGGCGCATGTATTTGCTACGGCGGGTCTCGCCGCGACAACGACACACAGCAAACGAGTGCGACCGTAGCCACCCGTGCGACTCCTCAATTTTTTCTTTTTCTTCCCCAAATTTTTCTGTTTTTTGAAGCTTTTTGCTCAATTTCCATAAATTTTACCACCGAAAATTGTTCAATTATTTTTCTTTTCATTTATTCTTTCGATTTTACAGAAGATCGCATTTTGTTCTCAACTATATATATTTTTAGTGCAAATTTCCCTATTTATCAATTTTTTTCTACAGAAACTTCGGTTAAACATGTCTCGCGTTCGTACCAAGACCGTCAAGAAGGCTTCCCGTGTCCTCATCGAGAAGTACTACACCCGCATGACCAATGACTTCCACAACAACAAGCGTGTCTGCGACGAGGTTGCCATCATTGGATCCAAGCCACTCAGAAACAAGATCGCTGGGTAAATTAAACATTTTATTTGTTCAATTTTCAAACGTTCCATATTTCAGATACATCACTCACTTGATGAGACGTATCGAGAGAGGACCAGTCAGAGGTATCTCCATCAAGCTCCAGGAAGAAGAGCGTGAGCGCAGAGACAACTACATGCCAGAAATCTCCACTGTTGACCCATCCCAGCTTACCTCCATCAAGGTTGACTCTGATACCAACGACATGCTCAAGGCCGCTGTAAGTTTTATTCCTTTTTCAATATTTTTTCTTTAATTTCGTGAGCGTGTGTGACCGCATTATCGGTTCCACATACCCCGAAAGCTCTTAACTGAGCAGTCGAGTTCGGTATGTCGAGGCGTTACCGGACGAAAATTTAATCGACAAATCCTCGTTATTTCAGGGATTCAACCTCCCGAACGTCACCGTCGAGGATCAAGGAAAGAACAAGGGAAAGTAAATGTTCCTCTTGTTTAATTGTTATTGTTGTGGTGGATAATAAATTTTTTCTACCAAATCTGTTCTGTTTTTGTTATGGTTACAATTTTGAGACTTTTTTGAGATTTCCAGAACATTGCATAAGTACAATATAGAATCGTAGGTAGTTAAGTTTACAGGTCGTCTTCTGACGAGAGCATGAATAATCATTGCCGTCATCCTGAAAAACTGGGGGAAAAATGAGGCGTTATTCTGCTAGCAGTCAATATTGACTGCAAACTGAAAATACAGAAAGGGCCCCTTATTGACTGCAAACTGAAAATACAGAAAGGGTACACATTTTAGCGAAGTTCAGAATCAACTGATAGGAAAATCACATCTTAATACTGGCTGTGGACTGACGACGATCCTTCTTATGAGTTGCTTCAGCGTCATGTCTCATTATAGATCCAGCAGGACCAAGACCGGCTGGAACTTTCAGAATATCACGCCTTCGTTCACATCGCCATTCCTACAGAAACAAACAAACATTCATAAATTGTTCACGTGAACTCCTTATTCTTCTTCACTTTTTTTTCCACGTCGTCATCAGTTTCCACATATCTTCTCCCAGTGCCGTCCATTATTCCCCACTGACTCCTCTTCGAACTCCCCTCTCAATTCAAAAATGTTGGCTCTTCGTATCAGTTTCACAATCATAATTCATCTGATCTGGAGTACATTTCAAGCACCAACTGATATTAATCTCGCCGGAATTCGTCTTGATTCCTCAGGTGATTTGGAAGTCATTCCGAATCAATCATTCACTATTCGAGTGTTGGGGAACAATATTCCGCGAGAAGGAGACTTTTATTTTACAACTGCCACCACGTGTGAGGTAAGTTTAACTTATTGAGTTCCAGGTTTTCAACTGATTCCATTTTTTAGGATGCATACATCCCCAACAACGACAAGATCAGTACAGTACCCGCTGTTCCTCTACACTCAGCATGTTCCTTTGCAGTTCTAGAAGTCAAAGATGGACTTCCATTCAATGCTTCTTCGAGTACATACCATTTATGTTATAAGGGCTTTAATGCCTACACGGAAGAATTTCTGAACATCAAGTCGAAGGATCCGACAACTCAACACTTTGGATTGGATTCTGTGATTGTCTGCAGTTTTTGCATTTTAATGTCCGCGTATGCTGCTGGAATGACACTTGGATATATGAAGTTTTCGATTGTAGAGCTCAATAATTTAATCAATCAAGGAGATGCTTCATTGGCGGTGGGGAAAATTCTGAATCGAAATGAAATGTATTGTTTTCTTTTTTAGAAAAAAGCTCGTCGAATCCTCATCGTCCGTCGTCAATCCAACTACCTTGTCACCTCATTCTCCCTGTTCTCCTCCGTTTTCACAGTACTTTTTACTACGAATGTTGAGAAAATGTTGAATGGAGCACCGAACGAATCTGTTCTGAAAATCGCAGTTCCCGCCTTGATTTCTTTAATTTTTGCAGAAGTTATTCCACAGGTAACGTGGATTGATCAGCAATTGTTCTCATATCTAAATTTCCAGGCAATATGCAACAGTAAATTCGGTTTCAACCTAGCCTCCGGTTTATGGTTCGTCAGTTACCTCATATTCATTGTCACTTTTCCGATTGCCTATCCGGTTTCTCGTGTGCTCGGAAGATTCTTGAAGAGAGACGTTCGTGAAGTTCTGACGGAAGAGGAGAAGACGTGCATGATTCAGAATATGGCAAAGAATGCGAATGAAAAAGTGAAAAGTATGGGGGATTAGCGGGAGGCAGTTCCAGATGATGACTTATTTCAGCTATTCTGGAGAACGCCACGACATTTGCGAATAAGAAAGTCGGAGAGTTGATGGTTCCGATTGATGAAGTCTTCATGTTGTCAAGGTCTCAGAAACTGAACCGATCGGTGGGTACTGTAGACTTACTGTAGTCATCCTCTTTTTTCCAGACCATCCTCACACTCGTCGAGAAAGGATACACCCGAATTCCGGTCTACCATGACAAAAACAAAAATACAATAGTTGGATTGTTAAATATGAAAGATCTGAATCTGGTAGCTTGTGAGTTGGGTAGAGAACCGACGGTTCGAGAAGTGCTTCTTCAATTGGAAACACTCAAAGAGAAGAATAAAAAAGCGAAATTCGTGGCGAAATATGTGAATGTTGAGATGAATGCACAGCTTCTTTTAAATCAGATGAGGACTGGAGACTTTCATTTTGCATGTGTCGTGAAGTATACAAGTTATGAGTGAGATTAGATGATGTCTGGGGATATGATATAACTTCTGTTCCAGATCGAAAGTAATCGGAATCATCACAATCGAAGACATTCTCGAAGAACTATTTGGAAAAATCGATGAAAACAATCAGCGTCGGGTGCGGTCTTCCGTCGACGATCGTGCTGATAACGCAGTGATTGGATGGTGTCGAGAGGCTGGAACTGACCAGAATTATCCGTTATCCTTTTCTCAACAACTCCGTGTTATACAGTATCTTCTGGAAGAGTGCCAAGTTTTGAAAAGTTTGGAGATTGGATACTTGAAATGTCGACAGATATTGGCAGTGGAGAGCATTCGAATTGCTAAGAAAGATGAAAAATTGCCAGAGAATGTACTTTTAGTGATTTGGAAAGGCAAGGTTTCGGTTACGAATCCTTCTCGATCATTCGATCAAGAGATCAAAGTACCCTCCATGAAAAGGTAAATCTCGTTGTCTGCGTCTCTTGTTTTACACACTCTCTATTTTCAGTACCACAAAAGACCAAGACGAAAAAACAGTGAAACCTAATGTTCCTGTTCTGATTGCTGGAAAAAAACTTCTGAATCGTCTAATGAAAGAACTGGGAAGTCCGTTTCATGAAACAATCAATGAAGCAGAATACGCCAGTGAAATTGTCGCGCTTTCAGAAGTTCATTACTTTAAGGTAGATCATGAAAATTCGTTATAAGATACAGTAACCCTTAAATTTCCAGCTGGGCCTCGACGACCTTCTCAATGCAATAAATGGAAGTGTCCAAGCAAAGAAAACTGATGTCGGACCAGATAGCTTGATTCGTGGGTTTCCTTCTAATCTCTAATATAACTTGTGGAATTTTAGAACGTTTGAACTCCCGCCAAACAGCATCGACTTACACCCCAAAAATGAGGACACCTCCGAGAAGTGGACAACGAATGCCACAGGATGCGAAGGCTGAAGTTTTGAATTGATCTAATTTTTCTTTTTGATTTACCATCTGTCACTTTTCTTTCCTACAAATCGGATAGACAAATAAACATTTTCTTGAACATTATTACGGAAAACTCAAAAGCATAATTAATACAGAAAAGGCACACATTTTTAGCGAAAATTTTGAATTAACGAATAAATTTTAATAAACTGATAGAAAATCACATCGGGGTAAATTTAGGTGTCGTGATACCGGCTGTAGAGTGCTTGACGAGTCTTCTCCTTATGAGTTGCTTCAGCGCCATGTCTCATTTTAGATCCGGCAGCACCAAGACCGGCTCCTTGAACGAATCTCTCAGCTTGTATTGGATTGACTATTCCTTGTCCATGCTTTCCAACACCTTGTCCTTCTTTCCATCCCATACTCTTCAACAAACGGTTTCCTATATTGGAATCATCAAGAGGACGCTTTGAAGCTTCTTCACTTTCTCTACGAATAGCATCTTCGCTTCGTCCAGAAGAGGAAGAACCAGGCTGACCGCCCATCACATCGAATGCGTAACCAGTGGAATCCAATCCAAACTGGCGACGACGTTCCTTTGCTCGATCACGATAAACGATTTTCCCAAGATCTGGGGTCGCTTCCTCTTCTTCTTTCAGCTTCGCAGCGGTTTCTCTTCCCCACTCGGCTCGCTTCGCTTCAAGATTTTTCTGAAAATAAAGAAAAAATGGAGGACGGAAAATTATCAAATCATACTCTATGCAAGTCACTCTTTTCCACGTGTTTCCTGAGAATCTCAACATCGGAGAATGCTCGCTTACACAGCATGCACGTCTTCTTGGCTTCATCGTAAAGTGCTCGTTCCATAGCCTCTTGAACCTCCCGAAGAGATGGTTTTTTTGGAGCAAGTGGAGTTGTATTGAAGGTAGAAGATGTTGAAGGCTCTTCTGAAGCACGACTACGAACCTCTTCTTTCACTTCTTGCTCTTCCTCCTCGTCTTCTTCTAGTGCGGATGGAGCAAGTTTTCGTTGTTTTTCTTGCGAGAAAACATTCTTCAATTCGATACCCTTCGTATCCTTCCCTTTGAGTGAAATCTGCACTTTCTTCTTATCTTTCTCTTGTTTCTTTGCCCATTTCGCCATATCTTTCACTAAATCCTGAGCTGTCTTGGGTACACCATCCTCACTCTTTTTCCGTTTCTCTTCATCTGGAGCTTCTGATTCAGCAGCAGCAGGAGCCGGTGTCTCAACAGGGAAATATGTTTGATAGGTGAGATCCCAAGTGCTCCATTGAGAAGTGGCGTTGTTGAAGTAGTATCCAGTTGCCTGATCGTAACAGAACTTGGTAATCGGATCAATGTAGTAGCCGACATTTGGGTCGTGGACGAAAGTTAATGGATTCGGGGGTACTGAAAAAGAAAACAATTGTTTGATTTTGAAAACTTTGCTATGAAAACGAACAATATTTATGCAGGAGTCCTTTGGGTGTCTGAACTGTTCCAATAACTCCGTTTTGATGTTCCGGTTGAACAGGTTGCATCGGTGGTGGCATTGACATATTGGGAGGGGGAACATTGAAGTTCGGTGGGATCACGGCGGGTGTCGGTAATCCAGTCATCTGTAAAAAGTCTATTTCGTTTTACCCAGATCCTTCGCTACTTACAATCTGCCCAACTTGATGACTAGCTTGTCGTACAGCGTGAGCCTTTGACATTGCAGCCGCGGCGATTTCAGCTCCCGTCACTGAAATTTACTGTTTTATTCTGTCAAAAGCACCCTGAAACTCACTGTTCCCTTGTGCTACATTCCCCGAAACGGAATTCTTTCCAGGGTTAGTGGTGAGCATTGTCATCTGTTGTTGAATGAGCTTTGACATGGAATCGCGGCACCACGAGATTTGAACTAAGCAAAAGATATATTTATTCAAAATACAGCATTAAAAGTGTTTACCTTCCTTATCCTTAATTTTAATCGCTGTCTTGAATGTCAAATTGAGCAACATCTTCGCCTCGTCCGTACTTTTCATCTGTATATACGCGAATCTCTTCGAATCGGATAGCTTGATCATGCTTATCGAGCTGAGGCAGACAAGAGCTCCAAGACTGTCAAAGATTAGGTTATTCGTGATTCCATCGGGGAGGCCACGCATCAAAAGAGCTGAAAACTCAACTGTTATCATTTGAAAAAAAGTTGTATAACTGACTATCACATGGAATGATTCCGACCATATGAGCTCCGACTCTCTCAAGCTCCATCGATTGTTCTCGAGAGATTTCGCATTTAAAGCAGGTGTGTCGTTTTACGAAGTTGTTCATGGAACACTGAAAATTAACAAATAATAATCATGGTTTCAGTCATTTTCCACAAACATGCGCACAAATCCAATCGTCACTTTTATTGCCGCTTCCAGCTGCTGGATCTCCTTTCGCGTATTCAACTGTCAATGTTCTACCGTCATCTAGTGTCAGATAACCCTGATAATCTGCCATCCACTTTTCAGCAGTTTCTTGACTAGAAAACTCAACAAATGCAAAAGTGCGAATCTTATTGGTGACTTTATCGAATTTTGTCATGGTACGCACGTCTTGAGGGAGATATCCATAATTTCCGAGTGACAAAGTTATCTGAAAAATAGGTTTTTATCGGAATTCATTGTTTTTTTTTCCGCATACTTTTGTGTTATCAACGTCATTTGGCATGTTCATGATAGCAAGTTTGTTGCATGGAGTTCCTGGATTCCATTCCGAATAACGATCGTTGTTGGAGTTATTATTCCGCCGATAGTTACGATCCTGCAAAACATAACATTCAATATGTACAGAATGTCTTTATTTTTATGATAATTCTGAAATTAGTTCATTTATAGAGCACCTTATTGGACCACTTCTGAAAGTAGGTACCATCAGCATCGATCTGAAATTTTGAATATGTTTTTGGTGGAAAAGGAAGGTGTGGGGAAACTACGTTTTTTCAAACATGGTTCAGTTTGAAATTTTCGAAGGTACCTTTTCATAGTTATTTTATGGAGATAATTTTTGAAAAAAATTCAACAAATAGTCTTGATATGATTATTTTTGAAAGAAAAACACCTCAATTTTAAGAATCTTTCAGCAAAACATGTCTGAAAGCTGAGAAATTGTGTTGGACAATCTTATAGGCCCTTCACGATTAGCTCAATGGATACAAATTAGTTTAAAAGTATAACTCTCATTTAACCTTTTCTCAGGCACCCACTTCATGATTTATACAATTTTTAAAATTTCAGTAGCCTTTCATTTACCCACCCTATCTCTACTGGAGCTTCTTGATCGTCGTCGTCTGCTGTGACGGTTGGATGACGAGCGGTACGACGAACCATTGGCGGACGATGACGGCGAACGACTTCGCGAATGATCTACAATCTCATCGAGAATTAATCTCCAGAACTTTCGAGAAGAATAAATTCAGCCAATTCTCAGCTCATTCTGGTATATAATAGGACCTCTTCTTCGGCGACTGCTCCGTTCATCTCGTCTGTCACGACTACTTCGTCGGCGGGATCCTGATCGACTTCTACTTCTGCGACGCTCACGGCTCTTTGAACGAGAACGGCGTGCGTCTCGAGCCCATGATGGAGAACGAGAACGCCTTTTTTCTCCACCGGACTGAGATGTTTGCAACATTTCAGGCGGTTCTGATGAACCAAGAGGTGGGAATCCAGGGGGCGGTCTATGGAAATCCGGTAGAATTGGACGGTTTTGAACGACAGGTGGTGCATGATGATACATCGGTTGCCTGGATTGTTGATATTTAAAGATGACCAAGGAGGATAAATAGGAGAAAAATAATGAATATTCAGCGATTTCTTTCGAAAACATTATAAAGAATCATAAATACGGATATTTTCTTTAAAGCGATTCCTATTTCTTACTCTGTCTCCTGATTCAATCGTTGTATAGCTTGTTCAGTCTGAGCAAGACGTGCTTGTATAGCAGCCAAATCCGATCTTCCAGATGTATTATGATACGAGTTGACCACCTGTTTATAATACTATTGGTACTACGGGTAATTTTATCGGTTTTCGAATGATTTTTTCAGATTACAAACCCTCTGCTCTTCATATTGCTTGTAATAATCCTCCATTTGTCGTTGATGATCGCTAGGGTCATAACCTCTCTGGAAATTTAAATATTGGTAATCAGCAATAACCCGAACACATTTCTTTGTAGTTTCTAAGGATTCCCGATGACCTTTACCTCCTCGTTCTGGACCCTTTTTCCATCATCATCTGCATTGAACACAAAAGGTAGCATTTTCACGGAGAGCTTGAATTTTCTCTATAAATTTTTATGTTTTCAGAAATACTTTGAGATTAAAACACTGCCAATAATTTATTCATTCATAGAAACACGGAAAAACTACAACTAATTGCGGGGAAATGTGCAGAATTGATCGAGAATCGATGAGGAAACCAAACGTTTTCCGACGCATAGTTTAAAGGCGCATAGGCGTTGACGCGCTCGATATCTCGCAGCGAAGAGAGCAAGTTGTGTAGGTTTACGGAGAATTTTATTTCCACACTCGTCCCATTTTTATTGCTTGAAAAAGTTTTTCAGTCGAAGTTTTACTGTCAAAAATTATATAGAAAGTCTATTTAGCTTTGAAAGCGGTAAAAACTGGGTTGTGCTCACCAATATAATAGTTTTCTGGTTCCGAAGCGCCATTTCCGCACAAAAAATATTTTCCAAACTTTCTTTGACAACATAAAATTTTGATTCCTCATTCAATGCTTCCATATAAAGGAACAAATTTATATTTAACTCACATAATAACGTACTGCTTTCTGTATTTAAAAATTGTGTTACCAAAGTTGTAAAATTCAATATCAAACAGATCTCTCCTTCCATAAATTATTGTATAACATCCCACGTGAAATACTCAAAAAATCTGTAAAATCTTCAGTAATTTCGGATGAGTGATCCCGACCGGCTCAATCAAATTCTACGAGACCAACCGTATATTGAAGGGTGATTTTTCTATATTTTGGCATGAAGTTTTGTCCAGTAGTGTGATGTGTTTTGTGATTACTAAAGTTTTGAACAATAGATTAATTTAAAGATTCGGTCAACCGTCGTCGGTCGATTTCTCAACGAGAGCATCCATAAATCCAAAAGATTTGAAAGGAAGAGAACATTTGGAGCGTTGGTTTCATCATTTATCTTCTTTCGAGTAAGGATTCGCACTTTTTTGTTTCAAACACCTTCAATTCTTAAATTTTATCACTTTTCCTCGTTTCGCCCTTCTTTCAAAATGTGTTTTTTTTTTCTAGAATGACTGCGGATACAGCTGTTCGCTCTACGGAGAATTTGCCACAGCAAATTTTGGATTTTCTCGGGAAATCCAACGAATTCAACTCTATTCAACTTGCTCAACAATGGGATATCGATCATCAAAAACTCATTGGAGCAATCAAAAGTTTGTTGGCTAATGAAGGTGTTCTTGCCACGAAAGATGTCACTGAGAAGCGTCTGGAATTGACGAACGAAGGAGTACAATTCGCAAACGAAGGATCTCCAGAATTTCTCGTTTTCGAATTCATCGGAGCTGATGGAGCCGCTCAGGCTGATATTCAGAAACAACCATTCGGAAAGATTGGAATGGCGAAGGCTATGCAATTCAAATGGGTTTCTGTTGATAAAGGACGTGTTGTTCGACAGACTTCTGATGTCGCCGATACTACTAGAAAGCAGTTGGAGTCGCTGAGAATTGGAGGAGATGTTGATGAGAATGGAAAGAAGGAACTGAAGAAGAGGAAACTCATCAGTGAAGTGTACGTACCCTAACATTGAAGGATTAGTCTCTAATTATTAAATTTCAGGAATATTAAGGGATTGTTGGTGTCGAAAGGTGACTCTTTCACCACGAGTCTCGCTAAACAGGAAGCTGATTTGACACCTGAAATGATTGCTTCGTAAGTTCACCCAAATCTACTTCATCCTCATAGAAATATGTTCAGCGGTTCATGGAAGGACAAACAATTCAAAAGATACAACTTTGAATCGCTCGGAGTTGTTCCATCATCCGGACACCTCCATCCATTAATGAAGGTTAGATCGGAATTCCGACAAATTTTCTTCTCGATGGGATTCTCTGAAATGGCTACGAATCGATATGTTGAGTCTTCTTTCTGGAACTTCGACGCTCTCTTCCAGCCACAACAACATCCGGCAAGAGATGCTCATGACACTTTCTTTGTTTCGGGTTCGTTAGCAGCCTAAACTAGTCAAATGGAAAAATTCTCATTCCAGACCCTGCTATTAGCACAACCTTCCCTCAAGACTACCTTGAGCGTGTGAAAACTGTGCATTCCAAGGGAGGATACGGATCGGCTGGATACAATTATGACTGGAAAATTGAGGAGGCACAGAAGAATGTTCTCAGAACCCACACCACTGCGGTTTCAGCACGACAACTGTATCAATTGGCCCAAGAGGTAAGAAAAAATACTTCATTTCTAAGGAAATAGCTCCCAAAACATCCTACTCGCCGCCTTTTCTTCTCTAAACTCTCCTTTCCTATGTCTACACTGTGTAGTGCGCGCACCGGGGCTACACACATGGCGCAGTCGGTTGCACGCTTGTGCGCCGACGACCACTCGCCTGTCGCGGGTTCGCAACCCTCTGCCTGCCCGGTCTTTGCCCCGGATAAACTTTCTATAGTTCTGACGGTTTCCGACTTGGGAAAAGTATTGTTCGTGAGACGGCGGTAATTTCGGACTTCGTTCTGAATGTCTCTTGTCGACCTACGATACATTTTGATTTTTTTTAAATTCGTTTTTTCAGGGCTTCCGACCATCCAAGTTGTTCTCCATTGATCGAGTTTTCCGTAACGAGACCCTTGATGCCACTCATTTGGCCGAATTCCACCAAGTCGAGGGAGTAATTGCCGAGAAGAATCTTAGTTTGGCTCATCTTATTGGAGTCTTCACTGAATTCTTCAAGAAGTTGGGAATCACCAACCTCCGCTTCAAGCCAACCTACAATCCATACACCGAGCCAAGTATGGAGATCTTCGCTTACCATCAAGGACTTGCCAAATGGGTTGAGATTGGAAACTCTGGAATGTTCCGCCCTGAAATGCTTCTTCCGATGAGTCTTCCAGCTGATGTGAATGTTGCTGGATATGGTTTATCATTGGAACGCCCTACAATGATCAAGTATGGAATCAACAATATTCGTGATCTTTTTGGAAGCAAAATCGATCTGGAAGTGGTCTACAATACTCCTATTTGCCGACTTGATAAGTAAAATGAGTCGTTTCCTTTATAAATTCCGGTTCTCATATCTTCGTTGCTATTTTCTTTCCTTCTTTAATATTTGTTTGTTTGTTTGGGTTTCCTCTTTCCTATCCTTGTTGTAGCAGAAATAATTATAAATTTATATGAATGCTTGTTTTAATTCAGTTATTTATGCTCAGATTCTCTGGTTAAATTCCTATTTATCTGCTTTTGTTGAATTTTCAGACTTCTGTCTACTAACTTGTTGTTTGTTTAGAATGACAACTAGATTAGCACGTCTGTGGCAGCCAGGGAATCCACAACGACGTGTGTTCCTTCCAGACTTCTGGTTGGCTGTTGTCGAGTCGCCAGATGTCGGAAGAAATAAATTACCGAGAAATTGTGTCAAGTTTGAGGTTTGTAATTAAACAATTTCTACAAAAACGTCATACTTTCATTGCAGGTCGACCCCCGAATGTCTCGTCACGACATTCGCGAATATCTTACAAAAATCTATGATCTACCGGTACGCGATGTTCGAACAGAAGTACAAATGGGCGATATCACATGGAACTCGAAGCATGATCATCAGTATAAGAAGGCGATGTGGAAAGATGACGACAAGAAGTTTGCATACGTCTTCATGTCAAAAGGATTCACTTTTTCGTATCCGAAGATGTTTGATTCGTTGGAGGAAGATCTGGAATTGATTAAGGCGAAACAGCAGCAAGAGGACCTGAAGGATAAACTCAATGAGGGATATGCGAACAGAAATCGACGTGTCGGACGGTTCCTTGCAGTTTAATCGAGGAATCACTTTTTTGTTGTACATTTTTTTCAATTATTAATAGGATTTTTGTTTCTGTTAGACCCATAAATCGTTTGAAATATAATATTGTTTTATTATATCAATGGCGCCGTAATGCAAAACGTAGTTTTCATATTTCTTTCTTATTGTGAGCTTTTAAAATATTGGTTGTTTTTCCTCACTACTCATTACCTTCACATGACGTATCTTCATTGCACTTTGTACTTTACCCCCTCCGATAGCCTACGTTCCTTGTCTGTAGCCATTGCGTTACCCGCCTATCTTGTAGTTCTCATCCGTCTCCATGTCTTACCCACTCCATGATCTCTCTCTGATTGCACTGGAACCTCTTCGAATACACGTATTTGTTATCAGGGTATTCTCTGATTAGATGTACTTTTACCTAAAAAGAGAAAAGTGAAAATTAAAGGTGAGAAGTCAGAAATAGCTCGAAAATTCAATGGTGTACTCAAAAGTATTCGAAACTTCGAGTTTTGCGACAAAAATAAAGAAAAGCAACAATAAAGTATGCTTCAGATTTGATCTTTTTCAGCGAGAACAATTTTCGCGCTTTTTTTGTATTAATTTCTTCAAATAAAGTTTACTTTGTGTTCTTTTTTCAATTCCTGTTGCTTTGATTCTCATCACAATATCTCATTTAGCGTTCTTCTCTATCAAAGATAACTGGGCCACCAGCCCGCCCATCTCTCGTTTTCCCCTCTCGCTACTCTCTACTTTTTTGTTTACTCTCTCTCCGTTTTCTTCGTTTTTACTTCTTGACGTTCGTTTGTTTTTATTTTGTTAAATCAGTAGTAAATACTATTATTGTTAGATCGATCAAGCCAACATCGAAGTTTTGAAACTTTTTGTTGAATTTGAGGGAATTGTACGATTTTTGATAATATTTTCGTTTTTATAAATACACAAAGTTACTTTAAAAAAGAGCTGTTCAACAGGAACTTTTTATCTCTTTGCCTGAAATAGTTTTTCAATTATATATTTTACAGTCTAGAATAACTTTTTCCCTAAATTGTATCCCGATTTCCGGAATCTGCATGTAGCTTTTTAAATCTTACTTCTTTCCTTTCAACGTTTCTTTTTCAATTTTCAACGTGACCGCTTAATTCTCATCCGACGTGTCTTTTAGCTGGTTTCGGCGCCAAAGCTCAAACGAAAAAAAATATTTTTACTCTTCAGGTTCAACCAGGAGCACTTCTCCGGCACTTCCCCTGAAGAAGAAGTGATACAAAAAAGTGAGTTTCAAACAACATTTTTTGTCGATTTCTTGAACCCACCCATGCCATAAAATCGTTTTTTTATTTTTCGTTTTATAGGAAATGTTGTCGCGTCTCGTCCACCAGTCGTCGTCGACACTTCGCACAAATATTTCATTCCGTCTCTTTTCACAATCATCACCAGCGATGGCCAGCACGGTTCGTGTTGAGAAACAAGGAGATGTTGCCGTTGTGAAGATTGATTTGCCGAACACAAAGGAAAATGTGCTCAATAAGGCACTTTCATCTGATATGAAAGCCACTTTTGAGAAGGTAGGAGCTTTGTTTGTCACTAATAAAATACAATGATAACATTTTTTACAGCTTCAAGCTGATGAGAGCGTCAAATCGATTGTGGTAATGTCCGGAAAACCAAACAGTTTTGTCGCTGGAGCTGACATTCAAATGCTGAAAGCAGAGAAGAGCGCTGCTGGAATCGAAGCTCTTTCTCGTGACGGACAAGAACAATTCTTCAGAATCGAGAAGAGTCAGAAGCCAGTTGTTGCTGCGATCATGGGAAGTTGCATGGGAGGAGGACTCGAGTTGGCTCTCGCTTGTCACTACCGTATCGCTGTCAACGATAAGAAAACACAGTTGGCTGTGCCAGAAGTGATGCTTGGATTGTTGCCAGGAGCTGGTGGAACTCAAAGACTTCCAAAGTTGACCACAGTTCAGAATGTGCTCGATTTGACTTTAACTGGAAAGAAGATCAAGGCGGATAAGGCAAAGAAGATCGGCATTGTGGATCATGTGATTCAGCCACTTGGAGATGGACTCGGGCCAGCTGCAGAGAATACTCATAAGTATTTGGAAGAGGTCGCAGTGAAGACAGCAAAGGATCTTGCTGATGGAAAGCTTAAGGTTAACAGAGACAAGGGATTCGTTCACAAGGCTACTCAAATGGTTATGACAAATTCGTTGTTCCTCGACAATGTTGTGCTGAAGATGGCGAAGGATAAGCTGATGAAATTGACTGCCGGCAACTATCCAGCTCCACTCAAGATTCTCGAAGTTGTCAGAACTGCCTACGTTGATCCAAAGAATGGATATGAAGCTGAAGCAAAGGTAGTCAATAGCTCGTAATCAATTTTCATGAAAATTCTCATTTTCAGGCATTCGGAGAGCTGTCTCAAACTTTCCAATCGAAGGCTCTCATCGGACTTTTCGACGGATCCACTGACGCCAAAAAGAACAAATATGGTCAAGGACTCCCAGTCAAGGAGATCGCTGTTGTTGGAGCCGGACTTATGGGTGCTGGAATTGCCAATGTCACAATTGACAAGGGTGTCCGCACTGTTCTTCTTGATGCAAATCCAGCTGGAGTCGAGAGAGGACAAAATCAAATTTTGACACATTTGAATGGACAAATGAAGAGAAGAAAGATCAATAAGTTGGAGAAGGAGAGAATCTACAATCATCTCGTCCCAACTATCGATTATGCTGCTATGAAGAATGCTGATGTCGTCATTGAGGCTGTTTTCGAGGATCTTCAATTGAAGCACAAGGTTATCAAGCAGATTGAGAGTGTTGTTGGACCAAATACAATTATCGCTTCGAATACATCGGCTCTTCCAATCAAGGATATTGCTGCAGCTTCATCGAGACCAGATAAGGTTTGTCTTCAGAATCTGTCGGTATTATTTCGAATGTTTCTTGTTTAGGTCATCGGAATGCACTACTTCTCGCCAGTCGAAAAGATGCAATTGCTTGAAATCATCACACACGAGGGAACATCGAAAGAAACTCTTGCAACTGCTGCTCAACTTGGACTCAAGCAAGGAAAACTCGTCGTTGTCGTCAAGGATTGCCCCGGTTTCTTCGTTGTCCGTTGTCTTGGACCAATGATGTCAGAAGTCGTACGACTCCTTCAAGAGGGTGTCAGCCCAACTGAGCTTGACAAGCTCACCACGAAATTCGGATTCCCAGTTGGAGCTGCCACGTTGGCTGATGAAGTCGGTCTTGATGTTGCTGAACACGTTGCTCAATTCCTCGGAAAGGCTTTGGGACCACGTGTTCGTGGAGGATCTGCTGATTTGTTGAGTGAATTGGTGAATGCTGGATACAAGGGACGCAAGACTGGAAAGGGAATCTTTGAATATGGAGATGGAAAGAAGGGAAGCAAGAAGATCAACGATGAAGCCACGAAACTTCTCCAGAAATACAAATTGACACCAAATGCTACAGTGTAAGTTAGCTTTTATTGTAATAATTTATTTTCTGAAATTAAAAATTCCAGATCATCCCCAGAAGACCGTCAGCTCCGTCTCGTCTCCAGATTCGTTAACGAAGCCCTCCTCTGTCTTGAAGAAGGTGTCCTCGCGTCCCCATCTGACGGAGATATCGCCTCAGTATTCGGTATTGGATTCCCACCATTCTGGGGAGGACCATTCCGTTTCGTTGATCTCTATGGAGCCGACAAGTTGGTCTCATCGATGGAAAAGTTCGCTGGAGCCTACGAAGCAGCTCAATTTGCTCCATGTCAACTTCTGAAAGATCATGCAAAGAGTGGAAAGAAGTTCTACAACTAAATTATCTTCTCTTTGATTCACTGTTTTTCTCACATTTCCTCTCGCCGTATGAACAGTGTGTATTTGTACCTTATGTGCCTATAAGATGAACCTTATCTTCCCCTTTTTTCTTAATTTAGATTGTAGTTTTTAAGAATCCATCCTCTATTTATTTATTTGTTTTGTAAAAATATTGGTAGAGCATTTTTACGAGTCTTTTCCTCTTCTTTTCCGCAATTTTGAATGCGGCGTCTTATGAATAAAGATATCTTTCTTGTACTCGATTTTCCACGTTGATTGACGTAGATGATGATTTTAAATTTGATTTGGAAAAAAATATGACGTGGAACCCTGCACTAGCAAAAAAGTTATCAGTGCTCTAGATCTAAGCTCCGCCCACTTTTCGAAATCACTCCTCTCACTTCATAACTCGAAATCCAATCATTGTAACTTTGGAGTTTTCGTTGAAAAACCAAACGGCAGCTCACGAACAATCGAAATGGCCGCAGAGCTTATTCAGCTTAACCCAGGGCAGCAGGTAATCGATAATCAATCGATAATCATCCAGAAGATTGATAATTGATAGGTCGAAAGATGGAGTATTGAGAAGAAGTTGGGAGAAGGAGGATTCGGAGCCGTCTATCGTGTGTTCGATTCCACCGGAAAATATGCGATGAAAGTGGAAGGGTGTAATGAGCAAATTCAGGTACGGAATGTGCGCTCTATTGAGAATAGAGGGGAGAGGGGGGAGCTTGCAACGTGGATATTTGTTCTTGCAGTTAAAATTCCAAAAAAGAAGCAAACTACAGTGACAAAAGTGGTCACTTACAGTGACAAAACTTGTCTACAGAGCGCACTTTCCTTCTCCAAACTGTCAAACTCTTCAGGTTCTCAAGTTGGAAGTGTCTGTGCTCAACGAGTTGTCGAAGCGTGGAAATCGTCATTTCTGTAAAATCGAGGACAAGGGACGCTTCGGAAACTTCAACTACGTCGTGATGACTCTGGTCGGAAAGTCGTTGCAAGACCTGAACAAGGCGGGACCGGGAGGTCACATGACAATGGGTTGCTCGATTGGAATCGGAATACAAGCACTGGAATCTTTGGAAGATCTTCACAACATTGGATACCTTCATCGTGACGTCAAACCAGGAAACTACACGATTGGACGTCCCGAATTGAATGAGATCCGAAAAGTGTACATTCTGGATTTCGGAATGTGTCGAAAGTTCACTGGAAACGACGGAACCATCAGAAAGCCACGTCAGGCGGCCGGATTCCGTGGAACTGTGAAGTACGCGCCGATCAGTTGTCACTTGCAAAGAGAGTTGTGTCGTAAGGACGATTTGGAGACTTGGATGTACATGCAGGTCGAGTTGTCTTACGGAAATCTTCCATGGGGTCATCTCTCTGATATGAATCAAGTCGGACAGGCCAAACAGGGAATCCGCACGAATCTCGGACAGTTGTTCCCACCGCCGTGCCCACAACAGTTCCAGGATATCATGCGTATGGTGGATCAGATGAAATACTATGACGCACCCAACTACCAGGCTCTCTATGGAGTAAGTCCAGAGCTCTCAGAGCTCAAGTTTTCATTTCTTTTGTTTTCAGATGATGCGTTCAGCCTACGCCGCTGTTGGATCGAGTGAAAGTGCTCCGTACGATTGGGAGAATGGAGGACCAGCTGCCTACTTGCTCCACTAGAAAGACCAAAAGTTCTGTGCACTATGAGATGTTTTATTGTATTGAAATGAGAAAGAAATGAAATGAATTTTTGAAAGAGAAAAGACCTTGCTGTTATGTCTAAATCCGTTTCTCCGGATGTCTGTCTGTCTGTTTGTGAATCCGAATTTCTGGTATTTAGACTAGATTTGTACTGAATGCGGAACTTGGAATTGCTTGATTTTTCGAGAATATCTGACGACTTTTACACAAAAATGAGCCGAAATCTCTCAAAATTTCAAATTTTCCTAGACAACATTTTTTTTGTTCCGAATCTTCATGAAATACTTGGTCACTGTAACGACATACCGTGACATTTTTGTCACTGTAACTGATGGTACAACGAAACTCGAAGTTCGGAACATGACACCTGAAAATTGGAATCTGGAAACCAGATATTTAGATTCAGAAACCAAAGTGCGGAACCGAAATTTCTAAGCTCGGAGTTCGGAACTCAGATTCAAGAAACGATTACTGAGAATTCAGAATCCAGAATTCGTGGCAGAAAATCAGAATCCGGAATTCAGATTGGCTATAAAATGTCTCGGAATCTCGAAATCGGATGTTTAGATTCAGAAACCGGATTCCAGAACAGAAATTTTGAAGTTTGGAGTTCGGAACCCAAAAAACTATAACTGAGAATTCAGAATCCGGAATTCGTGACAGAAAACCAGAATCCGAATCTCCAAAAATTTGACTTCAAGTTTCTAGATGTCTGTATGTCTTCCTGGATATCCAGATGTCCCCATTTTCTCCAAAATTCTTTATTCAATCAAAGTTTACTACTATTCACGGGATTCCCTACTCTCTTCTTCTCCTTTCTCTCCGGCAGAACCACTTTCTTCTCCCTATTCCAATCAGGAATCACAGCTCCTCTACCCAAATGTTTTCTAAAGAATTCAATATTCTTTGTCCACGTGGTCTCCTGAGACTTCGAGTGTTGATAACACTCTCCTCCGAATCCCCACATCAAATTGATTTGAGCGTTGAAGATGATTCCGTGGTGAGGGAAATACGGGAAGTAGAGGAAGTGACCACCGGGGACTAGTTCCGACTGTAGATTTATAGATTTTCAGAGATTCTAAAAGAGTCGTAATGAATACCTCAACTTGATGCCCCGTGTCTCTGAGATTCTGACAGATGTTATCACGAGAGGGGACTCCATCCACAAGCATGTCGTCGTAGCACTGCTGAAATCAGGAATTTTGAAAATTGTAAATTAAAGTTTGAGATTGAGTAAAACTAATGTGAGTAGTCGTATTGTTCTGAATTTTTGATATGTTGTAGAACAAAAATAGATCTTTAATTTTGTAGTTAATAACTTTTTTATAGCCTTTCTATTTTTCGAGATACGTGTCTTTAAAGACAAGAGGTGACTGTTGGGAATGAAAAATCACGGGCTGACATTGAAGACTTGTAACTAATTATGATGATGTTCACATTCAACGTTTTTATACTCAAAATATAAATAAAAGTCAATTCTACCTAAAGTAAATGACACTTTTTAAATAGCGCTATATGTTTTTGAGATATGAGCCATTAAAGGCAGGCAACATAAAAGAAGGAGCGATAGAGAGGTAAAGGTATCGTTTCCTAATAATAGATTCTCTTCGTTTTAAAGAAGAACTACCGGCTTAGAAGAAGAAAACACGGATGCGTGTATCTGGTACAGTGAAAGAGTGAGGATAACGAAGAGCGCACAGAGAAGTCAGACGCTCTAGTTTCTTTGCTCCATCAATTTCTCCTCGTACCTTATCTTCAAAGACGTATACCTCAAAAACTAGAAGAGCTTTCAAAAAGTTGAAAACTACAAAAATGAAGCTCCTAACATGATCTACAACATATCACAAGTTCAAAACAATGTATCAGCTTCTGGGGCACTCTGCAGATCTCCTAAACTTCCCCGTCTAAAAAACCGACCACAATCCTATACGCCGTATCCTTCGACGCCCTCGACCATGGAATACTCGTCGTCGGTGTCAGTTTACTATACAAATTCTTGAAAGCAGGTCTCTGTACCAACACTCCATTCACAAAATCCGACATTCCCTCATCCAGTAATTGAGTGTCCATTGGTTTCCCATTCTCTCTCATCACTGCACTATCCCGACAGAATGCAGCTGAACAATTCAGAGCTACAACTGCCGAAACTTGATGATATTTGGTGGAAAGGTAGTTGGCAGTAAGGCCTCCGAAGGATTGTCCGATCAGACCGATTTTACCATTACAGTAGGGCAGGTTTTGCACGAATTCGATGGGTCTCTAGAATCGATTTTTTGAGTAAATGAAAATCATAAATTCAAATATCACAACGAAGCAAATGCGCTCTACTAGAAACTTCTTACCCCAAAAAATTCAATATCCACTTCTGGAATACTCTTCGGTAACTCCTTTTTATACGCATAATAAGCGAAAGTGAATGTCACAAATCCCTCGGAAGCCAGAACAGCAGCATATCCACTCTCCAACATTCCATTCGAGCCCGGAATAAAAACGACACAAGGAAAGGGACCAGGGCCTGGAGGCTTGAATAACGTCCCGTATAATCCATTCTCGGCGACATTTATTTGAGTGACGAGAGGGTGTTTCCAGTGTTTTTTCAAGTGGATTTCGTCGATTTTCTCCTCGGAATCGTTGAGAAGTCTGGAATTATCTTTTTTGCTTCGTACAACCGCGCTCTACCGAAACCGAAGAAAATTGTGTGCAAAATTGAGAGACTCAGAGAAAAAGAGACATATTCAAAGGCATTTCGGTAAAGCGCAGTTGCAAGAACTGCACACTTACTGTAACGTGTAATAGAAAGTGTTCGGATCATAAGTCTTGAAAAAATGACCAGGTCGAACACTTTGAGTTGGTTCGAGAGAAAGGAACAATCCCATTGGATCCACATCTGAAAATATTTTATTAAGATAAATAATTTCAGCCATCTCCTCCCTCATACCATGATACATTCCCCTGACCGGAGCATCCCTTGCAAAGTCAATAATACCCAATGAATCTGATTGAATGACACAAAACGATGCATATGTTCCACGGTCGTAATGTAGTCTGAAATTGACATTTTTCGAGGTTTTTAGGTCATAATGAGCCGTTGATCAATAAGTTCTGTTCTATGGAAAATATTATTGGAAAAGATGAAGCAGTTGCCTTGAATACACAAAGAAGACCAAACACCCCAACCTTGAGATCATACCACTAATTGTAAGTCATGGATGGGTCAAGCTTTAGGATTTTTATATCAAAGTGTACATCAAAGCTGGATCTTTGTTTTCATAGTTGTTCTAGCTCTCCAAGTTTTTGAGATATGAGTCTACAAAGATACTATTTCTAACTATAACTGAAAGTTAGAGCTGACTTTGAGGTAGTGTGACTAACCTCTGTACCACACAATTTTTACAAACTTTATATCAATTTGTAGGTGAGTTCAAGACCAAGACCTTTACTGTTACAGTGAGCAACTTTTTGATAACTCTTCAAAGTTTTGAGATATAAATTGACGAAGACAGATTGTGTTATACTTACCAAAAAAGAGAGTATAACTTTGACAAGATGTAACTGGTGAATTCTCAAACCCAGTTATTACATAATTTATGTTAAATTGTAGCCCTTGTCTTAATCTCCATTTTTGTAGTTGACAAGTTTTTGATAACATTTTCAGTTTTAGAGATATGAGGTTTCTAAGATTAGCTCAGCGATTGATACTGTAGGGGTAATAGAGACGCAGAGAAGTCAGACACTATAGATTCTCTGTGCCTCTAACTTTGACAGTGTATATCTGAAAGTTATCGTAAAAGTTATCGATCTTACAATATTCGTGCTCTCCAACTTTTCATGGTTAGGATTACTGTATTTCCATTCCAGAAATGGAAAATTTTAAACAAGAGTTCTCACCTCAACACAAAAGTATAACACCTCCATTCCTCCAATCCGTCAGCCGTAATATGAATCTTCTCCGCCTGATGACTATCCACTTTATCAATATGCAACATCTCTCCCTCAGCTGCTTCCTTCCTTTTGCAGAAATATAATTTTGAATAAAATTCTCCTCCAAAGTGCACTTTCCTTTATCAGCAGTATTAGTTTTAGTGGTCGATAAGAGGCGAAATGTTGCCAATTGTTTCTCTTTTCTATGCTTGTTATTTATGTTGACGTTGGTTGTTGATTACAGAAAAAGTGGGCGGAGTCGGTTTCGTGTTCAAGTGTACAAAGAGAGCATTAAAGTACAAAAGAGTCATGGGGTGTGGTGATTATAGTGGGGCTGGGGCGTCGTGGACGCATTCGTGGGGACTTTGAGAAACAAATGGCTTCCGGACAAACAGACACACTGATAGATGTGGCTATTTTGAGCTAGAATATTTACTTGCTCAAGGTTTATCAGGATTTAGGCAAGTTCGCTCTAGTGAAAACTCAAGGGGACTCAGAGAAAGATATCTAATTCTGTAAAGATGTGAGGATCGCGCTCCATTCGCAATGCTGTTCATGTGTCTGCGTGACTCATACAAAACGAATTCCAATAGAGCGCGATTGTATTATACAATTCATCTTTTTTTGGAATTTCGATACCTGCCAATAAGTTTCATTTTAACAACTCTCTTCCATTATTTCCACTTCCTGGTTGTCCATTTTTCAGTCTGTTCGTTTCCTGATAATTCATAGAACTTTGCTGAATGAGTACTCATAAAGATGTTTGGAAATTCCACTTCCTTGTTGATTTAATTGTTTGCAGGATAATGATAATAGTATGATTTTCCTGTGATATGAATGGGAAGATTCCGGATTGGTCCGACCGTTTTTCCACCATTCTTTGCAGTAAACAATGTGAACCCGGAACGCTTTATCTAAATGATAATACTTGTAATCTTGAAGGTCAAATAGCCGAATTCTCTCTCTTCTTGTAAAGATTACTACGTAGTAAAGCGGAAGAAGAAGTTGAAGAGAGGTGTCCTTGGGAAGTCAGAAGAAGGAAGAAAACGAATGGGGTATAAAAGAAAAGTCTGAAATGAGAGAAGTCACCATTCGAAAATGACGAAGACGTTGGTAACAGTTGCGAGTGTTGGCAGCGGAGTTGCAGTCATTGCATGCTTATTCACAGTTGGATATATCTTCAATGATATCAATTCATTCTATGATGAAGTTATGGATACTATGACTGAATTCAAGGTAATTCTCTGATTCATCTACATTTCTAATCGATGTATTTTCAGTTCAACGAGAATCAAGCATGGAATTCAATGGTGAAACCAAGTGATATGTTCGGAAGAATCAAGAGAGGAGTCAACAAACGTCAAGCTCAATGTAACTGTGGTGCTCAATCGAATGGATGTCCAGCTGGACCACCAGGACCACCAGGACAACCAGGAGCTCAAGGAGAGTCTGGACATCCAGGAGTTGCTGGAAAGCCAGGAGCCAATGGAGTCACCATCGGAATTGTTACTGGACCAGGACCATGTATCACTTGTCCAGCTGGTGCACCAGGACCAGCCGGATCTCCAGGAGCTCCAGGAGCACCAGGACCAGCTGGAGCACCAGGACAAGACTCGTATGGAGGTGGACCAGGACCAGCCGGACCAGCGGGGCCAGCTGGAGATGCTGGAGCACCAGGACAGCCAGGGGCACCAGGAGCACCAGGAAATGCAGGACGTAGTGGACAACGTAGTCGTGGACTTCCAGGACCATCTGGAGCTCCAGGATCACAAGGACCAGCTGGAGGACCAGGACAACCAGGACAATCTGGAGGAGCTGGGGCACCAGGACAAGCTGGAGCACCAGGAGCACCAGGACAACCAGGACAAGCCGGAGCTCCAGGAACTCCAGGAGCACCAGGAAACTCTGGGTCTCCAGGAGGTGATGCTGCTTATTGTCCATGTCCAGCTCGTTCAGTCGCTGTTCGCAAACACCGTAAAGTATTCCGCAAGCGTGTTGCCAAGGTTTCCGTCTAAACTTTCCTTCTTCTTTTTATCAATAAACCCTTTTCATCGCAATTATTCGGCTTTCTTATGATTACGAATTTAAAATTCAAGCCAGAAAATTAGTTTTTCCTTTTGATTTGGATGCCTATTTTTGCGCACTTCCTTATTTATCAAAGGTCTTCCTGAACAATTTCAAAAAGAAAAAGATGCATAGACACCCTACTAAACCGCCCTGGTACCGAAAACCACCGTTCCATTACCCTCTGCCAACGAACATGGCCGGGTTAAATTTTGCGTAAAAGGCGGAGGAAATCGTTAGTTCGATATCACTGATCATATCAACCGATCATGAGAACTCCGGCGCTTTTCGTCATGCTTCTCCTCGTCTTCATTGCCACAGCAACTGCTGGAAATGATGAGACAAAGCCAGAAGGTGGACCTGACACTCCGGACAACAAGTCGACACCAGGACAGGAGCTGGAAACAGAAAAGCCAAAGGAGACTGGACCAAAGGATAAGCCCAGCGACAAGGATTCGTCGAAGCTACCTCCTGTCGACAAAGGTCCACGAGAGACACCAAGACCTGAAAATTCGGATGGAGGAGTCGACTCGAATGGAGGAACTGAAGTTGAAGAACCAGCTGGAGGAGACGGAGGAGCTGAAGGTGTGCCAGAGGGACCAGAGGAAGCTGCGGCGGTTACCAGTGCATCGAAAATTGTCGGAGGTCTTCTTGGAGTCGCCGCTGTTCTCACTTACTTGTTTTAATTAAAATTAAATAAAACTTTTGTAATTTAGCTCGTGTTTACTACATATTTCAGGTATAAAGCAAGGGTCTTTATCAGGATTGGAAGTTGGTGACAGCTTTTACCACGTGGAAAAGAATGATGGCGACCTCAGCCTTGGGTTTCAAAGAGTTCAGTTTAAGAATTCCAGTTTAGAGGCCACGTGGCGCAGCTTCGTTTTTCGGCCTTAAGAGTCTTCAGAGGAATGGTAGTTTTTGAACTCAAAGATTACGATTTTTGAGACAACACCAACTCAGAATAGTTTTAAATGAAGAAAAGCGAACAATTGCTCTGAAAAAGATTTCTTGATAAAAAAAAAGAAAAAGAAAAAGAGGCGAAAGTTTAGACGGAAACCTTGACAACACGCTTGCGGAATACTTTGCGGTGTTTGCGAACAGCGACAGAACGAGCCGGACATGGACAATAAGCAGCATAGCCTCCTGGAGATCCCGAATTTCCTGGTGCTCCTGGAGTTCCTGGAGCTCCGGCTTGTCCTGGTTGTCCTGGTTCTCTCATTTCAGACTTTTCTTTTATACCATTTCCTTTTTCTTCCGTCTTCTGACCCCAAGGACATCTTTCTTCTTCTCCCGCTTTACTACGTAGTAATCTTTACAAGAAGAGAGAGAATTAGGATATGTGACCTTCAAGATTACAAGTATTATCGTTAGGTTAAGCGTTCCGGGTTCACATTCTTTATTGCTAATTCTGCAGAAGCAACAGTAAAAATTGGAAAAATTAGGAGATAATGACAGAGACTGCACTCGAGTTTTTATTATTTTAGATATCATTACTTCATTTCAAAATGGAACATCCATATTTTTACATTCTGAAAACTTCTGACGTCTTCTTCTTCTTCTCCCCCACATCTTCTGAATAATTCAGCTCACATAAGGTATGTAAGTATAACCTCATATTCATATGTATCCCCATTTCCTGTCCCTTTCTCTCTCTCATTTTGTTTCTCCTTCTACGGAATATACCTACCTAGTCTTTCTCTTTCGTTTTTATGGCTCCATCTTTTTTCTTCTTTGTTCGAGAAAGGAGAAGAAGAAGCCGTCATCTCAAATCTTTTACTATGTCCTCCTTTATGTACCCCGTAAATTGAATTACACTTGCACACATCTTCTCCTTTGGAGAATAAAGAAAACGAGGAACAAAATCTCCCTGATTTTCCCCTTTTATTCTATTCATCTCAATGCCGGAAATCTGGGACACCCCGTGAACTGTTCCTTATTTTGATTACCAGCCAGGATAAAAATTTAGACCTCGGTGGCGCAGCCGGGAACGCGTTTTGCTATCACCCAGTGGGTCGCTAGTTCAATTCCTACCCTCATCCCTTTACTTATTAATTTTCAAAAACTAATTATTTTTCTCTCTCTTTCTCTCTTTCAAAAGATCCAAAACTCAAAGAGCATCCCCATTCTCTTCTCAAAACCAACTGACTCTCCCAGTTTTCCCACAACTCAAAAGGAAGCTCCCACTCATTTCTGTTTTTCTCTTCGTTTTCTTTCTTTTTTCAACTCCTCATTCTGTTCTTTTTCTTTTATCTTTCTAACTGGACACACACCTGTTATTACATGTCGGATGACTCGACTCATTCCAATCAATTTATCTTCTCGTCTGGCGAGAAGCTTCGAGAGAAAGAGAGAGACATGAAGCAAAAAGTGTATCATTACGTTTTTTCTCTCAATTATTGGTCTCGTTTCTCGTTTTGAGGACCTGATGGTCAGAAGCGTTCCACATTATTTGCATTATTTTTTCCAGTATACTGTTTTTCTTTATAGTCAAAAAGTTTAACTTTGAGATCTTATAACAAAATGTTTATCAGTTTTATTCTTGTGGAAGTAAATATTTTCTTTTGGATCAAATTTAGTTCTACATTTTTGTAGTTGACAACTTTTTGATAACTCTTCAAGATTTCTAGATATAGCGCTTCAAAGACAGGTACCAAATATGCACTCCTGCGCACTCTCTCGTCGGCTTTCGGCGAAAATCTTAAAATTTAATAGAGTTATCAAAAAAACGTTGTCAACTACAAAATCAAAGCTCTCAATTTTACCTACAAGACTTTAAAAAAAGTTTTCAAAAATCGAGAGTCACCCCGACCCCTGGCGAGTTCTCAAAGTTCGGGAGATCTTCAAATTCCTTCGGACCTAAAAACTAAAAACATTTCAATAACCGATTCTTTCATATTTCATCTCTGAATAGTGAAACTCTAAAGTGACACTTTCAATAAACGTCTCAAATTTCGTAATTTCGTAAAAATTTGAGAAGAAGAAACAAATGATCATGAGACATCCATTCCAAGAGAAAAGGAACTTCTAGGATCACATGAGTTTGGGAGAAAGAGAGAGAGAGCTACTATATAATGTCACTTTTCGGTGAAGAACCTATTCATCAAAATAGTTGACGCTGTTATGATAAACGAGCAGGCTTCATGGTTTTTGACTCTTGCGATCCCGACTTCTGAATCGGGAATCTAGAATCCATTCTTGTTTTTCGAAAACGTTTTGATCTACTTTCGTATCGGTTAAAATGTTCAAAACAACACAATTAACTCGCCTCCAGAAGTACTTATCCATCAGCTGTTCACTGGTTGTTCGTGAGTTTATCTGTTTGTCCGGATGTCCAGGTTTTTATGAAAAACAACTATTTTCATTGCTCTTTTCTCATTATTTTGGAATCTTACCACTATAGGAATGATCTTTATTCTGTCTGTCTGTCTGTCCAGATGTCCAGATGTCCACATATATCCATCTTTCTCTTCCAACATTCCGATGTCCGAACACCTCTTCCCTCTTTCCCCACGTCTCACCCAAAAACTTAGCAACACTTCTCCTCCAAAATCCCAAAATTTCCATTCTCTTTTTCTCACCCTTTTTATAAAATATTCATTCGTTCTTCTCCACTTTTTTCCACCTTTTTCTCTCCTTCTGAATCTTCCAAAAAGAGAGAAAAAAGTAGAAAAAAGAAAAGAAAGTTGGACTAAAGCCAAGAGAGAAAGAGTTCACTTTTCCGCCCACCTTCTCTTGTTGAGAGAGGGAATGGTCAAGAATTGGGAAGAAAAAGTTTGCATGTTTGAATTTTTTCTACAAACAAACCAATTTTTGTACGGTTTTTCTCTGAACAGGTATTAGCTCGGCACAGTTCCTACAACTGCGCTCCACCGAAATGACTTTGAAAAATGTCACTTTTTCTCTGAGTCTCTCAATTTCGCACACAATTTTCTTCGGTTTCGGTAGAGCGCGGTTGTAAGAAGCGTCCCGTGCTAATGTAAGTCTGAAAACTATCTTCCTAATAGAATTAAAGAGCTCTCTGGCAAAGTTTCATATCATCCCACTTTGATAATCGCGCTCTATTGATAACTCGGTGGTCTAACTGCCTGCGTCTTCTTCTCTCTTTCAAAAGTTATCAATAGAGCGCGAGTGACGTATTTCTAAACTGCTACTAATGATGCTTATATTCCTTCCTCATCTAATCTATTATCTCCTTCTCTCTCCAAAATAAATCCGCTTCCTTATCTTCCAATAAACCACCAATTCATCCGCAGACAGAAAAATAACAAACACAAAACTCCCCTTTTTCCTTCCTTTTTTGTCTCTAATTATTTCACAAAAAGCCAAAACGAGGAGTGGTGCTCACAGCTCTTTTTTCGACGAGCGAACGGCTGAAAACAGCAGAAAAACACGGGAGGGAAATTAGAAAAGCTAGAATAACAGACCAGAAAACCATCAATTTTTTCTTTTTTTTTTGAAAAATATTCCAATGAATACTCAGTTGGAGAAAAACAAAAGTGGTTTTTAATTTATTTTTCTCAAGATTATATCGAAGAATAGAAGCGGCTCCCAGGTTATGACTGTCTCTGTCTGCTATCCCGATAGTGTCTAGATCGTTCATCAGGTTGCACTTTTGCCTCCCCCGGTGAACTTTAGAGGGTCGTGAGTTCAATCCCGCCATCTACCAAATCTCATTTCTGCCCTGTTCCTTTGCTTGAAAAATAAGTAAAACTTTATTGCAACCTACTTCTCAATTCATTCCTCTGCTTCTCCCAAGTTTTTCTCTTTTCCTTTTTCTTTATTTCAATAAATGATTCATAAAAGGAAGTACTTACGCTTCAGGGCATCTCAAATTTTAATTGATTCTTCTTCTCCTTTTCCTACATTTTTTATTCTTTCCCAGTGTTTCTTGCTCTCTTTTTCTCCAAACATTTATTTCAGTATTTTCAGAATAAATATGGATTTCGACCCGCATTCAATTAAATGGAAATGCTGTTGTTGCTCATTACCGTCAGGTCAGTTTGACCATAAAATTTGGAATCGGATAATATATAGAATTTCCAAATTCTAAAATTTGAAAATTCAAACACTCAATTTATTGCAACAATCGCCTAAAAACCTTTACTGAAGCTTTTTGATTTTTTTCAAGCCTGAAATTATTTAGATTTCTCATATTTTGAACAGAAAGTTACCTTTGAGAATGATGTTAAATTTGTATTTCTCGGTACGCAAAATCCGGCTTCCATAGAAAAGTAAAACTACTGTACCTACAGTAACCAGCATATCAAACTTCAAATTCCGGGAAAACTGGAATTTTCGACTTCTCTTTCATAATTTTGATAAGCTTCAATTCAAAATGATGATTTTTCCTCATCGCTTATTTTGGTTACTGTAAGATTACTGTATGCCATAGGTCTGAATTCACAATCAGAGTCTTGAACCAGAATTCGAAGTCCTGAATTCTGATTTCAGAAGTCGAAGTTCAGAATTTAGAGACCAGGATCTGAAATCACGAATCTAGAAAGTGTAAAAAACTGAAAAATGCTCAAAATTCCAGCTTCATTTTCCTTTTTTCATAGTCGGTTGTGGCATTTTCACTTCTCAAAAAACCTCCAACTTCTAGAAAAATGAGTATAAACCAGTTCTTCCCTACAATCTCTCTCCATTCCAGGAATGAGTCTCCTCGCTTCTGTGGAATTCGCGTTTTGTGCCATCACTGGATCCATCACAATGTACAATATAATCCATCAAAAACCTGAGGTTCGTATTCATTCATCGATGAACTCATTTCAATGTATGATCTCGTAAAAAGATATGTTTAAGTTGGGGGTCAGGTGGCTAAGAGTGAGTTCAGTAATCAGAGAGCAGGCCGAGGAGTAGGAGGACAACGGAATGTTATCTTTCATCTCAGTTCACGGCGAAGAACTAAAATATTGTGGGACTGGGGCGACGTCGGCGCGTTTGAGATTCAGAGAGCAGGGTTCTGGGTTCAGGATTTCAGATTTTGATTTTAAGACTCTGGTCGTAACTTCGGAACTATGGGATACTATAACTACAGTAATCCTACCTACCGTAACCGAACAAAAAAAATCATCGAGAAATCAGATGATATATTCCGTTTTATAATATTAATAATACTTCTTCTTTTTCCCCGAATTCTGAGAAATCCGAAAAACCTTTTTCTTCCCCAAATTTTCAAAATTCGGAAAAGAAGGAAGAATAGACAAAAAGAATCAGCGAGAAATCGGGAACTTCAGTCTTTTGAAGTTTGATTACTGTAGGTACAGTAGTCTACAGTAATACAACTAGCTTACAGTAACTTATCTACATTTACAGTAATCCGGTAGTATTTTGATCCTAGAGAAACAAACTGAATCTTTCCCAAAACGTATAACTACCGTATTCCTACAGTAACCTCACAGTAACCAAACTGGATCTCCTCAACTGCTAATACAATAATGCAACTGCATATACAGTAACCATACAGTACCCTTGAGCCACAAAATCCCACAATTTCCCTTCCAAAAATCTGCTCATTTCCAGGATCTGACAGCCTTCGAAGTGTGTCTCGTCGGCCTGATGCTCTTCTTCGGACTAACGTGTATAATGTTGATAATCGGTGTCCAAAAACACGCCCATCAACTCATCTATCCATCTCTTCTTGCTCGTGGACTCACCACTCTCTTCCTTGCCGTTTTCGGTGTCTCCACAGTCTTCGCCTCGTCGAAATCTCCTCATACAGCCATCGAACATCATCAATGGAGACACAACGAGGGAAAATATGCTCATGATGAGCCGAATATGGCACTCCGATTGGTTTTGTTCGTGTTCGCAATGCTCTTCCTGACTGTCATCATCTTCTATTGCTCCTATTTGGTCGTCAGATTGATTCATTACGAGCAGGCGTACGCAAGATTAAAAGAGAGAAGAAGCTCGCTGATTCAGGCTGGAATGATCGGTAAATCTCGGTTGTAAGGGTTGAAAATAATTAATTTCTATTATAATTTCAGACCCCGACTTCCCGAGTCCCAACAACTACTCAGCATCTCGTCGTGCTTCTTCTGCATAATCAGATTTAAGAATTGCCTAATTTTGCCTTATCATTTTTACATGTAACATAATGTGGTTTTTTGTCAAATGAATTATGTACATTAAAAACTGAAAACAAATAGAATCACATCAAATTGAACCAGTAAAATAACCAAGGGGAGGCAAGAACAATAACAAAATTACTACAAATTTAAGATGAGTTGTCTCAAGAACCGATCGACATCGCTGACCCGTTTCTTCGGTCGAGTGCTTTGTGGAAGTTGTTCTTGAATGATTGGAAGGAAGTACGGAAGAAGACGAGACTGGCGAAGAACTAGACGGATTCCGACTTCCAATTGAATTGGGCAGACGAAATACGGATCACCGATTTTCGGGAGAATACATTGAACGAGTGCGATCATAAACAGAGGAGATGGTTCATCTTTCAGTCGGAATATCATTCGTTCCGGGTTATATAATGAATACTGCATCATTAGTTTCAGAATTGTATCCATTTCGGAGGGAAGGTTCGTTGGATCACGCGCCATTGATCTGGAAATATTTTAATTCATAGTTGAATTGGTGGCTCTGAATTCTGAAGTCCCGAGCTGTCAAATTCCAAGATTCTCTATTTGTTATTCCGTTTTTAGTCAAAACTCACTTATTAATCTCAATCAAATCTCTCTGAATACTATCCTCTTTGTGCCGATTGGCGAGTTGTTTCGAATTACAGATCATTTTGAGAAGCATCACGAGTTGTCCAATCTGAATTTTTTCAGTTTGAAAATTTCAATTAAGATGATATGATTTCTGAATTCACCGAAATCCCCACAGTTGAAAAACAGGAAAACTCGAACCTGTGCCAATACAGTAGCCAATGCGACCGCCTGCGGTTGTATAGCCTTCACAAGTCGTTCATAGTTCGGTCCGGCGAAGAATTGATAGGCATTTTCATGGCTGACAGAATTTTGAAGATTGAAAGTTACACCTAGTTTACGGGCAGTTGATACATAGTCTGAAATTTTCAAAGTTGCTGATTTCCTCAATCATTCGGCACTCTACCTATCAGAATCTTCTCCAACTCCACAGTAACATTTGTCTCAATACTTGTAAGAATATAGAATGGAACAATCTTCTCAATTCTATCAAAGACATCAAATGACAGAAGAGTCTTGCTCATTTTCAGATCTTTCCAACTCATCGAACCTTCTGAATATCTCGATGCTCTGAAAATCAATCATCTTCATGTCAAATTATGTGAAAATAGATTTACTTTGGATTGGTAATCCTTATGAATAAATCAGCAATATCATTCTGTTCCAGATCTCCCGAGCTCTTCGCAAATGCTCTTTCCTCGGAGATTCGACTGAAATAATCGTCCATTGCAACACTCCAAATACGTTCACCGTCGAGGTTCATATAATCGCAGATATACGAGAAAGAAGCACGCATTGTTTCAATGTTTTCACAAGTTTTTATTAGATTTTCAATAGAAGACGCCGCCGATGGTCCTGACATCATTTTCTTAATTTCTTTGTACAATTGACGGATCATTCCTTCTTCCAGTAGCTCCTGAAATTGTTGAAACTTGGTTTTTCGAAAGGAAAATGTGCTTAACTTGCTTAAAAGAGACGGAGGAGGTAACATTTGCCAAAAATTCGAAAAAAAACAGGAGATTTACATATATGAAAAATTTTTACCGCTCATTTATTTTCTATGAACTTCAGTTTTCAGTCTATAAACTTGAAATCCCACCTTCGGATTAATCTCAATAGTTCCCACTCGTGTCAACATCATTCTCGATATTCCCATACTCGTATTCGCAAGAAGACTTGTCGTCTCAACTAGTCTCGAGCTCGTCACGAATTCAGCAATATCTCGGAGCTGAAACAAGACAATCAATACTGAAAATATCTGAAAACCCCTAACCTCAGTCTTCTCAATATACGGCTCAAAAGTCTTCCCCAATCCCGGCATAATCACTCTATACATTATTCCAAAAATGTGTTGTGGAACTGATTGGAGAACTGTTTTCAGATGTTTCTCAAGGGAATACGAGTAGGTATTCGCTATCCGATTTGCCACATTATCCTTATCAGAGAAGTATGAGAGCTTCAGTTTCAGAATCCAACAAGAGATGGAGAGCTTCGTGAATATCTGTCTGACGACGTCAGTGTTCGACGTGGATACAAGATTCTGTTGGATTCGAGGGATCAATTGAGAAATAAGGGGCCACAGGTAAGTGGATTCCATCTTGGAGTAGACGTCAGGAACAATTGAATCAGAAAGGGAGAGGACTGATAGAAGAGCCCGTAGCTCTGAATCGAGAGTTGTGAGACATTCCTTGAGTGTCATGTTGATGGAGAGACCGAGGAGATCGCCAACCTGGAAATCAGAAATTGTTTTAAAAAAATTAATCATATAATTTTTTGTGTTTTTTTGTGTTTTTAAACTGAAAATAACATTTTGGGGCGCCGTTGACGCATTTTAAAGTTTTTGACGATTTTCACAGCTAAAGTCGGTTAAAAATGGCTGAAAATTAGTCATTTCCAACCAAAGTTTCTGAAAATTGCGGTTTCCTACTTGAAAATCAAAAATTCCGCTATTTTCACATCAAAAATGGAAAAAAACGCGTCCAAGGCGCACCAGAATCCGTTTCAGTTCTGAAAATGCGTCTACTAGGTGCCAGATTTCTTTCTACTCAAGTCTGGTGCGCCATTGACGCGTTTCCATCAGATTTTCAGGTATTTTTGCGAAATGAAAAATATTATACAACCTTATTTTTTCATATAGCTCACCTGTTTAACCCTTCTAATAATTTGCTGTACCGTCTCAATACTCTCATCCGTATTCTTCAAATCAATCTTCTCCACAGTTTCACTCAAATTTCGAACCCATTTCACAAAATTCGTCTTCTGCGTATCACTCATTTTCACAAATCCGTGCTCGAAAAAATCGGCGAGTTGATTCAAAAGCGTTCGGATTTTCTGTTGTCGTTTCGATCCTTCGTCCTCTCGATTTTCAAGAGTTGCTGTGTAGAGATTCAACAGGAGAATTTCACATCTCGAGACATCAAGAAGCCATTGGAATAGTTGATCGTCAGTGAGAGGGCGGTTCTTGAGAGGACGGGTTGTCTTCTGGGATGGACGGGAGTGAAGAAAAAGCCATTTGAGGGATCGATTATAGGAAGTGATTTGTTGGAGGTGTTGATCGAAATGGACCATTTCATTGATTACCTGAAAATTAAATAGTGAGAATGTTCTGAAAAAAGTTTCTTTTAACTGCATTTCTAATTTTGAACCAAAACTTTCTCTCAGGACATTCCAATTTTCTAAATTTTTTTAAACTTGAAGATTCTCCAACTTTTGACTTTCAAGCGTGAGTCGTACTGTAGCCAAACAGTTTCAGAATGTCACACGGTCACCTCCCTCTCAACAATTTCAATTGAATTCAATTGTCCCCAGTTTTTCCCAACTTTCACAGCTGCAACTTTCTGAAAAGTTATTGATAGGATCCAAAATATGCCGAGTAATAATGATAGTAAGTGATCTACATCAGTCGACTAACTACAGTATTCTCTCTAAGGTCCCATCGATCAATCCGACAGGAAGAAAAAAGGAGCAAAAGATCGGAAGGCTTCAGCTGAAGATTGTGAGATTCTAGAAGTGATTGTAACTAACTGAATTCATTCTATTTTTCAGTATACTCATTGAAAAGTTGTCGCAGTAGTATGACATACGATAACACTTTAATTGATGAGATTCAGGTAAGAACCCTTGAAAAGGAACCTGGAAGAAAAATGCACAATTTCCAGGCTCGAATTGGTTACAATGTTCTAATGAAGCTGTTCGAATGCGGGAGAGGAGGGGAGAAAACTCTGACATCTGTGGTACAAGCTTCTGAGATCACCACTCTATTGGATTGCTTGAAGTGGGTGGAGCCTCATTAAGACTGAAATGTGTCAGATCAGATAATTCAGATTGGTGTTTCTCGCTCAGCCGTCATGTATCGAAATCGATGGTCCAATAAATATTTGTGGAGACACCCATGGCCAATTCTCTGACGTTCTCCGCTTATTCGACAAATCCGGTTATCCTCATCGTGCCAACTACCTCTTCCTCGGTGACTACGTGGATCGAGGACGCCACGGACTCGAGAATATTCTGATGCTCTTCTGCTATAAACTAATCTTCCCCAATCATTTCTTCCTTTTGCGTGGCAATCATGAGTGTCCGTCGATAAACAAAGTCTACGGTTTCTATGAGGAATGCTCGAAGAGATATGAGAAAGGAGGGATCAAAGTATGGGAAGAATTCCAGGATACGTTCTCAACGATGCCATTGACTGCTATCGTTGGACAACGCATTTTATGCATGCACGGAGGGATATCGCCAAGAGTTCGTACAATAGTTCCAGCATATCATCCAAATTCTTTCTACAGCTCAACACTCTCGACAAACTGCGACTATTCCAGCGTCCCAACTATCAACCAGCTCATGATCAAATCGAAATCGATATTTTATGGAGTGATCCCTCGAACACTGCCAAAGGATGGAGCCCAAATCAGAGAGGTGTTTCGTACACTTTCAGTCCGGATGCATTGAAAAAGATTCTGAATCCGTTGAGTATCGATTTGGTTGTTAGGGCTCATCAGGTAGACGAAGATGGACTTAATGAGGTAAAAAAGAGATTTAGGTAGTGCAAGACGGGTACGAGTTCTTCGCTCAGAGACGTCTCGTCACAGTTTTCTCAGCTCCGTTCTATTGTGGTCAATTTGATAATGCAGCTGCAGTCATGTCGATTTCAGAGAACTTAGTGTGCTCTTTTCAGGTAAATTGAGATATAATGTTTATCCACAAGACCTGTATTTCTAGATTCTCCGGCCGAAAAAGTACTTTCCGAAGCGTCGTATTCAACTTTCTTCAACATAATAATCGTTCTTCTTCTATTCTTTTTTCCCATTTTCTCTAATAAATGTTTAATGTTTTACCTGTGGAAACCCGGTATCCATCACAACTTTTCGATGATGTTCCAGAATTCGATGAGCTTCTTGCTGAGTTATCGTTGCATTCAACGCATTCCAAGCCGCTTTATAGTTGTACCACCCGTCGAACACGTTGGCAATGACTCCGAATCCCAAATTTATTACCTGAAAGTTGGATGTAAACAGAGAGGAATCAGATTTGTCTTACCCAAGTCTCTCTAAATATCGAATTCACAATTTTCGTCATTTTCGCCACGTCATTAGTGAGAAGTTGTCGATCGAATTGAAGAGCAACGTACATCAGATGGGCTCTTGGGGTTTGGAGAGAGGAGGCTTCCATTACTTCAATAGTGTGGAGAATGGAACGAATAAATGATTCCGGAAGAGGAATTCGTCTGAAAACTGGTTGATTTTGTATGGGTATGAAGTCGATTTTCAAGAAATTTCTACCTTATCATAGAATCATTTCCCGGAACAGTGGCTTTCAAAAAGTCAACCAAAAACTCTGCATTCACTCTCTCATCACTTTTTCTATAAATCGCCACGTAGATTCTCTCTCGAATCGGAGCAGGAAGATAGGTGTCAAGATAGATAATGAGTAGACCTGATATATACAAACAGTAGGCCTGAAAATCAAGATTTTAATCCAAACTTTTTCAGAACTAAGATACCTCCAACTCAGATGTTCTATTTACATTATGCATTCTGTCTCCTGACTGAATCGTCTGAATTTCCAGTGCATAACTTGAAAATGTTTGAATAAATTCAGAAATTGACGAGAATAACTGCTCGAAAGCGATGAGAACCGGTTCGAAAGTTGAGTAAAAAAGTGATTGAAGACGCAGATCTTTCTCTAATTCCTTTTCGATTTGTTCCTTTTTACTCAAATATTTGAAATCGAGTTGCACTATACTCCGGAATTTCGTAGATTTTGTTGGATCTTTGAAATCTTTCGGCACGAAACTAGATAATCGGAATATTTCAGCGAGAATTGATTCTCCGTGGAGGACAAGTTTCGAAAGAAACAGATTCGTTTCATCCGTCATTTCTGCTTAAAATCTACATTTTCACGCTTCAAAATTTGCAACGATTACCAAATAAAGGTAAAATAAAGATCGAAAAAGTCACGATCTCACATCTGAAACAATACTTCACGAAATTAATATTTTATTTCCACTTCGGCATTTAGCAAACCAGTTGCAAACATAACTGACATAGATCAAAATTAAGTATCACAGAAAATTAAATTACAAATTATTTAAACCAATTAGCTAAGCGTCATGATAATAAACCAGTTATAAGGGGGGAGCAGACCAGATAGGAAGAGAATGGGAAATCGGGATTGAAATCATTTTTGAAATGACTGGAATGAGAGAGGGGGAAAACTACATGAATTTGTTATTAGGTGAATGGTAACCAGGCGGCATGAGCCATTGTTCCAAGAATAAAGTATCCGAAAATGTAGAGGTAGAGAGCTTTGCCACGCCATCCATCTTCCCAGACGCGTCGGAAAACGAAGAATGGAAGGATGCCCGGGGTGGAGGTATAGTGCCAGAAGCGGTTGCCAGGAGTGTTCTGAAACAAATTATTGAACTTTTTGAACGTTATGATGAATATTTGACTCACTCCTTGCGTCAGCTCATCAATATATCTTGCGATAAATATATAGAGCAATGGACTGGAAGAGAACATCAATCGAGTGAAAACCTCCGCATTGATCACAAAGATACCAGTAAGCAGCATAACAGTGGCATGGATAGCAAGGTGAAGAGTGTGATCGCTTCGGATTGTGAGAATCCAAATGTTATTCCACCGTTTCTTCTCAAACACATCCTTCCATGCTGATCGGATAGCCAGAACCGTAAGAATAGCAGCAGGAAGCATCATCAAGAAACAAGGAATCTTTCTAATTCTCCAGTATCCAAATAATCCGACGTTCCAGTACTTGGCTTGGATATCCGTGTAATATTGACGAACCAATCCGAGAATTCTTGGTTTTCTGCACCAAGTTGTTTTCTCCCAGGCGTCGACGATCGTGATTATTTTCGGTGACATTCTGATATGTCTCTTCACATTTGCAACCAACTCCTTCTGATGTGGATCAGCCTCACAGAACTCCTCAGCAACCGAGTTGGCCATGAAGACGTAGGGTCCGAAGAAGATGAAGAGCACGAAAAGACCGAGTAAGATGGTAAAAATGACAAGAGTGCAACGAGAATGTTCAGGTGCAGTCCATCGGAAAACTTTTCTCGGCTGCTTTCTTTTCTTCTCAAATGCTCGAAGTCTCGTCTGTCCTTCACGTCGATACCGTTCATTCTTCGTACCAGCCAAAGATTCAATCAACAGGTGACAGTCTGGAACTGGCTTCTCTGGTTCCCACAGGAGAGCAGCACACCAATACCAGGCAACAAAGAAAGCGTTGAGCATTCCATTGGATCGAACGACAAGAGACAATCCGAAAATGAAAGTTCCGGTCATGACTCCGAACATCTTTTGGGTATAGGAGGAAGAACGAATTGAGTATAACATGAAGTTGAACCCAGTGATTGTTAAGGTGAAAAACATCTGAAAACCAAAGTAGGTGAACGAAAACTGGCTGCGATAAGCTAACTGACCGATTCAGAATACGCCGAAGTGAAGAAAATCGATGCCGGATTGTATGCGAATACCGTAACAGCAAGGAGTCCTTGTTTCACATTTCTCGTAATCATTGTGACAACCATGAACAATGCCATACCCGCCGCGTGGAAGAAGAACATGTTAATACCAAAGGATAGGATTCCAGTGAGAACCCACGATGGGAACGACCATCCTACGGTACTGAGCGTGTACTGTTGAATTCCGAGACGGAAGATGCTGAAAGAAAGGGTTCAAGCGGGTAGTTGAGGAAGTGTGAAACTCACTTGATGACTTCAGGATATCCGGGGAAGAAAGCTAGCGAGTGCTCAAAGATGTAGTGATTATCAGCAATGAACAGAAACTGTTGTGCATCCCAGCGGCGGAGTCCAAGTAATCCACGGCGGACGACGACATCTCCGAGAAGTGATTGGCCTGGTTCTGGAAAAATGACAAACTTTGAGAAAGAAACATTGGATTTTTTAAAGTTAGTCAGGGATTTCTCTTTGATGACCCGGATTTTTTAGAAGACGTCTTCAATAATATAGCGGAAAAAATAGAAGAAACGTTTACCAATAATTCTGTCAGCCAAATTGAATGCATCTGTTCTGAATCGTTCACCAGCGTAATTCGCGGCGATAAATTGAAGAATGATGATCCAAACACGCGAGAAGAAAAGTTGTCGGAAACAGAACCAGAAGCACTCCCAGAACTTCCAATCGTATTTATCTCTTTTCTCTTCTTCCGTTCCTGATTCTGATGAGGCTTCCTCGTCTTCATCGTCAGAAGATTGCACTTCTGATGTACTTTCTTCTTCTTGTCGTCCAATTGGTCGTTCTGTGAAAAACGCAGCCTTTCTCGCAGAAAATGCATCATCGTCAATGGCTTCTAGCTGAAATTAACTCGAGTTTTTTCTGCTTTTCCCATCTGTGACTTACCTCATTGATCTTATTCGGCACCGGGAAATTAAGAATCTTTCGGAAATTGAATCCAACGTTTTCGTCGTCTTCTAGAACCGTTTCTAAAAAATTTTTAAAATTTTGTGAATATAATAAACGAATTCCAAACCGTCATAAGTGGCCATTCGCTCCTCCAACTCTTCGATTTCCTCCTCAACCGCCGCCCGGTTATCTCTTTTTATCTGATGCCGAGGCATTCTGTGAGAAACGAAAATTGGAAACTGAGAAACAACAAAAAACAGAAAAAATAATTGAGAGCGACAATAACGAACAGAAAATAACAATATTTTTCATTCAATAGACAATGTTTACTCGTAATGCAATAAAACGGACAATATTTCTGTGGGGAACCCGTTGGGAAAATGAAGTGACCAAAAAGAAAACACATATGTATATAAAATTATTAAACACAGATGAAATAAGAAATTCGTGCAATAATTGGCGGAATATTGTCGGATGATCCCCCGTTTTCGATCCAGCGACTTGTCAAGAATCTGAAACAATTGAAAGTAAGAAATTGGCGGTCGCGCGAAACTTGCAGATCAAAATGTTCAATAAATAAACATTTTTGCACTTACCGAACCATTTTTTCGTCACAACTCTCCTCTGTCGTGTCAATCGATGAGTCATCAGACACAGTCAGAAACAGAACAGCCTTCGGTACCGGGTAGTTCTCGTGATCAGCAAAAGCATGCAAAACCAAAACGGCATCCCATTTCAAAAGATCCACATCGAGAACAACAGCGCTTCGAGGCGATGATTGGGAACTGAGTGATGGCCCGAGAACTGAAAATATGTTTTATTTTAGTTTAATCCTTCTAAATCACTCACTTTCTCTCAAGTTTTCATGCAATTCCGCTCGATTTGTGTCACTTTCTACTCGAATCGACTTATTTCCAGTACCTGTCGGTGTCTCACTTTTCGCTTTTTGTACAACTTGATTCACCGCCTCACAGAATTCTTTCGCAGTCTTTCCTCCCACCAGAACCACTAAAGGAGCAAGATTTTCTGGTTCTAGAAACACTTTTCGGCCGATAAGCTTCAGAAGAACACGATTGTCTTTGGAAATTGATGAAAACTTCGGGCTATCAAGAACGTGGCGTATCGAGTCGATGTAGTTTTGATAAGACGTAGCAGCAGCCTGAAATTGAGCAATTTTCTAGAGAAAACACTTTTAAAAAACCAACAGAGCTCTGTTTTCCATTCGACCCGATTCCGGAGATCCAAACTCCTAAAGCGATTGCCAAAATCACTCCGATAACTGCCAATCCATACTTCCACGTATCATTATCACTCAAATACGACCTGTCAGAGCATTGAGAACTGGCGAAGCTATCATCGTTCTCCGTTTCATAGACATCATCATCGTCCTGTTGTTCTGTAGTTTGTATTGTAGTTGCGTAGCTCGTAGTTTCAATCAAATCCGGATAGACTCTCTGATAGTTGAGAGAAGTTGAGATCTCTAAACTTCTTCTTTTCTGACGCACATTTCTATCGGCTGTTGTTGGATTCGGGTTTCCGATTGATTTTCTGGTCTGTACCATACCCTGAAAAGTTCTATTGGCATTGCTAGCTTTAAATTCTAGAATTGCAATAAGCAGGAAGCTTTCAACTGATAAAGAAAAAAAAATACAATTTTTCTACTTGGTCTGCGATAACACCACGCGCATCGTGAACTCAATGTATCAAAGTATACGCGCAACTTGCAGTCAGCTTGTTTTCTTTTCAATCGATTTCTAGACCACTTCAACTCGAATTTTAGCGTTCTCACAGCTATGGCGACTGCTGCCGAACAACATAATACAAACGGAAAGAAATGTTATATGAATAAACGGTAATCTCCCTGAATTGTATTCCAAAGTAACCGCAAATGAGTGCACTTCAGGTACGACGACGCAGTCGAGCACTATTCCAAAGCCATAAAAGTGAATCCGCTGCCTAAGTATTATCAGAACAGAGCGATGTGCTATTATCAGGTTTTTAAATTATCTTATCGATTTTTATCTTGAAAATGATAATTGTAGCTTAACAATCTGAAAATGACCGAGGAAGATTGTAAGCGAGCACTCGAACTGAGCCCGAATGAAGTCAAGCCTCTCTATTTTCTGGGAAGTGTTTTCATGAAAAGCAAAAAGTTCAACGAGGCGATAAACTGTCTATCCAAAGCTCTCTATCATAATGCAGTTATCACAAATGCTGCTGACATTGAAAACGCTCTGAAACGAGCACGCCATCAGAAATACGAAGAGGAGGAGTCGAAGCGAATAATTCAGGACGTTGAATTTCATACCTATTTGGAGAGTCTCATCGATAAAGATCGACAGGAAAAGTCAGATGATCCAGAGGGTTTGCAAAGGGCAGATATGGCTAAGAAGCGGCTGACCGAAATCACTACAGCGGTAAAATATTCGAAAAGTTTGAATTATTAGTATACATTTCTATTTCAGACCCAAGAAAAACGCCAAAATCGTGAAATTCCGGAGATGTTGTGTGGCAAAATCACGCTGGAACTGATGAAGGAGCCAGTGATCGTTCCATCGGGTATCACTTATGATAGAGAGGAAATTGTGCAGCATTTGAGAAGAATAGGTCATTTCGATCCGGTTACCAGGAAGCCATTAACTGAAAGCGAGATTATTCCCAATTATGCGCTCAAAGAGGTAAATTATTAGCGGAATTAAGGGACCTTTTCAAACAAAAACTTTATTTCAGGTTATCGAAAAGTTCCTCGACGACAATCCATGGGCGAAGTATGAGCCAGGAGCAATGGACTGAGCTCAATATTGCCATTTTATATGTTTTATGTTTTATAATTTTTCTAAGTCATCACTCATCATTCCCGGCTGCTAAGTCACAGTTTCCTGCTTCAACTTAATTTTTCAGTTCTTTGCATTTTTTTAATTGCTACCTCCGTTACCGGTTTCCCTTATGATTTTTAGCTTTAGTATTCTTCCACTCTGAAAGAAATCTGGTAGAAAGTGCCCTTGAACGTTCATCCGCACAATTTGTAAATATTCACTGTGCAAAAATGAATAAATGTGATGCTTTTATAAGTTATTGATTAACTGAATTTGAAGGTTCCAGACCAACTATCTACGTGATAAAGTAGAGAAAAAGTAACATTTCCACTCGAATTGCATCACTTGCTGGGCGGGATAGCGGAGTGTCGTTGCGAAATTTTAGACTGCATTTTTTTTATTTTTCAACTCTCATCTTCTAGTTTCTTATATTTTTTGTAATTTACTAACAAAAAAATAAATTACAGATGTTTTCGAGAATTTGTGGGAATGGGATACGATTAACTCGGGCTAGGCTGCAATTTCAGCCAAGTTTAGTCACTTTCAGAGGTAAATCGTTTTCAAAAAAAAACAGCGTTGCATCACAATTTGTTTCTATTTCAGATTATAGTAATCCTGCACCAAAGAAAGGTTTTTTGAACAATTTGATGGATAATGTACGAGACGAGATGCAGAAAAATAAGGAATTGCAGGTTGAACTTGATAAAGTCGTGAATATAATTTTAATAGAATAAGTTCAGGAGCATCAACAGCAACTGAAAGCTCGTATGCAAGAATTGAACGATTCAGATGCATTGAAAGATGCTAGGAAAAAATTCGTGAGTTCCAAATTTGAAGTTTTATGTAAAATTTGAAAAATAAAAGTTTTTTCTAGGAACTCGTCGAAAAAGAGACTCTCAAAAGCTCAGAAATCGTGAAACAAAAAGTCGAGGAGCTCAGCGAGCAAATGAAGAAAATGATTCAAGAAATTCAAAAGACAGAAGCTGGAAAAAAGATGACAGAAGCTGGAGAGGAGGCGTTGAAACAGGCAAGAAAAGCGGCGGAACAGATGGAGAAGGTTGCAGAGAAAGTTGGAGATACAGAGGTTTATAAGCAGGTTTCAACTGTGAGTTAGAGTATTTTAAAGGGGGGAAACAGGAAATTTTGATTTTCAGTCGATGAAAACAGTCAAGGATGAGATCGATAGTATAGCCGATGTTCGAATGTACAGCAGACCCGGTAAGTTTGGACTGAAAATTTGTTCAAAAGGTTTTTCGTAAGAAAATCGTTCTAAACAAACCGAAAATTGCGCTATAAAGTCCCGTACTTACTATTAGTTTGCCACCTCCAGTCATACATGTGGCAGAATTCTGTAAAATGGCGAAAAAAAATTTTTTGACCTAAGGTACCTCGTGGGGGAAAAAATTTCGAGCTGGTGTACCAACTGGGCAAACAAAATTTTCGGCTACGCCCGCCTCCCAAAAAAATTTCGAGCTACGAGTTTCTGTAACTACAGAAACTCGCACATGTATGCCTCCAGTAATCAAAAAAATATTCAGAAACCCTTACAAAACGTACCGACGGATTCGATTTGGACAAAGACCGTATTGTTGAAGCCAATGAGTATGCTATTTTTTCCCTTGTAACTCAAAAATTTCCTATTTTTCCAGCGACGCCACCGACGTAACACTCCACAAAGACTCGAAATGGTACACTGGATGGAAAAATTTCTCCGAATCGAATACTTATTATCATAGTAAGATTTTTTCGCATTTTTAAAAAAGAATATAATTGTAATAAGAATTTTAGAACTCCTCGACTGGAAAATCAAATACGAAGAATCAGATAACATTGCAGTGAGGATGATGCGAGGGGTCACCGAAAAGATTGGAAGCGTTTTCTGTAATTCGTTATTATTCTTTTCGAAATTTTCGAATCTATAATTTTCAGCCGGTCAAAACGAAGTCTCAGAAGTGCTTACAGAAATCCACAAGATCGATGCCAATTTCGATAAACAGGAATGGCTTAGGTTCTGTGAGACAAAGGTAAAAGAAGAGGTTTTTGAATAGATTTTTAATGGAAACTATTCAGATTATCCCGAACATTTTGGAGGCTTTCATTCGTTTCGATATCGAAGTTTTGCAATCTTGGTGTCATGAAAGAGTGAGTTTTGGAGGTTTATTGTCTGAAAATTCAGCAACTTTAAAAAAAAATAAAAATGTCAAATTCAATGCGAAGTTCAATTAAAAATCTTTTTTTTTTGTACAACAATCAGTAATTTTCAAACTGAACCCTTTTTAAATCCCTACCCTACTCCTCCTATTCCAGGCCTTCACCCAACTATCCACCGTCGTGAAAGAGTACCAAAAGATGCATTGGAGTACGAAGGACTCTCGAATTATTGATATCAATAAAGTAGAAATGGCAACTGGAAAAATGATGGAACAAGGGCCCGTATTGATTATTTCATTCCAAGTTTATATGATCAATGTGACGAAAAATGCAGAGGGAAAAGTTGTCGAAGGAGATCCGGTAGGTTTATCGATTCTATAGAAAATATTAAAATGTTCAAAAATTAATATAAAATTTCCCATTTTCCAGGACAACCCGAAACGAATCAACCATATCTGGGTGTTGTGCCGTGACGTCGAAGAATACAATCCAGCGACTGCATGGAAACTTTTGGAAGTTCATATGCAGGAGACTCCACTTGCTTTATAAATTTCTGTCATGATTTATGATTTCTCTTGAATAATTCTCATTTTAAAATCTCGTTTCTTCTCCTATTCATATTATCATAGTTTTCTTTTTCTAGGTTAGACTGTTTTTTCTTGTTTTTGTTACCGGAACGGGTGCAGTTCTTTTCCTGTTTTCTTTCTTTTTGGTTTTCAAAGATTTTCCCTTTTCAAAAATGTTTATTGCCGATGAGAACAGACGAATTTGTTATCATAATAAATTCGAAAATCGTTTCATTTCGGAAACACTTCGACGCCCAGTCCTCCAGTTTCAGTAATCGAATCGACGTAAACAAATTGAGTATAATGTTTCAGCAGGCGCTTGATCGAGGTGAAAATTGGCTCGTTTGCAGGTTTAGTGTAATTAAAATGAGCGAGTTGGAAGAAGACTCGAGACGAGTCGGATTCCAGTTTTTTGACGATTGGGTAGTGGCTGGAAATGAGAGAAATTTGAGAGAAACCGATAGAGAAACGAACTGATATCGATGACAAGTATTCAGGTAACAAACGAAGAGATTCAGTGAAATATTCGAGTCTTTCGGTGGTATCAGTGAATCAAATGACTCATCGATCAGGTAGTACGTGGCAAATTGACCCGGAATTCGAACTTTCTGAAAATCATTAAAAAATGTAAGAACTTTTACAAAATTGTGATTGAGAGGCACCCACATTTGTCACAATCCCGAGTGAATCGGCGCGTTTTCGACCGGGTAGCGGTTTTGTACCGGTTGCGGTTTTGTACACATGCGCGTTCGGTCATGAGTTCGGGACCCACAGAGCAATGATTTACCAAATACTATATTTTTAAATAGTTGAGTTCTCCTCTCCGTTAACTCTATTGCCAGTGGCCTCTCTACGTTTTTTTCAACTGAAAAAGTTATCGGACTCTGAAATCGCTTATATCAGTAACTATTTGAGCTATCGAAAAGTTGTCAACTACAAAAAATGATCAACATGAATTTTTACATATTTTACTAGTTGGAACCAGTGTGAGGTTCCCGGAGCGGTTCGGGAAATTTTCCGGAAAATTTCCCGGAGAATTTCCGGGAACTTCCCGGGAAATTCCCGGGAAATTTTTCCCGAAAATTTTCCGGTAATTTCCCGGAAATTTCCGGGAAATTCCCGGAAAATTTCCGGGAAATTTTCGGGAAAAATTTCCGGGAAATTACCGGGAAATTTCCCGAAGTTTTTAGTTCCGGGAAGTAAACTTCCCGGGAAATTCCCGGGAAATTTCACCTATGTACAAATCTAACAACCAGGGTTCGACTCCTACTGGTGGCAAAACTTTTTTGTTTTCTGTATCTGACTTTTTTGTGTCAATCTGACAACCAGGGTTCGATCCCCACTGGTGGCAAAATTTTTTTGTTTTTTGTTTTTAGCTTTTTGGTACCAATCTGAAGACCAAGGTTCGATCCCCACTGCAGATAAAATGTTTTCGCTTTTTATTTTTCGTTTTTTGGTATTAGTCTACGGTTGAGGGACCGACTCCGGACGTTGGCAAAATCTTTTTTATTGATTTTTTAAAATCTTAACAAAAACCGGCATCTAAAAACGCCTGATTTAAAAAAATCATGAGTTAATGGTTTCATCATAATATATTTCTTATTTTTGAGATGTCCGTTTTTTTGTTAAGATAAAAAAATCAATAAAAAAGTTTTTGCTAACGTCCGGAGTCGGTCCCTCGACCGTAGACTAATACCAAAAAATTAAAAATCAAAAGCAAAAACATTTTATCTGCAGTGGGGATCGAACCTTTTTTTGGTACCAAAAAGCTAAAAACAAAAAACAAAAAAATTTTGCCACCAGTGGGGATCGAACCCTGGTTGTCAGATTCGTACCAAAAGACCAAAAACGGAATGCAAAAAAGTTTTGCCAGGCCCGGCGTCGAACCCCGGACCCTCGGAACCACAATATTACCTCCTTTCTAGAGTAAAATTTATACGCATTTTACCGGTTTCGAAATGTCCCGGAGCCAAAATTTGCGTGTCAAATGTAGACGGATTTTGCATTACATTCATTCAATTTCTATGTAAAAATATATTCTGATGATAAAAATTCAGGAAAAGATAGTTGAGGTCGAACCCTGTTTGTCAGATTGGTACCCAAAATTTTGCAAATTTGCAAATAGTAGTTCTCAGTAATTTCCCGAAAAAAATCCCGGATTTCCCGAACTTCCCGAAAATTTCCCGGGAAATCTTCGGGAAATTTCCCGGTATTTCCCGGGAAGTTCGGGAACTTCCCGGAACTTTACCGGGGAATTTTCGGTAAAAATTTCCCGGTAATTTCCCGGGAAATTTCCCGAAACAGCATTTCCCGGGAAACGTTTCCCGGGAGACTCACACTGGTTGGAACCTTTTATATATCTCTGCTCACTTCAGTGATACACCGGTTCTTTGATGTGCGCTCCCCTCGCCGTCCTGAGCATTTTCTGCTTGTCTTTGGTAATGAATATCTCAAAAACTATTATACTTATCAAAAAGTTGTCAACTACAAAAATAATGAGTATAACTTTTCACGCATTCCACTAATTGACAGCTTCTTGATTGCTTTATCAGGTTTTGAGATATACAACTTTAAGGCTGGAGAAGTAATAGTCAAGTTATCCCTATCTTTAAAGACACGTATCTTGAAAAGCAAAGAAGATATCAAAAAGATGTTAACTGCAAAATAAAGAACATGGTTTTTCTATAATTTATCCTACTTTCAAATAGAAAGAGCTCGAATCCACAAAATGTCAAGTTGTCAAAGCCTTCTCTTGTTTTTTTTTCTATTTCTTATTATCTTACAGTAACCCCTCAACGCTCCAAACTAAATACTCCAACAACTCCTTTTTCCGTTATTTCCCTCTTGACTCAATCATCTCATTTGTGATCTACCTACTCTCTTCAACTACTACTACTTGTTGACCTCTTCTTCTTCTTCTTCTTCTCAACAACTATGCAAATTTGTATTGTTGAGCAAGCAATTCTTCTCAAATAAAGAGAAGAAAAGAGGGATTGAGAGGATCGGTTTGTCTTATTATTGCGCAATTAGTACCCCGGGAAGAAGAAGAGGGTTACGGTAGGTCTTACTTACTTTTTCCACCTGAACCTTTGTCAAGAAGCCCATAAAACACCCTTGCTTCATTCTCGTTGCTCCTTCTTTCTTCTTTTCATCCACATTCTCCAAACTCATCACATACTCTCTTAATTGCTCCAATGCTAGAAATTTTCTTTTATAAATAATTTAAAAAGATTCATGTACATTCAGCCCGATTCACTGGTGATCCTGCATTGAAAATTAGAGATTTTGGTGCAGAATCCTCCGGGTGATCTTCTTGGAAAGTGCGCTCGAAACTTTCCGATTCGACAACGAACAATTCACATTCATTGATAATCGAACTAAAAATATCTCTGGATATTGGAAAAGAAAGGTCAAAAAAGGATAGAGAGACAGCTGGTGGCGAACCCCCAACCGTTCGTGCGTGATAGCAAAAGCGGTACGGACTGCGCCATACAGGTCCCAAATGCAGTGATCGGTAGGACAGTCATAAAAGGGGTTTGAGTTCGATTATCATTGATAAACAAACTAAAACCATAATAACTATGTTACAAGGGCATGATCCGATTTGGTAGCTCTGATATGCTTGGCTGCATAAAATCAGAGACACTCACCTATTATCACTATCATCGGACATTGTTTCCTTGGATGTTCAACTGTTTTTTGGTACGAAATATAAGTAACAATGAACTTGTCGGGAATTGGAAAAAGGGAGATGAATTGATGGGGTTTCACGGGAGAATTCATTTTTTTTGGTTAGGAGTTTTGTTCCGAATTTTGAAATCAGTTTTTAGCTATTCTTGAATCTTGAATTTTGTATTTTATGCAGTTGAAATGTCTGTAAATCCGAAATTTCCAGAGTCCGATATAGCAGGGAATCTATGAAGTGCGATTCTAAGATTTGGGAACTTTGGGAATCGTTGAGAAGCAAATCAGAAACTTAAGTTTTTACAAAACCAAAGAAAATCAAAAGAGATTGGCACCTGAATGGCGCAGTCGGTATCGCTTTTGCCATCATGCGCGAACGGTTGGGGGTTCGACACCAGTCGTCTCTCTATCCTTTTTTGAACTTTCTTATCCAATATCCTGAGATATTCCAATCATTTCTATCCTCCCACACTCAAGAATGCATTTTGCAAATCTAGCACCACACAAAAAAGCCCTTCTTCTTCACTCAATGACTTTCTTTCTCCCTCCTCAACACTGGCTCTTTAGTAGAAGAAAAAGAAAGAAGCAACGGGAGCCCGTCTCTGCGTCTCTTCCTCTCCAACACTCTCTCATCTCTCAAAATCTCCACAGAGAGACTCAGAGTGAAGTGATAGAGCACGTGGATCAGAGAGAACACAGCAACTGCTTCTGCACTCGCCTCGCCTCTTCACAGGTTTACAGTCCTCCCACACGGAGAGAGAGAGCGTCGGGCACCCCCGTTTCTCTATATCTCTTTTTACACATTGGAGCTCCCCGAGTCGAGTACCCTCCCCTCCTACCCAGGATTAGAGATAACGGGGATTTGAGAGAGTTGGTGAGACACTCTGACAGTTTGCCAAAGTTCACAGATTGTCTTCTTCTTCAAAGAAGACGGAGAAGAGTGGCGGGAGGTCTTCTTCTCAACGGGAAGAGAAGAAGAAGACGCGCCCCCGGAGAGCAAGAAGAGAGAGAGAGAAGTGAAATAGAAGACATAGAGAACGGATATGAAAACATGTTCGGAAGGAAACGAAAATGAGGAAGAGGGAGAAATAAAAAAAGAGGAGAAGAAGAAGAAGATCGATTGCGAGGGAGGATATCCAGGGAGAGAGAAAGGTGTTCCGAGTGGGGGCTCATAACATCAAGAATCTTAGGATGATCAGGGTTACGGTAGTTTTCAACTGCAAAAAAGGCTCTTGAGTAGTCGCAATTGAACTACAGAGTTGTGGTGTGTCAGCCCAAAATGTAACCTACTGCGCCATTTCTCAATCATTTGGGATCACCGGTGAAGGTTGTAATGAACTTGGTGTCGTTTTATTTTCCATCAGCGTTTGAATTCCGGAATTCTGGTTTTCAGTGACTTTTCAGATGAAACAAAAACTCACATAGGAAACAACGGAATCCATAAACCATTGTATACATACACCTTCTCCCTTCTCTCTTCATCATTCATTTCCACACCCTGAAAACCGGAAACCATAACAAATGTCTGTTATTATATGACGCTTCTTCTCCGTATTCTTCTTCTGCTACCCTTTTTTCTCCTCCCCCACTCTCTTTGCCAACTTTCAGCGCAGTTTTATGTGTATGGTTTACAAAAACTTCAAATTTCCGCCCCCGTAAACCCACGAGTTTTCCCAGAAACTCTCTGCAATACAGTACTCTTTCGAAACGTGGCCGGGTGGTCTAGTGGTATGATTCTCGCTTAGGGTGCGAGAGGTCCCGGGATCGATCCCCGGCCCGGCCCACAATCTTTTTTGGAAGTCGTCTCAATTAGAAGAGGTGACCCGATTTACGAGCCTACCACTCCCGTAAATCGAGATCAATCTTACTTTATCATTTTGTATCTAATTTCAATACTCCAGATTCTTAATTACAAAAGATTTGACCCCCGAATCCTATCCAATTTCAATAGTATTATTACAGTATTCCCCTTGGTGAGTCCATCTGCGTCTCTCCCTCTCCAACACTATCTCCTCTCATAACTCGTTCCGTCTGGTGCTCCAACTCCACTGTACAACATCCTATGAGAGAGAGATAGAGAGACAAAGAAAAGGTACGCCTCCTTCCAAAAACTATGGGGGCGGAGTCTGAAGAGGAAGGAAGGAAGAAGAAGCAAGAAAGCAAAGGGACAGCCAGTCGGCCATCAAACCCAACCCCGAAAGAGACGCACTTCTTCCGATCTTTCTCTCTCTTCTCTCTTTTAAATATAACCGTCTTTTCCATTGCCTTCCCCCACCCCAATACTCGGTTTTTGTGCCTGTTAAGACGGCGGTGATGACGGAATAAGAAAGAGGAAAATGGGGAGGTTGAGTTTGCCTATGTGTGCACATATATTTGCTCTGTGCGCACCTTTTCTCCGTAGGTCAAACCCATCCCATCCCTCTTTTCTTCTTGTATTTCTACGTCAGAAGACTGTCGAAGTATTCTGAATTGGCAATTCTGCAAAAACCGCAGATTTTCAGTGGTTTCAAGCTTAAAAACGCGTCGATGCACCATTTGGCAAACGGCGATGCACCATATTGAAAACCCGCTGAATTTTCAAGATTTCACTCAGTTTTTGTGAGAAAAATTTCATTCAAACCTAAAAACCAGTCCCAATAAACCTCTTCTACCATATTCTCTACGTATTCTACTATTCGAAGAACGCTGTGCCGAGCTGCATACTTCCTTACATGCCCATACTATATCAGTAATGGATATGGAATGTAAAGAAGTATGTAGAACGGTTTGAAAAACGGCTAAAGTTTGCAAAACAAGGTAAGTTCTTTTGGGGAGAAAAATATTCGAAAATGGGGAAAAGTGAAACAAAAACTGTTCATAGCATTCCCCCCGAAATTCTGAGAAGTATACACTTGGAGTATTCCTCAAATATATTTCACAATTGATTAGCCGCAATTCTAGCAACGGAGACGCTGTCTGGCTCAATTGAAGAGCTCCTAAGCGGCGATTCCTACAGAAACACCACTCAATTCCCTTTCCAGTCCCGAAAAATAAGTTCCCAGCCAAAAATAATTCCGGATAAAAAACTAAAAAGTTGCATGCCCCCCGGAGGTTTTGAACTCGTGATGCTTTGATCGCGAGGCAAAAGTGTTAACCCCTTAACCACGAAGGACACCAGAGATTTAAGCGACGGGTGTAGATGAGCGAGATGGTCTTGAGAAAGGTGTCGCTGCGAGGAAGCCTTTCAATTTCAAATCATCTCTTTCCGAGCCCAGAATCTTCTGGATACCGTATCCCAACTTTCAAATATAGAATCTTTTTTCTGTTTCCCAGGTGATTGATTCACGACCAATAATATGGTCTCAGGAACACGGCTGCTGCCTGTCTGCTGTCCAGTTGTGCACCACACATCCGCGACCATCATAAAATATTACACCCTATCCCCCTCCGTTTTTTCGTTTCTTTTTGTTTCCGATGAGTCTGATATGTCTGTCGTCTCTCTCCGTTACACACTATCTCGTCTGCCTGATTCGAATCAGACTCACTCCTGAAGTTTCTCTCTTTGACGTGGCACAGTGGACGACGGAACTGGTGCTCAGTACACATTGCAAGACAAAAAACGAGAGAAAAGACAAGCGGATCATTGGGATGGAGGGAATGGAATGAAACGGAAGGAAAGAAAAAGAGCATACATGGAGAGAGAAACACTCGGTTGATTCATTGATTCTTTGGATCTTTATTGCAGTTTCAAACTGATTTTTTCATTTCTAAATTCCAGATTTTCAATATAAATTCCGTTGAGTCCAAACCCAACTCGCTCAAGAAGTTTGTAGATCCTGACATTTTTTTTCGACATTACATTAGTGGTGTAGATCAAACCTAGACCTTCATTTTTGTAGTTGACATCGTCTTGAAAACTTCTCAAGATTCTGAGATATGGATCTTCACAGATTGTTAGCTGAAGAAATACACGAGGCGCAGAAAAGCAAGAGCGTCTGACTTCTCTGCGTCTCTATCGTTCTCTCCATATTTCAGCAAGAGCTAAAAAAGAAACGGAGAGAAGTCAGACACTCTCGCTTCTCTACGTTCCACACTCTCTCTCGTCTTCGGCAACTGGAATTTGAGGAGCTATATCTCAGAACCTTGAAAAGTTATCAATAAGTTGTTAACTAAAAAATGTTTAAAATATTATCAGGATCATTTTGGTAGTAGACAACGTTTTGGCTGAATGTGCTATGAAACAGTTATGGCCAAAAGCACAAAGCCAGTTGAAATTCTCGACTACAAAATGAAGATCTAAATCATCATTCTATAGAAAAACAAACAAAACCTGAGAAGCTTCAAAAATTATGAAGTGTGAATTCCATTATAGCTGTTTCTCTGAAGCAAACTGGACCAAGGATCGTTCCAGGAAAGGAGGGCTTCGAAGAACATCAGACACCCGATCTAGATTCAAAATACTCTCAAGCCAACATTATTCAAAAAATACATTCAGAAATTGCATTTTTCCCACTGCCTCCGTTCTTGCTCCACGAGAGGATACTGTACCTCCCAGAATGATATTTTACAAACTCTGGTATCTCTCTCCCTCCCAAAAACCATCAAAACATAATAATTAAAAGAGAAAACGAGAAACACTTGACACAGTGTTCATTCTTCGTTCATTTCATCCCTATTCTTGTATTTCTCTTCCTTATTTTCTCCCCTTCTCAATTGGTTTCTTTCGTTATGCTTCTTCTTCTTCTCTGATGGATCATCATGAATTAATCCACGAACAAAGAAACAGTGTGTGATCTGAAGAGACGACAGGCAAGTTTCGGGAATGACCCCGATCTCGTCGAAGAGGAGAAAAAGAAGGAGAAGAAGCTGTCTTCTTTCTCGGGAAAAATGAATGGAAGGGGGAGGGTTTCTGGTTTTGGTGTGGTTTTATGTAGTGAAAAATGGCGGTGAAAAGGGATCGGGGGATGAAGAATTAGTGGAAAAGAGAAAGAGATCTGGAGTTATTCTTTCGGAGCAGGGTAGAAAAAAAACAAGACTAACTAGGGAAGGTCATGGAATCCGTTTGGAGTTATGGAACGTGACCTATACCATTGGAAAAAGAAAACGCTGATTTCAAATATATGTATTCAGTTTTTGCCCTCGAGGTCCGGTATTCGAAAAAACGAGATCAAAGTTTGGACCCCCGATCACGCTGCCGATACTTTTCACACGTCAGGAAGGTAATGACTTGCTGGGGGTCCAAACTTTGACCTTGTTTTTCTTGAATATTAGGCTTTGAGGGCAAAATCTGAAGATATATTTAGAATCAGCGTTTTCTCAGCTTCCCAATGATACAGGTCATCTCCAGACTGACTCCGCGACCTTCCCTAGTGAGGCGCAGTCAGATATTTAAAAAAACCTGAAACTATACCAAAAAAATTTGATTAATCATAAATATCGGCTCAAGAGCTTCACTTTTGTAGTTGACAACTTATAGATAGCTCTTATAGTTTCTGAGACGCCTATGTAGGTGGCTGTAAAGATTTGGGGACGCAGAGAAGCTAGAGTGTCTGGTCTCTCTGCGTCCAACGAGTTTTGTAGTACTGTAACAGTGCCCAAGAATCAACTGAGCTGGCTAACTATAGGAAGAGGACGCAGAGAAGTCAGACACTCTAGCTTCTCTGCGTCTCGTCTATTTCTTCAGCTACAAATCTTTGAAGATCAGAATTTTGAGAAAAAGCTAAACAAAAGTGTCAACTACAAAAATGGAGAGCTAATGATTGTTCATACCGTATCAAAACTTGAAAACAAGATGACTATGTTTGAAACCGCGACGGATCCTCATCTAATAGAGGTGCTTGAAAATTCGGTACAGTTTTTTGAAAAAAGAAGCATGCATTGATTTCAAATTCGCCTTTTTCCTCCCATTTTTCTCTCCTCCTTCTCCCTTTCTCTTTTCTTTTTTTGTTTTTTCATTTGAACTTTTCTCACTCATTCCACATCTGCAGATGCACTTTTTCCCATTGTCCCCACACCTTTTTTCTGATGCAATAAAAGAATAACGACCTTCAAAAAGAGAGAAAATGAGAATGTAAATGAGAGAGCAAAAGGTTAAATGAGAGAGAGAGAGAGAGGGGGATAGAGAAAAGAGTACGGTAGAGGGAGATTTGAAATTCGAAAGTTGATGAGAAGAGTGCGTTAGAGAGGAGATGTAGGAGCTGATTCGGGGGAAAATGGAATGCAGAAGAGGTTTTGGTCAAGGGATTGAGACTTCAGGAATGGAAAATTCTGTGTTAGATATTCAGAGAACTCGTTTGAAATTTTAATTTTGAGAGTTCAGAGATTTCAGAAAACAAAAAACAGACACGACTTTAGCAAGAAAGCTCGGCGTCATCAGCACTTGCGATTCAAGATTCTAGATAATGAGATTCGGAATCTGAAATCTAAAGTCTGAATTTTGTATTCATGATTTCGAAAGCCTGAATTCCAGAATTCATCCTTTCTGTTTTGATTACAATTTTTAAAGATGCAGGATTCGAGATTCAAAAATCTGGAATCTGAATTCCGTATTCAGAGTTCTACATCTCCGAAAGAAGATTTCAAGTTTCTGGATCACAAAATCATGCTTTTGGATTCTTCACATAATTTTTGAACATCCAAAATATTGGTATTTTGAAATTTTTTCGAAAAAGGACTTCAAACTTCCATGGAAGAGGTCTAAATTCTGAAGTATGTACCACAGAACTCACAAATTCAACATTTTGACCTCCAGATTCTACTCTAAAGCTTCTAATCTTAAATTTCTCAATTCGGGAATCTGGAAACTGAATTCAAGTTTCAAAACTCAGGATTCAGAACAATGAATTCTAGGTTCGAAAAGTTGGGTTTAGTATTCTAACCTCATGATTTTGAATTTTGGATTCTAGACCCCGAATCTTAGAATCAGGCCCCGGGACGTTTTGAAACGAGACGTATGGAAACAGAGACGTTTTTCTTCGTACCAATAATCGTATAATGATTGCAGTTCACAAAAATCTGAACCATTAAGGAACAGCTTTATAAAAACATCATTTGATACATCAAAAGAATCCGTTCCGTTATTGACATTATCCTTTTTTGTCTCACTCTCCCACAGCTAATACCACCGTTCATTCTTCCTATTTGAACTATTCCGATGACTAAATAGAACATACAAATATCTTGTGTCGGTGTCCCTTTTCTGAATGTGTCATTTACATTTACACATGTACTTCTACACAACTAACATGACTAAAACCAACATGACGTCGTCGGTTTCCAAATATTATTTTTGTTTCCCCTTTTCTGGAGGGGGACGACTTGGGAGGTGACTAACAATAAGGAAAGAATAACGGTAGTTGTGAATCATGAATATCGAAGGTTTGGTTCTTTTTTTTTATAGAGGAGAGACGATTTTTGAATATTATTGGGAAGTTTCTTACAGACTCGTAGTGAGGATGTGCTAGAAATCGTTTCCGGAAAATGTGCAAAAATCTTTTTTTTCAGAATCTTCCCACCGAAAAACCGAAAAATTCGATTAAAAATCGCAAGAAAACTGTCTGAAAAAAAGAAATTTTCTTGGGCAAAAATTCTCATCAAAAATCACTATTTTTTTCTTTTTTTTTTTGTATATTATACTATCCATGATCAACCTTACAATACCAACCACAAAGATTGAGACATATACAATTTTTAGTGAAACAAACGGGTATTGATACCGTGCTGTGTTGCATTAATGCACGACTTTTATCAGTGAACAATAGAAAGATTTTCAAGCTGTTCGTTCTGATTGAATTCAGCTTTATAGACTTCCTTCACTAGAGAAAACTGTAGCTTTGTCTAGTTGGAACTGATTCAAAGAAGAACGACGTTCATCGAAAAACTTCACGTAAGAATGTGTGATCCGCATAGTTGTCAAGGCCCGGCCCGGGCAAATTGGCGCGAAAGTCAAAAATTCAAATTTTTTGAAATTTTTTGAAAAATTTTGAATTTTTTCGCGAAAAAGTCAAATTTTCGAGTATCGTTAAGAGTTAGAAGAAATTCAGAAAAACAGTCTAAAATTGACCCATTTTCGATGAAAAATTGAAAAAATTTCGGAAAAAAATGTGGAAAAAAATGGGTCATTTTTTGAAGCCGGGCCTTCGGGCCGGGCCGGGCCTTGAAAATTTTCTACCGGGCCTTGCCGGGCCTTGCCGGGCCGGCCCGGGCCTTGACAATTATGGTGATCCGTGATCATCGAATAGTGACCTGAACTAGATAAAACCAAAAAAGGAGTTTTCAGATAATTTAAAAATTGTTCCTCTGATTTTCAGTTTCGTTTCATACATGCATATTTCATATTCAATCAATCAAAATACCTAATTTCAATGTTTTTATTGTTTTGAAAATTTAAAGAAAAAACAAAAAAAGTGTGGTCATTTCAGCGCTAGCCAGAGGGAAAGATTTAGGGTATTTTTGTTTAAAAAATGCAAGATGAGCAATCTACAAATTATTAGTAGAAACATTAAAAAGAGAGAATTGAGCAAATTTCTGGAGGGAAAAGGAAATAACTTATTTAGGAAGTCGTTATATACAGCTACAACTTTGAAAAAATGGGGAAAGAATAGTTGGGAGAGGCACTATTTTAAAGCGAAAGAACAGTGGATCATCAACAAAAACATTGAGAAAATTGAGGGAAAATGGCCGAGATGAAAGGTAAAACAGAAGACATTTTGAATTGAAGCAAGATCGCTCTACTGATAAAACCCTGTAGGTTACAGTGACCAAAATAGGTCACTGTGAGTTGAAGGGGCGTTATCAATAGAGCGCACTTGCCACAATTCTACTCAACTAATAAATGCATGAATATCATTCTCTAACATCCACCTCCACCTCCGAGAAGTGACGGCGAAATCGTGAAATCTGTGGCAATGTGGAGTCCGTGTTCAACGATATGCACATCTGGATTGATGATTCCGATTGGAAGTGGAAGATTTTGTGGAATTGAGATGGCGATTCCCTTTTGGAGACCGTCGTTGGCAACCTGAAATGATGAACAGTTTAGATTTGAAGAGGCGGAGAGTTCCAGGGGCTGAATCCAAAGTTCAGAGCTCGTAGCCGAAAACCAGGATTCAGGTTCCGGAATCCAGAATCCGTAATTTATAATCCAGAGTTCAGAATGAAAAATTCGAAAGAGTTTAAATCCAGTGTTACAGTTCAAATACCTGATCCTACTATCTCTATTCATCTGGATACAATAATCCTACAGTAATCTCAGATCTGAAACCTACAGTAAGCTGGCAGCTACAGTAATCTAGAAATTACAGTAACCTGGCTACGGTATTCTCATAGGGTTCCAAGTTTCAGACATTGAAATATATTTGAAAATTAAATATTCTGAATCTGTGATACACAAACCTTCTGCAACAATTCCTTTCCGAGATTTCCCAAATTATCGAGTGCATCCTGTGGAAGACCCAGAGATCCAGTTCTATCCGAAAGATGGAGTTGAGTGATTTCAGCAGTTCCCGACAGTCTTCCTCCTCCGATTCTAGCTGTCAAAACGACGGTGGCAGCGATTGTGATTGTTCCGACTTTAGTATTGGTTTGATCAATGTAGATGTCAGCGTCGGCGATCAAGTCAAGAGTCACCATTCCTGAGAGAATAGAAAGTTAAAAGTTAGATTTGGGGGGATTGACTTACCTCCTTTAGCAGAAGAAAGGATAACAGATGGAGCACGGACAGTTCTGATTTGAACAGCAATCTTCTTATTCGGGTATTTCTCACGGACAGCTGGCAAGATGTCTCCGAAACAGATTCCGAGATCGGCGAGTCCTGGAAAATAAGATTCAGATGAGTTTCGAAATGTGAAGCTGGAGATAGGCGTCTTTGAAGATGAGAGCACATGTTGTGAAACTTATTTTTTGTATTAGCATGGCACACTTCTTACGACCGCGCTCTATCGAAACCGAAGAAAATTAGGTGCGAAATTGAGAGACTCAGAGAAAAAGAGACAATTTTCAAGGGGATTTCGGTAGAGCGCAGATGAAAGAACTGTGCCGAGCTAATGGATGCGCTTTTTTCTCAAAATTATATCGAAAAGTGCGGTAGAGCGCGTTTTCTGTAAAATCATAACCCTCCTTACCAGCAGTATCCTCTTGCCGTCTTCTTCTGGAATCTCTCATTCTCTTTGATCTGAGTCTCGTCGTCTCATTCGTTGCTCCAATAATCTCTGGATCAGTGACATGTGTTGCCACGTGTCTGCTTGGTCTCACAGAAACGACAATCGTCGAATTCGAGTGAACTCCTCTTCTGAGTCGGTACTTTGCCTTCTCCTTTGCCAAACGACGTCTTCTTCTTGCTTCTTCTTCATCCAATTCTACAGTACCTCCATCCAATTCATCATCATCTTCAGAGCAAGTTGTCTTCAGAAGCTCTCCAATTTTTGGAGTCTCTGGACCAATTCGGAAGGACAAGAACTGTTTGCGATGAAGCCAATAGAAAAGTGAGTTGACGGTGTAGTCAGTGACAATGAACTCAGCCATTTGTCCTCCATAATATGGGAATTGAGTTGGGAATGGTCCGAATGGAGTTCCACCTTGTCCGTATGGAGAGAATTCTCCTGTCAGGTCGATTGTGTAGTCATTTGAAGTGGCATATGACTGCATATATTGGAGGGAAAGATATAAGTCGTTGAGTTTGCTCATGTCCAAATGTCCGGCAATTTGGCGGAGGAAGGAGGCTGGATCATCACCAGAACCACCGGCAGCAGAGCACTTGGAGCAATCTGGTGGAGGTTGGACAGCGACTGGGCCTCCGGCGACCTGGAAAATTGGGTTTAGGGATTGAAAGTAACGGGCTTGTGTCAAAAATAGTCAGAATTTTTTGAGAAGCTTTTTCAGAAAGCTTTCATTTTTTCAAATATGCTATCTCAAAGATGGAAAGGTAGAAATCGGTGTAGACGGATTCTCTGTGTCCTCTCCTCTATAAGCAATTTGTTTTTTGTTGAGTAGCAGTCAATTTTTCAGTCCTAGCTGTATCAGATGAGTTTTTTCAGAAATGTTGTCAATAGCAAAACAATAGCTCTTGAAATTTGGCACATTTTTGTAGTTGACAACATTTTTATACCTTTCTTAGTTTCTGAGATATAACGTTTCAAAGTTGAGCGTCGTTGGGATTGTGAGAGGATGAGAGATGCAGAGAAGTCAGTCGCTCTAGTTTCTCTGCGTCTCTCCCCTTTTTTTCTTTCACAGCGATAGGCGCCCATGTTTAAAACTTTGTATCTCTAAACCTAGAAGTGATATCGAAAAGTTTTGAACTGCAAAAATGTAAATCTAGATTAGATCTTAAAATGCATATAAATTTGAAACAATGGAGCAAAATCTGACCTCAGGAGACACTTGGCTGATTTTTTAACTGAAAACTGATAGTTAGCTAGCATAATTTTCAGCATTATATCTCAAAATCTTTGATAGCTTCAAACAAGATCAAAACTTAAACTCACAGTTGGTGGTGGTGGGTATCTTGGATTAGCTCCAACATTCGAGTACGTGGCAACTTGTCCTTGCGACTGGTATTGTCCAACTCCAGCAGCTCTGATAGTGGCCGCATACATTCTCTGTCTTCCAATTCCCTGTGGAAGTACCAAATGTTGAGTAATATTCGTACTTCTTGGGTAACGAAGAGCTTGAAGTTGTTGGAGAGTTCTGACAGCTGCTGCCTTTCTTGTTCCCTCTGTGTAGGCAGTTGTAGGGATCTGTGGTGCTGGAGCAGCTCCTCCGACAATTGGAGTGGCTGGAAGGGATGATGGAGCAACTTGAGTTGGTTGTGGGTTGGTAGATGGAATGAATACTGGGGCTTTTGGACAGGTAGATGGACACTGGAATGGGAAAATTGTTGTTTTTCTATCATAGAAAATTGTATTTGAACTACTCACATTTCCGCCACCTCCACCTCCGCTTCCGCCGAGTCCGAGAGCTCCTCCGAAGAGAGAAATCATCTGTTGAAGAGCAATAGTTTGTGGGAGAGCTCCGAGTTTTGAGTTGAGTTTCTCATTGATAATGTTTGGAAGTTGACCGCAAACTTGTCCAGGGATCATTTGACGGACTTGGTTTGAGATTTGGCTCTGGAAAAGTATATTTCACTCCAAATAAATGCAAAAAAGAAACTCACTCTGAACTGGCTGTTGACAATATCTCCAACTAATCCTCCATTCTCAATATAAGCATCAGCATATCCAATTTGCATGTCACATGATAATAAACGGACATATGGACCACGTGGACCTCTTTCAATAGCCAGCTGAACAGTGATTGTTGCCTGATGAATATTCAATTGGACGATTCCAGAAAGGGCAATTGGAAGGAGGACGACGACTTGTCCACCCAAGTTTCCAGTTACTCTGAAACGAGGTGATTGTAAAAAAAGAAAGAAGAAATGAGCTATTCTAACCCCAAGTCGAGATTTTGGACTTGAAGAACAATTCTGTTTGGTGGTGCCGGGTAGAGGACGACTCTTTGTGGACATCTGTAGCGGGATACGTAGAGATTGTAGATGTTTACACATCCTTGTACCTGGAAATAAAGGGAACTTTGGCAAAATCTAATTTTTTTTTAAATTAAAACTCTTAAGTTTTTGACAGTCTTATAAATTTTACATGTATTTGTAGATCAAAACTAGAGCTATAGTTTTGTAGTTGAAATTTTTTTCCTAGTTCTCCTAGTTTTCGAGATATGAAGGTTTAAAGTTAACTTGCTCAAAACTAAAAGAGAGAGAGGTGCGCAGAGAAGTCAGCCACCCTCGTTTCTCTGCGTCTCTCCCCTCTTCTTCTCTCGCACCGGAATCTTCGACGCTTTGTATCTCTAAACCTAGAAGTGATATCAAAACGTTTTTAACTGCAAAAATGTAGATCTAGACAAGATCTTTAAAATGAATATAAAAATAAAACAATGAAGCAAAAGCTGACGTCAAGAGACACTTTCAAAGTTGACTGATTTTTCACTAAAAACTGAGATAGTTAACTAAAAAGAAATCGCTATATCTCGAAACTTAAAACAGTTTTTGAAAAATAGTCAATTACAAGACTTGTTCTACAAGATACCCAAAACTCGACTCCACCCTACTTTTTGTGCCTACGTGACACCTTCTCTTCAAAATTGTTATCCCTCCCTAATCATTGAACCCTTCTTCTCTTTCCATTTAAAATATGTTATTCTCAAAAATCAGAAGCCGATCGAAGACACAAAGAAAGGGAACAAGTTTTCCACCCCTTTCGACCTGTTACGTAATCTTTTCCTTCTTCTTTTCTCTCTCACTCCGTAGACTACAATAAGCCTCCCCTCGAAAAAAGAGATACGACGATGATGATCGAACTGAATTGAGAAAAGGTGATTAGGTGATAAAATTCAACCCGAATTTCCAGTTTTTCGGTATTACATATATCTGTTATGTAACCATGAAATGCGAGACTATATTACGGTAGCGGGGCGAATGGGGTGCTAACAGGAAATGTGAGAAACAAGCAATTTAAGAAAAGAGGAAAAGTGTATTACGGTACGAAATGGAACATTTCGAATGGCATGTTCCTTACAGTGATGGGAAAGTTTTGCAGTTGAAAAGAGAGAAACTTGATATGGAGAGTGTACTGTAAAAGTGAGAGACTACAATAGTCTAGGGACAGCAGACTACAGTAACCCAAAACTTAAATTTTCGAGTTTTTTGAATCATTGGGATTCAGAGATGCGGGATTCTTAATAGATTCTGGAATTGTAGAATCAGAATATCAAATTTGACATTTTACACATGAAACTAGAAATCCAGGACTTTAGATCGAAATCTAGATAACTTTATCTATGACTTGGGTACAGTAACCTAGTGAGTACAGTAATCCGAGATTTGAACTTCCAATTTCAGAATTACATCACTGTATTCTGAATCCAGAATTTTAAAATAGAAATTTGAATTTCTTAAGAGCCCCCAGTTTCTTACGAAAACTCTAAAATCCACGTTTGTTAAAAAAATCTCACTCACCATTGGAATACACTGTGAAATTGGTGGAATTCTAGCCTTCTTGATCTCAGAATTCAGAAGCCCAGCCACCAAAGTACTCGCATATTGGAAGGCTCTCGAGTTCAAACGAGCACGAATTCCAGGGTATCCACGTTGTCCTTGAAGGAGGATCGGGTTGAAGTCGGGTCTGAAATCAGATACATTTTCATTTCAAAGTCTTCAAAAAGACTCACCCCGATGCAAAAGATCCGCCGGCTCCTTGAACCGATTGAATCGCTCCACCTTGTTGACCTCCAGCATAACCGCCGGATTGGCCGCCGGAACGGACGGTGCCTATTAATAGGCAAATCGATATTAACTTCAACATGGAACCCCCCGAGTGACCTGAAAATGATAAGGAATGAAATGGGAGAGAGAACTGAAACTGAAAGAACAAAGCGGCTAGAAAAAAGGGACACCCAGAATATGTGTAACTTCCAATTCGTTCCTTTTAATAAAAAAAACCAGTTAGCCACTTTTGGTAGCTACTGAAGACGGGGGGGACAATGGAAATGATTCTCGAGAAGGCAAAAAGAGAAGCTTGTTACGTAACAGAATGGAAAAAACACTTGAGTGAAACTGATGACAGAAAGAAGATTAGAAATTTAGTGGGTTTTGTAAAAACAGAGCTATATGGAAAAGATAAGATGAGCAATCTGGAAACGATCAGAGAATGGATGAAGGAGGTAAGTCTTATGATTGAAATGGGTTTTCAGATTCCTCCCGGCCCGGGCCGGGCCGGGCCGGGCCTTGTCAGCGAAATCAGGGCCGGGCTTAAGGCCCGGCCCGAAGGCCCGGGCAAATTGGCGCGAAAGTCAAAAATTCAAATTTTTTGAAATTTTTTGAAAATTTTTTGAATTTTTTCGCGAAAAAGTCAAATTTTCGAGTATCGTTAAGAGTTAGAAGAAATTCAGAAAAGTAGTCTAAAATTGACCCATTTTCGATGAAAAATTGAAAAAATTTCGGAAAAAAATGTGGAAAAAAAAGGGTCATTTTTTGAAGCCGGGCCTTGAAAATTTTCTACCGGGCCTTGCCGGGCCGGCCCGGGCTTTGACAACTATGATTAGCATGAAATATTACAGATTCTATTAGTTAACAGATTCTAGCGTTGCGTTGTACACAAAAAACGGAGAAGGAGGGAGATTCGACCCTTCTCGATTTTTTGGAGTTTTCAACAAATTAGATGGACTACTAGATAGGAGGTTCATAACTTGAAAGGTAGAGAAGATATAAAAAAGTTGTCAACTACAAAAATAAAGAACTAGACTTGATCTACGAAATGCTTAAATTTGAAAAATTGGGATGCTGCGCAACTTAGATACACTAGATCAAAGTTTACTGTAAAAACTGTTGTACTCAAAATAGGCTATATTTGAAGCGTTATATCTCAAAAGCTAAACGAGTTATTCAAAAAGTGTCAACTACAAAAATGAAGATCCAGGCTTAATCTAACTAAAGACATAAGATTCAAAAAAGTGAGGCAACAAAAAATTCCAATAAAACGACTCGAAGTTGAACTATATTTGGAGGCTGCGCTACAAATTGAAATAATCGTTTTGGTTCGAAAAGTTCAGCGAAAACCTCTCAAAACGTAATTAAGTTGTTCTTTACCTATTCTCAAATCAACAATTTTTGTTTTATAGACTATAGTCTTACGGAAATACTAACAGTTCAAAAATCCAAAAAAAAAGTTCCTCCCTAAAAATATGTAGGCGGTAAAACACGAATCATGAAAAAAGAAGAAGCAGAATACGAAAAAATGATGGAAAAGTCTGATCTCACAACAAAAAAGGAAAGAGAAACCGCAATTTTGCATCGTCGAAAGCAGGTATTTTGTGACGATGGCGCAATGCAAAAAGGAGGAGAAAAAGTAGGAGGAGGAGGAGGGCAGAAGTGAATTGATTGATCATCAGAAGAAGAAGAAGACGAACGGCAGAAGAAGTGAAAGTAAGGAGGGATGACGAATAGAGATTCCAATTGTTTTGTGGGGGAGGGAGACCTCTGTCATCACATACAGGCGGGTGGATGGCAATCCGGAAGGCCTTTTCACTTTTAAGCATGGGGGAAAGTGTTTACCTAAGCTGTAGTACTACTAGTAGTGTTGTTCAAGGTAAATTGGATATTCAGAGATGTCTGGAAGAAGAAAAAGAAAGTATACTTGTGAGAAAAGTTTTGTTGGGAAAGCTGTATGGAGTCTGAGTGGGAGATTGTCGGTCGTCAATTGGAATGTATTGTCAGTCGTCAATTGGAATGGTAGATCAGATCAAAAATGTAACAAATGCGCTCTATCGCAGCGTCAAAACTCGCAGCGTCAAACTCCAAGCGTCAAGCTCGCAACGTCAAGGTTTGTTTGAAAATCACAGCGGTAGGTCACAAATATTCTGTCGTTTAACCGCATAGCAGCTCGACTAGTAGTCAGAGTATACGAAGTTTTTGAGCAGGACACTTTGATCTCACAATTGCAACGCCCAGAAGCTCAAAAAGCGTGAAGAATCGAGCTAGTGGATTCAAGCTCGCAACGTAGTCCTTTCCGTACCCATCCCTTACTTGAAGTCCACTAGCCCTATATCAGAACAACAGTAAATAAATAAGAAAAATCAGTAATTGGCAGAGACAGAAAAAAGGGACAATAATATGTTTTCATGATGGCAGAAGTCATCACAATGTTGTGAGACTACACAACAAACATCTTCATTTGTGATAAGATATCATTTTCTTCTTCTACTTCACTACACATAGAGGAATTGTAGGCAGGAAGTGATTGAACTTATGAGAAAAAAGAGTTGAAGTGGCTACGGGGACTACAGTAGTCAAAAGACTGATCAGAAATGGGTAACTACAAAAAAAACAACTTTTAGATAGCTCTTCTGGGTACAGAGGTAGGAGGTGTAGAAGCTGACGCAGAGAAAGAGAAAGCGCAGAGAAAACAGACACTCGAGCTTCTCTGCGTCTCACACTCCCGCTTTCTGGGCAAGCTATCATTGAAGACGTATATCTCAAAAACAAGAGGAGCTAGAAAAAAGTTATCAACTACAAAAATAAGCATCTAGATTGTATCTATAACATAAATGTAAAGATGAAATTGTAAAGTCGCGTGGAAAGCCGTTACATAGCTCCAAATATTGCTAATATCAAGGTTTAGCAAAGAGCCGGGTGCCTCCAAGAGAGTATATCTTAAAATTCAGGGGAGCTAGAGAAAAGTTTTCAACTACAAAAATAGAGCTCTAGTTTTGATCTACCCGAAAAATGAAAAATAAAAGGGTAGAGTTACGAAGGAAGGCGTGGCAGGACCTCAAAGTTGATCAGGAAAATATCAACTAAGAAACATCAATTGGAAAAGGGATGGGGATGGAAAATTTCAAACAAACGGTCAATATTATAGAAGTCAAAAAATAGAAGTCATAGGTAAGATTCTGAGATTCTGAGTTTTAAAAGCAGAGAGGGATGAAGAAGCTCTTGACTTCCAAGGTGTACGGTAGCCCTTTGGCCACATTTATCCATCCAAAAAAGGTGTTATACTACGGGGCAAACACTAAAACGGCGCGGTTACGCAACATCGAACACTTCTCTCTTCTTTTCTCTCTCTCATTTCCGATATCGCAACATAAACATGCGCGACCAAATCTTTTCTGATATCATGAGTTGATCGTCGGTTGGCATGAAAAGATGTGAAAAAGAATGGCAACTATCCTTTCCGATAGAGGGAGGGCGGATATACATGAAAAAGAAGAAGAAGAAGAAGAAGCTTGTCGTCGTTTGGGGGGAGACTTCATGTGTGTGTGAACTTGAGAATCGGTCCCCCCTTTTGCTTCTCCGCCTCGTTTTCCAGATGGCATTGGTTGAGAGTAAAGAGACCGTACACAGATGTCAGAGATACCGGTTTTGGGGCTGCTTCATCTCTGTAGACAGAAGCTTTTTAGGCAGAAAAAGAAGAAGAAGCGATACATATTTGTATTAGATTTGTAGGCATTGATGACACGGGGGGAGGAGGGGTTGGAACCTTCGATACCCTTTATTCTCCCTCGGTTGTAATCTTATTGTCGCCGTCAATTGTTCAAGATTCTTGAATAATGAGTCAGGGTTTGAGTGTAATACTAAATGATGAAGCTGTCATGCCCCGTGAGTCACTATAGATCATTTTGTGCTCCTTACGTAACCCTTCTCTAGAACATTCCATGTATTGACGTAGCTCCTGTGTGCCACTGATAAGAACTACTATTTAACCCTTGCTCCCGACCATTCGTGGTCGGTTCCCTTATCATGTTTTAAGAGATGATGATGTTTCTATGAATAAATATCATACATTCGAACCGCTACACCGAAGGCCGCAGAAGCCTTCCATTACAAAGCTAGAAATCGAGGGAGATGTCTGAATATGGAATAGAGTGTGACTAATTAAGTTCGTAGTGACAGGTATGTAGTGTCAGGTTTTTAAGAGAGGGTGAGCATTGACCTCTTGTGAAGTGAGGTGTGGGTAACTTTAAGCTGCTGGGGGACAATAGGATTGCAGAAGGGATCAATTCTAGAAGAAGAATGTTTTGACATGTCTGCAACTGTGAAGGTCATGAGAGGAAGGGAACCGAACTACAGTCAATGCCCTCGCCATGGATCTGTGTACATTTATTGGTTAGTGTGATATTTTGAGTGAAGAATAGTGTGGCTTTGTCTTTAAGTTTAATCTGATTCAAAAATTTGATCTGTTTTTTCTAGATTTTTTTCAAGAGGCTGAAAAAAGTTGTCCTGAGAAGTTTTGACCATTTGATGATTAGAGCCTATAACTAAATTTTGAAACAGTTTCATGACTTTCCGCGCCAATTGATATTCATAGTTTTACAAAAAACTTGCTGATAACGTGCTGAAAATCTATGACGTATCTTTAAAACTTGCAGTTCTATAAAAAACTTGTCAACTACAAAAATGATGAAAATAAGACTTCACACATTTTTGTAGCTGAAAACGTTTTCATAGGTCTTCTTGATTTTGAGATATGAAGGGTTGAAGTTGAGTTGCGCAAGAGTGAAAAAGGGAGAGACGCAGAGAAGTCGTCCGCCATCGTTTCTCTGCGTCTCTCTTCTCTTCTTCTCTCAGCGTTAGGCGCCTATCTTTGAAGCTTTGTATCTCTAAACCTAGAAGTGATATCAAAAAGTTTTGAATTTTTGGACTGAGAACTGGTCAAAGATTAGGGAATCGTCGAGAGGGCAGAGAGTGCAGGAAAGCTCGAGTGTCAGATTTCTATCGGCTCTCACTTGAATCAGACGGCTCTGAAATTTGGTAGACTGAATAAAATCATCAATCTCTAATTTCTTGTCATATGGAATATCGAAATGTACAAATCATTCTAGCGAATTCTGGACAACCGCGCTTCAACAGAATTTTCGAGAAGTTAGATAAACGCTGACAACAAAATACTGAAATTCTGAAAATTTACAAACAAACATTACCTAAGGCCCCACCCTTCTAGAGAATTTCTCTTAAAATGACCGCTCCCTCTTCCCAAAACTTTCAGAGAGAAAAGACTTATCAAATGATCCACTATTAGCCATCTAGTACTACTAGAAAGTAATGATTCTGAGAATGACATTTCACTTGTGAATTAGGATAAAGAGAGAGAGAAAGAACTGGAATTATCATGGAAAAAGGGAATCGACCACACGACGGGAGGCCTTTTTTCATCTTTTGACTCGAAATTGATTTCAGGTTTTTTTTCGGTTATTTTGGGAAAGAAAAAGAAAAATGAAACAGATGGCCAGAGAGAATGATCAAAAATGAATTGAATTTCAAAAAACACAGAGAGAAAAAAAAACTGGAAAATTTGCATACGAATTTCAGAAACGTCACCGTTACAGATGATCGAGAGAAAGGGCAAAATAGGTGGGTGAAAAAAGTGTAAAATGGAATTCTGAGAAGTAAAAAAAATAGGAAAATGGTTGACCAGGAACAGGCAGAACGGGTTATCTCTGCCAACAATGGTTGACTTGAGGAGCTTCTTAATTATATCCCGCTGGTCAGAAATGATACATATTTTATATGAAAGTGTAGTAAAAGTCTAGAGCTTCATTTTTATAGTCGACAACTTTTCGGTAACTTCATCCATTTTTGAGATATGATTTCCAAAGATGGGGAACTGAGAAGAGAGACGCAGAGACGCAGAGAAGCAAGTTTGTCTGATTTCTCTCCGCGCGCTCTCTCTCTCTCTCTCTCTTTTGATAATCCGCTGACTTTGACCACGTGTATCTTAAAAACTAGGAAAGCTACAGAAAAGTTGTCAACTACAAAAATGAAGATCGAGACTTGAACTACAAAACGAGTATAAGGTCAACATTTATAAAACACAAAATTAGGGGATGGTGAGCTCTCAAAATTTAATGCGTCTCTATCACTTGCACTTTTCAAAGATTAACTTTATTTTAGATTCTAGAAAAGCAACCAAAAAGTTGCAAAGAGCAAAAAGATTGCGCTAGATTTGATCTACCAAATTATGTATAATTTGAACAAATGGTATTTGGTTAAGTTGCAAGCGCTCAAAACCTACTAACTTTTGTAAAACGAAATCGTTTTTGGAATCATGATATCCATGATCCAAGAATCGAAAGCTACAAAAAATCGGTGCCAAAAATTCAAATCTTTGAATTCTGGCGTTTTCCTAATGATGGCTGAACAAATTATAGTAAAAAGTTATTTCATGATCCACCAATCTGTCAAAAGTTGCTAAAGTTCTATCACTTTCCAAGCTACACACAAAAAAATTGACAAGGATCTAATTGAGATAATTATCTGAAAGCAAACATCTTCCAGATCAAATCTACCTATAAAATATGAAGTGCTAACAGAATAAATTGTTGTTTTACACCTTGAGAGATACAACGAGGAGGTGTTTGTATTGGAATAATAACTACTCCCAGCAGAGACTTCATGCCTTCTTCTTCCTTCTTTTTCTTCTGGATTGAAGTTTCCGGTTGGCATTTCGAACCGTCCATCTCCTCCTCTCTCTTCAATTAGAGATCGATTCTCGTTTCCTTGTGTGGCGCAAGGCATTACGCAAGAGAGGGGGGCGGATTACAAGCTTCTCGGTTTGTCATGTCGTCTTCTCAAAACCCGAAAACTGCCTTCATGAAAAAGAAAAAAGAAACAAACCTTTTCTCCCTCCCTTTTTCCTTTTTCACGTATAAACGGACACACAGGTGGTCGATTTGGAACATAACCGAAAAAAATATGAAGGGATTCAGAAGAAAAGGTAACAGGATTTGAGGATAGAGAATAAATGAGATGTACAAATGGAACAAATTGGTTTTCGAGGCTTACCGTATACATTTACATTTTTTGTGTTTATTTACCTAATGGATAGGAATAGGTGTTCCGAGGAGGAGGAGGAGGAGGAAAAGCTGCTTCTTTTTTTTCTTTTTGGTCATAAATATGGGGAAGATTAGTGTTGCATTACAGAGGGAAACCGATGAATGAAATTTCATAAAACTTGTATTATCACTGCATGAAGTTATATTTTGTCTCCTACAGAAATTTCGGGTTTTCTGAAGCTTTTAAAAGTTCGTGGACGTTTCGTTTGCTAACCTTGAGGTTGCTGATCACGCTGATTCTAACCAGAATCCAGAAAAAATGTAAGGAGAATGAGAGTCATGAATTTCGGACATAGAAGGGATAATACAGTTTTACGGAATAGATTTAAGAGTTTTATAACTCCGTGATTCTCAGGAAAACCTTATTTCTCGGAAAGTCCTGAAAATAGATCCTGTGCCGCACCAGATGGTCACATTTATCAATAGAGCGAACTTGGGTTTTAGTTCTTATTTCTACAATCTGTTCACTTGAATTGGTTGAAATATTTTCGGTGTATGTAGATCAAACCTAGATCCTCATTTTTTTAGTTGACAACTTTTCCAGCTTCTGTTTCAGAGAGAAGAAGTAACGCGTCTAAACTTGGAAAATGTAGACAGGCATTCGATTTTCAAGGTCTCGCCCCTTTAGTGTGTAGCATCTTGAAATTCAAAAACTTCTCATTGGACAAAAATCTATTTATTTCACAAAAAAAAACGGATAATAAGTTAACAAGAAAAGAAAATGATTAAATCCGTCCACGTTCCCTAATAATGACACTTAATTTTATTTACACCCGAAAATATTGAGAACATAAGTAACCATATTTGTTAACCGGGTCGAGCCTAGAGAGTTTTCAAAAAAAAAAACCGTACCAGATTACAATCGTTCTCGACTTGGCTCGGATGACAAGTATGTTAAAAAGTTAATTAATTATACGTCATACATTCTAGAAGCGATAGTTAGGATTCATTCCGAAATCCAGAGTTCCCGAATTCCACTGGTTGTAAGAGTATGGTGTTTGCTGCTGGGAAGAAGAAGTAGCTGTGGATGAGTGAGCAGTCTGATCGAACGGAGTCGGAGCCATGGTCGAGAATTGAGTAGGTTGTCCATACTGATATGGATATGCTTGAGAGCTTGAAGGTTCCCATGGTTGTTGATAAGAGGATTGAGCATATGCGTAGTTGTTCTGGACGCTATTCGATGACGTTGGGTGGGCAGAATATTGAGGAAAATGTCCATATTGCTCACTTGCTGCTGCCGAATAATCAGGAAATGGATAGACTTGTGAAGTTGATGGTTGACCTGGATATTGTTGTGCTGGAGTGACTGATCCTCTATTATCATTGGTGAGGCTATTCGTGACATCATTGAGTGCCGGAGTTTTCTTGGCAGTTTTGTATGGATTAGCTGAAACAGCTTCCGGTGATCCATATGTTGAGCTGTCATATCGGTTATAGTTGTTCTCCAGTTCCTCAGTATTCTGAGTCGATGGAGAATGAGATATCGGAACTTCATTGCTCTGTCCTGACTCTTTCAGCCGCTTCCCAGTATCCGAGTTCTCTTCAACAGATGAGAAGGATCTCTTCTGGCCACGTGGCGGAGAGATGGAAGAAGTGGAAGCAATTGTGGAATCCATTGACGAGTATCCGGATGAGTCTGTAGTTGTGTCGAGTGTCGAAGCGACAGGCGAGGCAGGTTTGGCACCAGAAGTCTCAGATACAGAGACCTGCACTTTAAAGTCTCCACGAGCATACTTGTTGTGCTTTGTCTTCAATCTTGTCACAGCGTCATTCTGAAAAAAGGGAAGTTGAATAGGGGAAATTTCTCCGAAAAGATTCTACGGTATAAGGTCAAAAACATACCTTGATTATAGTCGTAACAACGAACTGAGTCTCCTCGAATGAGAACTCTTTAAGAAGTTCAACCGAAGCAGTGACGGGTTCAACAGAGTAGATTCGCAAGACGGGGAGGTATCGGCAAAGACTGTACACAAGCATCTGAAATTCAAAAATTAAAACATTTTATTCCGAATTTATTATGAGACTAACCTTCTTCTCTTTGCTGTGAACCTTCTTCTGATAAACTTTCTTTCTAGATTCTTCTCCTTCTACTTCCCCATTCTTCGTTTGACCCGTTCCTTCAAGTTTCTCTTTCCGTCCAATGGAATTTATGTTCACCATGCTGCAATCGATTCCATGTTCCATAAAATGACTGCCAATCCTTGAGTCCACGAAGACTTCATTACTCTCCTCTGGCACTTCCTTCACCAGTCTCGTCGATTCTTTCCATTCGGTCGGTGTCTTTTTCTTATTATACTCCATGTAGTACTTGTTGACTCTTTGCAGTTTCAGACCCACTGAGTATTGACAATTTGGATTCAGACCGTCGATAATGTAGTTGAGTCTTGGGAAGATTAGTCTGAAAAGTTTTTTGATGGATTATAGAAGAGGGGCTTTGGTATAAAGAGTTATGGTTTAAAATACATTTAAAACTATTAAAAACTCAATTTTCTTAATTTAGAATAAGTTTTCGAGTATCATTTGTAAAATGTCCAAAACATTTATAACCCTGAAACGACAACATATTCCAAATAGAGCTTACCTGCCAGCTGGAAGAACCAGCATCTCGTTTCCTACTTTGTGGAATTCATTCCAAATTTCCGGGTCCTTCAGTTTGACTGTAATCTCACGACGCGACGGGTCATTATTCTGTGCAACCGGTTGAGGACCTGAAAGTTGTGGAGTCATTTGTGGGATCTGTGGCACTGGATAGTTGAATGACGAGGGTGTTGGCATCACGGCATTTGGCAAGTCTGGAATTCAATTAATACATTTTTGAATAATAAAAAATCATACTTGGAACAGACGAGTCGTGACAAGCTTAAATCTATTATACTGAAATGTTTCGCTATTTTTCTGAGGTTTTTTTCATGTTTGGTATCGAAATGCCATGGTTTCAAAATGTCTGGTTTCGAAATGTCTAGTGCCAATATGGCAAGATTTTCAAGTGTCTATGTTTCCAAACGTCTGATTTCGAAACGCCACGGAGCCCATTTTGTGAATCTGAGAGCGGTCCGAGAATTGAAAAATTTGAAGAAAAACAAGATATTTTTAAAAAACTTTATCATTTCCAAAGTTTTTCTATAACATGTCAACAAAATTCTCTCTGGAAAAAAACTCACTGTTCTGTTGATTCATTGGTGCCTGAGCCGTGTAATTTGCGTCAGCTCCGTATTGTGTTTGTGAGAAGTCGCTTTGTGAGCCATACTGTCCAGCACTCTGCATCATTTGATATTCGTTGCTCCAAACTGGGTCAAACTGCTGAGAGTTCATTGCCGGAGCATACTGTGGAGGAGCTCCGGACATTGGTGGAAAATCATTTGGATCTTGGTACATTTCTGGAAATAGAAAAGAGATGAAGAGGAGAACAGGGAAGAAACAAAGAAAGAGTGTTTAGAAAAGAGAAATGCAAATCATTCACAAGACCTAAGAGTCGAATGACTACCCAACGAGACTAGAAAAGTAGGAGGGGCCCAAAAGTGGGCGGGGCTAACTAATGTGACCTGTCACACTTACAATTGGTCATGCTGAATAGGTAGACGGTTCTATGGGAAGTATCCTGTATAGCTGGATAGAATTACAATCATATATGAGGGGTGATATAAAGTATACCATATGAAGTATCCTTGTTTATCAGATTAGTCTGACATTCTAGAAAATGTAGAGGAGTTTTTCTAGAGCATTGTTCAAGAACTTTATTCATTCCTAAGAAATTAATTTGGAACAATGGAACTATGGAACAATCAGAAGCAAAAGGCACAGTCTCAAAAGTTGTCAGTTTCAATCACAAACTACAAAATTCGTAATCTTATCGTATGTCCAGGAAATCAAAACAATGCTCTCACAAAGGCCGAAAATTAGGTTTGAGTAGCTTTCTTGTTGAATATTAACTCTAGTTTGTAGCTGTAACTACCAGACCGGCAATTTTAAGTACAATAATGCCCAAAAAGAATACGACACTTGATGTTTTAGTAAAAAATGAAAAATTTCAACTTTTGAAGTGTGTCAGAACTCTACTGATTATCTTACAACGTATATTGTTTTATATAAAAAAAGAGCTTCAGTTTTATTAGACAAACTTTCTGTGTGGACACCCCCAAGAAAGGTTCAGCTCAGAAAAGTCATGCCTCGCAATCGCAAGTTGCCTCTTTTCAGTGCTAAAACGAGAAACCTTTGAGTTTTTTACATTAACTTGTTAAAAAGAGCTCGTACAAAAAACGTTCAAATTGCGTTCAAGCATGAAGTTCTATTTTTGATCTATACACACCACACACGGTCCTCAGTCTTCAAAAAAGATCTGCAAGCAAATTTTTGATCTATCCTCATGAGACGGAAATTTTGTGAGATTTGCAGGTCTGCAACTTTATTCCTTTAACTTTTAGCGTAAAGCTTTGGGTCGGAATCAACTAGAATTCAGTAGATCGAATTATTCTGTCCTCCACCCATTCAATGCAAAAAATCCTGGTTTTCGATGTTATTTCAGCTCGAAATGGCAATTTTACATTTTTGATTTTGTAAATATCTATCAGCCTTTTCATTTTTAAATATTATCAAACGAATGATAAATCAAAACATGCTGTTCTAATGGACGGGTTTCAAAATTGGCTTATTAGTTTCGGAGAAATTGATCACATTTCGAAAGTTTTGGATTTTAGGCTCTCGGAAACTAATGAACCAATTTTGAAACCCGTGCATTAGAAATGTGTAAAAACTTCTGGAGCATGTGGAAAAATGAAAACGCTGGTAGATGTTTACAAAATCAATCATGAAAAAAAGTCAGTTCGAGCTGAAATAACATCAGAAACCAGGATTTTTTGCATTGAATGGCTGGGCGATTTACTCATAATAATTCAGTCTACTGAAATTTTCTTACTTCTGACCGGAAGCTTTACCCTAAAAATGAAAGAAATGAAGTTCTCGACCTGCAAATTTCACAAAACTTTCGTTTCTTGAGGATAGATCAAAAATTTCTTTGTAGTTCTTTTTTTGAAACTATCACTGAAACAACCTGTGACCGGTCTTCGTTTTCTGCATGAATGAAAAAGGAAAATCGAAAAGAGAGCTATTCCGTTAAGATCCTACATTCGCATCGCCTAACGAAATATTGTTTTCATCGTGGACGTCAGTCACCATGAGAAACTGACTTCCGTCTTTTTGACATGGAGACACCGACTGTACCTTGGGAAACTTGGGACTTCCAATATGCTATGGTTGTCATCTCGTTTACTAATCCTTTTGTTTTTTTCGGAAGGTCAAAACGTGGTAATCGTTCAGATGAGAAAATAGTTTTTCCTGTTTGTTGCGGTTATCTGTGAACCATCAAAAATGTGATATGCTCTATTCAGAAATGTACCAAGTTTCTGGAATCATGAAACCTTATTGTTCTTTTACCCACATCGAGTCTAGTAGCTGTCACAGTAAATAAGTCATCGATGTTCTGACGAATGGTTTTACAGGGGTATGGTGTAGACAAGGGTATAGTGTACATCATTGAATACAGTATCTGGTAATAGGAAGTTGTAAATCGTGTATACCAAGAAAAAGAAGAGCCACTGGAAGGCTATAAACAGTAAATTGGGTTCACTGTATAGGGTATACTTGCATTTCATTGCTCCAAAGATGACGGATAGCAACATAAGGGGTTTAATGACTTCTTATCGTCTATTTATTATTTTTCAATTTACCGTGAAAACTGTATTATAAAGGCACCTCCTACATGCTCAAAATGAAAAATATTACGGCACGCCGTATAATACAGTTTCTAGAAATTATTGACACCCTCAATTCTCATCCGGTCCGCCAAACGACACTGTATTTGTTTACCCATTTGCTACCAGGAATACACTAATCCACCGTGAAAATCGTTTGTTGGGACATCTCCCATGACTGTGTGACAGGTCATATAAGGTCAATGGGAAATTGGTACATATTTTATGTACTTATTTTACATGACTGATCCTCTATTATCATTGGTGAGGCTATTCGTGACATCATTGAGTGCTGGAGTTTTCTTGGCAGTTTTGTATGGATTAGCTGAAACAGCTTCCGGTGATCCATATGTTGAGCTGTCATATCGGTTATAGTTGTTCTCCAGTTCCTCAGTATTCTGAGTTTTATGTACTTATTTTACAGAGAGAAATAAATAATTGGATCTTCGTGAGTGATGTTAGGGATGCTAGTATAGAATATTGACTCTTTAGAAAGTTTACAGAGTTTTGTAACTGAGAGAAGGGCGGAAAACAAAATATGGAGTGGTAAAAATCCTCCGGAAGCAGGGATTTCCAGATGGGAATAAATTAAAAATCGTGCAAAATTCGATAAGGGAAAGAAGGTCACTTCTAGCTACAAATCTTCAGATGTCAATTACAAAAATGAAGATCTAGATTTGATCTACAGAACCCATAAAAATCTCATAAATTAGAGCAATATAACACTATGTAACAGTATACCAATGTTCGCCCTCAACTGAAATTAGATTCTAAAAGCGCTGAAGTGCGCCAGTCTGAACATTTTTAACGTGAATTTCTGCAAGATTTGAATCTCTTTTAATTTCTACCGTGAACTTTCTTGAGTAAGAAAATCCCAATCAAAATTTTATTTTCAACGAAAAATCTGATCTAACAACTATTATACGACACATCTTCAAGTAAGTCCTTCCCATCTTTCCCCCCATCAAAAAATCCGGTTTTTTCCTCCAGAGTGATGCTAAAATTGATAATTTTCTTCGCGGTCGTCTCATCTATTTTCTGCGGAAAATTGAGTGAAGAATTCGATGAAGAGAGAGCTGGAATGTGTGGAAAGTCACTGACACGTAGGTTTCAGCAACATTATCAGTAGAGCGAACTTTCCACCACTCTGACCTTACAATAAATTATTCCAGCTGAGAAACCTAGCAAAAATCCGGCTGATGACAAGGCTCCGTGGACTGTCGGCGTGAATTTTGGAGAATTTTTTTCAAGTGGAATTCTCGTTTCTCCACGGCATGTGCTAGCTCCTGGATTCTATGTTGTTAATCAGACGTCTCCAAAAATATGGAAATGGAGAGACGATGTTAAAGTGGACATGTCAGAGTGTACTGATAAGTGAGTCAGGATTTTGAAGAAACGGAAACTTATTTCGAGTGTCTGATACGGGTTCTTTTAGAGTCTCACTAGTATGTTTTTAGATGGGTTATGAAGATCATATTCGGATCTTTGTTTTTGTAGTTGACAACTTTTTGATGGCTATCCAGGGTTTTAAGATATGAGTCGTCAAAGTTTAGCCTTTGGATCCGAAAGAGAGTTCTCTTGCCTACCCAATTTCAAAATGTATCTTTCAGTCAAATGAAAATCCCAAAGAAAACTCTGAAAATGTTGTCTGTTGCATTGAGTCTTTGTCGAGACCCAGAACAATGTGGGACCAGGATCAAACGCTCTGTTGTGGAGGTAAGTGTCTGAAATTTGAAAAGTTGTCAGTCTTCTTTGAATTAAATTATTAAATATAGATATATTCAGGGATATTATCTCGGAAACTGTGTAAATTCTGAGGTACCATTTGGTATTATTCTCCTTGAAATCAGCTCCAATGTCCCACAAAATGAACCGTTTTTCACACCTGTCTGTATTCCAGGTAAGTCTGAACTAAAATGGAAATATTCTTGAACTCTGGATAATTACAGCTGAAGAAAAACCAGTTTTTATTGGAGACACCGTTCATTTTGACTCCTTTAAAACTGTCGAAGTTGCTCAAAGCGATGAAATACATATAATTTCGGACTCTGCTAATGTAAGGGAGCATCAATCACTTTGTTGTTGTTTCACAACTTTTACTTTGATTAAGTAGATTAAACTGTGATCTACATTTTTGTAGTTGACGGTTTTTTGATAACTATTTTGGGTTTTGAGATACGAGTCCTCTTTGAACTCACAGCTCTCGTTGTCGAGACGATCGCTTTTTTTACCTCCCAATCAAGAACCAACCATTCCATACCTACGATACTAGTTTTTGATGCACACTTCAGATCGAAAAATGTGGAGCAAGTGTTGGGCGGTTTGTGCAATCGGTATGTGGAAGACGGTCGGTTTGTAATAAGGAAGCGAGAAATGGGGCACTTGTGAAGAAGATTGAGAATCGCGATACAGTCATTGCAATCATTTGGCAGAAGGATGTTAATTGTAAGACTGAACATTATGTTTCTGTGGGATTCTTCAAGGATAAGCTCTGCGATTTGGCTGGAATTTGTAAAGCGTTAGTGGAAAAACCTTTTTCAGTTTTTGAAAATCTATATTTTCAGAACTTACACTGCCGAGGAATCATCTGCATCTTCCATCCAATTTATCTTCTTCGGATTTTTCATTATTCTTGGATCTTTCGCAATTCTTTAATTTCGCCAAATAAAATATTGAGACTAAAAAATTTCGCAGTTCTTATTAAAATCAATTCCCACCTTTCTTTCTGCAGATGACAGTTTTTGGAAACTGTGAATGCTGAAAAGCTAGACTGTCTCAGTTCTTTCTATTTTTTCGCTTCACTTTTCAATAAATCAGAGAAAAAGATTCATTTCTTCGTTTAAACAACGTGTACTTTTTAAAAACCAACCAGCCTTGACATGCCCTTTTATAATCCGTCTTTCCCTAAATCTTGTTCCGGTTTCAATCAGTACGAGATATCTCTCTCACTCCTTGCCAATCCATCGAGATGAGACTGCTAATACTGCTTGTCGGATGTCTTCTCTCATTCGGTTTCTCTCAAAAATTGACCCCAGAAGAAGATAAAGAGCGATCAAAAACTTGTGGAAGAATTCCGAATCGTTAGTTACACACACCCCGTAAATCCATTGATGAAGTACTTCAGAGATCTCGAAATCAAACGATGAACTGTCACCATGGACCGTTCGAATTTTAAAAAGAACGAAGGTACATCATTTATCTTATTTTCCTGCAACTTTGGTTTCCAAACGTCATATTTTATCATCCGGTTCTACTGTTATCGATAAAGTTGAGAATGAAGAGAAGTGGAAATGGGCAATGAATGACGGTGATGTAGAATATGAATATCCGAGTTTCAGCAAAACGGAAGTTCCGACTGATTTGATTACTGTAGATTTGGCAGCATGTAGTAATCATTTCTTGTGTCCTTGGAGACCGGAAGTGCCCATAAAATCAGTAGGTAAAACCTGATCTTGATGTCACAACTTCATTACCTCAGGCTCATTATATCGGACCCTGTGACGCGAAATCATCTCCAGAAGGATTACTCATTGTGGAAATGGAGAGAGATATTCCAGAAGATTCTGAGTATTACACGCCAGCTTGTATTCCAGGTAACTCATTTTCATTCTTTGATTAATCTTTTTTTTGTCAGAATCAGATCTGTCGATTGAAATCGATGAACAGCTGATGTCTCACAAAGCAGATGCCGATAGCAACAAGGATGGAATAATTGAGATTCTTCCCGCAAAAATCGTATCGTGTTCTACTCATTCGGACTATCTTTTCTGTGCCGAATTCTCAAAATGTCCTACAGGATCCACAAGTCCTCTGTTAAAAAGAGTCGATGGGGCTGACACCGTTGTTGGTTTTTCGGTATACTACAATGATAAATGTGAAACGAAAACTTTTGCATCCGTGAAGTATTATAAGAATCAACTGTGTGCTTTAACTGGGATTTGTCAGAAGTGAGTGATTTTGGTTTTGAATTCAGAAGTTCCATCATTATTCAACTTTGAGAACATCTCCTGGACAATACACACCAAAACAAATTCCACCACCAACTGAGATTTCACTTTCCAACAAATTCAACAAGTTGACACAATCCGAAGACATTGAAAACACAGTCGTGTGGAAAACCGACAAATCGTAAATGAATTCATTTCATCACACATAAATAGAGTTATTATTCAGCTGGATCAAGTCTTTCGATAGATCTGACTCCGTGGACGGTAAACGTCAATACTCCAAAAGATGATGGATTCATCTACAACCCAGCAACGCTTATTTCGAAACGTCACGTTGTAGTGGCAGCATTTGCCTTTATTAAGGATACACCAGCTAAATACTTTGATGGAACAGCTGTGGACCTGTCAAAGTGTCAAAATAAGTGAGTTTATTTTCCCTATTTTCTGAAAAGTCTGGTAGTCCCCACGATAGTGTCTCTATTTCAGTGTTATGGAAATTCCAACTGAAATCATCAAGAAGGCAAGTGTAGACTTGAGTACATGTAATGATGCATCAAAGTGTGGATCACGACTATCGAAGCAAGTCAAATCGGTGAGTCAAAATTTGTCTATTTTTGAAAAACACTTTTCAACTCCAGGCTGTCTACTTTGGAACATGTGAACCGGAAGTTCGAGGATTTGGTGTGATTCTCTTGGAAATGGACAGTGATCTTCCTGCAAGTCTTCCGTATTTTGTTCCAAATTGTATTCCAGGTGGGACAGTATATCTTCTCATCATTCTCGCAATGTTTTGGTTATTTTATCTTTTTTCAGAGAAAAAGGTACCCGAAGTGGGTGACAGCTTACATTTGCATTCTATCGGGCAAGACCAAAATAGACAATACACAAGGAGAATTAGTGAGGCAAAGGTGATTCTTATAGAACGTCTCTCTTCGTTAAAACGTTGGATCATGACTCTATTCAACAATAGAAGGTTTTCAGACAGTGAAATGTACTGAAGGCTATCTGATGTATAACCAAATCTGTGCAACTCAGACCGATTGTAATGAACATTCGCATGGAGGCTTTTCAAGAACTCAAAATGGAAGAGAAGTTTTGATCGGAGTAATGTATTACCATGACAAGACTTGTGAAGTCGAAGAGCTTGTCTCAATGGAAGTACTATCGGATTTATTCTGTCTCTACGCTGGAATCTGCAATACAAAGTTAGTTTTGAGGTCACGGAGATCAAGTGGCAGTTGGTCTGCCAGATGCTCTTCATGAGTCTTCGGTAGAGTACGATCGCCACACTTTTTGTTCCTAATAGATTTTTATTTCTTATTTTTCAGAAGCACTGGCAAAGCAACAGGACAGAAAAGCGGAGCAAACGATTCGCAGAAACAATCCGTTCCTCAGAAACAAGCTGGAAACCCTAAAAAGCCGGACGGAACAGAAGAAACTGAAGACGGGGGCGATGATTCGAAAGTGGACCCAACCAGTTCATGTGTATTGACTATTTATTTGTCTGCCGTCGCATTCTCATTGATGAGTAACTTATTTGGTTTCTAACTGAAAACTAAATAAATAATATTTTTTGTTCGCATTATTTGAATTTTGAACTTTGGAAGACGGGCAACGGAGGGAGAAAGTGCAGAGTAGCTAGAATTCCAGATTGCTCTAGGCCATGTTTTGAGCATAGTTACAAAGGGTCACCGCATCTAGAAAGACGTGAACTATTTTTAGCAACAGCTGACGTGTTACAGCGTTTAACAACGAGCAACGTGTTACTTTTCAACGTTATCCTTTCCTCACTCATTCCCTGATCCTGTCAGTACGAGATTTATTTTTTCTCTCCTTCTTTTAACTGAATGAGACTCCAAATCTTCGTGCTGTCATGCTTTCTCTCATTCGGTTTCTCTGAAAAGTTGAGTAAAATAGAAGATGAACAACGAGCGAAAACTTGTGGAAGAATTCCGAATCGTTAGTTAAACCCCCTGTGAATCCATTAAAAAGTGTTTCAGAAAACGCAAAAACAAACGATGAATTATCTCCTTGGACCGTTCGAGTTGTAGACAAATTCTTTCATGCTGCAATTTTGATCTCCAAAAGACACGTGTTGACATCAAGCTCGACTCTCATAAAAAGAGGAAAAAAGGAAGATAGATGGACGTGGGGTTCTGGTGGTCCAAATGTCGACATGACCAAGTGTGAAAACGAGTAAGAAGGCGAGATCACACAGATCTCGAAATTCAAGATATTTACAGACAAATGGAAGTACCTCCTGATTCGATTACTGTAGATTTAGTAGCATGTAACAACCATTTTTTGTGTCCTTGGAGACCAAAAGTTCCCATCAAATCGGTAAGAAAAATTTCGCAGCGTTCACACCCTACCGTACTCCCCTGAGCCATTGACATTATTTCCTCTTCCAGGCTCTGTATCTCGGTCCTTGTGATTCTAAAAACATCCCAAAAGGAATTATTGTTGTGGAAATGGCAAAAGATATTCCAGAAGATTCGGTGTATTACATTCCAGCTTGTATTCCAGGTAACGCGTGCTCACATTATCCATTAATTAATCAACTTGTTGTTATTAGAATCAGATCTCTCAGTTGCAATCGGTGAACAACTCATGTCTCACAAAGCAGATAAAGACAGGAATATAAATCCAGTAATTGAGATTCTTCCCACAACAATCATAGCGTGTTCTACTCCTTCGGACCATCTCTTCTGTGGCGAACTCTCAAAATGTCCTGATGGATCCACAAGTCCCCTGATAAAAAGAGTCGATGGGGTTGACACAGTCGTTGGATTTTCGGTATCCTACAATTATAAATGCGAAAGGAAAACTTTTGCATCCGTGATGTACTATAAGGATCAACTGTGTGCTTTAACTGGGATTTGTCAGAAGTGAGTGATTTTGGTTTTGAATTCAGAAGTTCCATCATTATTCAACTTTGAGAACATCTCCCGGTCCATACGCACCAAAACAAATTCCTCCGCCAACTGAAATCTCACTTTCCAACAAGTTCAACAAGTTGACTTCATCGGAACTCTCCGAATACTCCAAGACGTGTGGAAGACCAACTATTTGTAAGATTCACCTCTTTATTTCTTTCAACATGCAAGCTATTCAGCTGGATCCAGTCTTCCAATTGATCTGACTCCTTGGTCGGTAAACGTCATAACTCAAGAAAGTATTGGAACGATCTACCACCCAGCAACACTTATTTCGAAACGTCACGTTGTAGTGGCAGCATTTGCCTTTTTTATGGAGAAACCAGCTAAATACTTTGATGAAACAGCTGTGGACATGTCGAAGTGTCAAAATAAGTGAGTTTATTTTCCCTATTTTCTGAAAAGTCTGGTTTTCCAATTTTTGAAAAATCTGGTTTTCACATTTTTTGACTTGAGGCGCTCTTAAATCGGCGTGAGTGGGGAAACTCTTTGAGAAACCTTGTCTCCAGATGCTCGTATATTGATTTCAAATGTTTTGAAACATTTCTTGTTCGTTTCTGTGAATAAATTTATGGTTGGACTCAACCCAAAGTCTGCACAATTTTTAGAGGGATTTGAGTGGTTAGATCGTCGAGATCTTTATAATGCGAGCTGGAATTGTTCTGTAATAATCCGGACAGACACTCAGTATCTGCTGGATACAAATATTTAACACGCAACACAAGTATATTTGTATCCAGCAGACGCACTGTAGTGTCTCTATTTCAGTGTTATGGAAATTCCAACTGAAATCATCAAGAAGGCAAGTGTAGACTTGAGTACATGTAATGATGCATCAAAGTGTGGATCACGACTATCGAAACAAGTCAAATCGGTGAGTCAAAATTCGTCTATTTTTGAAAAACACTTTTCAACTCCAGGCTGTCTACTTTGGAACATGTGAACCGGAAGTTCGAGGATTTGGTGTGATTCTCTTGGAAATGGACAGTGATCTTCCTGCAAGTCTTCCGTATTTTGTTCCAAATTGTATTCCAGGTGGGACAGTATATCTTCTCATCATTCTCGCAATGTTTTGGTTATTTTATCTTTTTTTCAGAGAAAAAGTTACCCGAAGTGGGTGACAGCTTACATCTGCATTCTATTGGTCAAGACAAGAATAGACAACCCACAAGGAGAATTAGTGAGGCAAAGGTGATTCTTATAGATCGTCTCTCTTCGTTAAAACGTTGGATCATGACTCAATTCAACAAAAAAAGGTTTTCAGACAGTGAAATGTACCGAGGGCAATCTGATGTATTGTGAAATCTGTGCAACTCAAACCGATTGTAATAAACATTCCTATGGAGGCTTTTCAAGAACACAAAATGGAAGAGAAGTTCTGATCGGAGTAATGTATTACTTTGACGACACTTGTGAAGTCGAAAGCCTAGTCTCAATGGAAGTACTATCGGATCTATTTTGTCTCTACGCTGGAATCTGTGCCGAGAAGTTAGTTTGAAGAAGTAAAGTTTGCAAACGTGCTCTACCAAAAAAAATTTCAGAAGCTCCGTGCCTGGGACCGTCCCCTCTATGCCTGCTACATCTGGGAATGTTCCAGTCAAAACAACACCATCGAAACCTGATCCATCCACTGAAAAAGTTGAAGATCAAGATACTGTAACAACTGTTCCGGCAGATTCCTCTACAGACGATGCTACAACTCAGGAGGATGACAAAGTGATTGATCAGAAGCCTGAAGATGAAATCACTCCAGAAGCCGTGCAGCCAACTGATAAACCAGAAGAACCCGAGACGACTGAGTCAGCTGAGCCAACAGATGGAGATGAGACTACTGTAGAAGACAACACACCGACTGAGAAACCGGAGGAACCTGAGAAAACTGAGCCAGGAGATGATGATGATGATGAAGGTCCAGAAGAGATTCCGAAAGAGAATCCAAAAGAAGTTCAAAACCCAGAGAAGCAAGTTCAGAATCCAAGGAAACCACCGAAAGTTGATGAGGAGGAAGATGAGGAAGAAGAGGAAGATTACGGAGAAGAAGAAGAGAATGAGCATAAGACGACGACTGCAATTCCATCTTCTGGAGCAATGATTCGTTCTTCAGGAATTGTGGTTTCATTGATTTGTGTCATTTTTGGTTTCTAAATATAAGAGTTTTAATAATAAAAGATTTATTTGAAAAAAGGTGTTCTGGATTCAGAGGTCTACAGAAAGAATCCGGACAAACAGGCACACAGACAGACTTTTGTAAATTCTGATTTGAGTTACGACCAAAAGGTTTCTGAGCAGAAAACATAACTACAAACGGTTCCGGCACGTTTCGAAACCAAGACATCTGATAACCATGACACTTGGACACCAAAGCTAGAAAAACATACTGAATATGATGAATTTATCACGAATCATATACAACGCCCGGTTTCCGAATGTCTTGGTTTCCGAACGTTCCGGAGCCCTGAAAACAGCTGGAAACCCAAAAAAATTTTGATTTTGAGATATAAAAAAGAAACGGTTCCCTTATACACAGAAACTCGGACAAATGGACATCTGGAGTCACGGACAGACAGAAATATTTGTTTCCAACATTTCTAACTCTTGAACTTCCCTCTTCATTTCATTTCCATTTTTCTCGAAAAGAGAATTCCTTCTTCTTCTTCGGGGGAATCTCAATCTCATAAAGTGTATTCTTTTGTCGCAGGAGGGGGTGACCCTCCTTCTTGCGAAAAAACAATGTTGGAACAGCAACCGAAGGCTGTTATTATGACACGCCAATTACATACGAATATGTGGTTTGTCTCAAGGCAAAAAGTATGAAATGAAGGGAAGAATAAGATGATGTTAAAACGAACAGAACAAGAAGAAGCGTCGGGAAAATGAAGGTCAACGGAATCTTTCTTTGGTTACCCTTTGGTTATCCGTTCCTTATGAATTCTTTTCATTTTCATCTGAATTAGAGAAAAGATTCAGGCATTTTTTTTAAGTTTCCAAAGAAGTAAAAAGTGAGAAATTAAATTTGAAGGAGCTAGTTCTACATGCCCATTCTAGCTCAATTCTTTGATTCTAAAAATTTAAAAAACAAACCTATACCTTGATTTTGTAGTTGATAACTTTTTGATAATCCGTTCGTCTTTTGAGAAATGCACAGTGAAAACAATTAGCTGTAAGAAAGTGTGGCTTCTGACAGCTAGGAGAGTTCTCAATAATTAATCAATAAGTAAAATATTAGAAATTTTATTCTAAAAATTCTAACAATTATACCTTTTTGTAGATTGCTCCAGGGAGCTAATAAAAAAGCGACGTCTACTGATAGTGAGAACACAATTTTTTGACTATCAATATGTTTTGGAATCGTATATCTCAAAAACTATGGCGGCTATCATAAAGTTGTCAACTACGAAAATGAGGATTGAGATGTTATCTACGTTGTTATCTATAGGGACGCTACCTGAAATTCAGCATATCTTCAGATTTCTCAAACTATTCAATGTTTCGCAAGCATTTTTCTTAAAAACTAGAAGAGTTATCGACAATTAATCAAATTAAAAAATCGAAAGCTAGTATTCCAAAAATTAGAAACTATGGAAGGCTTGGGAAGTCTTTCGATGTAACCCATTTACTTCAGAAAGACATCAAAAATATAATTTTCAAATCCGGATTTGATCTCACTTCCATTTCGACATATCTTCTCTCATTTTCATTTTCCCGTAGACAGACTTTTGTCCTTCTTCTTCTCCTTTTGTTTCCAAATAAAACAAAACGAGTCGTGATTGGAAATGCTTGAGAAGATGACTTTTGGCGGGGGAGGAGGAGCAGAAGCATATATGCATAGTTGCATAATAAGCACTCGGAGAGACTGTTCTCTCTCTCTCGCTGCTCCCGAATCGAGTCTTCTTCTTTTTTCCCGCACGGGGGAAAAACCTTAAGAGGCAGAGACAGGTCGAAGGAGGGGGAATAAAGAATTTGTTTGATTAGAAGAAAGAAGAGAATGAGACACTTCTTCTCCTTATTCCACTTTTTCCATTTCGGAACATTTTTGAGCATCCCCCATTATTATGTTCATGAGTATTTTTAGAGAAAGAGTTGTATGGCTGGCGCGCCGTTGATGCTATTTTCTGACCAAGTCTTGGAATGTCTTCTTTTCAAGTACCGGTGGCAGTCGCTGAAATGCGAAATCTTTCTTTACAAAATTGTAGACTTTTTTTCTATACTTGTCAAGAACACTTTCATAATGTTTTCTATTTATCATTTTTCTCTATCTACCGTAACCCAGAACTTTCGAAAACATATTTAAATCTGCGTGGCGGTAACTACAGAATTCTGTCAACCACTCGTTTTTGCAATTCTTGAATAGTAAGGTTACGGTAAGGTCACGGGAGCTTTAGTATTGCAAGGAGAGAGAGATTTAAAAAACACGTCGAAGGCGCGCCAGGAGTTTTGCAAGAGCCGATTTGAGATTTTTCACCTCCCAGGCCTCTCAGTACAAAAATTTGAAATGTCGAATGTTTTAGAACATTTTTTGATTTTTTTGCAAAAAAAGTCTAATTTTCGACTGTGTTTTCTAATATCGATAAAAATTTATGCACATTTTTGACTTCAGGCCAATAATTTGCAAGTTTTTGGTGTGTCTACCCAGTTTTATGGATAGTTTTTGATACCTGTTTACTGTAGCCATATTCTAGGTACAGTAATCCAAAAGAAGTTTCAGCTTCCAATCTTACCTTCTGATGACACAACCTTGTCTTATAGACGCTCCCGAGGCACCCCAGCCTTTCATGTCCCTTCTACAGTAATCCCCCTTCTCTCATTCCATTCATTCCTCCAATTTCCCAATTTCCTTATTCCCACCGCACACCAGTTTCCAACCCATCTTCAGTCATTTTCCGTTTTTTCCACGTAAATCCATTAGTCTCTCATGCTCCGAGAACCGTGTCGTCATCAATGTCCACGTCAGTGTACAGTGCACCCATCGACCACTTTCTTCGTTATGTCTTTTTGAGAAAAGAGACGCATGAGATCACGATTAAGACAAACAAAGCTTCTTCTCTCTCTTCCTCCAGCTGTGTGGCTCCCTGCCTCCCGTGTGCCGAGCAGGGCTCCCGCTCATTACGGGAACGTCGGAACAAATGGGAAATAGTGTGTGGATCGGAGAGAGTGGTCAGACATGACGTGCCACTTGCGAAAACACGCAAGGAGGGGAAGCTGATGATCCGGAAATGGCAAAAAAAACGAGAGGGAAAAGTGGAATCGCAACACTTCCCTATTTGCTAGAGAGTCTTGTTAAGGATACAACGTCTTATTTTGTAACTGATTGTGAGGAAGAATTTTGGTGAGAGTTAGTCATGAATTGGGTTGGTTTTCATGAATCACCAGAAGAATTTTTGTAATTGTTTCGTTGTTTTCGTTTTCAATCTGCCTTTTTGGCATACTGAATCTTTTTTTCAAATCAGAAATCGAGTCTAGATCTCCATTTTTAAAGTTGACAACTTTTTGATGGCTCTCCGTGTTTTTGAGATATGGACCCTCAGAAAAAATGGAACTGAAAGAGACGCAGAGAAGCCAGAGTGTCTGATTTCTCGGATTCTCTCAATTCTCCTTTCCCCTGGTGACTTCAATCTGAAATTAAACCTTGACCTGGTTTTTCTCGAATACCAGGCCTCAAGGGCAAAAACAGAACATATATTTGGAATCAGCGTTTTCTCAGCTTTTGAATGATATAGGTCACGTCCCGTAACTCCACAGTCACCTGGAGGCCTTCCATAGTGAAAAAGATGTCAATGTTTAGTTATAGTTAATATGTTCTTCAAGTTCAAAGGCTCTCAACTATCTCTCAAGTTGTCTGAAAGACTTGAATCCTGGTAGATCAAAGCCTGATCTATATTTTTGTAGTTGACAACATTCTAGGTTTTGAGATATGTGTTTTTGAAGCTCGGTGGCTGATAGGGTGATGGAGAGAGCAGAGAAACTATAATGTCTCGTTTCTCTGCGTCTCTCTTGTCTGGAATCTCTCCGTTAGCATCTAACCTTCAGTTGGAAACAGTAGGTTGGAAAAAAGAGAGTATTGGAGGATTTGGGTGATATGTTACACAAGGAAAGACCCCAGGAAGTTTTCACTGGGATTTTTTGGAATAAAGGATTTTTTGTTGCTGTACTTCAAGAAGTTCTTTCCCCCCAGAAACTCTCAGAAGGTTTCTGAAACATCCGAAATTGAAAACATAGTTTTTTTTCTTCATATTTTTCCCTTTGAAAATCTGAAATTTTTCCCAAAAACTCCAACTTGCTTGAACCTCTCGCTATAAACACCATCACATTTTTATATTATTTTTTGGATTCCCATCATCACATGACCTCTTTCTCTATTTGAGGTTCCACTTGTGAAGTTCCAGAGTTTACAAAAAGAAACCAAATACAGCGAGAGAGGGCGTGAGTCACTTGACTATTACAGTAAGTCTCTTTCTCGACCCATTTGGTTATGATTCATTCTCGCTCCCTCCTCACTCATGCCTTTTCTTCCTTTTCTTCTTCTTTTTTAGCTCTCTCCCGAAATGATTGCTCCCAAATCACTTGACTTCTCTATATGCCACTAACTACCATCTACCGGTTAGGGCTCCCCCTGTCTTCCAACTCTTCTCCTGCCATTTTCATTTACTTTCCCACTCTTCCCTTTTCTTTCCCAATGAGCAAACAAAGAGAAGCTTTCCCCTCCTACCACCAAAAGTTTCTTCGCTTCTTCTCCAAAAAGTCTCTGTTTCCACACAAAGTCAATTTGGTAAAAGAGAATCCATATGGTCTTCTTCTCCTTCCCCTTCCTCTAACACACATATGGTTGACTCCTCACTTTGGAAGAAAATAGGAGAGAGCCGTCGTTAAAAGCACATGTTGGTGTCATAACTTTCAATCTTCTTCCTCTTTTTCCCTTTTCTCCCATCAGATCCCCCTTCAGATTCCCTATATATACTTACAGTATCCCCCTCCCTACGTAGGGCGAGTCTCCTTGCCTTGTATTGGCGCCGCCCGTATAAGCGCCGCCCCCCTTTTGCCAATCCTGGAAGAGAGGGGGAAGGGGAAATATTTCTTTTTGGTTTTCCGTGTCATCTACTCGTTTATTTTCTTTTTTGTATGTTTATTGCTTATTTAACTGGAAGTGAAACAGGGATCAATTTAGGGGGCGTGGCCTAATTATAGATGTGAGATTTTTAAGTTTTCGAAAAATTTTATATAGTTCGGAACTTTTTCTCTGTTTTCATATCAGTTTCAAAGATCAAAGTAGATTTTTCGTTTAAAAAAATTAAAAATTAAGCTTTTTTCAATGTTTTCATAATCTTGTCGCCTTACTCTACTGAAAATTTACGGTCAGAATTCTCTAAGAATCAATTTTTTTCAAAATATTTTGAAAAAAAACTTATTTGAACCCTTTCCGGTTACGAAATCTAGGTGAATTCTGAGCAATTTTTTTGAAATCCCTCTTTAAATTTAGCCAAAAAACTCAAAACTGATTGATTTTTGATTTTTAGAACCATTTTTCGAAGATTCTCTTTAAGAATAGGCCAACGCTCTTAAAAAAAACTGAAATATTGAAATTTCCTTGATCTGGATTTTGTTCAAACCGAGTTGATCCAAAACCACAATTTTCAAAATTTTCAAAATCTCTATCTGAAAAAAAATTAAGTTCCTCCTAAAATAGGCCACGCCTCCCTTCTAAGGACGCCTCGATATCCTTCTCTGCTAAAGTATCTGGTCTTCCAACCCAAAAATAGAAAACAGCTGACTCACGTCTCGTTGTAACATTCCATTCCATCCCATTCCATCACCTCCATAACCATATATCACGAACACTTCTGCTCACCAGACGAACACCTTCTTCTTCTTCTCCTTATTCCGCCTGCTCGTCGGTATTGTAAAAGGAGAACTCCCGAGACGAGACGAGAGAAGAAGAAGAAAGAGAGGCGGGTGGTGACAACTGTCGGGGCGGGCGGGAGGACGGGGGATATCTCTTTGTAATAGAGCACTTTGAGCGCATTTTGGGTCCGTTATCTGACCGCATATTGCGCGTACTTTAAAAGAAGTTCACCCGACTAGCCCCGATCCGAAAGGAAGAGAATGATACTGCTAAATATGTACAGTAAGCCACCTATTGGGATGAAGCGTGACCGAGCCAAAAATAGGATTAGGGAGTCTTTGTCAACTAGTAGATCAGAGTAGATCAAAACATGTTATCTTTTTGTCAATAGTTTCGAAATCCTCCGCCCCACAAGTCATAAGTTCAAGGTTTCAAAGATTAGAAGCGACGTGTCTGGTGCCTTTATGGATCCATCCGAAAACATTGATTGATTGCGAGGAAACACCTGATAACTTTTGTTTCTGAAATTTCGGGGTTAGTCATTTTGTAGATTTTGTATGTTACACTTCTAATGTGGCGGGACCAGACATTGATTTAGTACGGCTGTCGGATGGATCTTGTAGATAGAAATTTAGGAGTCATACTTTTTGAAACTCAACGTCTTGAAACTTACAAATACCTTGATTAAGTTTAAGAATTTCATACCCATAATAGATGCTTTTTTACTTTTATCTAGCTTTCTCCGGTTTCGAGATGTCTCGGTTTCAAAACGTCTCTGTTTCCATTTCCAAATGTCCCACAACCGTTACATAACTCTTGCTCATCCGGCCAAGTTTCATTCCGACAATACCATTGATTTTACCGTTTTTTTTCCTAAAATTGTTCCCGGTTCTGAGATGTCCCGGTTTGGAAACGTCAAGTTTTACTTCCGAAACACCGTGAGTTTTACCGTATTTTTCCGTAAAACTGTAGTCTTCCTGCTCAGAACTTTCAAAACAGTTGACGATCGATCTCTATTCATAGCGTCACTTTCCTTGTCCAGTTTTAGCAGCATTTTCATTTTTCAATTTCAATTTTTCTCTCTTTTTTCCTCCCCTAAAAGCTTTTTGTTTCCATTTCTCTCTCCCCTTTTTCCATATTTTTCTATCAATGAGTCACAACTTTCCCGTCCGAAGATTGTGATGAAACCTTGTTACCTTTTCAATGGGACATGTTCTTTCTAATTGATCCTTTCAAAAATAGGTCATCTTGTTCATATAAAACTACTTATTCAACAAACCCATTACCGTATCCTTCTTCTACTTCTTTTTCCCAATTCCATCACATTACAACCGACGAACAGCCGCATCCGCCGATCCGGCCCCTTCTCTCCGTTTGTGGGCGGGATCCCTCATATGTCATTCTGTCCCTTCTTCGACTGGGGGCCCTTCTTCCCATCTTTTACTTCTTTCCCGCGAGGGAAGGGTGCTCATTCCTTCGCTCACTATTACACACCGTTTCGGATTCTTCCCTTCTCTCCTTTTTGCTTCTTCTTCTTCTTTTGCCGTCTTGCTATCGCCCATATTGCTCTTCTTTCGGGTGGGGGACCTAACATATGTGAAGTCTGCCGTAATAAGAGGAGAGAGAAATGGAGTGAGAAGCATCAGACTCCAAATCAATCGATGCTTTTGTTTTTCCAGCAAAGTCACATGAACTTACTCTTTTTTCCCATTCTCTTTCTCCCATTGATGATCATTCCGAAAACATGTATATAGAATAGAATCAGAATCAATTAACAAGGCAATCTACCGTATTCTTCTTCTTCTTTTTCTCACATCATTCGTCGTCGTCGTCCCGTAAAAAGTTACCATACCAATACTGGTTTCCCTCCTTTTCTTCTTTTCTTCCCGAACCGCGTCGCCTCCTTTCCGATCATTCCGTGATCATCATCATTATTATTATACTCTCTTATTCTTATTCTTCATTCCTTTCATACCATCTCCATTTCATTTTCAGAGAGTCATGACAGAAGTCGAAGACTTTGCCCAACTCCTCCAGAAGCTTCAAAACTCGAGTCCAGCACTTCCAGAAGGCACGTCATCTACACCGACGCCTTCCTCCTCGACAGGACTCCTTCCAAATGGAAAGAAGACGAAGGGGCGTGTCAAGATTAAGATGGAGTACATCAATAATAAGCTTAGAAGATATACAACTTTCAGCAAGAGGAAAACGGGAATTATGAAGAAGGTGAGTTCAATCCATAACCGATTGCGGACCCAGTCATCTCTTTTCTTTTTTCCAGGCCTTCGAATTATCAACACTGACGGGTACACAAGTAATGCTTCTAGTCGCATCTGAAACTGGTCATGTCTACACATATGCCACCAAAAAACTGCAACCAATGATTTCATCGGATACCGGTAAAGCCATGATTCAATCCTGCCTCAACGCTCCCGGAGGCGAGGGATCCGACGTTCAACCAAGCCGAACCGAGTTCACATTTGACTCTGGAAACGGTGGGAATGGAATGAGAAAACGGAAAATGTTGAATGATGTTATGTCAGCCGAGTCGAGCAGCCCATCGGTGAGTTTAGGAGATATCTTCCATATTACAACGCGCGTCAGCCGGCTTCTTCTTCTTCGCTCCGATTGAAAGAAGGCACTAAAATGGCCTCAAATATCCAATCGGGCAGAGCCTACGAAACGAGCAGAGAGTGTGGGAGAGGAACTGAGCAGCCGAAGAAGAGAGAGAGAGTGTAATGTGTTTGGTGTCTGTGTACGACTTTGGTTACATTCGACTAATGGACAGAGATAGGTTCCCCTCTATCACTACTACTGATGACTAAATGATTGCTCACTTTACACCCTAATCAAATGGTTATGGTGTGCTGACTAAAATAGTATATAGTGGGATCAGAGTTATTTTCGGAAGTCAGGGGTCCCGTGATTCTTCTTATTGACAGCTATGGGTCATTAGTCTTCTTCTTCTTCTTTGATGACAAGCGAATCGAGTCAAGTCAACAAATTCCTATTTTCAGATGGCTGGCTTCACACCATTCCTACCCTCGATGGCCCCTCTGTTCTCAACATTTGGAGAAGATGACTATAATAACACAGAAAGTGGAGATGATTCAGATTCAGAAGAAGCTGCGTCGGATATCAAAGAAGAGGATCAAGGATCACCGACTATGGTCAAACAAGAACTTATTGAGACGGATAGTGTGACGGCTGCATTACAACAGACGATAAAGGAAGCAATGAAACAGGCGGCGTCTAATAGACAGGCACTGAAGAAGTCGAAACCAACTCCTAATAATCAGAAGGCATTCTTCAATCCTTTCCTTCTTCAAGGTGAGCTTACAACTAGTTACTCTACAATACAGTACTGGTCATAAGGAATACCACATCTGCGAGTTTTAGTGAAAAATTGTCAACTTTGTGACTCTGACACGGCCTTCCTGATAGTCACAAAGTTGGCCATTTTCAACTAAAACTGCAAGTGTCGGATTCCTTTTGGGGCTGTACTCTCTTACAGTATCCCTAAATTCATATTTACATATTTCCAGGCGGTGCAAACGCTTCAAACCTCCTCGCCGCTGCTGCCAAACAAGGTGATGAAGCTGGAAGTCTATCATCAAATCAATTATTGTCTCTTGGTTTGAATCTTCAACAATTGATTGACTCTGCTGCATATGCTTCAAATGAATAATATATTTAGTATTTCCTTTTTCAATTCATGACACTTTTTTCTTGTTCTCTTTAAACCCCCCTTTAAAACAATTCCGTCTTCCAAAGACCACGATCTTGTCAACATCTGAAAAATCCCTTTTCTCTTCCCTTCTCCTTTGTGTAGCTTTCAGAATAATATCAAACCTTTGTATCATTGTTTCTTCTCCCGGAATGACTTTTTATAGAATATCATGAACATTCTTTACTTCTAAAAAGGTTTTCACTTACTCAGTTCAACAAAAAATACATTGTTTCTACAAAACGCTTCGACGGCGCCCCAGTCTCGACTCGAGTCTCCAAAACTTGCATCATCAGCACACACCCCCGCATTGTTATATGAACCCATTAAGGTAAATATATAAACAAATTTGTGTACACAATTATGGAGCTGTGATTGTTTATATTATAATCAGAATTTGGCTGGAAAGAGTGTATATTTGGTTTTGACACAACAGGGAAGCGGTGTCTGTCTGTGTGTATTTGTGTCAGGATGTCTATCAATCTCGTGGGAGAAAGTTTACCATTTTCAGCGAAAACTGACATTTTTCGCAATTTTGTTCCGTTTCCCAAAGAAATGCCGAATGATTATGAGAAAAAGTTTATTAAGATAAACTCAGAGCTCTTTTCCAATGGAATCTTTGCTTCTAAAAAGGAATTCATCATCGAAGTCCTCCTCATCGTCATCATCATCTTCTTCGTCCTCCTCGTCTTCGTCGCAGTCTTCGAATTCCTCGTCATCGTCTATTGAAACTGCATTTTCAGAGATTTGTAACTCCCTCTCTGCGTTCTTTGAAGCGAGGAGATCTGAAATTGAATTATGTTTTGACTGAACTTCTTAGAAAGTGAAACTAACCAGATTCAACACCCGGATGATCGTATATTGTCAATTCTTCCTCATCTTCAATGCATGTAGAATATCCGATGATTGATATGATTGTCAGAAGAATTATTGATTGAATTCTCATGTTTGATTTAAAATTGAAGTTCCCGAGAAAACCTGTAATGTCGGGATACGCAAAATAACTTTGCTGATGTGGCAAGGTTTCGTTCATAAAGAAAAAACGTGAAATGCTATATACTTTATTACGATACTTTTCAAAAAGCAGATAAATCTATATAAATTATATAAATTTGACATGATTAATGTATTATAATCTAGCGATCCTAGTTTTATAACTTTCTTAAAGTTACTAAACAGAGTTATTAATATATTACAAGATTTGAAGGGGGCAGAAATGGCTAAAACGGGAAAATTACAGATAAAACTAGAAAACACATTCACAAGAAGAAGAGTTTGTCCCGGAGCTGCTCATCGGAATCTCCGTGAAGTGATTGGGCAGTCAGGAAAGCGAGTTTATGGGCGTATTGGCATGGAGCAGGGACACGAACTGTTCCTTGCCAATTGTAGTACAAGTGACACAATTTGAAGGCGAGCTGGAATAAATGAATGAATTTTTATTTTTTGAAGAAACGGTTACCTGCTGCTGCTTGTCTGGTCCAAGTCCAGTATCATCATAGATGATATTATAGGAAACTGGGGTGACAGTTCCTTGGTTCACGAATTGTGGGACCAAGTAGAAATCCATTCTCTCTGGACGAGTGACCACGGTGTCGACGACAGTTCCTGGATCTGGATTGATAGCATTATTGGAACTTGCTCCTTGTCTGAAAAATCATAAATTATTAAGAAATTTTTCAGAAAATATCAGAGCCTACTTCAAAATGCGCATGTTAACACGCTTTGTCACAATGATGAAGGCCAAGGTGATGGGTTTGTGCTCCTTGTTGTTTATCTTGGCGGCTCTTTGAGTCACCATGTCACAAGCATCGCGAACAAGTTTGACCTCAGTATTCTTGATATATGGAATCTGTCCATCTCCAGCACCATCTCTGTAGAGAATCAATCGGGTTGGAAGAGTGTTGTTGTTGTTGTCGTAGTACTTTTTCAACGCTTCTGAAAATTGATTTTGAACAAAATTATAAAATAGAGAGTGCAACTCACTTCTAACAAAATGGGTGAGGTTGTTTCCCAGTTGAGTTGGATTCTCGTGTGGTCTAGTTTGAGAGTAGAACTCTGTGAAGTCTCCTGATGTTGTTGAGACGCAGGCTCCGACAGTTTTTCCTTTCAAAGTGGAATCATGGTAGAGATCGTAGCCAACAATCATTGTGTCGGAGAGCTGAAATATACAGTTTTAATTTTAAAACTTTGATCGTAACCTACCGGAATATTGACTTTCCAAAGAGCTCCTCCAGTCTTACAAATCATTTGAAGAAAAATCTTCAGAACAATCGATCCAAAGTTCTTGTTTTCTCCACCATCACTAGATTTTCCCGCCAAAGTGCGAAGATTCACGCATTGGTTGGGAATCGGACATTCAACACAGAGGAACTTCTTGAGACTGTCATATCTTGTCTTGTTGTCATCGACAAGCATCACAACAAGCATATGAACTGTCTCCCCAGCGACTTGTTTGATTGCAAGCTTGACACCTTCCAAGTAGTCGTTCGGAGAAACTCCTTTGATTGGGACACACATTGGATCGCCAATTGGTACTCGAAGAGTGCTCCCAAGACGGCTGGATTCACCTGAAAATGAAAATTAGAATCTAAATAGTTCGAAAGTTATTTTGCTTACTAATAAACTTTTGAATGAGCATCCCCGAATTCCCACTGTTCGGTCCAACGACTATCCAATTGGTCATGTCGGATCTCCGATAGATACCACTCTCTTTGACTCCACGAGCCCACTCAGCATTCCTCCCTTCATATTTCTTCGTTCCTTCTGCATGCAATGGTTCGGACTTCAGAACTCTCGCGTTTACATTTGCGAGATCGTCGGCGAGACGGATTCCCCAGTAGTTGAGACACGCCTGGACTCGCTCGTTGCTGTGGAATTCGGTGATCAGTTTCCTGGTTTCTTGCAGACGCTGTTGTGGAGACAGTCGTGTATACATTGCAATCTCCTTCATCATTCTGAAGTCCTTGCGCATCTCATCGGTCAAACCAGTTGGGAAGCAGAGTTCCGGCACGATGTAGTTGACCTGTGGTGGCTCTCCAGGTTGCTTCGGCTTTCCTTCGGAGATCTGAAAATCGAATTGAAATTCTAATATCCAGAGTGATATAGCCAGAACTTACGATAATAGGCTGGTCATCGTTCTTAATCTCTCTGCCGTATTGCATCTTGAAGTATTCCTTCAGAGTGATTGACTGCCCGTCCTTCTGGAATTCACTCAATGGATTGATAGTCCAATCAAGTCTAGTGAATCGATGAAGCTTGTTGTTGTACAAGGTGATAATGGTGCTTCCACCATACATCTCGTTCATCTTCTCCTGAACTCGTTGATGATTGTTCTGACAGGCACCCATCTCTTTTTTGAGCTGAAAAATAACAATTACAATGTGATTCAATTACCGTAATATCTGTAATAGAGGCTCACCTAACAGTGCCTGTTCTGAGCGGTATATCTCGATTCTTAAAGAAAATCTCAAAAATATGTTAACTGACAAAATATAGCTTAACATTCATAGAATATTTCTTCAGTTGAAAACATTTTCATATCTTTTCAGACAGCCGAGATATGATTCTCAAAACTTTTTCTAACAGGTGCACCTCTATTACAGGTTTTATAATAATGAAATCTTACCAAATCGAACATGGAGTCTCTTCGAACCATCTTGAAACGATTTTCAACACAGAGCATCAACTGGTTCTCGTACATACGAATTGCTGTCTCGAAACCCGGCAGAATACTCATATTGTACTCGCGTACGTTACGAGCATCTTTCGAGTTGAAGTAGTGACGACCGAGTTGAACCAACTGCATCTCGTCGAAACAGCGACGAATGATGGTGTTGAAGATGTTGATGGTCTGAGCATTGTCCAACAAGAAACGATTCGTTTGCTTGAAAATGACTTTGATCAAATCTCCAGTGTTCGGATGTGGAACCTCGATTTCTTGCTGAAAAACAAAGTAATTTCAGCTGAAAATTCCCACCTAAAAACTCACGTTTTGATGCCATTCCTTCGTCAGGTACAGAATCATACCGTCGAACACATGAAAGCACCCGATTTCGTCAGTGACGTTTTCATGGAGCAACATACGCTCTCTCACGTGTTTTGAGTCGACAACTGGATCGAATTCAACGTGGAATTGGTAGATACTGTAGTCAGCTTTCTCCATTTCGATTGGAACGAAGTTGGCGAAGCATCTCTGCTGACGTCCGGACGACCCAATCTTCGGCTCCCCTGGTTGACGGACGAAGAGATCCGGTTGAATCGTACCGTAGTACTCTTGAGTCTTCCCTCCGCTGTTGTTGGTTCCGGAGCCACGTCCTCTACCGCGACCACTTCCTGAAGCCATTGTTACCTATAAATAGAGGAAATGAATGAATATAAACAATTTTAGAGATAAGAGAAAGAAGTACAAAGTAGAATTTTTCATTTAAAACATTTCGAAAACCATTAAAAATTAGAAAATAGTGATCAGAAAACTTGAAAGAATGGCTGCAAAAGACAAGAAGAACGGGCAGCGCATAAAAAGACACGTGGCGCCACGTGTCGATGACACGACCTCCCAGACTGCGAAAAAGAACTGCAAGAAACGTGAAGCTGATTTTTTCACGTTTTAATTAAATTCTTTTATTTTCTAAACTGGGGGTCAAGTATCTTCAGGTTTTTAGACGTGGGAATGGAAAAAAGAAGCGTTCTTCAGAATTGTAGAAAATGGAATGTTCTATTTTATGAGCCGAAAAAGTTAATTTTGTACAGAAATTGACTTTTTGATACATATACCAGGGATCACACAAACTCAGCCATGAAGTTCAAGACAAAATAAATACACCCAGATTGAGTAGTGAGTGTCAACGTGGTTTTTCTCCTTCTCGATCTATCCACACTAATACTGTAACAAGTTACCATAGTTCCTATGGTCATGGTCGAGATACGTTGAAAAGAACCGAGCTTGAAGCTCACGATTCTTCAAAATCTGTGAGTTATGAAGACAAATCTTCAGAAAATGAAAAGAAGGATTCGTTTTATTTCGAAACATGACATAAAAACAAAAGGAAAAAACACGGAATTCTGGAAATAAGAAGAATGATTGACAGAGATCACATCCACATTCTAGCGTTCCAAGAGGTGTAGATCGAGTGTGTATCATTCCATTCTAAAGGTACACAACTGTTTAAGAAATATAAAGTTTCTGGATTCTTCAGTAGGACGAGACGGCTATAAACTTAGAATACCTTGTTTGGAGTCATTCATGGAAAGCATTGGAGATGTAATCATCCTTCTAGTTCTTGTAGTCTCAACCCGAATTATAAATAATATCTCTGGTTCAACAGTATTTCCGTATGTGACTCTAAAACCCGCATGTTATATTTACAATTGTAAAACTTGGTGTTAACTCGAGTGCACAGATGTCCAGGAGTGGCTTCCTTCCCGATATTCTTGTCTATGTTTCCAGGACTTTGAAAAACTTTTCAGTCTACTTTCACCGAGATTCCCCATTTTTTATCGTTTTTTTCTATCTCGACCCTTCCCATTCTAGTTTCTAATTGTTCCTGCAACAGTTATTCGCAATATGATCTGTGACCCCATTGTTGTTTCCACCATTTTTCTCCACATCTCAGTTGTTACCAACCCTTATCATTCCCCAATGCACCAGAGATTTGTTTGAGAGACATCCGTTTCAATCCACAATAAAACTAATCTCACTAGTTGATCAGTTAACATTCAAATCATTAAAATAAATGTTTTCATCAAAAACTGTTGTGAGAAACACCCATTAAAACTCCGAAAACCACGAGAATCCGAGTGGTTTTAAAGGCACATTGACTTTTTTTCGAAATAGTCTCGCAACGTCGTAAGAAAAAGTAGAGATGGGCAACAAATACTGTAATTAAATTTCGATTATTATTATTATCATTTGTAATTATAATTTTTAATTATATTTCATTCCACTCAAACAGTCTTATTTATTTAATTCCATGTGAACAGTTCCATTAGACCTGCAGGCATACGAGCTTACTGTGGCGAAACGAGATATCTCCTCTGGGAAATCCCATGCGCCTTTAAATGTTCAGTTTGTTTTTTTTTTTGACGGCCTCCCACAGAGGCCCTATCAAAGTACTGTGCGCAGTGCATTGAGAGGGCCTCCACTGGAGGCCGTGTTTTTCAAATAGTTTTCCGCGATTTTTGATTTTAATTCTCCAGTTGATTGTTAACTTTTCACCATTATTCAATTTTCAGTATGAATTTCCGAAGAGACAGTGTTTTTACAAGTGTGACTCACGGTTTGAACCCAGATTGCCGACAAGCCAATGCGAAACTGAGACAAACACTGGCAAGTTTCAAAATTTTCGCTATTCAAGATAACACTTGTTTTTTTACAGGAAAGCTACAATTTCGGAGCGTTCTTGATGGAAAAGACATGCTCAAAATGCCCGAATGATGACTGTGTATGCAAAATTCTGCATACTTATAAATACTTTCAAATGTTTCTTTCAGAACTCTTCTTTCATGTTCATTCTACAACAAAGAGACTTTTTTCGCCTGAAAAATCAAGTGCAATTTGAGATTCCTCCCACTTTTATCGTCCACAACTCTTTCAGCGAGCTTATCGAGGCTGATAGAAAAATCAGAAAGAAGTTGCTGGAAGAAAACAGTTTGGGAATACAGGTATTCTTTTGAATGCAAATGTCTGTTACCAATATCGATTAATTCGATTTCAGGTAGGTCCAGAGATGGCCAACAAGCTGGTGGATGCCTGTCCACCCGTTTCTAATATCATGTGCCAGACCGATTTCAAAGTCGGGAAAAGGGACATGGGCGATCAAACTGAAGAAATCGTTCGGAAAGACGCGGAGTCGCAATCTACACCAGAAGAACCGATTACTTCTGATCAGCCATCAGATTCTAATCGCATGCCAACTGAAACAAACACCAGTTTCATCATCAGACATGAATCGATTGTTCGCCAGCTCGAATCTCCGCTCCGTACTATTGAAGTACAACAAGAACAGGATGACGATGACGTCGTGGTAAGTTCATTTTATTGAAGATGAGTTTGAGATTTTCAGTTCATTGAGATTCGTCCGCGCAGCGGTCCACCAACGACCGTGAAACAAGAGGAGCCTGCTGAAGAACCAACTGAAGAAGTTGCAGCTGCTGTACCAGTTAATGTTGAGCCAATCGAGCCAACAAGAGAAGTGAAAGAGGAGATGATAGAAGAAGCACCAGAAGAAGTTATGCAACCAGTTATCGAACCGCCAGTTGAGCAACAAATCGCGCCGCCAGCGGTTGGTACTGTTACCACCGTCGCGCTTGAGACACCAGCTGCGGTCCCTCCGGTCCCTCCGAGTACTCCAAACAATCTCAATCACTCGTTTGTTACTTCAATGGCTTCATTAATGTCGAATGTTTCTTCTACCTCAACTTCAGATAGTTTCTATTCACGTGAGTGTTTTATCGAAAACCATTCACATAATGTGACTGATTTCCAGCAGTTAGTTCCAATACGTCGATGTCCGAAAGCACAGGTGGAAGTGCCAAGAAAAGACTGAAGTTTTCGGATGTTGAAATGTGTTCAACATGTTGGGCAGTCTCGTACTACACAAAACTCGAAGAATATTGTAGTCACGTTCTGGAAATGCATGCCGCAATGTAAGCTGTCCATTCTGTAGATTTGTGATCACTTCTTAAATTCTAGCCCTCGCTTCAAATGTACCCTCTGTGATAAGAAGCTGGGTAGCAAAATCTCTGCTAATCACCATATTCGTTTCCATCCAGAGCAAGGAGATGTGGCTAATCCACAAACATTGATTGTTCCAGAAGTGTAAGAATAGTCAGACGTTACAATTTTATTTTTATAAGTTCTCACTATTTTAGATCGGAAGAAAGTATCCAGAAGTTCATCAGAGCTGCCAGGGAGTGTTACCCAGGAAAATTCCGTGATGTCCAGTCCGACGAGATTAATGGAATTGTAGTTTACAAAATGGCGTTTTTTCACTAATTATTGATTTTTCAGATCAGAAATCTGCCATAAAAACCAGCAATTCATTGTTTTATCGCCTTCCTGTTTATCGACAACTACAAACAATTATCAATTCGCTCACTTCTTTGTTTAATCACCAGTTCTTCATTAATAAATTTTCTTTAGGCGTCTCTGTCACTGGATTGAAATGCAAACGCGCTCGCTCGCATCGCCTTATTTTCAAACACGTTTTTTCAGTGGGAATTAATTATTTTCGGCTCAAAATGCTCGACAGATTGATCAATCTCGCTCAGGAAATTCAGAAAATCAATGGTGATGTGAAGGAATTGAGGCAGGCAGAACAAGCCGTGCAAAGAACGGAAAGAATGGATTTGAAAGTGTCGAAAATCGATTGTTTCCACGATAAATTGAGGGTATTGGGAGATGGAATGCGCCGAATAGGAAAATTATTTAAATTTATAGGTAAAAATGGATGCGGCAGTGCAACGAAAAATGGAAAAGCTTGATGAGAAGTCCGACGAGCTGGAGAAAATCTACAGAAACCTTGTGTGCATGAGTTCCGAAGTTCCGACGGCGCAGAATTTCGAAGAAGACGCTGAATTAGTTTCTTCTTACTGTTCAAAGGTTGGAATATATTCATAAATGAGTTTTTTCAACTAATTATCAAATTTCAGCTGAAAACGTTCCTTCGCTCCGATCGAAGTGAAGATTGCCCGAAAATCACCCTATCAGTGGAGCAAGCGACACGGAGGTTGCTAAATAATCCTGTTTAGAAGTATTGTTGTTAATTTTGTAATAAAGTTTCCTCTTTTCCCTTTGCTGTGGCTTTTCACTGTGTTGTTGTCTCCTTTTTCCGTACCTCTCCAGTGTTTTCAGCTTTTCCACAAATTCAATTTCAGATGAATGTACCCAGCGAAGATTTTATTGAACAACTGATGGAATTCAGAGAACGAAATGGAAGTTTCGATGATTTCCGGTTTATGTGCAAGTAATCTCCCCAGAAAATCTCAAAATCTCTTCGAAAACATTGAATTTCAGACAAGAAATGCGAGACAACCTCGTCAATAACTATTTCCCGTACAACAAGTTGATCACAAGAGCACTTTTCAAAGATCAACACATTATGTTCATCGGAGATTCGTGTATGTAACTCTTCACAACATAAAAACAATTTTTTTAATCAATATTCAGTGATTCGAGCAATGTACAAAGACTTTTTGGCTCTTCTTCAGACGGGAGACCTTTGCACTGTTCAAGATCTGCGTGTCAGCAATGAAGACTCGATTTTCGGTGATAAACATGTAATTTCTTTATCGAAATACCATCCATTCCCATCAATTTCCAGATTGATTTCCTCGAGCTTGAGGCGAATCGAGTTTTCCGACAAGCCAGAGAGTTTCAGTCAAATCAACATCTCATTCAGTACTTTTTCACGAATCGAGCGATGCGAGAAGACCTAGAGAAAACGTGTTTGATGATTGAGGCGACCGATGAAAGACCGGATATAATTGTGATGAACTCGGCGATTTGGGATATTTCTCGGTTTCCAGCGAGGCTTTCGCAACGATGGACATCACAAAGTATGGACAATTTGGAAGAAGAAATTAACGTAGCAGAAGATTATTATAATCGAATCGCCATGTTTTGCAGAAGAATGAGAGTTCTATTGCCTCCGACCTCAACCGTAAACAAATCGAAAAATCAACGAAAGAAATAGTTTTCTTTCAGGTTGTCTGGGTACTGATGCCCCCATCGTCCACTCCAGAAAGCAATGTTAGCGGTGGATTCTTAGCTAACAATCATCTAAAATTCTATGAAATTCGCGCCAGATTATTGGAAGCAAACGTACGAGCAGCACAAATTGTCAGAGAAGCCGGGTTCGATGTGCTCGATTTATCATTTCATTTTCGGCTTTCCAATTTTCAAGCGTTTCGGATGTAAGAGAGTTCAGAAAAGATGAAGATTGTCCTATTTTCCCTTATTTTCAGCAAAGACGGAGTTCATTTCAACACTATCGCCACACGCTTTATGAATCAATTATTAATCGGACATATCGCCGATGCTTGGGGAATCGATATTAGAAGGAAATGGCCACAGAAACTAATTGATAAAACGTAAGAGCTCCATTCAACTGAACACTAATTTCCTGTTTTGAAGGCTCATCAAATCCCAACTATTCAACGTAGCTCTCGATTTTCTTCAGGATAGCAACAAATGGAAGCATAGAAACGAAGTTGTTCATGTAAGAAATGATTTCTTTTCGCTTTCGAAAGCAATATAATTTCAGCAAAATCTTCGCACACTTGCCTTCGAAGATGTCATGTTGCCAGATGCTGCTGGAAATCCGGGGACTATGTCAATGCAACAACTGGATGAGAATATGAGAGTTTTGCTAATGTTCATGAAGTTTCAAGCGAGAAGTCAATCAGATGCTGAAAGAAATGCGAAAGCTTTCGCTGGTCAGATTCCAGAAGAACTTTCCAGATTCTCACAGGAGGATTTAGTACAAATAGGAAAAATGGTACAGTGTTTTCAAACTTTCCATATTTTCTTTACAGCGCTCTGAATGCATTCGAATACTATTTTCATTCTCAGATCAAAGAGATGTGTCATGAATGGAAAGGTAAATTACCTTGCATCCGTCTGGCAACGACCAACAAGCGAGTACATGAAGTTGGAGCGAAAAAAGTTCTGTTAGATACGCCTCCATCGGCTCCACCCGGTATAAACTCCATCCCAGTCCCGCCGGTTGTTGAGGTTGAAGGATCATCAGTGAATATCACTCCATCGAGTGATGGTAGTTCTCCGAATGGAGTCCCGAATAAAGTTTGATTTTCTTTTTTTCTCCGGTATTTTATTTCGAATTTCAGATATTACCTCCACAAGTACCGAAGAAAAAGCGGCGAGTCTCGGAGAGCAGACAATAAGATCTCATGTGTATACATCCTTTTTTGCTTAAACACGACACCCAATCATCATCGATCGGCCATAATTACTGTTTTTTGTTGACCCTTTTTCCAACGTTTTATAATATATATCATGTTAATGTCTAGCAAGGCATTTTACATTCATAAAGTTGATTTAAAGATCCAAAAAATCAAAATTAGTCCAATCGTCCCAAATATCCTTCGCTTTTCTCCCTGTCCATTATATACCGAAATCTCAGGTTCTTCAACTAGTTCTACATAATCATCGTCCCTTATTTTCTTCACTTCCTCATCTTTTTCACTTGGCACTTGATCGATTACTCCTGTTTCCAATTTACAAATTCCCACTGTTTTACAAATTTCATTAATGTATTTTTGAGTTATGTGGAAGTGAGGCTCGAGTCTGGTGATGTCTGTAAAACTTCAATTTTTGCAACCTCGCTCCTCTTGTTTACCTTGCACCCCAACCCCAATAAGCCGCTGGATACCATGAGGATCTGATTCCACTAGAGGAGCTCCCCGACTTGTTTTACACGAATCACCAAGTGTATAATAGCTGGAGGAACCGGTCGTTCCACATTTTTTAACCGAATTCACAACTTCTGTATCACTCGACCACTCAATTTGTTTCACTCTTTTCTCTGATTCCTCCCCATATTCTGCAATTTTTATTTTATTTCCTTCTTTTGCTCCATCTCTTTTTGTTTACTTTTAGGCAAACAAACGACTGGAACCGTTGTCAATCCCTTTCGAGAGACAGAAATCAACGCGAGGAAACCTTCGGAGTTCTTCTGGAATTCACAGAATCGGAGAAATATTATCTGGAATTCAAAATTGGAAAATCTGGAAGCAGAACAAAAATGCGAACTTCTTCAACTTTTCTCCACTGTCGATGAATATCCAAGACATATCCAGTGGGTTGTTTCGTAAGGAAACTTGCATTTCCGTCTTCTTTGCAAATCGAATCGTTCACTGTTCGATCGTTCTCCTTCCATTTCCACGTGGAGTCCCTGGAATTGAGTTTTTGATAAAACCAGTAAATCGAAGAGGGCGGAGCTTCGAATCAATTTATTAGTCCTTTAATGACCCTCCTGGTAACTCACAAATAGCGGATAAACCATGAAGATGACAGAAGTAAATGATTTTGAGATATGAAGACGGCATTTGAAGTGATGATTGGTGATGGTGTTGCTGGAATTGTCAAAGTGTGTAGATCCCGAGACGGAGATTTTCAATAGACAGTTTCAGAAGCTTGTAACTTTGTCCCTAAATATTGATTTGCTATAAACTCAAATTGTTTTAATTGGCCAGAAATAGAGCTACAATTATCCGTTCATCTGCTTCCCTGTCTCGGAGTCAGTTGTTTATCTTCAAAAACCCATATCTCAAAAAAAAAAGTTATCGAAAAACTGTCAACCCCAAAAATGAAGATTTAGGTTTGATCTACACAACCATTTTTAGTTTGAAAAAACCAACTCAGTTTTGACTCCATACGGTAACCCAGCCTACTCACGTTTCATCGTTGTCAGTATCAATTCTGTGGAAGTTTCTTCAATTTTCTCTGTCACTTTTACAGTTTCTTCAGTGGAACTTCCTTCAGTGGAACTCGTGGTCACAGTTGTTGCATCTTCAGTTGTTTTCTCCTCAGTAGTCGACTCTGTTTCCCCGTCTGTTGTCGTCGTTTCCACTTCAAGGAGTACTGTAGTTTTCTTTGGTTCATTCATCTTTTCTTCTCTCAGTTTCTGCTCGTATCCTTCTTTTGTATAAAGCGGAGCCAGCCACAGAGTTTCACCTGGAAGATCAAATGAAATATAAAGATCTGACTGTAGTAATGTTACCCAATGACTCTCCACATGTTCCGAGTCGAATTTCATTCTCTCGGCTGGTCAGACGGTACTTGGATTCATCGCATAATGTTCCGATTAGAAGGGAAAAATAAGAGATTAGGGTTATTTTCATAATTTCTTTTTGGAGAAATGGTTTTGAGACGGAAAGTTTTGATTTGAAATTGGATTCACGTTTCTGGAAGAAGAAAGCGTGACGAATAGGAAACTTTTGGAGAGCATCATGGAATAGATAAGGATTTTCAATTTGCTTCAACTTTATGTTTTCAAGTTGATTCAATTTACAGCTTCATTTTTGTAGTTGACAACTTTTTGATAGCTCTGCAGGGTTTACAGATATTTGTAATCACTACTTGTTGGTGGGAAGAAGCAAAAGTACTTGTCTTTGAAGACATGTATCTCAATGAATAAAAAAGCTATCGATGGTTGTTTACTACAAAAACAGTCTCCATAAAATTATAAATTTTGTTAGTTAACACTTTTTTATATCTTGGCTAGCTGAGGAGAGAAGTAGTCTTCAAAACGTAGGTAGCTCACAAAATAATGACGGGGCATTAGCACTGCCGTTCAATAATTTTCTACTTGAAAACTAAAGTTTTTAGTTAATTTTAATACTATCCCAAGTTTTGTGACACGTAAAATTAGAAAGAAAACAATTTTATTAGAACGACGAGGATTTGTACGTGAACTAATTTATAAAAAATGGAGCACTTCAATTCCGAGATCTGATAACGTGACCAGATTAAAACCACGAAGGCTCTTATCTGATTTCCACATCAGTACCAATTTTTCAACCCAAACGAGAAGTTCTTCATAACGAACAGTGAACCATGGGTGCTTGTGACAAGGCTGACTTGTCCCAGAAGGTTATGTGCTGCGCCGGAAAGGTACGATAGCTGGGGTTTTGGTTAGGAAGAGTATCTGGATTTCAGGTGCAAGTCATCGTTCTCGGTGCCATTTTCTTTGTCAGCGGACTCGCTACTGCTGGTCTGTTGTATTGGCAAATTAGCAGTATGGAGAAAAACTCTACGTTAGTTTTCTTCTTCACCGTAAATGACACAACTCTTTTCTATTTTTAGTGGACTCGCCAAAGCAGAGGCGAAAATATGGTATACCTTTATGGTGATTCCTGGTCTCATGGTAAGTTTTTCAGCGCACGGTATCTTTTTACGGAAAAATATTAGAACGTCACGCTTCTTACGACCGCGCTCTACCGAAACCGAAAAAAATAGTGTACGAAGTTGAGAGACGCAGAGAAGAAAAGACGTTTTTAAGGGCATTTCGATGGAGCGCAGTTGTAAGAACTGTGCCGAGCTAATAGTAAACGTTAATCCCACTATCTCGGCTTTCTCGATAAAAGCTAGATAAGATGTTTGGCCGTAGTTTCTATACTGATACAGTTGAAAGAATTTCTGCCTTCTTTCAGGTGCTTACCTCACTTTGCGTGTTTGCCATTCTCGGACTGGCTCTGAAAATGTTGCTGGTTATTTGTATCGCCTGGCCAGCTATCACCTCCGCAGGTCATGGCTATTTAGTTTATCTAAGCTATACTGATGTAGACAACTATGCCAAAGCTTCAAATATGTCCAAAGAAGATGTTTTAAAAATGTACGCTGATTTAGGATTCTGTGAGTTGACCATCTTTTTAGTCATTGCCAGTCGTTTGATTTTACAGATATACTGTACATCATCCCGGCTGGTTCAGCTCTTTTCATCATCCTCGCTCTCTACTGTATTGTGTTGATCGTTTGTCTTGCGTAAGAACAATATTCTGTTTGTTTCCTAAGTACTATAACTTCCATTTTCAGATGCTGCCAACGCGGTGGTGCTGGTCGTGATGACGATTTGTATAGTTTGGAGGAGAATGAGGAAGCAGATGGCATTGAATCATCTACCAAAAGTCACATTAGCATTGAATGAGAACCGATGAATAGAGGAAATTTTACTCTTTGATATGCTTTTGAATGAATTCGGTTTTATTTTTGTACAAGGACTTACAGAATACCTTTATGTACTCAACATCTTCACACAATCCCACTTAGTAAATTATATATAAACCATGCAGAAAAAAAGTAGACCTTCAATTTTGTAGTTGACAACTTTTTTGTACGGACACTCCCTAGAGAGTTATGGTCATTTTAAGAGAACAGCTCCTTTTGAGCACACTCTTTTGCACTGAAATGGGACGATTTGAAGGAGAAATGACTTTGTCGATATGTAACTCTCTAGGGGGTGTCCGTAGAAAAAAGTTGTGGACTACATAAATGAAGATCTACCTTTGTTCTGTATGGTTTATACATAATCTACTTTGTGGAACAATCATTGATACCGTAACAGCCTCTCAAAGTAGGTCATTTTCAACTGAAAAGGGCCAAATTGTGTAGCTTACTGCACGGTACTGTAGTTAAGTTGAAGTATAGATCAACAGGTGTTTCCAGTTTTGACCGTCCCTAATAGATTCCAAGTGGATTTCGAATGGTTTTTTCTTCCAGAAAAGACCCAGGTAATCTCAAAACATAATTTATTAAATAATTAGTGCGTAACTTTGCCAATCAAGATAAGAATCTCATTTTTCTGAAATCAAAAACCACGCTGTCGACCATATCTCTCGTTCTCTCTATTCAGTTCTTAGTTCAATTTGACTAAAATTTTACTCCAATAACTGCCAAAGCTGTCGAAAAATGGTTGAAATGGATCATAGTGTGCTCGGGTTTCCCGCAAAGGTTTTTTCAGCGTTGTTACGAGACGTTGTCAGTATCAATATAATGTCTATTTTCCAGAAACATGCACTCATTATGTCCGGAGTCTTCGGTTTCTTCTTCGTTTTGGTCACCGGAGTTGTTATTTGGAAAAATGAAGTATTTCAAGCGTTAGTAAAACAATGCTGAACTTTTGCTCATAACGTTTTATTTAAGGGCCGCTATTGCTGGTAATGTTGTCTTCTTAGCTATCATGGACCCGATCTGCCTGGTGAGTGTTTTCGGATTTTCAGATTTCGTATACGCTGTTTTCAGTTTTCTCTTGGAATTGCCTTTTTGTGTCTTCTCAAGTGTAACGGAAAGTGTATTCTCATTGTTTGCATGCTCTGGCCAGCTGGTGTAGGAGTCGCCAGTGCTGTTCTCATCTTTTCTTCATTGACGAATCCACTCGAATCCGAATTCATCGCCAAAGGAGCACCAGGTTAGAATTTGTAGACTTGAGATGAAAGATAGCAGCCCCCGCCTCCCCTCCTTCTCTCTAAAAAAGTTACTTTCAGCTTTCTACTATACGGTTATCGTTACCTCATTTGTTCTGATGCTTGGATCTTTTCACTGTGTCCTTCTGATGTTTGTGCTCGCGTAAGATATATATTTTCTTGATTATGGAAACCCCTGATGCTTGGCTTTTGCAGATTCTGTGCCCGCGGTGATGGTGGTGCCGAAGATTTGTATGATTTGGAGAAGAATGAAAGTCAAGAGGAATCCGATTCTTCGTATGAGAAAGACAAGAGAAACCGTATTGAGTGAACGTTGTGTTTTTCGATTCTGCTAGAATGAATGCAAAAAAGTTTTTTTTCGATTCTCGTTTTGTTTTTTTTAGGTGGCACTAATTGAAACCAGTGGTCATCTATATCAAAACCAAAACCTTTCTTCTTGTAGTTGGCATCTTTCTGACTAGTTTTGGAACTTGTTTTTGATATGCGTCTTCGAAGAAAAGCGTTTTGACCACACTACTTTTTCTCCCTATTGATTGACTTTGCCGGCGTCTATTTCAAAACATGAGAGAGGAACCGAAAAGTTGTCCACTAACAAAATGGGCTCTTTATGATTTAACGGGGGTTTTAAGAATTAACGGGGGTTTTAAAAATAGACGGGGGTTTTGAGAATAGACGGGGGTTTTAAAAATAGACGGGGGTTTTAAGAATAAACGGGGGTTTTGAGAATAGACGGGGGTTTTCGACAAGTTCTATTTACTTATACTAAAAAAAACCTCAAAATGGTCAGAAATGAATACAGTCCCTCCAGTATACATTTTTTCATAGGCTTTTCCAATTTTTTTGGTTTTTTAAAAGAATTTTTTCATTTTTGCATCCTTTTTTGATCAGAGAAGTGTAATAATTGTTCTCCTTCTACATCTCCCTGTGGTGGCACAGTATCTCATTAGTACATCCTTATTCGCTGTGCAGGCGGAGAGAGGATGTCTGCCTTCGCAGAGTTTGCATGTAGTTGGTCTCTGTTGTCTTATGGCTTTTTCGATGTTGCTGTTCACATTCGAGTCGAATTGGTGGTTGGACTCGCTTGTGAAGTGTGGGTAATTTTGAAGGAACCGTTGTTGATTTGAGACGGACTCATTGCTATGACTTCTCGAACGTTCCAGATTGGTTTCTGGATTCTGCGTATTACGGGCATCATGAGACTTTCCTCTGTATGCCGAATGTTCAGGTTGTTTAGAGTGTTCAGTGTTAATTGGATATCTTGGCGAGTTTTGTGATTGTTGATTACTATAGTTGTTGATGTTATGTGTGTTATCGAAGAGTTGTTGTACTCTTGGGTTTCGGAAGTTAGTATTAAAATAGGTGTCTATTTTCAGGTGCCCTGTTGACTCCTTGGTTATGGGATGTTCCTCCCGTATTCGTAAGAATCGGGGTTTCTGGTATTTGATTTGGTAGAGAGTGAACCGAGTTATTCTCCTCGGGGCTGGCTGATTCAACACTTGTGATTGGGTTGGTATTGTTAGGTAGTAGGCTGGTGAGATGGGTGCAGTAATTGGGATTTGAGTCTGCGGTGTCTAATGGAGTGAATTGAGAGGAGTTCCAAGTTGCGAGTAAGAAGAGAAAGAGATGTTGCAGCGCTGGTGAGTTATTCTAGAGTATACTCTGAGGGTGGATTCCAGAAGTCTAGAGAGACGAGATGAGGGGGACAGACAGAAAATAACAGAACAATACTCTAGGATAGGAAGAACGTAAGTTTTAAATAGGAAGGAGTAGAACGCCGGATTATTTGATTTGAAGGATTTTAAGATCTGAGAGGAACGAAGTCGGGCTAGAGCCACTGTTCGATTAATGTGAGCCTGGAACTTGAGATCAGGTTCAACAAGCAGGCCAAGATCACGAACGGAGTTGGAGTCAGGAATGGGAGAACCAGCAATAAAAAACTGATGATGAGGGTTGAGCGAGCCTAAGCGAAGCAAACCTGTTTTGGAATGGGCTAGAGGAAGGAAATTAGATTCAGCCCAGTTGGAGACTAAATCAATGCCGGCTTGAAGACTGGACGGAAGATAAGAGTAAATTTTAATATCATCAGCATAGGCGACAACATGAAGGTAAGGAATATTATTCAGACTGAGTAACAAATTATTGATGAACAAGATAAAGAGTAAAGGGCCCGACACGGAACCTTAGAGAACACCCGAGGAGATAATGGAGGAAGAGGAATCACGAAACCGTTGACTTTAACGGAAAAGGATCTAGAGGATAGAAAGTCAGAGAACCAAGCTACAATGGGAGAGGACAAGCTAAAAGAAGAAAGCTTTTTGAGAAGAAGACTATGGGGAACTTGGTCAAAAGCTTTCCGGAAATCAAAGAAGACTACATCTAGCGATTTATGAGTTTTCAAGAAGATTTTGTAATTGATTATGACCTGGACTAAGAAGGAGGCGCAAGACCTTTTAGCTAGGAAACCATGTTGATGGACAGAAAGTTTATGTGCGAAATCAAGCTCGATGCGGTTACAGATGATGCGCTCGAAAATTGTAGAAAATGGATCAGTGAGAGAAATTGGGCGGTAGTTAATAGGGTAACTAGCATTACCCTTCTTTAGAACAGGGGTTACTACAGCATTCTTCCATGAGTGAGGGACTGTAGAAGAGCTGAACGAGTCATTGAAGATAATCGAGAGGAGAAGGGAAAGAGAGGTGGCGCAATTTTTGATAAGAAGAAAATTAGCTAGATGGGGCCAGAAACCACAGCGAGGCGGAAGTTTACGTAAAGAATTTTCAATTACCCACGAAGCAAACAGATCAGAATCCTGAAGGTCAATCATATGAGATGCTGATAGGATGGCTGAGAAGGAAGAATCCGAAGCATTCGAAGCTGCAGAGGGGTTTTTAAAAATAGATGGGGATGCAGTAGTGAAGATGGAGGCTTTCTCGGAGTCAGTAATGACGATTCGTCCTTTATATGAAAGAGATGGAATTCCGGAAGTACTTTTTAATCTTTTCGTTATGAGGGAACGGGCAACAAGGCTGTGAGGGGAGTTGAGAATTCGTTTTTCCGTTCTGGCGTAGTTGCGACGAATAGTTTTGGTCAAATCCATGATTCGAAAGTTGAGAGACTGGAAATCGTTGAAGGAAAAACTAGGGGAGGCAAGAAGTTTAGAAAGACCACTACGAGCACGACGCAACTGGCGAATAGGGTTGGAAGGTGGTTTAGGCTTTGGTAAGATCTTAGAAGGGGTGTGGGTTTCGATGAGATCATTTAAAATGCGAATAAACATATCGAATTTAGAAGATGGCGAGGGAAGGGTGCTGAATAAGACATCCTAGTCAAGGGAAGCAAGATCAGAATTCAAGAGAGTATAATTACATTTTCTGTAGTCAAGTTGAGAGGAATATGAAGCAGAGGCTGGATCAGGATGAGTGGAAGCCAATGAACGGGGGAAGACCGAGAAATTGACGCTGAAGTGGTCAGAATTCAAAAATGGAGGGTGACAGACAGGAGGCGAGAACTAAATCATCAGAAGATATAACCAGATCCAAAATGTTGGAAGAACTATTGGTGGAGCGAGTAGGAAAATCACCAAGTTGAGAAAGTCCTTTAGAAAGTAAAAAATCAGGAAAAGGATGCCGGGATGAATTATCATACCAGTCGAGAGACAAGACAAGCAGGAATTTCAGATTGATGCAAAGAGTAGTGGAAGTCTAAGTTGATGGGGATATCATTAAGAAAAGTCTCAGTAAGTGCAATAATATCGTAAGAGGAAGCAATGAAGAGATCTATAAGAACAGAAACTGGCTCTGTTCCAAAATCGGAGGCCCATAAAAAAATCGGAGGCCCATGGCAGAATCGGAGGCCCATAAAAAAATCAGAGGCCCATGGCAGAATCGGAGGCCCGTAAAAAAATCGGAGGCCCATAAAAAAATAAGAGGCTCGTAGCAGAATCGGAGGCCCATGGCAGAATCGGAGGCCCATGGTAGATAGAGAATGTCTCCGTTTATAAATGATGAACAACTCCCTTATAAGCAGCTGAAGTAGTGCAGAAGTCTGAAAATCATGTTGTAACTACATGATGCGCAAAACTATCCGCCTTTGCCGGTTTGTACTTTGGGTGCCTTGGGCATCTTTGAAAGTTTTGGAGGCTTCGGAGTTGTATGGGGTTTGAAACCAGAAGAGGATGTTTTCGTTTTCTTTGTCGTTGTGGGGCGACCTGTTGTAACATGTCTTGATATTGTGGGCGGGTTAGTGGGGCTATGAATTATGGAATTCTTAGTAGTAGTGAGTTAACTTTGCGGTTTTTCATTGTATAACTAATAGTTTTCGTAGGTTTAACTCTCGTAGTTTTAGTCAAAGTAGAAGAAGAGAAAGGGGAAGTAGAAGACATTTAGGATGTTCTGCGTCCACCTCGTTTGATTTTTGTTGTTTGGGAAGGTGTCGTGGCTGTTGGTGTAAATTTTGACGTTGCAGTGGATGACAGATGGACAGTAAATCATTTTTTGTGTATGAATGGTGCGATCGTTAGGGTCAACAAAGTTAATTTTATGGTTGACCCAATGATGGTCGAACTGCATTGCGCTCAGCCCAGTGTAGGCAGCCCACCCATCGGAAATAATTTTGGAGCCTAGAGAAAGAAGATGTTGTTGCGTTTCTTCTCACTTCAAAATTGACTTCAACATGTTACCTGGCTCTACGTATTTAGCAACGAACTTCATCAGTGGGGATCTGAACCTTTCAAAATATTCAGGTTCAACTGTTAATGTTCAAAACTCTGTAACTGCCGTAATCTTACAGTAACCGGCCCAATTTTTTTGGATGTCATACTAACTCCACTGCAACGTCAAAATTTACACCAACAGCCACGACACCTTCCCAAACAACAAAAATCAAACGAGGTGGACGCAGAACATCCTAAATGTCTTCTACTTCCCCTTTCTCTTCTTCAACTTTGACTAAAACTACGAGAGTTAAACCTACGAAAACTCCTAGTTATACAATAAAAAACCACAAAGTTAACTCACTACTACTAAGAATTCCATAATTCATAGCCCCACTAACCCGCCCACAATATCAAGACATGTTACAACAGGTCGCCCCACAACGACAAAGAAAACGAAAACATCCTCTTCTGGTTTCAAACCCCATACAACTCCGAAGCCTCCAAAACTTTCAAAGATGCCCAAGGCACCCAAAGTACAAACCGGCAAAGGCGGATAGTTTTGCGCATCATGTAGTTACAACATGATTTTCAGACTTCTGCACTACTTCAGCTGCTTATAAGGGAGTTGTTCATCATTTATAAACGGAGACATTCTCTATCTACCATGGGCCTCCGATTCTGCCATGGGCCTCCGATTCTGCTACGGGCCTCTTATTTTTTATGGGCCTCCGATTTTTTACGGGCCTCCGATTCTGCCATGGGCCTCCGATTTTTTTATGGGCCTCCGATTCTGCCATGGGCCTCCGATTTTTTTATGGGCCTCCGATTTTGGAACAGAGCCCAGAAACTTTGGTTAGGCTGGCGACACCTCGAATGTTAGAAAGAAGGATAGCTTTGGGCTAGGGCTATCCCTAGTGACTCGACTTCTTCTGGGTCGGTGCCTGACTCAGAAGCTTCAGTCTTAGCTCTATTAACCTTTTTTTCCTATTAACCTCTTGTACATCATATTCAGCGCTGGTGAAATCTTCTTTGCAAGGCAACGCGGTCGTGTTGCGGTTTTCCAAAAGCGGAACTCTTTTCTTTGAGAGAAACGTCTCGACTCTTAGACTCGAATGTGAACAGCAACATCGAAAAAGCCATAAGACAACAGAGACCAACTACATGCAAACTCTGCGAAGGCAGACATCCTCTCTCCGCCTGCACAGCGAATAAGGATGTACTAATGAGATACTGTGCCACCACAGGGAGATGTAGAAGGAGAACAATTATTACACTTCTCTGATCAAAAAAGGATGCAAAAATGAAAAAATTCTTTTAAAAAACCAAAAAAATTGGAAAAGCCTATGAAAAAATGTATACTGGAGGGACTGTATTCATTTCTGACCATTTTGAGGTTTTTTTAGTATAAGTAAATAGAACTTGTCGAAAACCCCCGTCTATTCTCAAAACCCCCGTTTATTCTTAAAACCCCCGTCTATTTTTAAAACCCCCGTCTATTCTCAAAACCCCCGTCTATTTTTAAAACCCCCGTTAATTCTTAAAACCCCCGTTAAATCATAAAGAGCCACAAAATGTGTAAAATGTTATACTAATAAATTTTTCAGTTGACAACTTTTTGGTCACTGACATTGTTTTTGAGAAACGAGCTGTTAAAGGTAGGTGAGACGGATCGAAGGGCTCTTGCCCACTTTCTTTTCTTTCACTGGAAAAAAACTCTTCAGACACAAAGAATTTTCGAACAAGTTTTTATTAAAATCAATCAAAAACCAAGCAATTTCAAAATGCGATATGAGTAACTTTTTCATCCGAGTTCAGCGAGTTCTCTCCCAAGCTTTTCAGCGATTTTGAGGATTTTGAGCGAGTCGATTTGGAAGATGACTCCTTTCCTTTCTGAGATTTTTTCGATTTATCCGACTTTTCTTGAGTCTTTTCCATTTTCGCCGACTTCTGAGATCTCTGAGATTTCTTCGATTTCTGTGACTTTCTCGATTTTCGACTTCCAGAATTATCCTTCTCAATCTGCTCCTCCCCTGAATTTTCATCTGAATCAGATCCAGATTCTTCTGGATCCGGAGACGGAGCTCCACGACGGATATAGGAATTTCCATACGAGTCAATTGCAATATCAGTTGCTTGTTCAGCACTTGGAGAAGTAACACGAACCACATAAAGATCGGATGATCGTTTTGGGGTGTAGAGGAAACTGAAAAAAGAGGGTTTGGTTGGGAGCGAGAGAGATGAAAAAGTTGCCTCAAATGAAACAGAATGAGACAAAAGTAGACGCCAGCGATAACGTGTCCATAATTCAGAAAAAGCAATGCAAGATTTCCACCTGAAATTTCATTACTTTTCAATTGAAATCCCTAAATCAACTCCTCACAAGTATAATATTTCTTCAATTCTCGTTCGTGTTTATCTTCTTCTTGTGTCAACCCGAAACCAATCCAATTATAAGTAGTACGGTACAGAAAGAAAGTTAGACGAGTTCCCTGAAAACAGAAAATTGGAATATACATTCGAAGGATGATGATTACCTCAAGAGCCATACAAATACCGTACCAGATTTGATTTGGACAAAAGAGGAGGAGCAAGTAGGCCATGCTCAAAGCGAACTGGAAATCAGAGAATGGATTAAACTCTGAGACATTATCAGGGTGTCAGAAACGAGATTTCAACTATTATTTTCAAAATCAACTCTTACTGACTCACATTCACTAAAACTGAAATGGTAAAATGCCTCAAAAAAATGCCTTTAAGATCTGGAGACGCATCGAGTGGAAGGTTCACACTGAAAGAATGCATAATGTTATTATTGAACGGAAACAAAGAGGACTTACTAATCAATGAAAGAAAAGAAAAGTGTGAGTGAAAGAGCTGCTCGAATTCCAGAGTGAATGAAGAAATGATTCTGAAATTTAATAATGAGAGGGTTCTGAGACAATGCTTTTTTGGAGATAAAAGCAATTATCGCACCCTCAAAATTACCCTCAACTGGTCTCCTCATTCTCCAATTAACTCACCTTGGCTGTACATCCCCATATACTTTGGTTAAGATCAACTCGACTCATTCTGACAAGCAGAAAACTTTAAGTTTGAATTCTTTGATTTCTCCATGCTGCCGTATCCACCGGATGCCCTCTACCCGTTACAGTAACCCAAGGACATTCTGAGGCTGCAAGTGTCAGGTTACCCTGTCAGAGGTCATCCTGGAATCGAGAATACAAGAGTTGCAGCAGTTTTTAGAACATCTAAGGAACAAATCGACCAGGAACAAGATCATGAAAGTCGATCTAACCACGAAAATTGGGTGTCTCAGGGCAAATGTAAGTCAACAAATTCTGATCAACAGCTCCAAAAGAGAATTCTCTTCTTCCTTTTGTTATATTTCTGTTTCCAGGCCCATCTCTTCATTATCTCAAGTCTCTTCTTTTTTCTCACCGTCGTTCTAACTGGAGCAGCAATCTATACATAGTAAAAGCCCACCTAATATTCATGTTATCAATATTTCTATTCTAGCTTCTTCATTCCAAAAGATTTTTATGGAAATGAAGTTCCAGAGGAGGAAATGACTAAAATGAAACAGGACGTTGTGTTGAAAGGGCTCGGAGGGCTTACAATGATTCCGGTATGACTAAAGATATCTTGTAACAAAGAGGTCTCTTTCAGTTTGTAATATTTACATGTGTTAGTGGAGTAATGGTTTGTGTCAAGAATACCAATTTCTATGCAATTTTCGCAATGATTAGTGTGAGCACTCAGAAGAAGGTCTGATAAATCAATCGATACTTTTTCAGTTTGGAGTAGGTGTTGGATTCTTGGGATACAATGGATATGTTCTCTTCTATGAAAAATTGAAATATGTGTGGCCTCCGTTTGTACTGAAGGAGGTTCAAACGCCACTGCCACCGGGATTGCCATTTACAGCAGAAGATATGGTAGTAAATTTTACAAAGGGTAGTGAAAGTTAGGAAATAGGGGACTGCATAATTCTGTTTCATAATACTTTTAGTTTATATTACAGTTCAAATCAGCGCCATTACGTTTGCAATGTTCGCTGTCGTTTCCATTCTTGTCTATTGTTCATTCATTCTTGCTAATTTGAGGTTTGTAGTTTCAGAAAAGTTGTATTTTATATTTCTTCCTTGGTTCCAGCTTCCTGTATAAAGCTCCTCAACCTCTCCCACGACCTCGTCGTCGTACACCAATGAGACGTCATGAAGAAGAGGAAGATGTTGATGAAACTGATGGGGATGATAATGAGAAAGAAGAAAAAGGAGAAAAAGACAAAAACGAAAAAAGTAAAAGGAAGAAGAAGGAAGAAAAACCTAACGATAAAGCTCGAAGTGATAAAGGGACTGGAACTGGAACGGAACCCGGCACTGGGACAGGCACCGGGACTGGAGCAGACTAACATAACAATTTTGTTTATAATATTTTACTCGATTTTTTGTCGGATTCTATGTTAATTTCTTATAAAAGTTCCTTTTTAAATACATTGAAAACTTTTTTTTAACCATTCGTTGGCCTGCAAAGAAAGGACCATTCAATTTTTAATGAGATGGGTCTCACCACGAGAACCAAAATACTACGGTACCTTAGCAATTTTTTGTTTTTCCTCCGCTGAATTTGGAAGTTTCCGCTGATTTTTCTCGGTTTGAACAGCACACCAAAGCTGTCTTCACGATATTTTTGAACAGTTTCTTGCTAAAAAAGCTAATTTTACTGAATTTTATCAAGAAAAACCCAGATAATCGACTTTTTGCAAATGTTTTCATTGTGAAATAAATCGCAAATTGTTTCGCTCCAACTTACAAGATCATCCTCCCTGTTGTTTTCAGTAACATGAAATTTTTCAGATGACGTCGTCATTTAATCCAATTTTCCCAACATCAATCATCAAATTCGACGCTCCGAACAACCAATATCTCCCAGGACAAACAGTCTCCGGAACAGTTTCGTTTCTTCTCAACAAAGTGGTTTATGCACGTTTCGTTCGAATTACTTGGCAAAGGAAGTTGAGAACAAAGTTCTTTTTAGTGGAAGACACAAAACACAAAGATGAACATCATTTATATCCCTGGAAAGCCAGTAGTGAGCAGGTACGCAGTGCAGTTTTTCATTCAAATTCTTTATTTACATGTTTTCAGAATAAACTAGCACCTGGCACATACATGTTCCCATTTTCATTCAAAATAAATTGTCATTCTTTGCCAAGTTTCGTCGGAAAATCAGGACATATCAAATACTCGGTGAAGCTAGAGATCAATAGAATGACTGAAAAAGATATACGCTTTAAAGAGACTTTTTTCGTCACTAGACCAATCTCCGAGGAATATATTAATAATAATGAATTGACCACATTGAAAGCTGGATCCATCGCAAAAAATCACTTCACTCAGAATGGATTGGTAGAGATTGAGGTAATTATAAAATTATGGTGAAGGTTGCCATCGATTGAATTTTTGGTACGTTGAAACAATATTTTAATTCCAGATTACACCATGTCAGAAAATCTTCGAACCCGGCCAGAAGACCGAAGTTCAAATCATCGTGAAGAACCACTGCTCGATAGACATTGACCAATTGAGTGTCGAACTATTCCAACATTCTCATTATCACGCAAGAGCACTAGCCGCCCCATGCACTAACACCTTCACCAACAAATCCTGCCCCGCAACGATGGACTATCGGAAAAATAAGCAAGCCTTGATTGGAAATCGCCAAAAAATCAACTTCCACGTAGCAAAATGGTCTCAAGGAGTCTGCAGAGCATATGTTGATGTTCCACAAAAAACTACTCCAACATTCCAGTCGTGTCTGATCACTGTTGCTTACTATCTTCGAGTGAAAGTCTACACCAAAGGAGTCATGCAGTTGCCGGTTCACTTCAATATGGATGTTATTGTTGGAAAAATGGACGAAGTTGAGCAAATTGAAGAACCGATGTGTGCAGAAGCATCGTGCCCATCGGCATGCTCTCAGTGAGCTTTTAAATAGAATTCAAATTTTTACTGTTATTCCCACTTTCCCTGCTACACGCAAAACTTGTTCCCTTGTTGATCTTTCGATCATTTTTCATGATAATTATATAAATTGTACAATTTTCAGGCAAGAAACTGTTTATTGAAGATGTTTATCAGCAAATGAATTATCACAACTGAGAGTACTGAACCAATCTTTTAAGTTGGCATACGATTTTTCTTCCAATTTATGTCCTCTAAACTTCAACAGTTTCTGACATAATTGACAATATCCATAGTTCTCGCTGCTGGATTCAATAATTCTAAAAATTTTACTAAAGAACTTCAGAAAGTCTTCAAACCAACCTGTACTGTTCTCTCCATTGGTGATACTTCAAATACTTGTCTTTATTTGATGAAACTGACTTCACGAAACTAATGAATTCTTCAAGATTTTGGAAATCATTTACCGCGATATACATCTCATCGGGAATCTGGGACAGAAATTTCGGTTATTTCAACATAACAATGGACAGAATCACCCCTAAATTTCTATAGATTTTCCTGTCAAACACGATTGGAACCATATTGTATCATCCTGCTTTCTCCCAAAACTTTTCGGTTACATAATCCTCGCAATTGCTATTCTCAAAGGCGATATAGAACTTGTAGGGTCTGAAGAAAATTTGAAACGAGGGGGATAACAAACGAACGATAACAGTTTGTGAGTACAATTAGGCGGTCGACCATATCTCGGACACTCTTTCGGTGTATTGTTGAATGCTTTTCCCATCAAATCGATATTCATTCCTTCACTTTTCAACTTTTCAGTGAATTCCACTCGTTTATTCCTACTTGAGGCACGGTTATTGTTCAGCCAGATAGCTTCTTTTGTTTTAGAATTCCAGATATCGGTGAGGTTCACTGAAACGAATTGGCCTGATGTCACTTTTTTGAAACTAACCAAATTTCTTATTTTTGACCAATGCACCATATGGATGATAAACATCAGAATCTCTTTTATAAGTCATTGTCCAGTTGAAAAAGTGTTTGTATTCTTCTAAATAAGCATAGAATGGATTCTCTTGAGTCACCATCACGTAGGGAACATCGAATCGACGTGGAAATTTGAATTCCGATAGAAACTTCAAATCTAGGATTCTGGACATCCGGACACACAAACATACCTGTTCATTGAAATCTCTAGAGTGGAAAAGGACACCATCAGCTATTGAAAAATTGGTTTCTTCGTTAGTAATGCTACAGTAGGACTGAAATCGAAGTTATCTTGCAACCGCGCTCTACCGAACAGTTTTTTTCTTCGGTGGAGCCCAATAACTTACCTTCACATCTTCTGGACAATTTTCCAACCAAGAATTATCAATTGGTTTGTCGAAATATTTAGTTGCAGCGAAAATTACCACTTATTGGTAGTCATTGCGTCGAATATCTGGAAAAAGTTAGTCACCTGGAGACCTAGAATTCCGAAGTTTACAACGTGAGTAGCCTAACATCGAAATTCTAGGTCTCAATCTAGCCATCAGAGATTCCCAATTCCGAAGACAAACAAAAATTGAAAGAAAATAAGTAAAGGAGATGAGATACACCATGGGACGATTCAATTGACGAGGAAACTTATTGTTAAAGTTTTTCCATTTCATTGAGTTCAGCCACATTTCTGGAAACTGAAAAGATAAATATATGTATCCTGAAAATCAAGTTCTTACAAATGCGCTCCACCGAAATTGAAATAAAAACAGTGTGTGAAATGAAGAGGCGCAGAGAAAAATAGGTGCTCTTTTATTAGGTTTACACAGTTCTTGGAACTGCGCCCCACCGAAATGATCTTGATAAATGTCTATTTTTCTCTGCGTCTCTCAATTTCGCACATGTGCGAAATTATCTTCGGTTTCGGTAGAGCGCGGTTGTAAGAAGAGTGCCGTGCAAATAAAAAGAATAATGAATGAAAAAAGGCAACTATACATACATACGGTAACATGTAACATACCTCGAGATTTTTGATTTATTAGAAAAGAACAAAAACCATATTAACTTTTCCAACTGTTGGATTTAAAAATACGAAAATCTAACGCGAAAATAGCTCAAAGTCCATTTCGCCACGTTTTTGAAGTTCACGTTCAAATGGAAACACATTTTAATTTCCGGAAGATTCGGATAAACTTCACTTTTCTGTTCGAATACTCGTTCACGAGAGCATGGAGATGAATACAGAAGACCGAATTCTAAAATATTCACTCCTCCTTATTAGTATTAGCAGGGCATGCTTCTTACAACCGCGCTCTACTGAAACCAAAGAAGAATGTGTGCGAAAATGAGAGTCTCAGAGAAAAAGAGACGTTTTTCAAAGGCATTTCGATGGAGCGCAATTATAAGAACTGTGTCGAGCTAATAACAATTCTTCTGATTTTCAACGAAAAATGCGAAAGTCTTGAAATTTTTGATGAAAACTGTGAATTCTTCATTAGATTGGCACCAGACTGTTCACACAAACATAACTACTTAAAGAAACTTTTTATTCACACTGTTTATTAATTAATTAAAGTCAGCTAATTGCTGACCAATTTAAGAAGAACTCATGACAACTGGTGCTTCTCTTCCACAAATGAAATTGAATGGTCTTGAACATGCAATATCATTAAGTGTTGCCTCTTTTTTCGATCGTTTCATCACAGACTGACACTCCTCCTGGCGGGACAAGAAGTTCGGTTCGCGAATATGATCCCAATCTGCTTCAAAGTTCGGAGGATTCGGAGCCACTCCGTGCAGCCATTCGAACACACGGACACGAGAACATGGCGATGAGAGATCCGTCTCGTACCCGGGAATATTAGCGCTTCCTGTCTTTATACACTCCGGACGTCTTTTAGACCCGATCCACGTATCTAATACATGATAATTGCCTGGAGTAACTGGTGTAAAGTTATCACCAATTAGTTCTGAAAAACACGTGTCAGTTTTGAGTCTAAGTTGAATGTGAAATCAAGGAGGTCTTTTTTGTATTTAAACTCACCGTTTAATAGACGAAACTCATCTGGATCCGTATAACCGGTTAAATGCGAGTCATATTTTTGGCAATGCGCTTCTGCATCGTTGAATGTCATTTTATCCGGGAAGAACTTATGACACCACTTTTGGCCGAGGGCTTTTCGATAATATTCTGTGAATCCAGCTGGACAAGCTCCATATGAATAAGTGTCCACAATATTTTGACAGTAGATTGGAGCATAACGAGCATCCGACATTGCTTCCAGTCCCGGACTTCCGTCGCGACTAAAAATAACATATTAGACTAATCAGTTTTTAAGGAACAGTCGTAATTCCTCAATAGAAGGTTGCAGCCAATTATGTATTCAGGATGAGTTACTAACGTTGACATCGAAAACCTCGTGGCTTAGAAAATAATTACTCCGGTTTTAGTACTTACCCCGAAACTAAAGCAGAACTCCATGATCCAGCGTCACATGTTTCCTTTGGTTCGTCTTTTCTCCATAATGACTTATCCACCAATTGAGAAAGTTGTTTTCCATTCTTTAATTGGAAATTGTGAAACATTTTCTGATCTATATAAACTTACAGCGTCCATCAGCAAAACATTATGAACAGCTCCTGTATAAGGGGCACAAGTCGGTTTTATTCGTTCAGCTTTTTTCGAGTTTTTCGAGAAAGCAGCAGTTCTGATGATGAGTCCATCCTGAACTTTGTTGACTTCTTCCAAGAATTCTCTCGTCGGAATCGCAGATCGAGCATTACTATTGTGAATGAATGGATTCATAACTCTCGAACAATATCGATTGTCTTTGAATAAATCCTCATCAATTCGATTCAGACTACTGGTTGTTCGAATAAAAGCTCCTTCTGAAGTGGAAACAGTCGGATAGTAGATTTCTCCGTACTTCTTCAGTAGATGATTACTCTCAGCTCGATTCATCGGAGGTGTGTATTCACATAAAACCATTGCAGTTTGATTTGAATCAACACGTGTCAACGCAATGTTCGGAAGATTATACATGTATCCGTCGATGGCCAAAAGCAGATTTCCATTCACATTCTCATCGATCAGATCCTTTGTAATTGCCTCACTTGCATCTATCCATAGACGAGAAACACGTGTGAAGTAATCTGGAGTTCAGTTGAATAATGTATGGATGCTAAAAACTATTTACCGTTGATTCTAAATGGCAATGACTCTCGATGAAGGAATGCAATAGTGGCATCATCTTTCTGTGTCTTACAATGACCCACTGCAACATCTCTCGTCATAAGTTCCTTTGTCATTTTGTAACATCTTCCAAATAATTGAACCCATTCATTTTTACAAATCAACGTGGCTTCAGCTAAACATTTGGTTCGTTCCCCGGGTGTCCCATCGATGATATGATAAGGGACATGTTCTTGACAGTATTGCTCTGCTGATTCCTGGAAGAGTACTGTATAAACACGGAAATGAAGGGGACAACCTACCCGAGAATCGGTGGCCACTGGGAACTCAAACGTGCACTTGTCTCCTTCGATTGACTGAAAATTCGGACATTTCCATGGTTTGAAAGACCCTATACTCACATTGAATCCATTGGATCTCGGACGATACGAACTTCCTCCATCCCAGAATTCACACATTCTCTGGAAACTCCAGTCTCGATCAACTTGGGCATTGGCGAAGGAGGCAAGAAGACAGAATATGATGAGTATTTTCATCAACATTTTCATTCGGCTTTTCTAACTCGAACTGATTCGACTTTTTTCTGTTTTGGAAAAATGGTGGCAAAAAATTAAAGGTCAAGGAAAAAATATAATCTTGTCAAAAAAACAAGAATTATTTCTACGTAATCTTTGCACCATTTTCCCAGAAACCTGAACTACCTGAACCTGAACTATATGGCCTCAACCTTTTCCTTGACTATTCATAAAGTTGAAAAAGCGGAAGTCGCCACATCAGTTCGAGTTAAAGAAGTCGAAGGAAAATGTTGATGAAAATACTCATCATATTCTGTCTTCTTGATTTCTTCACCAATGCCCAAGTGGATCGAGACTGGAGTTTCCAGAGAATGTGTGAATTCTGGGATGGAGGAAGTTCGTATCGTCCGAGATCCAATGGATTCAATGTGAGTATAGGGTCTTTCAAACCATGGAAATGTCCGAATTTACAGTCAATCGAAGGAGACAAGTGCACGTTTGAGTTCCCAGTGGCCACTGATTCTCGGGTAGGTTGTCCCCTTCATTTCCGTGTTTATACAGTACTCTTCCAGGAATCAACAGAGCAATACTGTCAAGAACATGTCCCTTATCATATCATCGATGGGACACCCGGGGAACGAACCAAATGTTTAGCTGAAGCCACGTTGATTTGTAAAAATGAATGGGTTCAATTATTTGGAAGATGTTACAAAATGACAAAGGAACTTATGACAAGAGATGTTGCAGTGGGTCATTGTAAGACACAGAAAGATGATGCCACTATTGCATTCCTTCATCGAGAGTCATTGCCATTTAGAATCAACGGTAAATAGTTTTTAGCATCCATACATTATTCAACTGAATTCCAGATTACTTCACACGTGTTTCTCGTCTGTGGATAGATGCAAGTGAGGCAATTACAAAGGATCTGATCGATGAGAATGTGAATGGAAATCTGCTTTTGGCTATCGATGGATACATGTATAATCTTCCGAACATTGCGTTGACACGTGTTGATTCAAATCAAACTGCAATGATTTTATGTGAATACACACCTCCAATGAATCGAGCTGAGAGTAATCATCTACTGAAGAAGTACGGAGAAATCTACTATCCGACTGTTTCCACTTCAGAAGGAGCTTTTATTCGAACAACTAGCAGTTTGAAACGAATTTATGAGGATTTGTTCAAAGACAATCGATATTGTTCGAGAGTATTGTTCGAGAGAATCCATTCATTCACAATAGTAATGCTCGATCTGCGATTCCGACGAGAGAATTCTTGGAAGAAGTCAACAAAGTTCAGAATGGACTCATCATCAGAACTGCTGCATTCTCGAAAAACTCGACTAAAAATGGGAGGATCGGAGCTACATGCGTTGCAAACACGGCATCGATCTTTCACGTTTTATGGAAGGGATCAGTAAGTTTCAAGATTCGAAAATTGAACTCACGTATTACTGTTTTTAGGATGGAAACGATGTCTACATGCCGATTGATAAGTCATTATGGAGAAGTAATGAGCCGAATGAGACTTGTGATGCTGGAACTTGGAGTTCTGCATTGGTTTCAGGGTGAGAAAAGGAGAAACGTGTAGAGTTCCATTCAAATTGTTTTCAGACGCGAGGGAAGTCCAGGACTTGAAGCAATGTCGGATGCTCGTTATGCTCCAATCTACTGTCAAAATACTGTAGACACTTATTCATATGGAGCTTGTCCAGATGGATTCACAGAATATTACCGAAAAAGTATCGGGCAGAAGTTCTGTCATCGATTCTTCCCCGACAAAAAGACTCACGAGGACGCAGAGGCACACTGCCAAACATTTGGTGCACATTTGACTGGGTACACGGATTCTGAAGAATTGGCAGTAATAGGAAGTGAGTTATTTTGTTGAAATACTTGCTGGTTTTGAGTTTGTGTGTTATAAAAATCATGAAACTATTTGAGTGAATCTCGTTTCAGCAATAAATCTACATCCCGATTGGGAAACATATATCGGAGGCAGAAGACGTAGTGAATGTATTACAAAAGGAAGTGATCAAGTTCCAGGATACTCTCGAGACGTATTGTCTCCATCAGGGATGTGCGGAACGGAAATCGGAAATTCCGAAATTTCCGGAATTTCCGACTTTTTCCGGAGCTTTTTTCCGTCGGAAATTTTCCGAAATGTTTTTTCGGAAATTTCGGAAATTTCCGATTTCCGGATATAATTTCGGAAAAGAGCGTTTCCGAAATTTCCGAAAACATATTTCGGAAATTTCGGAAACAAAACAGTACTGTAGTTTGCTGAAAAAAATTACATTGGTCTCGCGAACAATTCGCGAAACATTCGAATTTTCGAATTTTATTTATTTTTAATGTTCATATTTCCCAATAGAGTAACGCTTCCGCTGATCTTTCATGCGTTTTTATTGCATTAATTGAAAATTATTGCTTTCAGCATCAAAATTTATCATACTTGTCAAATGACGGGCCGGCTAAACAATGATTTCCGGAATTTCCGGAATTTCCGAAATTTCCGAAAAAAATTTCGGAAAATTTCCGAGTTCCGAAATTTCCGAAACGGAGAAGTCGGAAGAAACAAACGTTTCCGAAATTTCCGAAAATAAAATTCGGAAAATTTCCGATTTCCGAAATTTCCGAAATTTTTATTTCCGCACATCCCTGGTCTCCATGCTCTCGTAAACTAGTATATGAATGGAAGAATGGAGTTGCTCCGAATCCTCCAAACATTGAGAATGACTGGTCTGCTGACTATGAGCCAAACTATATGAATGACAAAGAAGAGTGTTTGACGATTGTTAGGCATTATACCGCCAGCCTCAATGATAATCGTTGTGATCATTCATTTCCTTTTGTTTGTGGAGTGGAAGCACCGATCTTAAAGACATCCTCATAAATCAATTTATAGTTTTTTTACTCGAGATAATGATAATAGTAATGAAGATTTCATTTTAACAGTTGTATTGTGAAATGAACCATCGTTGACCCATGTTTCAAATATTGGAGATATTCTGACGGATTGGTGTTGCTCACAATTAAACTCGCTCAAACCAGAACAGCCAGTTTCCGAACGAAACCAGAATCGACTAAAGACCAGTGGGATTCAGAACATAGACCACGTGGTTCGGGTATGTGTGTCAGTTGTAATACTTGCGGTTCTGTGGCTATCTCACCTCACAAAATTATAAGCGAATTGAGCACTCGTGTCTCACCAATAAACATAATTTATTGCTGGAAGCAACATCTTAATTCATCAGATGTATATTCATCAAATCCTATTATCATTAAATCACCATAATTTGTATACTTCATGAAGTGCTTATAAGAAGTGTTCTATTCTGAAAGTTGAGTTTTTGAAAGCAAATTGACTGTCGGTCTTTTCTTGGTCTTTTCGGGCATCAAACTCGTTTAGAAATCCGTTACCGGGTCTACTCCGAATGAGAACCAACCAAATAAGATTCGGGCGGTTCACAGTAGTGTTACCACCCTGTTGCCGAACACTCAATTTGACTTGACTCCGTATCAACCACTTGTGGTGTGAGTTGATACGCAGCTGATTGAAAGTGGCATAGCATTTCATGGATGAAATCTTGATATAGTCCCCAGACAATATTAAACAAAGCTTTTTATTCGTGAGAAAAAAGGTTAAAATAATAAGTGGACTCATGGACTCTTTTGACTTTCACTATCCCCACTCTTCTTCTCCGAACTGCTCGATAAAGAACTGTCTTTAGTCTTGTCATGAATCACATGAACCACATACAAGTCTGGTTGTTTTGGTGGAGATAGGCAACTGAAAACGTTTAGATTTCAATGATTTCCGTGACAGAGAGTGAATACAAACCTCAATCTAACCAGGATGAAACTAACATAGAAAGCGACGACGACGGATAAATAGTTATGAGCGAAGTAGCCGAACATTCCAACTGGAAGTTTTAAAAAGAGAATTGAAATTGAAAATGGGAGAACTCACTCTTAAAATGTTCATAATTATCGCCTCCATGTTGAACTGCTATATAATCTTTCAGCTCTATGGACGTGTCAAAAACAGCGTAGACGGCGTAAAATAACTGAAAAACTTAAATTTTCAAAAAAGCTCGGTCGCTAACTTTGGTGGCCGCTGGCCAAGATTATGCAAAAGTTAGGCCATATTACTCTTACCTGAAGAACCGACAGAAACCCGTACCAACAACGACTTGGACAGAGAAGCCACGCGAGGATGAACGCCGAATAAATGAACTGCAATATTCAAATACTTGGGAAAATGCAGAGAATCTCTTACATGTATCAAAAAGTTATTCATGAATTTATTCCAGAATGTTTCACGAATCTTCTCTGCTTCCTCTTCTGGTAGACCAACACTGAAAGTAGATTTTGTCTTAGATATTAGCTCACCACAGTTCTTACAACAGCGCTCTACCGAAATGTTACTTGAGAAATGTCTCTTTTCTTTGAGTCTCTCAATTTCGCACTCAGTTTTCTTTGTTTTCGGTAGAGCACGGTTGTGAGAGGCCATGCTGATATCTCTACTACCCTCTACCGGAATCTTGCTTTTCCAGTAGTGGCGGAGCGCATTTGCAAAAAAAAAACTCACTAATCAAAAATAGCTAGAAGATAAATAAAAGCAAGTGCAGCACGACATCCGGCGGCAATGAAGAAATGGGTCTGAAACATGTTGTGAAGAAAAAGAACATAGTTCGACTGGTATACCACTGCTCTCAATCCCCAAATCTTCTGACAAAGATCCGCATCACACATTGTTTCGGGAGAAGAAGAAATGCGGAATTTATTTAAAATTTTGAAATTTGAATTGTATGATTTTGGAAAGAGATAACAAGGGCGGGGTTACGGTCAGAAGAAACTACAGTTTTGGAGGTTACTGTAGCTGAAGTATTAAGTAGAAAAATGAGTTAAAGGAAGAGACACAGACGAGGGTCTTGGTGTCTCCGCGTTGGGATCGGCCATCATCATGAAGATTGGATACGGAGTAAAAATTTTAAATTGCGCACTCAAAATTGCGTTTGGTGCAGCGGGTCTTTGTAGAATTACTTCAGATTATCGATAGAGCGCAGTTTCCAGAACCATGTTTATACGAAAAATAACACTTATGAATGAAAAGAAGAGGTCACTATTTGGAAGATTTCTCGTTGCTCAAGCTCTCCTTCTCCCTCTCTTTCTCCCAATCATACGGTGCATCAATGTCGAGTCCAGCAGAGGTACAAGCCTCCCCGAGTGCCTTGTAAATGAATGCATAATCCACACGATCTTGATATGCTCTTGAGTCAATGTAATCGAGAATTTTGTTGAGTTCAGTCGTATGCTTGATTCCGGTATACAAAGTGTGTCTTTTCTCTTTTCGACACTCCTCTTTACACTTGAGAACATCGTTTTTATCGGTGATTTTTCTCCAAGGAAGACCGCCGACCAAGATGAGATCAATTAGAAGGTAGAACCAACTCTCACAGTCATCCTTTGGCCCGTTTTCTGTGCTTCTGTGGCAAGCGAGTGGAGCGAAACGGACGGTTCCCTGAAAATGAAACATATTAGATGATGTGAAAAAGAAATGTTACCTTGAATCCAACACTTTCTCTTGGTGTCTTCAACTCATTCTTCGTATTCAAATACTTTCGAGCAATTCCGAAATCCAGAATATAAATGAGATGCTTCTTGTCATCCAACCCACACGCATAGTTCTGAGGCTTCAGATCTCGATGAATGAATCCAAACTTATGTAACTCCTCCACCGCCTCCAAACACTGACTAGCCACTCCCAGTCCGGTTGCAAACGAGAACACTTTGTCAGGTCTATCCTGCTTCAAATCTGCCAGACTCTTGCCGACCAACTCCATCACCAGAAAGAAGAAACCCTCCTTATCCTTCTTTCCTCGATCGACAATCTTCGTGAAATGCTTTCCAGTGCCCACTAATTTCAGAATCGCAATCTCCATCTTCAGTTTCGAATGCTTTCTTTTCTCAAGTTTCCGTTCAACTTTCATCGCGTACGTCTTATCTTTGGCGTCTTTCACGAGATACACTGCACCGAATCCTCCTTCTCCAAGAAGACGAACAACCGTATATGACGCTTTGCTACTCGAAATTTCAACGCCCTGAAAGAAAAAGATGAAGGAAAAGCTCAATTGCTCTGTAAAACTCACTGCTTTGAAGTTAACATCCTCTTCCTCTTCATCGGACATTCTGTTTTCCCTCTTTTGACTTTCTAGAACCAAGAAATAATCGATTTTTTGGTCTGAACTAATTCAATGTGGATGCGTTTGTCGACGTGGAAGGAATTGGAACAGTTCACGTGGATGCCACACGAGTTTAAAATCAGTAAACATTGAGAAGACGCCACGTTGTCAGGGAAGATTAAAATTTGGATTTTTGAACGAATAGAGCAAACCAAGAACTGTTGTTTAGGCGATGACTTTCTTACAAAACTCCAAAAAATTTGGCAAATTTTTGATAACTCATCTAGTTTTCGAGATATGAGCGATCAAAGGTGATCGTTCCAGAATTGAGAAGCGCTGTCCAGGTAGCCAATCTTTGAAGTGCTATATCTCAAAAACTAGAAGAGCCATCAGAAATTCGTCTATTATGAAAATAAAGGTCTAGAATTTATCAATACAACCAGCTTAAATCCAAAACAGTAAAACAAGAACCGACTCTGTAGCGTACTTTTTAAAGAAGCATTTTCAAACAGTCATCAATCTGAAATTCCGTCGCAATCCAATAAAACCAAATTCTTTATTATCCATTTTTCAATAAAAAGCAACTGTTGCAATAGAACAACTCCTTCATGTCTAGGAGCACACTTCAGTGATTCTATAGATACGATATGGATCATTTCCTCCAGTTTTGCGTGCTTTGACCTCCATTGAAATCTCATGAAGACGTTTCGTATAGCTTTTATAAGTAGCATTCTGAATGAATTCCATCTCAAGAACTGCTTGATCCTTGTTGATTGTCGGATCAACCGGAAGGACCGTTGAAGCAGTGACATGACAGTTCTTGAGAGCATTCATCATTCCCCACAAACGATCAGTGAAATAACGTTTTCCAGATTGACGAGCAACGGTGTAGCATGGTTGGAAATATAGTTCATTTCCAATCAGAGTCACGATGTCGTCTCTGAAAAAGTGAAACAGGAGGTGAGCACCCAGAAGCATCGCCTACTTGGCTGGATTGGCAACTGGTTGTGGAGTATTGAACATGGTCTCCCATCTATCACGGAAGTAAAAAGTGAACTGATGTTTGTCCGACAAGTCATACTTCGTATCCTGAAACAATTTCTAGATTCGAAATGCTTCTTCATTACTGGATATGTACCTCAGAACAGACAGAAGCAATACACGTGGCGACAATGAGAAGAAGACAAGCAGAGTATCCGGCAGGCTTCATAATTTCTTGTTTGAGTTTTTGGCTTTGAATTTCGAATATTCAGAGTTGGATTTCACCGGAACGCTACGTGGATGTCGTGTTCATTGAAACTGATTACGAGGAGAGAAGTCACGCGAAAATAATTAAAGTCGGTTTAACTTCACAGTGATCTCTCCCTCTCTTGACTCGCTATCTTCCGAAGAGATTTGAAAAGTTGTCAATTGCAAAAATGGTGACCGAGACTTGTTCTATACAACCAATATAAACATGACTTAAAAAATCTTAAATCTTCACATAAAAAATCACGTAAAAAATGTATCCTGAACCTGTATTCAACATTCATTTTCTCTTCACTGATACCTGCTCTCTTCTCTACAGTAATTCAGTCACAATCATCGTGCAAAGAAGAACCAAAAATCACATGGAATAAATGTGATGCAAATGTTATTTCTGTGTTTTATTGTTGTGAAATAGATCATAAAATGGAAATTGTTGGCTTTTGAGGTCTTCATTCGATTGATCGACTCCGTTTTGATGTGTTCTGTGTCATATTGCATATTTATTTCCACATCTATTTCATATTTTTCCGGTGGTAGAGATTCAGTTTTCATTTTATTGAGAGTTTTCAGTTTAGGAAATGAACACTTTTCGTGTTTGTGACTATATGTTTTGTAGAGCGATTCTCTCCCATCTTATTTTTCCATTCAGAAGAATCTGGCTTTAATAGGTTTTTTTTTTGCAATTCTTACAAAACTAGATATGACAGACAAGACAAGAAGTGATAACGAGACACACTCTCGAAGTTGAAAAAAGTTCCAGGGTACTGTAGGATTTCACAAGCTTCCTCCATTCCCGCTGTCCCAGTTACATATTATTCCAAAACGAATCCCATCAATTTTTGAAAAGTTGATGTCTCCATTCTGAAAAAAACCATAAAAACAACTGATTCGAAGACAAAAAGAAGCGAAATTTCGGGGGAGAAAAGACAAAAACATAGTTTCAACGGATATCCTGTTGTCGCGTGTTGCCACGTCATTTAACTATTCAGTCGCCCCAAGCTAAAACGGGCGGCACATTCACAATTTGGTCTCCGTCTTTTCTTCTAAAAAGAGACCACCGAAATATATTCGTTTTTCTTCTCTCTACACATAAAATATTAACTGGAAAAATAGTAGTTGAGGTGAGATAGTACGGAGAATGGAGAGGGTGCAGAGATAAAAGACAATAATAAATTGGTATGACTGGTTTGAAAGAAAACGAAGAAAAATGGAGCAATAAACTTTTATTTCTAGATTTTTAATTGATCTGGATATTTCTAAATTTCCTGGAAATTTCTAAATTCAGAATCCCTTTTTTGACGTATTTTTTGTCTTGAATAGAATTTCCATTTCCAGTTTCACCTGTTAATTTCCAAATTTTCAGCTGTGTTGCTCTCCGCCATTCTGTTCGTTATTCGCAAATTAATTTCTAATTTTACACTTGCCATTTATGGATTTAGATTTGTTTCTTTTTTGAACGTTTTCTGACGTACAGTAACCCTTTCCAGTGTCTCCAGAAGGAACACTCATACACATGTTGTCGTTTTTTTCTAATTCGTCTTACGTCGTCTCGTTAATCGCCATGTCGGATTTTTTCAGATTTTCAGTTCAGAGGATTTGACTCGCGGATTTCCTCACTTTTCTCACTCATTTCATTTTTATTATTCATTCGGCAGTTGTTTTCTAATTTAAAAAAAAATTGAGTTGTTTCAGTCAAAAAAGGTATGTCTGAGTATTAGTTTGTCCATGAGATCTGTCGGAGCAACTTGATCCTTTCTCATCCGTTTTTAAGCCATGTTTAATGATTAAGTAGATATTTTAGAGTTTGATGTTGAACAGCTATTCCACAGTTTCAACTCACTGATTCAAAATTCTGATTTTCTGGAAGATCAAACTAAAAGCTACATTTTTGTAGTTGACAACTTTTTATAGCTCTTCTCGCTTCTGAGATATGAAGGTTTGAAGTTCACAAGTGAGATGGAGAGAGGACACAAAGAAGGCAGACACTCTAGCTTCTCTGCATTTTCTCGTTTCAGCTTGCTGACTTTCAGCTTGCATACACGTGTCTTGAAAACATGAAGAGTTATCAACTGCAGATATGAATTCTAGATTTAGATCGTCCACATAGTTTGTGGATGATGACTGTTAGTACAATACCGTTTTCAACTTCAATCCACCTAAATTTTTTCCAAGTATTATAAATCAAACTTACCAAACTGGAAACTCTTCTGAAAATCCTTCTCGGAAACTATAATAATCCCTGAAAGTTCATTGAACAGCTCTCATCATAGTTTTATTTCAATTAGAAAATGAGAAGATCTCAAAGAAGATCCGGATAACTGTACCTATTCCATATATCTCCACCCCAAAAAAGCAAAAAAAGAAGTCGAAGAAACCGAAGCAGAAGAAAAGAAGAAAATTAGCCATATTCATGTGTGGCTCAATGTCTTTTCTTTTACTAACAAGGAGTGCTTAGGCATCAGAAGAGAAGCTCCTCCTCCTCTCCTTCCAAAAGTAATTTGATCTTCGTTTTCCTCCTCTTTTTTCTCTCCTTTCCACGTCTTCTTCTTCGTCTTTTTCAGGAGAAAACGAAGAGGGAAAAGGCGAGAAATCATAGTCTCAAATCTCAGATTCTTTTCTCACTTCTTCCCCTCCCTTCTCACAGACTCTTCTGAATCTATACTTTTGAATTCTAGTGGACTCTTGTAATTACAGCGTTGGGATCTAGATCTAAATCTATTAAATAAAAGCCTTTCCGATTTCTGATTCCTAGACAACCTCTCTCCCCAAAAACTACGGAATCAGATAGAAAAATGAGAAGAATATTTCTTGTGACAGACGCCTAAAAGTGAGGGTGTCAAAGTTAATTGGTGCCGTCCTTTTCTCACTTTTTCTCGCTTCTTTTCCTCTTTTTTCCTCCTTTTTTCACTCTTTTGTTCAGAAGAAAGTTATGGAATTAGTGGAACTTGTTAGTACTGATGATTCACTTTACTTCTAGTCTTTCAACTTTTGGAAAGAACATTTTAGAAATAGAACAGTCTTGAAAACTACCAAATTTTCTAGTCTGAATATAACTAAAAAGTAGTCAAAATTACGCTAACTTTAATGTGGATGATCGTTTGGTTAATCCGAGAAAAGAACACTGCTATCTACTTCTTTCTCATCCTGGATCAGCTCGAAAATCCTAACTTAATTCAAAGAGTTTTAGCAAAAAAGTCGGTCCTTCAGCTCGCGAATATGGAATCTTTGAGCTGAGTCTAGTTTCGATTGTAATTCGAAATCTCGGGATAGTTACAATTAACATACGAAAGTATTATGAGAAGTTTTAAAAACTTTCCAGCTAGAAAAAGAAAAAGAAATGCTTTAATTTTGTTATGAACAAGCGTGAAATCTATTAGCTCAGCACAGTTCTGACAACTGCGCTCCGCCGTAATGCCCTTAAAAATGTCTCTTGTTCTCTGAATCTCTCAATTTCGCACACAATTTTTTTGGGTTTCGGTAGAGCGCGGCTGTAAGAAGCGTACCGTGCCAATAATTGGCGTCAAAATAATGGGCAGCTGGTACTTCTATGGCTGTTCTCCTACCGATTATAAAACTCTTTTTTTCAAGTTTTGTATATATGGGATGCTGGAAATAGATTTTCGCGAAAAACTGAGGAAGTCTATAAGCTTTTATTTTCCAAATTTCTTAGAATAGGTTAAAAAAGGGCTTTGGAGTTAGAAATCGTGATGTGGCCATTTCTGTTACTAAAAATAGTATTTCGATTTCTAGATTTCCAAAATTTGACACCCTCCAACCAAAGGATCCGTAAATTTAGTAGACAACCTAATTTTAACTTCACCACACCACTCTTATTAACTAATTTCTAGTTCAAAAGCTCGCCTAATCCTCTATTTTTCTCCAAAGTTTCCACATTTCAAACTCTGATCAGAATAGGGGGAAAACAGCAACCAAACATAACGCAAAAACAACAGAAAAATGAGGAGAAAAGAGGAAATGAGTAATTATAAAAGGGTCTCACTTGCTCTCACTTCTCACAACCTTTTCTCGCTTTCCGTGAGAAATTTCTTCTAGTCACGAGAGGGGAACTTTTGACAAAATGATTCACATCGAAAATTTATGTTTCTTTCTTTTTTTTGATCTCTAAAAGTCCTATAGCTCCAATTTCCAGATGAATCGCAGCAAAAGTGTGGGTCGTCGTGACGCGAAGCCACGTGGCGAACGTCGTCAGAATAAGGTTACGGTAGCGGTGTTGGGTGCGGAGAGAGTGAGTTTTTGATTGGAGAATAAACCAGTTATAATTAATTGTAGGTTGGAAAATCTGCAATGGTTTCGCAGTTTTTATGGCACAAATTTGTGGAGGACTACCGGCCAACAGTGGAGGAATTTAATTGGATTGAGTATGAAATTGAGGAAGGAAGAGTTCTCATGGTTCAGGTATGTACACGACGTCTGAAAACTTACTGTAGAAGTGCTTTGAAACTGTTGAAATTTCAGATAATCGACTCAAGCGGGTCCCGTGATTTCATAGGGATGAAAAACTTGTATATTGGAACAGCCGACGCTTTTCTTGTAAGCTTGATCATATCCAAATCCTCTTAATACTCCTGAAATTCCAGGTGGTCTTCGCTGCAGATGATGCTTCTTCTCTGGAAGAAGCTCTCACTACAGTTGCAGATATTCATGCGAGAAGAGGGAAAAATGTAAGTTTTTTCATTCATATCTCAACCTCAAATCTCCAAAAAAAAATTCAGGTCCCTGTACTCCTGGTCGCCAACAAAACCGATCAACCATGTCTTTCCTGTTGCTCTTCGAAATCAGATATGGAGTGTAGTGCATTGAAAGAGGAAGAAGTTAGAGCATGTTTCCATGAGATACTTTTGAGAACACGACCGAATTTGAATATTCAGGGATTCGAGTTGAGAAAGAGACGGTGAGTTTTGAGATACTTTGAAATTACTAGAAATTAAAAATTGATATTTTCCAGGCAATCAATGCCATCAAGTCGTGGATACAGTGGAGTTGAACCGAAGGATATTGAGAAGATCAAAGAAAAACGGAGACAACAAAAAGATCATTGTATTATCAGCTAGACTTATTTTTTCTCAATAAACTGATAATCATTGTTCAAAACGAATGATCTGCAAAGAGTATAACTTTAGTACTAATATTCCAATAAGTGTTCAAACCTATACTCTTCATCACAGAACAAAGAAAACCGCAATAAAAGAAACAATAAAGAACAGTTGTTGGCTCCTTGGAGCATCCAAAGGTTCATAAAAGTGTCTTCCATCGAATTCATTGCATAAAGGTTCTCGACAACATCTCGTGCATTCTGTATGAAACAGTCCGTATCCATGTTGCTCACACCCTTGTTCACAACTCTCCGCACAATCTCGTTCCACTTCGATAAAGAATCCGTTAAGATTGGTGACAGTTGTCTGGAAATTGATTTTATTTGTTTTACACAATCATTTTTTGAAATATGATCATAGGCAATTGAGAAACAGCTTGAAAATATCTTGAAACCTTCCATCTTGAAACCTTCCTTATATGTATTTCTCAGTTTTCAGCAAAAAGTGGACTTGAATAAACCTTAGTTGATTGTATAGAAAAAACCAAAAGCTTTATTTTTGTAGTTGATAACTTTTTGATAGCTTTACTAGTTTACGAGATATACACATCTGAAGACAGTGTCATCATCTTATTCACGTCTGTATGTTTAGCTGTCTGCCTATCAGACCTTGTATGCAAACATCTGTTTGTCCAGAGGTCTTCAACTCACCACACAATACTTCTCCGATGGTGTGCAAGTTCTTCTCAAGTCGGGTCTCGACAAGAATTTCAAATGATTCATACAGTCTGGTTCATGTTTCACACCTTCCGAAACATCTTTATTTTTTCGAGAATGTACGCAGTAGTTGCATTGGAGTTGTTCGTTCTGAAACTCTTATTTTAAGTTTATGGAAACCAATCAGAGCCCCCGATAGAACGCGGTTACAAAATCCAAAACTAACCTGAAATCCATCAGTATCTCCTCCAGTTTCTTGTCCCATAAGAGGCACCGAGAACCACAAAAATAAGAAAAGCATTGAATAAAAGTGAAAAGGTGCCCCTCGAAAAATAATGGCCAGTTTTTAGTTTGTCCCCTCCTTCCCCTCCCCACCTGCTTATTTGTCCATTTGTCCCAAAACCCGTCGCTTTGTGTTTCCGGTTGGTTCAACATCCCTAACCTTTCATTATGTTCTAAACGATTGGAACGATTTACGAAAAAACGAAGTCTTGAAAAGGAGAGAAAAATACATTTATGACAATTATATAGTAAGACACCTGCGTATTAGAGATCGAAATGTGTAAAATGAGATTATTATTATTTTAAAAATCGGCGTTCAAATCGAATTCATCACCGTCGCACTTCGGAAGCGCCGCCACATTTGATGGGCTTTCTTTCGGCTTTTCTTCGCATTTCTCGACGATTTTCCGTGTAAATACTGGCTCATCGACGAAGTTTCTGGTCTCTTCCGAATACCAATACCAGTCTCTGTGTGTGAAATTTGGTGTCTGAAAATTAAAAATATTTTTTACGTAAAATTGAGAAAAATAAGGTTTACCGATAGTCGCTTAGCTTCCGCCTGTTCGAATGCAACTTTCTGTCGAAGCTCTTTAGCCTGAAATAGGAAAAAATAATTAATTATTTACTTTACGACTAAAAATCAATAAAATCATCGCTTACCATTTTCTTATGCCTTTCCGAGTTCGATTGATATTCTATATACTTGTCCATTTGCGCCAGCAATCGCTGATAACTCTCTGGCATCGAAGTTTTCGCAGGTTCCGGTGCATAAATATTGAGATCATATATTGGAATTTCGACATGAAATGGTTTTGAAGATGATCCACCGGGAACATAAATTCGTCTCGTGGATATAATTCGTGGTTCTTCTTCTGCGATACAGGCGAGAGAGGGGACAAATCGAGAGGGCGGAGAAGAAGAGGGGGGTGTCTCACAATTCGGTGACATTTTCGAATGAAGACTGAACGAAAAAAGAGGGAATGGCCGGTCACCAATACGATAATGAGGCGGGAATGTGCAGCGCGCGAAGGAAAAGAAGAACGATCGACGGAGCGTCGAAAAAATCAATAAATCTCTATCTCATTTACTAAACGCGATATTACAAGACGATAAGCATGCGAATACGGGGAAAATATGAAAAAGGAGGCAATAAAACTTTGGGTAATAATAGATATTAAAACGGAAAGGAAGAATACAAATATATTTTAGGCAGAAATCTGAGTTATTGTCGTGGAATGGGGGATGGATGCTCGAATCCGGCGCCGAACATTCGATTCATATAGTCGCGGCGGCTATAGTCGACCTGAAATTACGAAAATGAAGAAATCTAGATTATACGAGTTGGAGCATTTCAAAAAATTATACATCGCGATTCGATGCATCGAATTGTTTTGCCGATAAAGAAAGGGAGACAATTTGATATCATAGTTAAAAACGGTGTTCCGATTATCTTTGAAAACTAACATTACAGATTGGAGTACTCGTCACAATTTTAGAAGTTGATTGATCCATAATATTCAAGGGGAAATCATGACTAGCTTTTCGGGTTACAGAAGGCGGTGGGCGTATTCGTTTGGATTTAGAAGTGGGAGGTTCGGTCCGAGTATGTGAATGACGAGATGGTATTGATACAGACTTTTTTGTTGAATTTTCAGATTGTAATTGATGTAATCTCGCTGTCAATTGCTTCTTTTCCTCTCTCGCTGCTTTCAATAATGCATTATTCTCTCCGAATGCCTTTTTTCGCTTCTCGATTTCTTGTGTTATCTTCATTTGTTTGGTTCGTGCATCATTGAATTTCTCAGTTTCTTTTTTGACTTCGGCATTTTTGAACTTCATATAAATCTCCCGTTGTTTTGCTTGAAATGTACTAACTTTTTGCAGTTCTGTCATTAATTCAGCAGCTACCTGACGGGGATCTTTGAATAGTTCCTGAAAACATTGAAAAATTATTTAAAAAATTATATATTTATTAGATACCATTAAATCTGGCCTTAAATTTTTGTTGATCTCGTCAACTGTGAGCGGTTTTTTGCACAAGTAACATTGCGACTCTTTTGCTTTTTCTGTACAACTTTGACAGAAGACGTGAGCGCACGTCGTCAGGAACATCTTAACTTGGTTCGGCTTCGCACCACAATTGTTGCATTGAACCCAATCCATCGGGTTATTTGTGATTGGTCTGGAAATATCAACTTTGCTGGGAAAATTGAGATTAAAATTAAAAATATGGTTGAAAAAAAATGAATTCGGGATACAGTAATCTTCAAAGGAACATTTCGGTTTCTCGTTTGGTCTCGACACGTTCATGCGGGATTTTTTTCGGCCTCTTTTTTTTTGTTGCATCACAAAATTACGTCACTCTAATTGGAGTGGGTTTAAGTAGAAAAATTGTGAAAACAGTTTCTACAAGTTTTATTTTTCAAAAGGACAGATTTAGCGCGCGTTTTTGAAACATGTAAACAGTTTCAATCTTCGCGGCAATTAAATAGAAATAATGATTTTGCAAAAATGAACATTTGAGTTTTCTATAGTTCTTTCTCAGCTCTTTTCTTTTATCTGCTCAAGCTTCTTTTAAGTAACAATTATATTTCTTCGCAGGGAAATGATGCCCGGGGAGCAGCTCTTCCCAGACTACGATGCAGACGAGGAGGACGTTTTCGGAAGTCAGAACGTCGTAAGCCTTCAATGTTTTGACTGAAAATAATAATTACCTTAAAGATGACCGCGAAGAGAGTTGTTGTCACCGAACAACAGAAGGCTGATCCATTGAGAAAACCTAAAGTCGAGCTCCAAGGAATTCTTGTTGCTGAGAAGCAACCAATTTCTGCGAAAGAAATTGAACGGCGCATGCTGTAAGAATTCCTCGGAGTTCGATTAAAAAAAGGTTTCAGCGACGAGTACGGCCAGACGATTGATCCGAAGAAGTATGGTTGCAAAACGTTGGATGAACTTCTCCAAGCGTGTTCCGATACAGTTGTTCATAAACGTCGTCAAGATGGAGTCCACGTCTACTGGGCGAAAGTCAGCGAAGCCAATCAAGACATTGTCGAAATGGTTCAACAGCAACACACCGGTCACGAACCGAAACGGGGGGCTCGATCATTTCTGACTCATGGAGCGACAAGAGGAGGACGTGGAAATCATGGGGCTTCGTTCCGGCAGTATAGAGGACAAGCACGTGTCCCAGAAGAGGAAATCAAGACGAAGGGGAATCCCGATCAGTAAAAACTGTTGTCAACTTCTGAAACTACTTTTGTGATGTTTCAGAGTGAAAGCCAGAAGCAAACTGGGACCCGCTAAGACAATCGAGCGTGTGCACAATATAGCTGAACTTCTTCGCGAATGTCGTGCTGAAATCGGCACCCCGCATCCAGATCAACCTGGTCGTATGATTGTTACATTGGGTACTTTAATGGAGAAATTCAAAGAAGTTTATGGGTTGCCAGCGTGGGGGAAGAACATGTCGGAGAGCGAACTTTACAAACAGATCAGTGTTGAAAAATATTCTGGAGTGCTGAAATTCTGGAGTCTTCGCGACGGTGGAGATTATTACGTCGAAGATTGGAATTCGAAACATCTTTCTGTTTCTGAAGATCAAAAAGCACCAGAAGAGCCGATAGAAAACGAGAGAGTTGTTTCTGGGAGCCCGTCTGTTACTCTCCAGAAGAATATCAATGGTATGCAGTATAAGATTTTGAAACTCTTTATAATAAATAGTCATTTTACGTTTCTCCGAACGCTCATTTTACACTGTTCTTGGCAGCTAACATATATTCTTACACTCTTGCTCAATCGAATATTTTCAAACCCCTTGTAAATTCGAAGGAGTGAAACCCGCTGAAACGTTTTTGATCTACCAACTTTAGCGGTCTTTCAGAGACGACGATTGCCGCCACCTCAACACACGACGAAACTGCCGCCGATCGTTCGATTGCTCTCGGTCTCGCTCTCGACTCCTCGTTGTTTGTGTTAATTTATATTGTTTTGTTGTTCGAGTTATTTTCTGTTTTTTTTTTGTTGCAATTCCGTCAAAAAAGCACGGATTTTCGAAAACTGCAAAAAGCGAGAGATGTGCGGAAGTTACAAGAAAAAAGAGACTGCGCACAGTATTTTTTGCGTTTTATTAGGAAATGCAAACGTCGCACGTTTATTAAAAACAACTCCGTCCGCTGTTTCGGAAAATGTCTCATTTTCTCGTTTAATTTCGTTCTTTACTCTGAAATCATTAAACTCGTGTTATTGCAGCGAAGACTTCAGTACTATCAGTGAAGGCTCTCCAGCTGTGAGTTTCTGTGTCCTCAAAGCATTAAAATCGTGATTTTTTCAGATGCTCATATCGAAGGCGACAGACGACGGTTTCTTCGAATCAGGACCCGGGTTTGGAGGGAATCTTTCAACGCCACAAACTCAGACAAACTTGAACGCCACTTCTTCGATGTCAGACCTCGGTCAACGTTTTGGCAACGTCTCTCTTGGAAGGACGCATGCATCAAACGAGAACGCGGCTTCGTCTACCTCCGCATCAAGATCTGGAAGTCGTTTAGGAGGTGCTACATTGACAGGAAACAGACAGAATAGTGGACATGAAGGTATGGTCAAGCAACACTGAACCAAACCAAAACTGTTGTTCGTGTTGCAGTTCGTCATCGTCAGAGTTCCTCTGTTCAACCAATGCGCCCTGTTAGCTCGTCATTCGGTCCTCGTGCAATCATTCCTCAAAACGGTCTGCAACTTCTCGTGAAATATGTGAAAAGTCGTGGAAGCACCAAATATGAATCGCTACCCGAAGACGACCAAACGTTTGTCAATTTCAACAGTCAACTTTTCAAAGTTTACGCTAATCAACCAGGAGAAATGCTTGTTCGTCTTGTCGATCCATCGATTGATCCCGAGACTGTTAAAAGCTCGGAGACCAATTTCCGTGAGCCCGTTGAAGCGGATCTTCGTTGGATGTCCGAAGTGAACATGCATGTCAAGCGTGGTCTTCTCGTCGTCAGACCGGTGATGTTTGTGGCTCCTCGTGGATTCCTGATGGTTGCTTGCAATACTAGTGAAGCAGACTTGGAAGTAGAAAAATTGGGTAGAATGGAGGAACTGCTCAGCGGTGCAATGAAGACCGCACCACTTCAAGAACTAACACGTCGCAATGCACGTCCAGGAATGGCTGCTGTTTATATGTATCGTCAAGGTGGAGAAGCTCGCTACTATCGAGTTTTGCTCGTGGGACGAGCTCAACAGGGCGACGATGTGTTGGCTCTGTTAGCTGATCACAATGATCAACACATGGTGGACGTGAAACTTTCAATGCTGTATGTGTTGCCAGAGAAGGCCAGCTTCAGACGCTACGCTCCAAATGTTTATTTTGGAACATTGTACGGAGTAATGGCATTGAGTCCCGTAGAGCAGGAGAATATGTGGAAGAACCTCGACGATGAGGACCGGAAGAGTTTTGTTGCAGCGTTCATCCCTCCAGATGAAACGGTTAATAAATATATTATCTTAATGATTTCAACTTCATAAAATTTCCAGAAAATTCTCAACATTGATATGGTCTGGACAAACGAGTATCGTCAGTATGAATGGCTGTCTCAAATCGCGAAACGACGTGGAGCAATCCCTTCACCAGATTCCAACTCTAATCATGTGACCAAGCAGCCAGAGGGGGCTGTCAGGAGAATAGGAGAAGATTGTTTTATGGAATTTTTCGACTTCACTCAACAACCACCTGAGGAGCCAAACCCGCCAGCTCCTGTGATTCAACGTAATTTTTCTCAAAATCAAAACATTTTGCCTTTAAAATATAACTTTTTAGAAACCCGCCAATTGGTACCGGAAGCAACCAGAACTGTACAGCCCGTTGCGATAGTTCAGCCGACTTTGTTCAATCCACGTATCCTCAACATGTATGCGGTGTTCGACGAACTTGTGGAGACAAACAATGTGGTTGGAATGGTTAAAATGCTGGAAACCGTCAAGATTATTCGCAATATGAAGCAATCGAAGAGCAACGACGACTGGAAAGAAATGATCAGCTACATGATTGACGCAGGACGTCGCAAAGGAATTCAACTAGAACTATAATTGCATCTCTCTCATTATTACCATGTTCTATTAAGATTTAGAGTTTTTACCATCGAATCCAAGTTGGCACTTACATATTAAAGTGCACAATGACCCTAATGAAGCTAGTTTTATAATAATCTTTGTTAATTTCAATTTATTAAGCGGTGTTCCGTTATCAATTATATAGCGAATTCTTTATTCATTGAGTCAATGTCATACAATAATTAGACGATTCTAATTAGAAACGCTGTCAAGAAATTCCTTTTCTGTCATTTTCCAAACTGCGAATGTGAAACTTTTGTTTGTCATTGAAAACGTTGCGACGTGTCCATTTGATTCGTTCACCACATATCGCCTACTGATAAGTTTTACAGAATAAGTGCCCGACAGGAAAAAGGATCTGAAACTTCAGAAATGTTTAAATATATCGGAAACTAGACGGACCTTCTTCGTATTACGAAAACCGGAGGATGGATTCGTTCTTCTGGAATTTCCTTTACATTGAATTGATTCATAATTTGATTAACATTAGTAAACACGTCGTATAGTTCAATAGACAAAAAGTCTAAGTTTTGATATCCCCGATTAGAATTCCACGCTCTCAGACATTCTATTATTGTCTCTTTCTTGACATTCGTATTCTCTAGAGATAGAGATCGACCACTGAAATTGAGTAGGAAATGATCAGTCGGTTGACCGAGACTGGCGACACGTAAGTGCTCAGTTTCATAGATTTTCGAATTCTCTTCCAGTTCAGATTTCAAGTTTGTATCGAATTGAATAGTCTCTTGATTTGGTGAAAGAAATAGGAATTCTTCTAGAATAGCCGGGTTGATAGCATAGTTTAATCTGATCAAACTGCAATTTATGCTCTTCAACATTGGCAAGAATCCTCTGGATTCCGCATTGACTTGATATTCGATGGAATTTCCGAAAATGTTATAGAGGTACGCATGAAACTTCTGAATCAGTGTATTGATTTCCGATTGATTAGCCATGATGTCCATGTAGCCCTTGCACATGCTGAAATAGGTCAAAGCATCTATAAATCGTCGGAAATCAAAAATAGAAACATACCAACACTTAAAATACATTCCGAGTATTTCAAGTCGGACTACAGCATTTCTGTGACTGGAATTAAAATCTTTTTCCGAGAGAAAAGAAAGCAAATATCTCCATTCATTCGTCATCTTCACTTTGATATTAGAGGTTACATCTCCGTTTGTTTCATAGCAAATTGATTCCGTATTCTTGAATAAAAGTTTCCGATGATGAAGAATTGCAGTTTTTGTTCTGTTGGAACAAAATGTTAGCAACAGTACTTCATCAACTTTTATGGATCTCCAAATTTCTTTTTGAACAAGAATAGGGAAATTAAGTAGTTGCATTTTTTTTTCAATCAGAGAAACGGCAGAATATGAATCCAAAAACGAGTATCGTCTAAATCGACAAGGGACCTTTTTTGAATGTGTATTTTGGCGGGAAGAAGACTGTAGCATCTCTCATTGCTGAGTAGCTGTCAATTACTGTTGTCTGTGGAGAATAGCTACATTTGGAAGGTTCAGTCCATTGAGGAGTTCGTCAAAACCTTACACGACCTATGACTCTTTTTGAATTTCACTTCTTTCCAATTTCGTTCAGATCAATAAGAAAACAGATTCAGCTCTTTTAGAAATTAATGGTCTCGAGGGAGATAATTCTGACTTTCAATTTGTTATTGCCATTCATCCAACACGAACGACTATGAGACGGAAAGGCACCTTCTAGGTGGTTCATAGACATTTTGAAATGGTCATCATGGTTGTACTCAAGAATTCTGGGGCTCTTCCACCGGTTCTGGTCTTCTCCGATTCCAGGCTTCTCCACGGGTTTTTGGCTCATCCTCCGATTCTGGGATCCTCGAGGATTCTTCCTCAAGTTCTAGGCTCCTCGTGGAGCCCTTCCTACTCCCATTCTGGGCTTCTCGTCCGATTCTGGGATCTTCGTGGACTCCTCCTTCGATTCTGGGGTGCTCTAGGACTCTTCCTCAAGTTCTGGGGTAATCGAGGACTCCTCCTCTTCAAGTTCTGGGTTGCTGATCCTTCTGATTGCTGACAGGATGTTCACTGCTGAACATCCTGTCATTTTTTGATCATCCAGTCACCGAACGCTCATTGCTGAACATCCTGTCTTGTGTACTCCTACTCCTACACAACTATATATGAATTGAGAGGATATATATATATACCCACACCTAGCGATGTGACCGACATCTCACGGACTCTGCCAGTCGTCGTATTCACTATGGGAAATAGGCGGGGCTTATAGGCATATACTGTAGGCTCCAATTTCTCTGTTTTTCGATTGCGAGAAAAAAAAGAAAACAGCTCTGCGCGGTCTATAGTGGACGTATTCAGCCTGTTATTGAAACCGTATCCGTGTTTTTGTCTGTAGAATTAAGTTCCAGTCGAGTGAATCGCTGAAGCTTTCAGCAGATTTGTAGATGTCCGGACCTGAAGTGGAAGATTTTCCCAACTCTTAAATTTCACCTCTATCGTGTGTGGTCTTTGCTTCTCACTTTCTTAACTTTAAACGATAAATAAGGAAAGGAAATATTGATGGAGGGAGTTTACAGTCCTTCTGAATATTGTGCATGGAATGATAACATAATTTGATTGAAAATTGCTTTATTTTGAGGAACTTTTGCAATTTAACAGTCACAGTTCAAACATCATCGGATGACATCTTCGGAATCGGGTGTCTCGCTAGAAACTCCTTCTCCGTGATTCTCAAAGCAGCGAAATGAAATTGATCGTTTCCAATTGAAATAGTGGCGACGTGTCCAGTTGACTCATTCACCACATGATGCCAACTATTTTGTTTTATGGAAGTAATAGATTTGGAATCAATGTTCAATCTGAAATAATGACTAGATAAGATAATCCCAACTTTCTAACCTATTCTTGAAATGGTAAATTGCTAGACCATTCTCTTTTACTCCAATTTCCTCCAAAAGTTCTAGAGGATCGTCATAAGATCCTCGGAAAAGATTAAAGTGAACAAATTCCAAATTTTGGTATTTTCTATTCGATCTCCATTGATTAACGAATTGAATAATCGTTGACTCTTTAATCGAAGTTCGTTCCAAGACCAGACTTCGTCCATTGAAATCAGTTAGAATTTGATCAGTTGGTTGACCGAGGCAATCGAATTTCAAATTCTTCGTATAACAAATTTTCGACTGTTTCATAAATTCAAATTGCGCCCATGTTTTGAAGAAAATACATTCCTGATTTGGTGAACAACTAAAATATTCCTCCAATTCGCTGGCTGTTGGACATTGTCTCAAATGAAGCTTAGTGACGCTCACATGTTTTATTTTAGGCAAGAATCCTTCCGCCTCTACACTAAGTTGATACTCGGGAGAAGGTCCGAGGAGCTCGTGCACGTAGTTATAGAATGATAGAAGCAATGTTTGGATGGTGGATTCATCAGCCATGATTTCGAAGTAGCCAGAACGCATGCTGAAGCTTTGAAACGATATAGAATAAAAATCTAGTAGAAAAACTCACCAACAAAATGAACGTATTCCAAATACATCTATTGGAATCACTTTTATTTCGTCACGGACTGCTCGAACCAGAATAAGATCTTCCGAAGAGAAAGATACCACTGGTTTCCAGTCATCGTAACCCGTACTGATACAAATCATACTGCTGATTTGGTTGTATGTTTCTGTGCAAACTTCTTTTATATCTTTCAGCAGATAATTTTTGAATTGAAAAATTGTTCGTTTCGCTCTTTGGGAACAGAATGATAAGAGCATCAGTTCGAAAAGTTCCATAGACTTGAAGACTTCTTTTTGGATAATAAATGGGAGTTTCAGCAGTTGCATTCTGGTGCGGAGAGCGGTTGAGATAGGAATTATATGTTGAAGAAATATAGCTCGGAATCGATGGAATCGATGTTCGAATAACACGTTTTCGCGGGCACACAGTAGGCCATCTAATGATGACACAGAACGTGGACAGTGGGTCACTCATTGTCAAATAAAGAGTAGGTGACTTGGGTACGGTTGGGGAAGAATGATAAAGGTTTACGAGAATCCAGAACTTCGGATTAAAAATGGAACACTAGAGAAGACATCCAAAATGAACTTGAACGAATTGAGTTAAAGATTTCGGAGACCAAATTCTTAGAGTCGAGATTCTGTGAATCACATCTGAAAATCACATCAGAATCTCATTTCTTGCATTTCTGACTCAGAATACTTTTTTTGGGTTTTTACAAGAGTAATAGAATCAAATTCCAGAAGCTAACCTTGTCTGACTTCCCACAAGAACCAATTTATTCTAATTCTAACCTTTTCCACTTTTCGTTGTTTTAATTTTTTCGACTATTACTTGGCAAAAAAATTGGAAAACTGTTATGAGATGATTCGCTATAATTTTGGACTTTTTCTTTTTTTCCCAAGAAAGAAGAAGTCAAAATAGGTTTTTATGAGAATTCTTAAGTAAAGTTTTCTGTTTTCTACACTAAAATTATATTTTGATCTCTTCTGGACCCATCGATTAAAAATAACTATTTCAGAGTTACTTTTCCACATCACCCTTCTTCTTTTCACATTCCAAAATTCTTTTTCTTTTTCCTTTTCTGAAAAACGACTGCGAAGGCCGTGGCCGAGTGTGTCGTATTCTCGGCCAACCTTAACGATTTCGAAAATGGCGACGACAAAAAAGCACATTTTTCTTCCGATCGGCGCTTGTTTTCAGCAGTAAATTAGATAAATTTCCGTTTTTCAGAAAAATAATTGTTCTCCGCTTGGAAAAGTATCGATTTTATGCGTTTTCTACCTTATTTTCTGCTTATCGATGTCTTTTCGTATCGCTTTTACACTCTTACTTTTTTATATGGTTTTCAACTATTATTTTTCAGCTAAACGGCCAAACAATGGTGCGAGTTATCATCAAAGGAGGTGTTTGGAAAAACACAGAGGTATAGAAAGCATCTCTACTAATTTTAGGAATTAAAATATTTTTTCAGGATGAAATCCTCAAAGCCGCTATAATGAAGTACGGAAAGAATCAGTGGAGTCGTATTGCGTCGTTGTTGCATAGAAAATCAGCGAAACAGTGCAAGGTAATGAACTAATTTTATAGCTGGTTGCAAATGTGTATTAACACAACTTTTCTCATATTTTATCCTGAAAACCGTAACTTTCGCGTATTTTAATGTATTTTTGTGTCAGAAACATTGAAATGATCGTGTTTTACAGTTTTTTCTAACAAAATTCAAACATAATTCCCAATTTTCAGGCTCGCTGGTTCGAATGGCTCGATCCCGGAATCAAAAAGACGGAATGGTCACGCGAAGAAGACGAAAAACTTCTTCATCTCGCCAAATTGATGCCAACACAATGGAGAACCATCGCTCCGATTGTCGGCCGAACATCAGCTCAATGCCTCGAAAGATACGAACATTTGCTGGATGAGGCTCAACGAAAAGCCGAAGGACTCGATGAAGAAGCAACAGAAGCGAGAAAATTGAAGCCAGGAGAGATAGATCCTACTCCAGAGACAAAACCAGCCCGTCCCGATCCAATTGATATGGATGACGATGAGCTGGAGATGTTGTCAGAAGCTCGTGCTCGTTTGGCGAATACTCAAGGAAAGAAGGCGAAGCGAAAGGCTCGTGAGCGTCAACTTTCTGATGCTCGTCGTCTGGCTTCACTTCAGAAGCGAAGAGAAATGCGGGCTGCTGGTTTGGCATTCGCCAGAAAGTTTAAGCCAAAACGAAATCAAATTGATTACAGTGAAGAGGTGTGTAGAAAGTACAAATCGCTAAGACGTCGGCTTTCCATTCATTATGATTTCCAACTACATACAAAATTTTTCTATTTCAGATTCCATTCGAGAAACACGTTCCAGCCGGATTCCATGATCCATCAGATGACAGATACGTCGTTGAAGACGCCAATCAACGTGCCATCGATGATCATCAGAAACCACGTGGACGTGAGATTGAGATGGAAATGCGTCGTGAGGACAGAGAGAAGTTGAAGAAGAGAAAGGAGCAAGGAGAAGCCGACGCTGTATTCAATATCAAGGAGAAGAAACGCTCAAAGTTGGTGCTCCCGGAGCCACAAATTTCTGATCGCGAGTTGGAGCAAATCGTTAAAATCGGACATGCATCTGACAGTGTTCGTCAATATATCGATGGAACTGCTACCAGTGGTCTTCTTACTGACTACACCGAGTCGGCTAGAGCTAACGCAGTGGCTGCAAGAACAATGAGAACTCCGATGCCAAAGGACACTATACAAATGGAAATTGAGAATATAATCGCTCTTCAGAACACTGAATCAGTGTTGAAAGGAGGACTCAATACTCCATTACACGAGTCGGAACTCGGAAAAGGTGTTCTTCCGACACCAAAGATTGTGGCCACTCCGAATACTGTTCTTCATGCAATTGCCGCCACTCCAGGCACCCAATCCCAGATTCCAGGAGCCACACCGGGAGTTTTCGCTACTCCGGGAAGTGTCGCCGCCACTCCATTCAGAGATCAAATGCGTATAAACGAGGAAATCGGTGGATCTTCTCTGGAACAGAAGGCGAATCTCAAAAGAGCACTCGCCAGTTTGCCAACTCCTAAAAATGATTTCGAAATTGTCGGACCAGATGATGATGAGGTTGAAGGAGCAGTTGAGGATGATAATGATCAAGAAGACACTGAATGGGTTGAGGATGCATCGGAGAGATCTGAAAAGCATGCGAAGAGAAACGCAGAGATTCGTATTAGAAATCTGAAAATGAGAACTCAAGTCGTTCAGAGATCCCTTCCAAAACCATCAAAGATCAATGAATCGGCAACTCGCCCAACCAATGCTTCTGGAGATCTTCCGAAGGCTGATGACATGATTAAACTTGAAATGAGTAGACTTCTCGAATGGGATGTTGATAACAAAGCTCCAGAAGTTGTCTATTCTCGTGAAGATCTTGATGAAGCTGCTGAACTCATCAAGAAGGAGGCTGATGTTGGACCAGAATTGAATGCAATGATGTGGAAAGTGGTTGAGCAGTGTACTTCTGAAATGGTGTTGAGCAAGGATAAGTTCACACGTATTGCTATTCTTCCGAGAGAGGAGCAGATGAAGGCGTTGAATGATGAATTCCAAATGTATCGTGGATGGATGAATCAACGGGCAAAGCGGGCGGCAAAGATCGAGAAGAAGTTGAGAGTCAAGTTGGGAGGTTATCAGGTAGGTAGATAAACTTTTCATCAGAAAATAAGCGTTTTCATACCGAAAACTATAAATGGCGGAGTTTTCCGCGAAATAGTTGGCACTATCGCAGAGAAATTTCATTGTTTTCACCTGGAAATGAATCAAAAGTCGGATCAGGAACTTATGTCAGATATCATATTTCCTGGTTTTCTATGATTCTACAGTAATCATCGCATTCCCATGTTCCAATTTTCTCTCCCTCTTCTTGTTTTTCTCACTTGTTTCCCTCCTAATCTTCCAAACGGTCATGTCTTCTTTAACATCCCGATTCGTTTTTATGGTCATCTTCTCGTCTTCTTCTTCTTCTGCCAATGACCCGCCTGTTGGTTTTTCCCCTTTCTATTCATTACTCCTCCCTTCTTGGTCATTCAAACGCCCATATCTCTTTCGACCCGTGGGCTCCCCCCTGTGGTGTTGAAATGGGTGAGTAGTGGTGAGTGATGTTGAAAAGGTTCGAAGGAAGAAGACGACGAGGAAGAAGAGGTCAAAAAGAGAAAAGAAGAAGAAGACATTACAGTAATTTATGGTGTGTGTTCTTCTCTCTTTTTTCTGGGAAACTCGGCGCGAAGAAACGCGTTTCAAAGCAGGCAGAAGCCCGAGAAAAGGAATAAATTAGTGGAAGTAAATATATCGCATTCTGTTGAAAAAAAAGGGGAAAAGACGAGAGAGGAGAAGCTTTGTAGTTTTTTCGATTCAAAAAGCTCGAAGTTTCCAACAAAAATGTCTTCTATAAGTTTCTCGGATTTCCAAAATTGTCTTGGAAATCAAAACTTCCCAATTGTTTTAATGTTCAGAAAAGTAAACACTGTAACCGGATTTCTCAATAACTCAAATTTTCAATTTCCAGGCTATTCATGACAAACTGTGCAAAAAGTATCAAGAGGTTTCCAACGAGATCGAAATGGCAAATATTGAGAAGAAGACTTTTGAGTAAGCATCACATTTTTATCAACAAAACCTAAAAATTTCAATTTCAGACGTCTCGGAGAGCATGAGTTGAAGGCGATCAACAAACGTGTCGGACGCCTTCAACAGGAAGTCAAAACTCAAGAAGCGAGAGAAAAAGATCTTCAGAAGACGTATTCAAAGTTGTCGAGTGAGTCCTGATTCTTCCCTAAATATGACCCTTATTGAACTTGTCATAACAGTGGATAAGATCGTAACTGTCGTCCATAAAAGAGAGGATTAGTGGGAGGGACTCCTCACTTTGTCATTCAAATTGACACTTGACTGAATGTGCACAATACAGTATCTTCTATTGAATAGCGTCAGTGTCTTCGTTTTGTGACACCTGCTTTGATTTATTAGCACGTCATGAGTGGTATTCTGAGAAGGCTGGCTCGTCGTGGGCGCGTAACAGGGTGGTAAATCAGTATAGGTTAGGCTCCAATTTTAGCTTTTTTTGAAATCTGTTCAACGAGGTTCGTAACAAACAGTTCATTCGGTTGTCTCGCTGACAAATTTTTCTTCCATTTTCTCAATTTTCATTTTTTCCAGACAAGCAATGGAAACTTTCACAAATTGAGATCCACGACTCCGCCTCCACCACTTCTGCTCCAGTCGCCTACTAACTATTTATTTTTAAACTATTCGTTCGTTCATATTTTACAACATCACCCCTTTTCTCTTCTATTTCCCCATGTTCCGTAATCTCCTATTGTGTTTTTTGAACTGTCGTCGTCTTCTCTCTTCTCGGTCTTTTGTTGAACAAATGAATCAACATTTTACTATGGCAACCTTTATACAGCTTCATCCGACAAACGTCTTCCGACACCAGACCGGCTTTTCGAAGGGTGTTGCGCAAGTGTTTCGAAGAGACGGATAAATGTATATAATACATGGTAATGTCTTTTTCTTGGTTTAAGGGAATGTTGCCATTTTTATGCGGTCTCCTGGGGCGGGGTCCCCCATCTAGATTACGGTAGTTGGGTGAGTGTGTTTACGAAGGTGCGCGTGGCTTCTCTCTCTTTTTAACGAATAAATTAATGGCCGAAAAAGGGATGAGAAGGTGTGAGGAGAGGACTCATCGGCTGATCAAACATTCATAGAAATATGGATTACGGTAGAAAGAATAACGGAATGAAATATCTAGGTGAGTTCCGGAAGTTCTACAAGAGGGTTTATGACTGCCTTAGGTGCTTGTTATTTCAGTTCTTCATTAGAGCAGGTGGTTGTATTTTGGACCGGGAGGAAAAGGGTCGTTGGTTCGAGTCCGCTTGCTGGAAAACTATCTTTGTTTTTTTTGTAAACTCCAATAAGTCCCTTCCAACACTAAAAAACCATATTCTCAGGTATCTTCAGATGTTGCGTAACCTACAAAACCTTCTAAATCGCCTCATTACCCGCCGCCACGCAACGTTTGATTTCGCGCGTATGCCCTCGAAAATCCCAGATTTTTGCAACTTTTCCCTCTTTTTGTTCTTTTTCTCAATCGCCCCCTCCTTTCTTCTTCTTTTTCATTTTCTGTTCCGGAATGATCACGGATGTCTTCTAATGAGTGATGACAGTCAAATGAGCAGATGTGAATGGTGGAAGAATGAACAGGTGTCAAAAATGGGATGAATGAAATATAGAAAGATGTCACTTTCGATGTTCATGATTGATTTTTGAAATGAGCGGAAATGAGAAATGTCTATCATTTGACCTACTTTCAGCTTGGGAAGAAAAACAAAAAGTTTGAAAATAGGCCGGGGTCGAACCAACGACCAAATGCGTGGCAGCAAAAGTGCAACCGCAAAGGCTACGAAGTCACAAGATCAACTGTTAATGAAGAAAGTCATATCCGTCCTCACCTCTGTAATTTTCAACTTTTTAATTTTCAAAAAATGTTTTATTCTGAAAAAAGAAAAAACACAAAGTCAAAAAAGTACTAATAAAAATCGAAACATATCTATCATAAATAAACAGAATACCCATTTCAAAATGATTTGAGGAGAGAGAAAGAGAGACATTTAAAGAGTTCCGAGTAGAAAAAAAACAAAAATAGTTTGGTCAATGTAACAACCGCGCTCCACCGAAACAAAATGCGGTAGAGCGCACTTTCTATACATTATTAGATTTACCGGCGTTTTCTCATTGTTGTTGTTGATTTAAAGATGGAGATTGTTGAGCGTAATGACTGACAACTGCTTGATATGGAAACAGATCAGTTGGCATTGGATAACCGTTTTGAAGGGACATCGTATGGGGTCCGTCGTATTGATTCGGAGCGATGCGCTTCTCCTTTTGACGACGATTGCAGAACCAGACACGAACCACCTGCAAAGATAATAGTGTTGACCGAGAGAAGTTTCCATTTTTCCAGATTTTTATTTTCCGTGTTGTTGGTACACTGGATATCTGGCCCTCTATATATGTCTGGACAAATCTCCGTGTGTCCGGATGTCCACAGTAACCAAATTTATCAAGACAAGTCTGTCTATGCTACCCCAAAACTAGAAGTCTATCTGTCTTTAGGTGCATCCGGATGGCCTGCCTTTTCGAAAACAGAGATTTTCGAAAATTTGACTGTCAGTCTGTTCATCCAAGTCTCCGAATGTCCAAGTAGTTGTTTTTTTTTCTCAAAATGCTTGCAGGCTCCTAGGTCGTGTTCCCGACATTCGGATGCCCAGATGTCTGTCTGGATTTCCCATTATCCGGATGTCCGAATGTCCTTCCCCAATCCTCACCTCCTTCTCCAACTGCAACTCCATTGCAACCTGTCCAATCTCCTGTGCATTTGGCTTCTGATTTGCTTGGAAATGAAATTCCAGACGAGATTTAACATTAACCTAAAATAAAATACTTATCTTTTCTTACAGTTTCCTGTAAGTTTACCTCAATGCTCGTTCTCTTCTTCCTCTTTCTTCCAGCCTGTCCTGTCATTTTTTCGAAAGTTGAGTTGGGAGATCCAGTGGTCGAATCAGCCTCTTCAAGCCATTTAAACAGAAGTGGCTTCAGTTTGCACATATTCTGTAATTAATTGATTTTAATTGGTCTTTTTATACTAATTAAACAGTTTTTCATTCAAGACCGTCATTGTCAGTCGGCAACAAAAAAGGGGAACGGATTTCACCGAAAAGGGGTAAAAAGTGAGTGAACAAACAAACCTTGAAAGAGAGTTGAAGCGCTTCGAATCGACAAATTGTCGTCTGGGAAAATATATTTCCGTAGAGTGTTCCGAGAGCAACACCGACGTCTGCTTGTGTGTATCTGGAATAAGCATTTTCAGGTTTTTTCAAATTTTAGTATTTTATTGATTCAGAGCTAGTTTTATGCTTACACAGTTGTCAACGTTTCGATATAGGTTTTCGAGATGAGAGCCGTCAAACATGAGCTGCTATTAACAAGAAATTGAGAGAGACGCAGAGAAGTTAGAGCGTCTTCCTTCTCTGCGTTTCTCATCCTCTCCCCATTCAGGGACTCTATCTTTGGGGGCGTATATCTCAAAAACTAGAAAAGCTATAAAAATGTTGTCAACTAGAAAAACAAAGATCTCAACTTGATCTACAAAATTTTATAAAAATTGTACGTTTTATACTATACCACGCTTTGTTATATACTCTCAAAGTCAGACATTTTTAATTAACATTTTCTCACTGAAAAAATTGCTTTTCTTTCGAGGTGTGTATCTCAAAAGGGAGCACAATTATGAAAAAACTGTCAACTAAAAAAAATATAGGCCTAGTTTGGATCTACTAAAAATTTTAAAATTTGTTGGAATCGCGTGTGTCTAAATTCTAATTTAACGTTTAAATCCTAAATTCCACTATTCGAAAGCGTTGAAAAGATTCTATGAGTTTTGACATTGCTCAATTCCTTCCCCACATGAGTATCGTCCTTTCGGACCCCCAAACCAAGAGAAAAACGCCCAAAACAGATTCCCAAGAAAACGTACCCCAATTTGATTCTCCTCTGTTTGAACTGCTTGGCGAATCCCTCCAAATCATCAGGACACGTCTGTTCACTATCATCCGAAATATCCGAAATCGACTGTTGATTCCCTCCCGGACCCACATTATCATCACACGAAAACTGATACGGGGGCCATGGGGGCATGAGTCTCTGGATGATTTCAGGTCTCTCAATTTCTTGTTTCATCTCTTGTTTCATTAGACATGGAGGTGTACTTGTTACCACTGAAGTCTGTGGGAGTACTGTACTTTGAGATGCGATGGTGGCTGCTGCCACGGCTGCAGATGAAGGAGTTGAGAGAGAATGATGAGGTTGGAATGCTGGAGCCGCAAGATGTGCATACCCCCAATCGTGTGGAGGAATCATGAATTGAATCTGAGGTTGATGATAGACCGGCCATTCTTGAAATGCCTCACACGTCGGTTTTATCACCTGTAAATCATTCTTATGAGTGTTAGATTCTTGTTAAGCTCATCGAGACGGTTCGAAAAGGGGAATCATGATGGGGTTTGGAGAAGGTTGGGTCCCGGCGCGAAATCCGAAATCTACAGTAACCCATAAAATCATCGCGGTGAGACCCAAATTGTTTCAAACCAAGTCATGACTATACTCATTCGAAAGCTCTCAGCGAATAAAGTTTGGAAATCACCATTTCCGGCTTATAGAGTGTGATTTAAAAAAAAGATATCAAGGGAACTGGATCCCTTAATTTCAAAATACAGTTTTTTTTCCAGGAAATTCAATTTTCGCACTCAAAAGCTTAGTCAATTAAAGGGACAGATGAACATTTAAGAAGAAAAAGACCTCCAAAAAGAGACCAATCAATCTTAATCCTCTCTTCTCAACGCCTTTTTTCTCTTTGGACTACATCTGTCCTCCTAATTTTCTACATTTTTCTATTTTTCATTCATTCTTGTCACTTCTCTCCAAAAAAGGCCACATGTAATTTTTCCCACACCGACTCGTGGTTTTCGATGATACATGACAAGAGAGTTATTGACAAAAGAGAGAGCGAAATGGCGATCATCGAGTGACTGTTATACTGTATAGGGTGTACTTGAAGAGTGATGATAATAATCGGATTTCAGAGAAAGAAGTCATCATGATATAGAATGATAGATGATGACGTTGAGAGGTTACGGTAGGGATCAACTAGCGGTAAACATCTAGGATAGCAGGGAGAGGCACGTTTATCACGTAACTGGGATTCAAAAAATTCGAAATTTTTTGGTTTGATGAAAATGGGAAAATTGAGTCTTTTCGAAAAAGTGGAGGTGAAATTTAAAATTTCTGGATGGTTTCTGATGGAGTTAGCTACATAAACCCTGAAGAACAACAAAATGAGAAAATCGAGGACATAGACATAGAGAGTTTTCAGAAATGAGTGAAATCTGGAATTGAGAAGCTTTAAGTTCGAAAATGGTTGTCATTATAACCTTATCAGTCTATTTAATGAATAGAAGAATGTTCAAGATCCTTACTAGATCAAATACACATGATCCAGAAGCTATAGTAGCTCAAAGGATGATTGAAACTTCTAATAAACTACAGTGACTTCATAAAATTTAATAAAATTTATGATAAGCCTAAAGAGCTATTGTACTACAGTAATATAATTCAATAAAGCTATACCTAAAGACAGTTCAACCAAAACGTTGCAGAAGAAAATGAAAAAGTGAGTGTGCGACTGGAAAAGGGTTGATTCTTATTGGCATAAAATTGAAATTCAAATGTGTGCCCCTCCCCGGTCCCCCTCATTTTGGGGCCTACTCGCTGTATAATGTAGGCCTCATCAGAATTGAAATCACTGAATTTTTTCGACTGACCTGCGCATAATTGGCTTCCATTTCGGCGAGATGATGATGCAGATGATAATTCGGAAGGAGGTTTTGATCAGCTAGTAGTGGCAGTGAAATGGATTCAGAAGAAGATTCAGAAGAGGATGATGATGTGGATGATGATGTGGAAGGTATGAGCATCAGATGATGGGATGGGTGGGGGAGCAACTGGTGGAGTAGACACTACTGTTATAGAAAAAGGGGGAGGAGGGATGTGGAGAGAAAGGATGTGTTGTGTATGTTGAAAATGGGAAGAGAGGTGAAAAAGGGGGCGGGGCTTTCTCGATGTCTCTGTCTCTTTCGATCTAGGTCTCTCCCGTTTTGGTCACACACAGGAGCCGGAATGTGTTGGCAGGGAGAGGCGGTCTGCGTCTCTCGACTTCTCTCGCGAAGCTACCGTATCCCACTGGGTGGCCAATCGGATGGACGGCCGATGGCACGCCCATTTTTGATAGATTTCGGATGATTCCACGCCTTCTTTTTTGATGGGAGAGACATGGGACTCATAGAGTAGGAGAGGGGGGAGGGATAAATGGATTCCGATGGATGATCCAATTGGGGAGGCTCCTGAAACGATAATTGGCATTTTTGGGCATATTTGAATTCATTTTTAGTTTTCTTTTCGAGTCAGTTAATAAAAACAGGAATTTTTGATTAATATGCGTCTGGAGACATCTAGGGTTGATATGATATTAGATGACGTCAGAATCCAGAAGCTATGTTCAAGAAAACTCAAAAGCTGGCATATTTTGTGAGTCTTTTCAAGCAATTACGGTTTCATCAAACTTTCAATCTTTACATGGATTCTGTAGATCAAATTTAGATCTTCATTTTTGTAGTTTTCAATTTTTTTTAAAGTAAAATTGGATCTTGATGAGAAGTTGAACACTCTCTGCTCTATCAACCCATCGTCAAATTTTCAGAATCTTAAAAGCTAGAAGAGCAATCAAAAAGGTGACTATGAAAATGAAGGTTCAAATTTTATCTACTCGAAATATAACATTTAAAAAGTTACGAACATTTCTGGAAGCTCTGAACGACAAGCTTTCAAATTCACCCAATCTGCAAAATTTAAAAAAATTTTAACCGTGTTGCACTTTCAAAGTTGGTGATCTCGTACCTTAAATTAAGAAATTCAGTTGGTCAGCATTCTAAATTGAAATCTGCTAGATCCCCGGAATTTTCAAAAAATTTAAGAATTTTCCACAAAACCCCAACTAAAACTGTAAAAACGCTACAAAAATCGAAAAAAATGTTGGAACAAGATGAAGAAAGGAAAGGAAACAAGAAGACACGGAAAACGACGAAAAACTGAATGAGGAGAATGGTTGGAAGGGGCACTCTCACACTCACATACAAATACATACAGAGACACACGGCATAAGATTTGCATGAGCAATGAATTTCAACTCTTCCTTCCATCTCGCACCACCCCTTCCATTCATTCACTCCTTTCCACGACCCCCTTTTCTCGGGTTTTTTTGCGAACTGGAACATCTTGATTCACGGTTTCATAACTCCTGAAGAATCTTTTCTGGATCTACGGTAGTAAATGAGTTCAAGCTTGTTACCACCTCGGTCTCCGTAGCGAGCTGTGATAGGATAGCTCAGGCGGGTAGATTTTTGGTTTTGAATCTCAAGTCTCGAGTTCTGATCCTCAAACACTTTCCATCGTTTTTTAGCATGTATTTCTCTGTTACAAAACCAGTTTTTATTGCTGAAATCGTCATCACTTGCAGTATTGCAATATGTCAGAATCTAAGATCCACTCTTCTTTTTCCCACTAAATAAATCTCGAATTTCTCGCGGAGGAAGGCAAGAAGAGAATAAAGCTCTTCCTAATTTCCTGACTTTTGGCGGCGTCTTTCCTCCACAAAAGTTTTCTTTTCGGAGATTCGTGGAGAAGAAAATTGGAGTTTGATGGATTTCATCATAAGTTTTTATTTTGATCGGTGATGAATTGGAGACTGAAATGTTGATTCGAAAATTTCGATTTCAATCTGAAAAATTAGAAGAATCGCTTCTGAAAGTTGGGAACCGTTCTGTTAGATTTCTCTGAAAATCTTCAACTTGCTCAAATTTTATTAAATTTTATTTTGTTAAAGAATAAATCAAGGCTGTTTTTAGTTGACAAAATTAGCTCTTTTTTCTTTTGTGCTCGTAAAGTATTTCTCAAGTATGTTCCGGTAGTTGGCAGCCTGTCACGGCACGGATAGTTAGATCGTTAATTGATTTTCATTTTCCTAGTTGACAACTATTTGATATATTTTTTAGTTTTTGAAATATACGTTTTCGATTCTCAGAGCATTTGCCCCCTTCCGCTCAAAGCATTCTGCCTCTGAACGCATGTATCTCAAAATGGAGCAGAGTTACAAAAAAGTTGTCAACTACAAAAACAAAGATGCATTCTTGTTCTTTACAAAAATATAAAAATGAAAACCCTATGACAATGCATAACTCTGTATCACCTTCTCAAAGGTGACAATTTCTTTACTGAAGCCCTGTTTCCACAACAACCGTTTCTCTCTCCTCTCATCCTCCCCATCGTACTGTTTATCATGAGCTCACAGTTATGATTACCTAATAACTTGATGATTTGTTTGTACTCTTTCTTTTCCATGTCATTTACCTTTCAATCACCTCGTAACACCTCGTTTAATAGCCACCATCTGCCCCCATTTATTTGTTCAGCGTTTCTTGATTTTGGAAACTTTTATTAGAGGAGGACGGACCATTCTGGAGTCATAAAACATATTGATGACTGTATAGATGAGGTAAGGGACCTGGAAAGTCTGTCCTCATTTTTTGGAATATTTCTTCCCATGAACATATTTTCTCAGAAGATGCAACAACTTCATTATAATAAACAAGTACTCTAGATTACTCTCCGACAAAGATAATCCTTTCTTTCTCACCCAATATTCCAGTTTTCAGTTTCCCAGGCAACTTATTTTCGTTCATTTTCCCAAACACTTGACAAAAGTTCGAGAAAAGAGGCGGTAGATATTAATATTGTGTCATCTTACCGTATACACATTCTCTGAATGGGAAGGGACCACTTCAACGAGGGGTGGATTTGTCACAGAGGGGGATGATGAAGTGACTGTACTGGGAACTCTAACGGTGAAATCGACGGAGACACAGAGCCACGATTTGCTTTGATCTGGTGTTATCAGCGCCCTGGAACACTAATATCAGTGACGCCGACTGGCTCAGCTGGTTACATTTTGGTCCTGCGTCCTACCAACCAGGGTTCGAATCCTTGATTGAGCCGCCTTCCCTTTTCAAAACTGTTTTACTGTTTGCCCGGCACCAGTAAGTACGAGTCTTATCAAGAGTGATAAAATCATAAAGACACGGCTCCCTCCTGCAACATGTAAACGAGCCACGTCCTGGTACCGGCTCCCACACTTTACATGCTCCCTCTCTTTCTTGCTCTTTTTTGGGTGATGAGATGTCAATTGAGATTTGAACTGATTATTTGGATAAAGGGATTTGTAGTTTAGCTACAGGGGGTTTTGTTCTCACAGAATAATTTGGATGTGCTACTCTGCTAATTTATGGAAAATGTGGCAGTGATAATGATCATCGAAAATCGTTTGAAAACGAAAGATGATTTGAGTGGGGGAAGAGTAAAATTGGAATATAGATCAGAAGTTCGAGAATAATTCCGATCAGGTGGATTCGAACCCGACACCCTCCCCACGTCTATCCATTGTGCCATCTGAGCAGCGACAGGACATGATGCTCAAGACTGGCAGCATTCACACCCTTCTGTGGCTCCATGAGCTCACCGAGCAATTCAAAATTCAAATTCCACAGTAACCCTTACCTATACATTGCATATTCTGTGAGTACTCGAAAGTTTCTCACACTTAACAAACAGGAGAACATAGGTAAGTGAGGAGCAGGAGAGGGGAGCCGGAGCATTCAAAAAATGGCATTGTCAAGAAGGGAGACAAGGGAAGAACCAAGGGATTCTGGGTTTTTTGAAAGTTGTTATTTTTCTTTGACCCTGCTGCAGACCACGTTTATCCGAGCCCGGATCAGCTACTGAAAATTTGCCCCACGTGGCGCAGGCGGTATCTTTTGGAACTCTCGCGCGAGCGACCATGGTTCGACTCTCCCATACTTATTTATTTTTCTTTCCTTTTTCTACCTTAAAACCGTAACCATTTTGTTAAGGGGATTAAATACGAGACTACTGGTCTCACTCCGATACCGCCAGCCGGCTTGTTCAAGTACCATTTAACTATAGGGCGGCGGGGGTTAAAGGAGAGGTCAATTACGGATTTGATTCCGATGGATGTGGTTGAAGAGCATCTTTTGTAGCAGAAAGAGAGAACCTAAATTTGAAAATATTGTCGAATGGGGATGTTACTGGGGGCGAAAAGAAATGAAATTTGATGAAAACGGATTACGGTAGTTTTGACGGAGGAAATGAACATGAAGAAGAAGAAGAAAAAGGGGGGAAGACGATGTATAAAAGTGGTGGCGAGGAGTCAATTGAGAATCAATTTGATTAGGGGGAATTGGTGGGGTGAAGAGAGGGAAAAAGCATTTGTATTCTGGACATGAATTGGTATTAGACACGGTTTTGTTTAGAAAAGAATTAGGAAATCCGATTAGGTGGCGGGTTTTTTTTTGGTTTTAGGATGGTCAATTAGTCTGACTACGGGTGAAAAAGGTGATGAAATGTCTTGGTTTCGAAACGTCCATTCTCCCTGGTGTTCGGTTTCAGAAACTTAGTCGTATTTCTGTTAGAAAATTTCTAACTTTGAGCATCTCCCTGAAATCCAGGACTGATTCAAATGAAGACTTCATAATTGCATTGCATAGAACAAGTCTAAACTTTCTTTTTTGTAGTGAACCATGTTTTGATAGCACTTTTAGCTTTTGAGATAAACGTGTTTCTAAATCTGTACCTAGAGATATTGGCTGAAAATGTTCACCGCCTTTATCAGTTTGCCATCCAGCACGAAAACAGTTAATATGAAAATTTCTTGCATATTCTTGTAGAGAAAGTATAGATCTAAATTTTTGTAGTTGACTGTTTCTGACTATTTTCTCTATTTCTTGAGATACATGCTTTCAAAGGCAAGTACCTAAAAGTGAGAGCAGAGAAGCTACCACCTTCAAAGAAGCATAGCTCAAAAACTAGAAGAGATATCAACAAGTTGTCAACTGCAAAAATGAAGAGCTAGGTTTGATCTACAAAACTAATTAAAATTGAAAATGATGGGAATCAAATATGACCCCGAGATGCTCTCTTAAAGTTAGCCTATTTTCAGTAGGGGCTTACAAACAAATTAATTCAGGTATGGCGCTTATAAAGCAGCATCAACATTATACTCTTACCCCCTATTAAAAATCCTTATTCATGAGTTTCCAGACTCATCTAATTGTCATTTTCTCACACTCTCTAATGTTATGTTTTCAACTCAAACACATACTTGTTAATCTCTTCGAAAACTAAATCAGATCGGAAGAGCAATCTGTCACAAGAACAGAATGTAGCTTTCTTCCCAAGGTAATCCTTAAAGTGTTCGTTTCTTCGGGAGATGACAGATGGAATGTCGGCGTCTCTATGTCTCGCACACTCTCTCCGAAGAGAACAGAGGGACGAACAGTTTTAAAAAGAAAAGAAGCACCATCAATTAGAGGAAGAGCAACTGGAAAACATTGGAGAAACGATTGAACTCAAAACGGGTAATCAGGTTAATGGCGGAAGAGGGGATTTGAAAGAAAAAAGGGATTTCAGGTATTTTGCAGTTAGAGAACGACAGAGGCAGTGCGCGCCGTTTATGATAATTTCGAAGGCAGGCGACAACTTTTGACAGTGTGGCGCAGGCGGTAGAATTTTAGACCGGCGCCCTTACGGTCGCTGGTTCGATTCTTCGCCCATTTCAACTTTTTTAAACCCTTGAACTACCTACCTGATGATCTCCTAGACAGTCGGCTGGTCTAAAAAGGTGAACCATGACCATCTGCTACTTCTCCACACACACGGCTTATCTCATTCTAATTAACTCGATAAAATACCGCAATACATTTCAATTTTCTCTACCAAAACGATATCTGATGACACGGGGGAATCATAGTGACATCTGTTTCTATCCGGATGGAATGTGAGAACAAGAGAAGAAAGAGCTCAAACAAAAGAAGAAGTGGGGAGAAATCTGGAGAGAAGGAGTCAATTTCCGGTTGTCATCACAATAACATGATGCTCTTCTTTTTCTTTTGTTTTATTTGAAGGGATTAAACAAGGGGGTTCTTGTTTGAACAAAAAATATTTCATCAAAAAATTATTGAGTTATTCAAAAAACATTTCCTCTGACAATAAACTGATTATTGTCCCTGTTTCGCAGAGAAATTGATAAACAGGACAGTATCCAAGCAGCCGACATCTCACGGGTTCCGCCGCTCACCGTAATTTGTGCGTGAAAGGGCGGCACCAAGGGAATTTATTCTTTCGAATTGATTTGTTTCGACAATTTCGGGGAATTTTCAGTCGATTTTTAATCTTGTTCTCATTCAAATTTCTGTTCATTGTTCTCTATTTGCCTCCAGTTCTCTGTCGTTTTCTGTCACTTCCAATTTCCCATTTCTCATCTCAAAAACTGAGAAAACCGAGTCCATAACTGAAAGAAATTGCCGATTAGCATATATGCTTGGGCGCAGAAAAGGTGTCGTTAGTGGTTGTGGTGCCATCAAATTCTGAATACATAAATAGATACCTCTCTTCCGCTCTTCTCAATGTCCATCAACAATAGTAATTAGGTGGTAACGAAAAGAAGGGGGAGAAGTGGTGGAATATTTAATATTTACATTACTTTCAGACACATGAAATGAAACATAAATAGGAAAAAGAAGAAGAGAAAAGGAGCCGGGGGACCAGAAAAACGGAGCACAGATGGGGAAAATGAGTAAAAATAATGAAGAATCACTCACACCACAATTAAAAATGATGCTAACCATGTGAAAATTAAACTAATAAATGATATAATAAACAAAAATTCACTAAATGGTTGTGGTTGAGCATGAGGAACACGATGAAGTTGCATTGTTTTATCAGCAGCCAAAGTGACAACAGCACAATGGAATCCTGAAGCGATTCCCGGCGTATCTTGTCGAATATCTTCACAATTTGATGGGGCGACTTTAGAGACGAATTCGATTCCAGTGACGAAGAGACCATGGGATTCAGGAGCGAAGTAGAGACGACGGAATTCGTGAGTATCAAATACTCCAACACCTCCAGACATTGTGCCGACAGCTGTGTAGTTACCGCAATCAGAGACCGCCAAGGAGGAAATTGCCTGAATAAAAATATGAATAAATAAACTAGATGAAAGTTTTCTTTTTTGCAATTTTCGAAAGAAATCTATGAAAAGAAGACTTATCTTCAGATATCAGCAGGATTTCTCAAAAAATTACTTCAGAAAAACCTCATAATTTCAGAAATAGGAAAAGTTCAAAGTTATTTGAAAAAAAAGAGAAATACGTTGAGAATTAAAGATAAAATGATTCTCTAAATGAACTGAAAGTAATTGAGCTCTTTATTGAGCAAATTGAGAATTTTATTGCAATTTATTTAACTGAACAGAATAATTTTAGCTTCCAACCAAAGAATTTTTGCTCGAAATTTCTTTTTTCAATTTTTTTCCTAAAAAAAGTATTCCAAAAGCCCACCTGATTCTTGGCTATCAACTTCGTCACAATCGGCCGTGCCACTTTTCTCTGACTATTAAACGTCCACAGTGATAAGTAACATGCTTGATCTTTGGATCCTCTTGAAATCGAATTGTATGCAGCGACGAATACGGTATTTCCATTGGCATTTCCAAGAGGTGTACAACGTGCTGATCGCATCTGAAATTGAAAATTTCATACTTTTGAGTCTCAGCCGTCCAATTGGATTACCTTAAATCCTCTGGCAATTTCAATCGGGAACTGCAAATCAAGAAGTCGTTCTCCAGATTGTTTGCTCCACAAAAATGCTCCCTCAGCGCCAACGGAACTGAAAATTAAAATTTTAATCAAGAACTACAATTTAAAACTGACATTATAGAATTCGAATCACTTGAAAAATCAATATCATCCACATCTGCTTTGTGTGCTTGAATTTTAAGTACTGGTTGGGCGTTTTCGTTCTGCGAAAACAACAAATTAGAAAAAAAGTTTATAAAAATACGAACTTCAGCTCGGAAAACCACTTGAGCATCCCATATCCGAATATATCCATCGGCGCCGCCCGTTGCGAAAATCTTTCCTCGCGAATTTTTGTCGAATCGAACGCATTTTTGATAGGCGCTCGTGGAATGATAATCCGATCGAACTTGAGCGACTTTACTGATTTCAAAGCATAAACTGTCGTTTTCCAGCTCATTTAATCGGAATTTTCGAGTCATGTACAAGACACAGTTCTGAAAGTATTAAATTAAAATTTAGTTTTGTTTTATTTGAAATTACATCATCTTGTCCAGCAGCAATAACATATTTCGCGGCATTTTCATCAACGGCACAAGCGACATCCATATTCATTGTGGCCATTGAACCCGTGTCGAACTGGAAGTTAATTACAATTTATCAGCATTTAGTTAATTATTCAATTACAGTGTCGACTAATTGTGCTTGAAATCCGACATCTTTGTTAGCACTACCGGTAGTGAAGAGATGGGTCTGTAAACTTTTAAATTTGGTTTTTTATATTCATTTTAATAAATCTTCATTATAAAATGTATGCAAAAAATAATAGATTACTTGAATTTCGTTCTGAACACCAGTTTTCGAAGCTCCTCCGCCACCGGCTACCAAAATATGTCTTGAGCCGATTTTTTTGAGACAATATGCAGGAATGCCCGAGTCTCCGATAAGCGGCGCTTGCTTCTGCTGGCCTCCACCGAAGATTGTCATCTGGAAAATTGAATTTTTCTTGTTTTGAGTGAAAAAATCAGTTGAACAAGTATAAAAAACGAGCAGAAAACATGGAAATACTTCAAAAAGACACGTGTTCTTATCCCGGTAAATTGTCCCGTAAATCGTACGCAAGCGGAGAAAACTAGTCCGCGGGCGAACACTCGGCCACCTCTATTGGCGGGCGTTTGAATTTGTTTTCTCTGTGGTTAAAGTTTGACGTTTTGCTGGAATACAGCGTAATTAACTGTTTTTTTTTCATTGAAACAAAAAAACAGCCAATAAAAAAATATCTATTCATCGGTTTTCAATAACGAACCTTCCAAAATCACTGAATACAAAACATTCCTGGCTTTTTCAGATTTTTCAGATTAAATATTTACCTCAAAACTTCAGAAAGATACAGAAAATATGATGGAATACTTGTTAATTCCATCTGTCAATGCATCTGCCAGTCGAAGTGTCGGCGAAATCCAAAAGAAGCAGTTCGAAGGTCAACGATTCGCGCGCAAAAAGACAACACACTCCCGATTTGATTTATGAATATTTCGAAAGAAAGTGTTTATATGGAAACTGTTGCATTGGATTTTGATAAAACTACTATATCTTTATCTTTCTTATTTACAATTATCTATGAGATATTGTTTTTAAAAGTACCAAATCCATTCGATATTACATCTAAAATTTGGTACGGTCTAGTCAAAACTGACCAACTTCAAAGTGATGCCTCAGAAGCACAATAAATGTTTTCAATTCAAATTTATAACTTCTACTAGAATTATTTTTAAATAAAATTTTAAATCTTAAAAGATCTTTATTTTCGTAGTTGTCAACTTTTTCTACAAACCGTTCCTACGAAGTTATAACCTCTCAAAGTTGGGAAAGGAAATCCCGAAGTGGATTACTTTGTTTCCCTGTACCAACCGATGGGATTCTTGTACAAAAAGTTATCAACTAGAAAATTGTAGCTCTAGGTTTTAAAGATACATATTGAAAGTGTTTCAACTAAAATAATTAATTCTAAAACAGTGACACATGGTTAAAGTTGGCGATTTTCAGAATGTGTTGAAAAGGGTCAAGCTTGTTATTTCGTAAGGGAGTCCCAAGACCATGCAAATGCTTTTTCGGCTGAAACTTTCAGGATAAGTTAAGAATGATCTGAAAAGACATTCCTGAAAATTTTTAGTTCCGCCCGACACTTTCAGTTTCAAATTTTTTTTGCTCTGGTTTAACAAAGTACTCCTTTTTTTCTGTCTGCCTGACCATGAAATGTCCGAATTTCCAAATTTCCAGTTTGTTTGTATGTCCAGATATCCCGATGTCTCACTAACAGAAAAAAGGAAACTTGAATGCTTGTTTGTTCGCATATCCGGATGTCCCTATTTTCCATTTTCAAAATGTTGCACGCTTATAATAGTGCCGGCGATGTTGGATTAGTCAATCAGTGTCTCCGTTTTTCAGAATTTCGGTGTCTGTCCTCACATCCTGATTTCCGTATGTCCCTTTTTACTAATTCTATCCACCTCTCATCTCTCATTTCTCACCTCCAACCCCCACCCCAGAGATCTCTGATTGAAGATAGAGATGTATAGACTGTGCTCTATAGAGCTCTAGAACTCATTTCTCAATCACTCATCTCACTTAGTCGAAACCACGGAGAAAACACATCCGAAAGAACACAAAAACCAGCCGTTTTCCCTCTCTCCTTCCCCTGATATTTGCCAACACGGATTGGCTTTCTCAGTCCATTTGACACTATATCTCTTTTCTTTATGTCTACCTTTTCTCGTGTCGTTTTCGCGCATTTCCTCCCTCCTCCCACACTTCAAACATTTCATTTTTTGCGAATTTTCGAATAATTTTTTTGAAATTTTAATCAAGTAATAACCGGTTTTATGACACTTTCGCGACTTTTCGTTTTGCAATTCTGTCTACTTCCAACTTTTCTATTACTAGTTGCCAAGTGTCCCTCTTCTTGTTTCAGTATGAAACGGAGAAACGATGACGATGCGATCGAAATCATTCAGTGAACGGATCCTTCGGAATGCTTCGTTTATCAAATGGTGTCAAAAGGTAAACTGAAAAATTTTCTTAAAAAATGAAACGGTGATGGTAAGAAGGGATTGTGAGATTCATTTTGACCATACTCTTATGAAGATTGTGAAAAAGTTAGTAGGATCTTCCCAAGTCCTATCATTTTCCGTTTTCTAAATTGAACAACATTTTGAGCTCATTGAGCTCCCTAAAACAGCCGAAATCACTTTCTCTTCGGTTGTGTGTGTGTGTGTTGAGCAGTGGAACATCCTGAAAAAGTGTGTGCTCTCTGCGTAATAACTTTATTTGTTCTAGACAGTGGTCCTAAATCTCTGTTTAGATCCATTCAACATTATCAGACTTACAAAATATCGGCCCGGAGTCAAAAATTGTGCACAATTTTTTTTACAAAATGTTAAGAAATTTTTTGAAATTTTCATCATAAATGGTCACAAATCCTATGCAGGCTTGAGTTCCATCGATATGTAAAAGCATAGTCAAAAATTAGACTTTTTTGCAAAAAATTCAAATTTCCAAATTTTTGTACTTTGCCCCGGGCCGACCGGGCCGGTGCAACTTCCCAAATTGGACCGGCCGACGCGTTGCAAGTCTGAACATTATAAACTAGTAATTAATTTCTAGAAAACCAAAAAAACAGAGGGATGCCATCAGGAAAAGTTCGAAAAATCGGAAGCATAAATTGACTTATTAATCACAAGAACCCTTCCTTGAGATAAAACATTTCCTGAGCGTTTCAGACCTAAGCAAACGATTTTAAAAAATATCAGTTCTGGAAAGGCTTATCACTGTTAAGTTAAAGCAAAGAAGCCAAGGTGTCCGTTTTTTCGGAAAACCAGAGAATTTGACAATTCAATAATGCATCCTGATTCCAGACAAGTCATTACGATATCCAAAAAAGATTCCTGTTTCCCATTCTCCACATTTTCAATTCTCTTATTTCAGGAAGAATCAAGAAATGCCGATTCGATAGTCCTTTACACCTCGATCCTGGAATTTGAATCCAAACTGAAAAATGGCTCTCCATCCCTTTCTCTTCTCAAATTGGCCCGTCACATCCATCGAAAATACGTCAGTTTGAATACAGGAACATGCCACGTTATCGACGACTCGACGAGGACTGAAATGTCAAAAAGAGTACATGAGGTATGTGTTCTCATAAACTGTTTCTTGTATCCTCTCTGCTCTCACCCGGTATCTGTCAAGTGTTCTTGAGAGAGGACACTCCTCGAATGAGTTGAAGCATTGTGTAGATTCCAACAGGTTGACACGTCACAAAAAGAGAAAAAGAGAGAGATAGAAAGTGTTGGTCAATAAGAAGGAAAATTGCTGTTCTTTTTTATCTTCTCTTTGATTACTATGGCTAGAAGGTGGAAGGATTTTCTGCCACGTTATGAGGAGGATACTGTAGAAGTGAGTTGCTGGATTAAAATTCTCAGTTATTATATTTTAGAACGTTTCATAGATTGTAACTTTTTTTCTTTTGTTTTAAGAAATCATGTCTCCAAACTTCATAGATTTTATCACAAATAATCACAGGCATAAAGATAAAAGTATGATCAACAAGGGGTAAAAAAGTTGTTGACTTCTACTGTTTCCCATGGAAAATTTCCAACATCTGAAAAGAAAAAGTGTCTCGATGTCATTTCTTATCCCTCAATTTTTCATACTCCCGGGGTTTGCCATTTTTTCACTGGAAAGTAAATTTGTAACTGAGAATGTTTTCTAACTAAAGAATGTAACCCTTAGTGAGCGAATCTCTATAATACAGAAATAAATTGGAATAAATCTTGTCACAATTCAGCAAAATCCCGCAATTTTTCGATAAAAATCTTCAAAAATTAGAATTCTGACACTATTTACGAGTCGAATCCTCTACCCCAAAAACACTATTTTAACTCCAGGTTCTCGATGGGAAACCACCATACGTTGAGCTATTTGATCCCTTGAAACAGCCACTCTTCCAACATTTGAAGTCAATGCACACAGAATATTCAACTGCGACAGCTGATATCAATACTACAGTAAGTCTAGAGCAATCACGCTCTGTTGAAACTAGTGCCAGTAGAGCTAGACGATTTCGAGATTACCAACTTTCCTAATTTGCAGTGGGAAGACGCCTCTTCCACCAGTTCCTCCAACAAAGGTGCCATGATTTGGTAAGATTTTCATAGCATCATGGAACTTTTTGAATTCTATAAATTCAGGTTTAACGACGACGCAATCGATAGATCATCTCGACACGAAATCGGTCAGAATACCGTAACCCACGAGTCAGAAGACGATCGATTCGCGTTTTTCAATGCAGTTTGTACTCGGCTCAATTCTTTACAGTAGGTCAAATTTATGCTACATGTGATCTACAATCCTACAGTAACCATAACATTTCTTCTACTGGGTTACTGTAGCTACCGTAGTTCCATTTAAAGTATCTTCTTAAAGTAACCTAGTCTCTTGTTTGATAACACCCATCTGGGTTACTGTATCTTTCCTACAGTACCCAAATTTCTCATTTCAGAGAAACCAAAAACTCATCTGAAACCGAGGAGAGCCTTGAGAAACCAAATTCTTCATCATCAAACCCATATGGAAACGATGGCTTCGCCCCGCCCCCACACAGTACTCACACGAATACAATGAAGGTTTCGAACCTTCCGAAACGATTCGAATCAATTTATAAGTAGGTTGATTTTTCTCAAAATTGTTCTTAAAATGAATGAGTTTTCAGGAAAAAACGCCAACAAAACGTGACATCAGATTCCAGCGGATTCGGAAGTAATGCCAGCGATTTTTGGAGTTTCGAACGTGAGTGCGGGTGGCAAGTACGCTCTATAGAACTTGTACAAAGTTTCGATAGAGCGCGATTGCATCAATTTGATTTCAGCCTGAAAATTTTCAGGTTACGGAAAATCAAATCATGGAACTTTGGAGAGACCGAATCGTCTGTTTCCGGGAAGTAATAATGGATTCTCTACTCTTCAGCCGTAAGTGAAGCAATCGTGCTCTATTGGAAAGTTGTCAATAGAGCGCGTTGTCCACAGTTCTACAGTAATATTTTATTTTCCAGCAAAAAACGGAACCCGGAAGTGCAGAAGTTGACTATAGAGCTCCGATACGAGAACGATGTCCCCATGATCGCCAAGATTTCAGCGAATCAATCGGTCACTTTGAGATATTTCCGTCATTTATTCGGTCTACATTATACTGATAGTTGCAGGTAAATTTTGTGGTGTTTTTTTTTCAAACCTCCTGAAATTTCCAGATTCTTCTTCAAATCAATGTGCGAAGACGGTTCAGCTCAATATCAATGGACACTTCTCTTCCAAGATGATGATATTCTTCCAGTATTTCAGAATAGAATAACAGCAATCTGCCGAATGTGTCCTCCGCCAGAGGATCATCATTTGATTTAACTAAATTATACTAAAAAGAGTCAGTTTTAAATATACGGTTATTTATTTTACAAGTTTTCGTTTTTTTTTTGCAAAGTGAAAATGAGATTCTGAATAATAAAGAGAAATGACAAAAGAAGAACCGGGTTTATAATAATTAATACAAGATCTCGTTGATTCGCAGATTTCCTTTCTGTAATTCTTCCGGAAGACTTGAATCAATTGTGGAGCAACGGACATCAACTCGGGTGATTCTGTCGGATACAGAGAGCATTTCGAATATTGAATCCCAGTGGAGATCTGATCCACGGGCGGAAAATGTGGAGAGGTTGGGGAGCCAGTCGCACTGAAAATTAGGAAATTGGCGATTCGAAAACATGCTGTTTGTTCATATTTCCATCTTTTGCAAAACTAACCTCGAATTGCACATCACACTTGGTCTCATTCATCGCCAACTCCTCTAATTTCACTAATCCTTTCAGCAGTTGACTCCAATTTTGTTCAGAAATCCACGAGGAGTTGAAGCTGAGATCCAAGTTAATAAGATGGGGAAGTGCTGAAAATCTATGTCAGAACAAGAAATTTTCAGAGTTATACCAACCAATAATCACGGCTGGAAGTTGTGAATCCATGAAAGACGTCGCACTAGAAGCCACTCGAATCCCGGATAAATTCAGTGTCTTCAGGCTTTGACAACTTTTAAAAATGCTGATAATCTGGGATTCATCTCGAAAATCAACACAGATCAATTCCAACTGTTCCAGACGATTCTTTGGTTTCTGAAATTCGAACATTCGTTTGGAAACACAAATCAAATGCTAAAATACCTCAAAAATTCTTGAAAACCTAGATTTCGAATATGTGTTTGCAATTTTCAGACTCGAGCACTCATCAATGAGATCTTGCAGATTGGACTCATCTTCCATCGAAAGTTCTGGAAATTTTCATCTTAATTTTATAAAATTTCGTAGAAAATATTACCACAAAAACTGATATCAATCTTCGAATTCTGGGGTCGTTCACATTTGTTCAAAGTTTTTGTGACTTCTGTCATTTCGTTTGAATTGAGGAAAAGGGACGAGAGATCCAGCTGTTTTTCGATGGAGAGCAGTTTCAGACGGTCCGTTACCTCGGCGATCGGGTCTGAAAATGTAAAATATTAGTGAATTTTAAAAAACCAGATTTAAAATTCCGATTCAGGATTCTGAATTCAAAACTCCAAATTTTAGATTAGAGTATTTTGAAATTTGTGTACTGGAATCTAGATCAAAGATGCAGGTTTCTGGATTTAAAACTTTCGATTCAGAATTTAGGGATTCCTGATAAATTATGCTCATTATTAACATTTTTTATTTTTGAATTCTAATTTCCAGATTCTGGAATCTCAAATCTCAAAAGAGAAAATGCAGGAACCTAGTTTTCAGATTATGTATTCTGGATTCAAGATTCTAGATTCAGTAATCTGAATTCCGAATTCTAGATTCCAAGGTCTGGATATTCCATTTTGGAGTAAGATTGCAGAATTTGAAAATTTGGGTGAAAAATTATGAATTTAAGATTCAAGAGATTCTGGTTTCAGGATTTAGGAATCTGAATAACTTTATTCAGGGTTTTATTTCAATGTTTTCATTTTAATCATTTTGAAATCCCAACGGTCTAGTCTGACTTCGACACTCTCACACACTCATCATGCCCTTCTAATAGAGTGCAAACCGTACCCATTCCCTCTCTCCCACTTCTGAGAGGTCTCCATACTATTCATCCAGATGACATTGCAAAACTATCAGGAGGGAAAATAAAGAAGAAAGAGAAAGTGCAATAGAAAAAGTATCCATCTGTATTGTTGTCTATTCGTCTTCTATTCTTTTTTCTATATGAACTACTATTAGTAACCGGAATGAAGAGGAGAAGAAATGGTATAAAAGAAGACGCATGTCCTGAGGTATGAATTATCATTCGATGGCTTCCTACTCATCTCTTCTTGTTCTTTCCGTTTGCACTATGGGTGCTCTCGCTGTCATGGGTAAGTGCGCTCCATTGAAACTAGAAGAAGAGCGCTTTTTCTAAATCTTTCGCTTTCAGAGCACAACTCCTACTACCCAGGAGGCCACTCCACCAGCTACTACCAACCATATCAAACTCATACGTATGGATCCAAGTACTACAACACTGAGTCATATGGAAAGTACGATGAGCATGGAAACAATGGAAAGGACTCCCACTATGAGCCATCTTATTACAATCCAATCGCCTCTTACTACCACTCGTACATGCCAAAATATCAAGGAGGACACAATGATTACTACACGAAATACAACCAATATACTCCATATTACGGAGGAAACAACCATCAACAGAACTACTACGAGCAGCCAAAGCATGATGGTGAGTCGTTGGAGTAGCAAGTGCGCTCTACCAGAATCTCAGGTGTTTCGGTAAAGCGTGCTTCCTTTTCACTCAATTGTAACTCTAAAGATTCCCCTATTCTCTGAAAATCCAAATCCATTTTCAGACTACCACGGCGGAGATCATCATTTCAACATGCACAAGTAGACGCTAATTGGTTTCGTCTTCGTCTTAATATACAGAATTATTCTCTCATGAAATATTTCATTTTCTATCATTTTTCATTTTCGAATAAACATTCTTATTTCTTGTTGTCTTGTTCCTAAAATGAAACATTAGTTATGTCAATGTTCATCTTCCGTCAATGGATGCTTAATACATCACATATTTGCGTGTCTCATCAAGAATGTGGTGTCATCGGCTATAATTAGTATGTTTCGGCAGCTGAATAAGTTTGTTTCTTGGCCAAAAGAATGGAAAGAGAGAGCCCGAACATCCATTTTCTTAGTTTTTCACCGATTTCGATTTCTTCACTGACCGGGGCCAATTTTAAGAGAGCGAAAGGTACGGTACTTGTCAAGAAAAGGCATTTTTCAGATTGTAGACTACCGTAACCTGAGAACAAAACTCGAGAATAAAACAGAAAGATAAAGGATTAATTGTACCTGAAATTGTCTTCAGAATGCACAATTAATCGTAGGAAAATATATCTTTGTAAACAGGATATCGGAAGATACAATTTCAGAAGTCTTGAACTTCACAGGACCTCGTGACTAGAGCAGATACAAAAGTTTCTTTTTCAGAAGTCTCCCATGTTGTCAATTTCAGAAACCTGATATTCGATTTCAGATGATCCTTCACCATCTTCAATTTTCAGAAAAAAATCAATCTTTGAACCTTCCATTCGCCCAGAATACGTCACTTTCCATCTTTTCCAAGATTCCCTCAACTAATTTGCCTTCTCCTCCAGTGCGAACTCTGACATCACTGCTTCTTCTTTCAAGAGAATCTTCAGAATCTCTTTTAAGCGAAACTCGTCAATCCGTAGATCACGACTTCAGAAGAATCATAAAACCGAGAGGAAAAACAAGATCAGATCTCAAAGAAGAATTAGAGAAATTTTCAATTTTTACTCTCTTCGAGATTGGATTTCTGTACGACGGAAGCACGAGGAGCAAACAAATAATTATGTGGATTCTGAGAAACACTAATTAAGAGAAGAGGTAATTAGTAAGGGCGTGCCTGCTGCAACCTGTAATTGAATAGTACATTTGAATAGGAGCGTATTACGAGTTTTTGACTCGAAAAACCCGAGTTCGAAGCTCTTTTTCAGCGCAGTAACCCTGCAAGTACCTATAGTTCTAATTTAAAAATAAACACCTCAAAACCAGATCCACTTCTCTAGTATTTCTACGAAAAGGTCCTGTTACAGCGTCTTCTTCAGTTAGACACCTCCAGGAAACACCTTCAATCCCGTCATTAATCTAAAAATAACTCTCCTCGATTGGCACTTTCTCCTCTTCTAATTTTCTTCCTCATTTTCTGGCAGCCAAGAGAGAGGACCCCATTCTTTTCCATCAATAAACTCGTACCATTATGTAATTTAGTGTATGTGAGAGAGAGAGAGAGAGGAATGTGTCAGTCTACTGCTGTTGTTGCAAACGACTAGTATCTAGAAGAAAGCATTCAAGAAAAAAACGGAAGAGGGAGGGAAGAGACGGGAAAAAAGTGGGCGGAGTCGACTTGTTTTTGTGAATGTTCGTGGAAAGTATAAAAGAGATGAGAAGAGATGAGAAAAGGTACATTCAATAGACACTCGATTGAGTGAAAAACGAAGAAGACAATGTACTTCCGCTTATCACTTTTTGTCCTCGCCGTGTGCGCTTCAACGGCTTTCGCCATGTTTGGTAAGTAATAGATTACTGTAGCTTTAGTAACTGAAAGAAACTAGAAACGCTAAAAAGGAATAGTGTATTCGGTTCTTCATTTCTCACTATTCTTTTAATTCTCAATGTAGCGCAACTGATATCTCGGATGCTAAATTTTCAACAAAATCTCAATTTTTCCTTCCTTGGCGCTCCAAAACTCCCCAGTCTTTTGAATAGCACTCTAATAGATTTTTGAATACAATCCTCACGATTTTTTGAATACAAAAACTAGAAAAGCGGTTGGTCTAAATAAATGAGTCACCTGTAAAATGATTTACGATATTCACATCATTTCAATCTTTTCAGACCACGGACCGAAATATGGCGGCCATCAATTCAAGCCAGTCTATCTGAACCCATACGGTAACAAGTACGAGTCATACGGAAAGCACGATGATCACAAAGGTGAGTTAATGTAACTGGGATGATAGAAAGGGTCAGAATACTGTAGGAGTACTGTAAGTAGATGAAGTTTAGAAAAACTGGCAGTGGGCAGTTTTGATAGCTTGGCCGCCTTAAGGTTTGAGTCTACAGTAACCTAAATATTACCGTACCCCAACTTTCCACTTTCCAGATTCCCACTACCAACCATCCTACTACCATGAATCTTATCAACCAAAATACGAAGGACACGATCAAAAATACGGAAACGACTACTACTCCTCCTATCAACCATCCCACCAGCCATACTACGGTAGCTCCTATTACAATGAGCAACCAAAATACAACGACTATCACAACTCTCAACAATACTATGATAAGTACTGATTTCATTCTTTTTTTGACGAATATTGTAAGAATAAACCATTTTTTCTCGTTTTCTTGTGAACCCACTTTTCGAAATTCCCTGATAAATCTCGTCAGCCGACGGGGCGCCCAAATCGAATACAAGAGCCACTTCACGTTGATTTGGTTTATCGGCGACTTGAGCCAATGTGAGCTCATCGACTCCGCATTTGTCTTCGTCATCTTTATTCCAGACGGTCTTTATCTTGAATTGAGAGACGGCGGGGATGCTTGAGATTACTGTAGTTTTGACTTCAGAGATCGACATTGTTCTGGAATTGTATTTATTGGAAAATCACTTTTTGCAATTTTCACTTCTAATGCAAAAATGGGCGGAGCCTAACAATAATTACCGTTTCATCGGCAACTTCACTGGGCGAATCTCATCGGGACTACTTCCAGCCGGCAGTTGGAAGCAACATTTGACAACGATTTCTGATGGATTCGGATCAAATTGTTGTCTTGGAGATGGAACAAGACGTTGATGGACAACTACAGGTGACGGGTGTTTTGGAGCGATCGAGACTTGGGGTCTGAAAATTTTTTAAGTGTAAAATTTAGCTTTCATACAATTTTTGAACTGAAAAAATTGAGAGGAATGTTTTTGTTTATTTCGTTTTCCAAGATTCAATTTTAGATTAGAAAGAGTCAGCAACTGAAGGAATACTTGTCCCATTCAGTTATTTCCAACCAAAGATCGAATCTGAATCATCCAAATATAATTAAAGAAAATTAGACGAAAGTCAGACAAAATTAAGACGGAGTTTTGAAAAAAAACGAATTTTGAGCTCTGCTACGACAAAATAATCGAAAGGAGGCCAAAGTTAATAAAATATATAGAGAAAATCGTTCAAAACTTTCACAAACCTTACGAAAATAACAAACACAATTTATAAATGTTCTCACCTATCGAAGGATCTTCTAACGCCTACAACTTGAATATCATCGTCTCCAGCATAGACAGAGGGGGCGGAACGGATAGTTCCTGCAGGAGACATAGATCTTCTGGGAGACATCGAATATCGTGGATTTGAGGTGAGAGAAGACGATGACGCCTGTCTTTGGATTTTTCTTGGTTGAACATAAGATGGCTGGATGTTACGTTTCTGTGGGATGTGGACAAGTGGGGGTGACCTTCTGAAAATTGGGGAGAGCTCACAATATTTTACAGGCTGATTTCGCTAAAACTTTTTTGGAATTGGATAAAATTAATTCAATTTGGATAACTTTTTCTTATAAACTTTATCAGAAAAAGTTAAATAAAAGCCGAAAAAGTGATAAAAGTTCTAAATTTTCGACATTTTTCGAAAAGAAAAGACTGATAAGAGATTTTTCAAGAAGGAAATTAAACTTTCGAAAAATCAACATTTCTATAACTTTTCCAATCGAAAAATTAAGAAGCACCTCCTATTCTCTCCACTCCGCGGCTTTCGTTTATTCAAATTTCTGGAGTTTTCGTATTCACTCGAAAATTTTCGTTTTCTCGAAGCAGCCATTCCGAGGATAATTCCATCTTCGACATCATCTGGAGACGAGTCGTCGGATTCCTAAACATTAAAAAACGTTTCTTTTGACAATTATCACTATGTAAAACCTGATGTAATCTATTTGCTGACGTTTTGATATTGCATGCAGGAATATCCACAAGTGGTGTGGCAGTCACAGTTCTAAGATACTCCGCGAATTTCAGCGTCTCTTCGTCAGTAACTTCGTTGTCCTCAATGTGTTGCCTAAAAAATTTCAAAATTATTAAAACTTTTAAACTTGAAGTTAGCAAGTTTAACAACCGCGCTACATCGAAATCAGAGCTATTTCTTGTAGTTCGATGAGTTCGGTGGAGCGCAGTTACCCCGACAACTCACTTTAAATGCTGATAGGCCGTCCAACCAGATTTATCTCTCAATTCAACTCTCGCTTTATTATCAATCAATATCTGGGCGATCTCAATGTATCCATTCGTACACGCGTCCATCAAAGGTGTCAAGTGACTATGATTCATTTCGTCCGGTGAGTCGCATTCGAATGATTGCATACTCCGAGCATTCACATCAGCTTGATACCGAAGCAAAACCTTCACATTTGCATATTGATTGTGGGCAACTGCTTCCATAAGAGGAGTCCAGCCACCATTGTCTTTCGCGTTCACTTCGGATCCCTTTTGACACAACTTTTCCACAACTCTGTGATTATCCGACTTCATTGCTGCCAGATGCAGCAAAGTCTCTCCTTTATCATTTGTTTTCTTCAACTGATTCTCCGTCAGGTCATCCAATTTCAACAACTCATTCTCATTTCTGCATTTCTCTAAAATTTGATCATCCGAATATTCAAAAAACAAGAAATCCGTCTCATCATCCTGGTTTCTGATCAACGTTTCTGGAATTGCTTCTGCAGCATCTCTCCAAATCGTAGCTCGTTCGTCGTCATTCTTATCTGACCAGTAGTTCGACCAGACTTCGTAGAGCTCTCGTTTAGTGTTATTGAATGGTTCGACTGCATTTTTGAGTACATCGAATTCTCGTTCGAGTCCAGGAAAGTTGATTTTGGTCTTACAGTTGAAAATAGACACTCGGGTGTCGAGAATCTGGAATTTTATAGGTTTGTTTGCAAGTCCATATTTGTTACCTTATCCTCCGAGGTGCCAATCTTTTCCAATAGTTCCAATCGTTGTTCAAAAACCTTTTTCGACTTCGAATACTCCTCCAGATCCCAATAGACCAACGCGATTGCAAGATATGCACGAAGAACGTCCTCATCGTTTCTCTTGAATCTGGAAACCACTACAGTAGGAAGTATTTCCAATTCCTCGCAACTTACTCCAGCATTTTCTCATAATTTTGCAGAATATTCTCCTTCAGAAACTGTCGATACTCTTTCTTCTCATTCTCCATCAATGTCTGATAATACTTATCGTAGAGATCTCCCATGGCTTCGTGGAGTTGGCACAAAGAATATTGTTTCCTTTTTCTGTCGCTCTTGAGAATTTCAGAGTATTTTACTAGACGATATACTGAAGAATTAGTAAAATTTGAAAGTACTAGGCTCATTCGAACTCACTAATACACAACCGTTTGATTGAGTCCTGCAAGTCATCTGGGTCGAATTGGTGCTCGTGCATGATGTAGGCGAGGGCTAGGGCTTTATATCCACGGGTCAACATGTTACCCAGAATATATTGCTGAAAAGAGTTTATCTAGAATTGATTGTACAAATGCGGTCCACCGAATCACGAAACTTGCTCAGTTTCAGTGGAGCGCTTTATTAACATTAGTAACGTTATTATACTTACATGGGACAGCTCTGTCAATGCCTGCCCTTTTTTATTCTCTGGAGCGTCTTCGTCCATTACTTCGGCTAAACTTATTCGCTGAGCAACTGGAGCAACGCTACACTTTGTTCGAAGCAATTCGAATCTAGCTGATTTATCATTCGATCTGGAACAATTACTTTGAAGGAAAGCTTCAATTTCTTCCTGCTTACTTCAAATATTGTTCAGTCTTTGCCAATAAATTCATCGCTTCTTTGCTGTTACCCAGTTGATGTTGTAGCTGTGCTTCCAGAGTATACTGTAATTTCAGTGATAATTATCAACCAATTAATCAATTATCTCTCTAACCAAGTCAGCCATCCTTCTATTCGGCGATCCTCCGACATCATCTGGTTTGAACGCCTTCTTATATTTTTGCACCAAGTTTCTCGACTCCTTTGTCTTCTTAATAGCAATTTCTAAATCCATCCTCTCGGCTTTTCCGTTCACAAAGAGTCGTAGCAGACACCACGCCTCCACGTGGTACGATAACTGTTCTTGTGACTTGTTGTTGCATTCTTTTGCTAATTTCCGGAAACTCTGAATATGTCGGAGACATTGTTCTCGATTTCCGAGATCTGCGTGAATTTCAGAGAGAGTTCGTTCGCAAAAGCTCCTTCCGTCTTGTAGTCTTCCGTGTTCCAAGGCGATTTTTGATCCTGAAAATTAATTGATTTTTAGAGATCTTTAAAGTGAGAACTCTTTTCGAAGAAATCCCTTTGCAAAAATATTTTCAAAACGAAATTTCATAAAAATCTCCAAAACCATTTTCTACTTTTTCTACTAGTTCCAACTTCCGAAGTAAGATTCACACAGCTTCAGCTCCATTTCATTTCAAATTTTTAGCAATCTTGTGATCTCTCAAGAAATGTACCGCTTTTTCAATCTTCGCCCTACGAATTTCATCATAGGAAGTGGAAATTCCATAGCGAAAAAATATCAATTTTGCTTATGCCTACTATCTTATGTTCGATTGCTCTGACCGGCGCGTAACTTGCTTAAATCACAATATTATGAACTGAAAAATATACCAAACTGTAGATATCAGCGAGTTCAATGTCTCTGATATATAACGGGCAGAATGGCGGATCGATCCGCCATTCTGCCCGTTATATATCAGAGACATTGAACTCGCTGATATCTACAGTTTGGTATATTTTTCAGTCAATAATATTGTGATTTAAGTGAGCTCCGCGCCGACCCGTTTCGGCCCGGTTTATCAAGTATGGTTGAAGGTGAGAAAAGGAATTTTAACAAGAACAAAAAAGATTTTGAAATAATTTCAGATTTTCCGTGATGAGAGCAGTTGCCGTATGGCATTTCCTCAAATAATGAGCAATACCCTGATCAAATTCTCATTGAAATCGATAGCTTCTGCATACGAATTGGAGGAGAAGGCAGTGAAATCTGTGTACGAAGCAGAAAGGCCTAGATTTGGAAAGAGGAAAAGATCGATTTTATTATTACGGCATTTAGAATGAAAGTGAATTCTTTCTAATTTACCTTCTTCTAACACTTCGATCGCCTTATCCGAATCCCCTGCTCTATGCAACTCTTGTCCTGCTTGGTTTAATTTATTGAGGGCATCCTCGAACTTTCCAGAACGTAGCAGCTTTCTCGCTTCTTCCTCTTTTTTGCTCATTTACTGCCTGCACACAACAATATGTTAGATTTTGGGAAGGGAGTTAAAACTGAAAATATAGAAACTGAATTCACACACCACACGACACCAAACCAAACATACAAAAAAAAAACAGAAAATTGCATTAATATTTTCAGGATGTTTTTGTTTTTATCCACAGTAATCTCAATAAATAATCTGCCGAAAAATAGATTTCTAAAAGAAAGAAAGAAAAGAAAAATCACAGGAAACAATTCTGATGGCTAGAAAGGAAAGGAATTGAGAGAAAAAGAAAAGAAAACAATATAAATTAGTAGAAAGAGAACAGGGACAGAAATTACAGAAAAATGGGAATTCAATAGGAAAGGAAGACGTTCTATTGATTGAGAAGATCCCACGCATCATCATCCCATCCTTTCTCTTTTTCTTGTTTTTTTGGTGCGGGTGCTGCTGCTCTCGTAGGCGCTGGTTTTGGTTTGTTGAATGAAGATTCGAATTGAGCAATGGTGGATGAGGAGGCGTCATCTTCCTCTACGGTTTCAGCGACCACTTTCTTGGGTGCAGGTTTGGGACTTCTATCTTTCTTCTTTCGGGTTTCCACTGGTTCCGTTGGTTTTAATTCTGAAAATTGAAATTGTCTTGAATTAGGGCGAGATTCCGATTTATCAATAAAAATTCTGACGTCTTCGGGATGAATGTATATAAATTATTTCTCTCCCGACGTTTCGTAACCTAGACACTTAAAAATCAGACGTATGTAAACTGAGCAAACGTTGTTTTAATTTAACCGTATATGTTTGGTTTCGGTGTGTCCCGGATCAGTTTGTTTGACATCTAAATCCGGGAAAAACAATTTTCGTCAAACGAACCTTCACTACCGAAATGATTAGCTCCTTCCGTGGTACCACGTGGCAAGTTTGACTGTTTCAGCCAGTCATTGAACTCATTTTGGGAAGATGAACCAGACATTCCACCGCCGCCACCACCGAAATCTTCGTATCCACTGCAAGAAAAAACTATTTGAAGAATAAGAATTTCTGACCACCACTCACGTTTTGGAAAGAATACCCGAGAAAGCGTTGAGTGACGGCGATTTCACAAATTGTGATAAACCATCCCAAGACTTTGTTCCAACTTCAGACGCCTTACTAGCGACTCCGCCGAAAATTGAGTTGTTTTGTGATACATTCTCACTCAATTGAGACGCTTTTTGTTGAGCTTGAATTCCAGCTTCTTTAGCTATCGCAGCAGCTTGAGAGGCACCTTTTGATAACATTGACCAACCCTGAATTTCGAAATTCGTTATTTTTATTTAGTTTTTTTAGAAAACTACCATTGAAAGACCAGACATCGCTCCAGCTAACAAATCATCTCCGTTATTCTGTTGTTGATTGGGAACATATCCGGTATTTCCGAATCCTTGATATTTGCTACTTCTGAAATCACAAGGTTTAATTATTACTAATTATTGGATTCAAAAATTAAGTTAACTCACGCATCCTGAGTAGAATAAGATCCATCTCCACCTGACTGGGAATAACTGGAATTTCCTCCATAATAAGACCCGAGTGACGAGTTTCCAGACGACTTGCTGGTTCCAGAGTTGGTGCGAGCCCCCATTCCACCGAGAGTTGGTGGCACATAATTGTTAGCTGGAGAGGTTGATTGAGACCATTCACGGCCTTCAGCTTCGCAAGCGACCTGAAAAATGAAGCAATCGGCATAAAAACCGCTAATTTCTCCTCTTTCATGAAATTTTCTCCAATTCAATCGAAGATTTTAAATATATTCAATATTAAACTGTGAATATTCAAACGAAGAAAAGTATTTATAACAATTTTTCATGTTTTTCTTTTGGTTTTTCTGATTAAAAAAGTTTTTCTTTCTTTTTTTCCTTTTCTTCAATTTTCCACTAACTTTATCCCTAAACAACGCAGCTGCCTTCGAATTGTACTTCTCCTGAATCGTCCATTTCTCCTTATAATCCGGCTGAGACTGAAGAAATTCAGCGAATTTCCGATTGCCTCCGGCCTTCATTTTCGCCAATTCAATGTCTTTCCACTTGTCCATTGTCACTGATCGCACGAAACTGAATAGAATATTGAAGTTTTTAAAACTTTTAGATAACAAAAACCTCAAATGAACTCCCAAACTGCGATGAACTCCAGAGCATTCGAGGCAAATCCAAATTCCGTAAGAAACGGAAACCCATTGCGGATTGTTGGCCTCACATTCGAAGCAAAACTGGAAATTTCAGAATTTTTCAGATTCCGGATTCAGTTTTGAAACTTACATTATTGTCATCGAGAGGTCGCAGCTCTTTGAGAGTTCGCCGTGTTCTTGGGCTGGCCATCTGTAACCTTTTGTGTGAATTGTTCAATTAAAAACAGGAAAAGTAGAGTTTGAGAGTGAAACTTGCAGAGAAACGATTCAAAAACAGTCATGGAACACCAAAAAATGATGTTTGAGTCGTGAAAATTTATGAAAGAGAAAGAGAAAACAAAATTAGATGATACATGCAGTATATAAATCGAGAACAAATACAAAAACAGTTTTAAAAGTAGCTCAGTCGTCTTGTTCCATAAAATTGCTCCGATTATTGATCGATTTTCTTTGTGCGAGATAGCCTGAAAACAGGAGAAAGTACACGTGGCAAAATCGAAATGGAATAGCGAATAGGAAGGCGCGAAAGCGTGCGGGAAGAGAGATAGCAGAGAAGGGAGTGAGAGAGAGTTAGCGAGCGAGAGGGAGCAGAGAAATGAAGAAGAAGAAGCAAGAAGGGAGAACAGACCGGGTTGAGAAGAGATTCGACGCATATCTCGCACTTTTTGTCGATCCAATCCAACGACACTTCGCCGATGTTGAGATGATGGTGGAGCTGTTCGAGAAGAGGAATTCGGATATAAATGAGATAGATTTACATTGCCCAAAGGGAGAGAAGTCTCTCTTTTAGACCTGGAATGAGAAAATTTGAAATTTAAAACGGTATGCGAACATACATATCATGCTTTCCAAAAGAATTCGATTTATTGGCTCTCCAATTATCTAATGACATGCTTGTTTTATCCATAATGGTTTGATTGACAGCTGTTTGATTGGCCATTGAGTGAGTTGTGGCGTCCAGGTTTCGAGTTGGAGTGAACATCTGGAATGTGTCATTTCTGTGAGTAATATAATTCGTCAATTGCTGATTTTTCCAGATTTTAAGAACTAAAAATTATTTTACGTTGTCTACAAAACTCACATTATTAAAAGCAACACTGAACGCGGAGCTATTCGAAAGATTGGCTCCTCTTGCCGACTGACCACTACTCTGTAACTAACAAATTTATATATAAACTCTGAAACCAATTCTCCAACCATAGTATTGAACATCAAATCATCATTAAACGCTGCTTCAGATCCATTCGACGGCACATTTCCATTTTCGAAAAATGTATGAAAATTCGATGAATTTAGAGAAGGAGCCGGCGAAATAACAAGTGGAGACACCAAATCGAACGTGGAATTCGGCGTGGAATTCACAACGGACGGTGCGATTCCAGGTTCTTGTGATTCTTCAGGCATGAAAGAAAACTGGGTCGGGTTGGAAGTGTGATGTTGGGAGTGGATGGAAGTGGAGAGATTTCTGAAAAAAAAAATTAAATATACTAATTTTTCAGCTGATAAGATACTTCAATTTTTCCTGTAACTCTTCCATTTCTCTTTGAACTTTCTGTTTTTCCTCTTCACTCGCTTGCAATTTTCTCTCCGCTGTCTGAATCCAGGCGTTTGCTTCTGCCAGTTTCTTTTTCTGTGCTTCGAATTCTTGTCCTTTTTTCCGAAAATATGTTTCCATTTGTCGCTTTTTCTCTTTCTGAAATCAAGAATTTATACTTATTTGATCAATCGGAAAAAAGTTTACTTCTTTTATCAAATGTTTGAGAAGATGGACACGCATATTTCCTTGAAATTCGAATTTTCGTTGTAACCGAGTAAGTCTTTCGGTGATCGCTTTGACGGGATCGGCGAAGTACGCTTTCACTCCTGGACTCATTTTTCCATCTAACGGCATCAATTTTATTTTTTTGTTGCATAGTGGACATGTTGTGCTATCTGAGAAAACATTCGGTGGTTCTTCGCAACTTTATGTGTAGTTATACCTATTTTTGCGCATTTATTGCAGAAAATGTGAAAGCAAGACGATAAAATATATCCTTCTTTGGGGTTTCGTTGAAAACAGTGATTGCAATGAATAAAATCCATTGTGTTGAAATTCGAAAATTATCAGTGACATTTGGTAGAAACCGTAGTTTTCTTGACCGTGACGAGACTCCAATGGTAAAAATTAGATGTGTGCCTTTAAGGTTACTGTTGAACGCAAGAGAAACATTTATTTTAATAAGTTGAAATCAAAGAAAAAATGCTTCGAAAAAGTTTATTACGCAGCAGATGGTAAGTATAAAACACTCTCGTTAGATTTTGTAATTTTCCATATACAGAATAAACCCGTAATTAAGATTTTTAGCAAGACAATAAAAATGACACCGAAAACCGAAGTTGTAAGAAAAAATTATATTATTCCATGCCAGTTCCTCTTAAATTCCTTCCAATCACCATATCCACCACACTATCGATAACTAATTGAATTTGATTAGTATCAGTTGCACAAGTGACATGAGTGTAGATCTTTTTCTGCTCCGCGTATTTATTCAGTCGCTCGAACCTCATAGTGATATAGGCGACGCATTCCGCATAGTCGTTTGTGCCTTAAAAATTTTTTTAATTCTAAAAATTACGATTAAAAAATGTGTCGATAGTAACCTGCATAGGTAGAAAAAAGAACATTAATATTAGTCGTTTTCAGTTTTTGCTCAAATAAATCCCGTTTATTCAAAAATAGAATCATTGCAGCGTTGACGAACCACCGTGAATTACAAATAGTTTCGAAGAGTTTGATCGATTCTTTCATTCGGTTCTGGAATTGGAAATATTACTTAAGATTCAAATCGGCACGGGTTGTAACTGCGCCCCATAGAAACACAATAGAGCGCGGTTGCAAAACCTATAAACTTACCGACGTTCCGTCTTCATTTAATTTCTGATTGAATTCATTTATTGCTGAAATAAAAATCGTGGCATTCACATTGTCGAATAGGTGTATCCATTTTCGACGCTCTGAACGCTGACCACCCACGTCGAATATCCTGAAATAAAAAATCTATTTTAAAAAAAAGTCGTATTGAGTGATCACCTGAATTTCGTTCCTTTTATCTCAATAACTTGTTGAACAACACCCATCGTTGGTATCCGAATTCTCAACATATCATCTACAGTAGGAATATAATCCGGGTCATTAATTCGGTCCAATTCGTTCACGAAACTGAAATAGTTATCATTCTCGATAGAGCGCAATTGCAACAATGGAAAATTCAAAACCTCCACAAAAATAAAGAAAATACTCACTAAACCAAGGTGTCCATCATCTGAAACTCCGCCCTCCGATCAAATGTTTTCTGTACCATTGGATCATGCCATAATCGTTTGATCGCATTGAATGTGAGTGGAATAAATGGCATCGCATCTTTACTACTTTCAGCCAAAGCTAGGATGTGAACGGCGTCGGCCTGAAGAGATTTCAGAATGACAACTTTTTTGTGTGAAGATTACAGTTTTTGTCTTACAGTAATCTATTAGAGCCTTTTTCTAGGTTACTGTAGGACTGCTAGAACTACTGTAGCTACAGTAACCCAATAAAATATAATATGAAGGAAAAATTGAGATGACAAAACAATACGATTCTCCCAATCTTTTTTAAACGCGCCAACGACGTCCCAGCCCCTTCTAAACAAAAACTCACATCCAGCTCTGCACTACTCAGATTGTATAAAAACGCGTCTTTCGCTTTCAATAGAGTTGCCATTCCTTGAATAATATTACTATATACAGAACCTGCCACGTTTTTCAGATCAGTTTTTGAGTACCCGCTGCTGTGAAGAATGCTGAAATTTCATGATACTATATAACTTATTCCAAATCAAACACTCACTTTATCTGCTTCAAAATCGTGGATTTCCCACACTCTCCCGTTCCGAGAAGCAACAATTTCTGGTTTCCAATCTCGCTATCCTCGTCTTTTCGTAGTTGTTTATCAATTATCGAATTGATTCGATTCTGTTCTTTGTATTCTGGCGTTGAGCACGTTGATCCCATTTGTATCACGCCTATATCGACTCAATGCATCTGGAATTCGAGAAGGTATTGGAGAAAAAGAGAAGGTATTGGAGGAAATAGAAGAAACAAAAAGAGGTTTGGAGGCACGGGGAATTGAACCCCGGACTTCTCGCATGCGAAGCGAGCGCTCTACCCCTGAGCTACACAGGTGAACCGCGATGGATCCTATATGTGAAAGTGTGCATATAGCGTCCTATATGTGTCCTCAAATGAAACGTGGACCGCGCGTGTGGCGTATATGTGCTGTCGTCTTTTCTGTGTACTGGCCGCGCGAGGGCGCATATAGTGTCCATATACGTTCCATATATGGTCCATATTTCAGTCTAGCGGCCGGCCGCCGCAACGACACTCCGGAATTACGCCTGGGCGTGTTGTTTACCGTAAATCTACGCGACATTTTTTTAATAAGCCCGGGCCCATTTTCTCCGTTTCTCGAAGTTTTTCACCGATTTTCTTCATTCTTTTTGCAGAAAACAGATAATGGCTAACTTCAAATATAAAATGAAAGTTATTTAAATTTAGGGAGACCTATTTTTTCAATAGAAAACTTGTCGTTTTCTCAAGAAACTTTGAGTTTCCCTTTATGTTGAGAAATCCAAGTCTTGTGTTTTTCTTTACTTCGTTATGATAAGAAATTATAGTTTTCAGGTGGATTTAAAGGTAAGAAGGTAAGTATTTGTCATACCGAAGTAAAGTCAAAATACCGGACTTCGATTTTCATCGACGGGTATACCAGCGGGTGTCATATTCTTTCAAAGTTCAAAGAAAAGCTCGAAAATTGTTTTATAACCGTCAAACTAACTTATCATTCTTTATATAAATCGTGTGGAGTTTTAAATTTTTCACGAAGTATTGCCATTATCTGTTAAAAAATAAGAAAGAACTTCGAGAAAAATGGAGAAAATGTATAAGTCCGAGAAATGGAAAGTGAACAAGTTGAAAAAGGAAAAGTAAAACAACATGATAGCATTATATAACAATCACAACAATGAATTAGGCTTTTCTAGAGTTTCATATACAATAATCAACCAAATAAGGTTGGTAGAATTAATGCTGATATGCGATCCATATACGATCCATATACGATCCATATGCGCCACACGTTTTCGGCCGACCGCGCGTGGATCCATATGGACACATATAGGACACAACCCTGCTTCTTTCTAGCTGCATATACGCCACCGCGCGATCACATATAGGATCCATCGCGCTTCACCTGTGTATGCCCCCGACGGAAAAATGAGATGGGAATGTTCGACCATCAAAGTGTTTTCAAGAAAATTGGGAGGGTTGTGGATGGAGGCCTAGAAAATGCAAAAGTTCGGCCACCAGTTTACCCATTTGGCACTGCCTCCTGCACGAGAAAAGCGACGCTAAATGCACGAGAAAAGCGACGTCTGCCGTCTCCACTCTCTCACGCGTGCAAATAGAGCGCACTTGCATCAGACGCTAAAAAAATTCTTGCTGAAATTGAAAAAGTTGTCGGCGACTAGAAAAACATGATATTTGGAGACTGAAAGAGATATAAATGAAATGAGGGGATTTTTAGCTATAATTTGATATACAAAACATGCATCAACACTGGGACTGGAATAGTAATGGCGCGACACCGCATCGAATTCAGATTTTCTATGAATTTATAGCATTTTTCGAAGTTTTTCTTGTTTTTTGTTTAAAAAATCATGAATTGTGTCGATTTGTGCTGTAATATGGATGCTATCCACAAAAAATACAATATGTTCACTCTCTTCACATCATTCCATCTACAGTATGACCAGCATAGACCGAAAACGGAAAACGATCCCTTTTTTCAAAAAAAGAAAACGGATAACTTTTTCAGAATGTCTTCACCGTCATTTTCCACTATCAAACATTAAAATTGGTTGAAAACTGAGTTCAGTATAAAATTTGTAGAAATCAGTTGAAAATCATGAAAATAGGGCGATTTTGGGAGGTTTTCATGGTTTTGTAAAAAACTGAGGACCATATTCAAAAATCGAAAACGGATAACTTTTTGTGACTGTTATTAGCTACATTTTGAGCCATAATACGAAAGTTTTCTTTAAGAACGAAGTGAGTTATAACTTTTTGAAAATTTTGGAAAAAGCATTAAAAGGAGTAGGGCTACTGTAAGAGAGTTCGTCACGGCGTCTGAAAGAATGTAAGTTTTCCAATCTTTGTGTTTTTGAGTAGAACACATCTCGATCTTTATTTTTGTAGTTGACAACTTTTTTGTACGGAGTCTCCTTAGAAAGATATAGTGCGATGAGTGAATACATCCGATTTCCCGAACTTCGATTAGGGAATTCAGGGAGCACATGCTTTCATGAGCCATAACTTTCCAGGAACGCATTGTACAAAAAAGTGGTCAACTAGAAAAACGAAGACCGGGTTGTGTACTATAGAAACAAAAAAGATTTGACAAAAAATAATGATTCCTATAGACGTAGTGACGAAGTCTTTTACAATAACCCAATAATCTATTCTCCAATGATATTTGAAAACCTCATAGCACAGTTCATTCTGAAGCAAAACATATATTTTATGGCTGAAAAATGTAGCTGACAACAAGGACTATAAGTTGTTCCTTTCAGTTTTTTTGTAAAATGCATCCAGTTTTCTGAGGAACTTCGAAAACATCTTAAGAATCTCAGTTCTTGATCCGATTTTTGCAAAGTTTATACTGAACTCAGTTTTCAACCAATTTTAATGTTTGATAGTGGAAAATGACGGTGAAGACATTCTGAAAAAGTTATCCGTTTCCGATTTTTGTATAAGTTGCCTACATTTTGAGCGTTTTCGATCAAAAATGACCATATAATAGGTATAGTTTTATCTCCTGTTCACTATAATTTTTTCTCTTTTTTTGGATTTTCTAACATTATTGTTATTGTTCTTCTAATTTCTGTTCTTAAAATCCTAATTTTTTCTTTGAAAACACCAAAATCTTCAATTAAATTACAGTTTTCAATCAAACACCCTCAAATCCCAGTGAGAGAGTGAGAGACGTGCCTCCCTGTAGGAGACGCAGACCGCGTGCGAAAACAGAGGCGCTTTTCTCGTGCAGGAGGCAGTGATTTGGTTGAATTTTATTTCTACTGCAGTTTTCACTTAAAATTAGGTTAGAATAAATAAGATGACCAGATTCCGAATACATAGCAGATGATAAGGAATTTTTCGTATTTGCTTAAAATTTTTCAAAGCTTCCATTGCCTGATGGCTGAAACCACTCATGGAGGAAAATCGTAGTCGGGAGTGTTTGCAAATGCGCTCCACTGATTATTTTCTCTTGTCGTCACAGTAAGAAAGTTTCAATTTTGTGGCTTTTGTGATTAAAAATGTTCGGAAAACTAGTCACTTTTAAGACCCAAAGTACTAACAAGAATCTCTAAAAGCTTAAGAGGATCATATTCAGAATTATCAAAATTTTTTAATGAAGCGCACTTGCAACACCAACACCCGACCCATTCTTATTAGCACAGCACTCTTCGTACAACCACGCTCTACCGAAACCGAAGAAAATAGTGTGCGAGACCTTCGGTGGAGCGCAGTTGTAAGAGCGGAGCCGTGCTAATATCAAAAAACTTTTAGAAAATCTCTCCTATTTTCTCTCTCTTTCTGCAACAAAACGATTAAATTAGCGGAAAATTGAAAACTTATTTTCGTTGTGATCATTTATTGGTAGCTGGTGTGAACTAGTAGTATTCTCTCTCCTCAAAAAAAAGGCATTTGCACCTGCTGTTTCTTCTCTTTCTTTCCCTATATCACCCCACTTTTTCTCATCAGAAATCTCACCATTCTCGCGGTCACTGATTTTGCTCTTTGGAGCACAAGAAAATGGATGGATTTGAGGAGAAATGTTCGAGAAGGTGTAACTGCGAAATATGAGGAAGAAAATTGGAGAAAAATGAGCTGAAATTGACGGAGGAGCGACTAATTGGGGAGTGGATTCTGGCAAATAGGCTGCTTCACGAAATCAGAGTGAAAACACGACGTGGAAAACAGAATCCAAGGAAGATCAGAACCCTGTGAAGCGGGTAGTGGAACATGGATTAGAAACGAAAATCACGAAATTTATACAAAGAATTGAAACTGCTCAAGAAATAGCGCTTCACAAATCAATTTCCCTCATGGTGGCTTAGAAACCCAAACTTCGGTCATCGAACTTATATATTCAAAACCAGCGTGAAAGGACCTTTCGAATGAGTATAATCATGACTAGGTTTGAAGCAAGTTGGGTCTCACCACGAAACTACGGTATGCGCCTTTAAATTGGAGTACTGTAGCTTTTGTGGAGAGACCCGATTGAAAGGAAAGCCGGCATGATTATACTTTTCTGAAAGCTCTCGTCACGTTGAATCTAATGGAAAGCTTTTTTGCCTACTTTCAGGTTTCTAGGCCACCATGCGGAAAAAAAGAAGATTGTAAGGTTCAAGGTTAAAGAGAGTTCAGAAGTCACATCCAGCTTGGAATAACTTGACTAAAATACAGATAAAATAAGAAATATGGAAAATTCCAAAACTCGGGAAATATGCAATTAAATACCGTATCTGTGAAAAATCAGATGCTTTTAGTTAATTCTAGACTAGCGTCCCCCGCCTCCCGGCGGGCTCCGCAGTACTCGGCTGCGCCTCGTGCGCGGTGCTTAGCAAGTTTTGTATTCATAAGTTTGCTTGCCCGACTCTAAGGAATATAAGAATATCCAGCTTCTGAGTTCAAAATAATGACACCGCCTGACCCTCTTTTTCCCGTCTTCGATCCGAAATTACAATCTTTTATCAGCTCGGCACAGTTTTTACAACAGCGTTCCACCTAAATGCCCTTGAAAAATGTCTTTTTTATTCTGACTCTCCCAACTTCGCACACTATTTCCTTTAGTTTCGGTAAAGCGCGATTGTAAGAAGCGTGCCGTGTTAATAGGAAGTTCATACGAAAAAGAAAAAAGATAAAATTACCAGTTGGTTCCGAACCCCCACCCCATCGATTCTCACCCCCGCACACAACCACTGCGCCACTGATAGACACAGGTAAACCGCTAAGTCCCAAAAACGGGTCGTGGGCGGCTGAAAAAGCGCTGCCGGCTTAATAACGGGCCAATAACCGGTGAGCGACCGCTAAAGTCCCAATGGCGGCTTAATAACCGATGAGTGACAATGTTGCGGAACATTACAGAAGTTGTGTTAGAGATGGAATTTTGAGAAAATATTTTAGGAGGTGGGTCCTATTAGATAGAAGATTCATTCTTTATTTCGTTTTTTCATGAATATGGATTTTATTTTTGGCGGCTTAAAAACGGCTTAATGGCGGCTGAACAGCCGCTGACGGCTGAATCACTGGTCAGGAACGGGTTAATAACCGGTGAGTGAAGAGCTGGCGGCTAAACGGCGGCTTAATAACCGATGAACGACACTGTTCCGAGACAGAGTTTGAGTTGGAAGTGTTGAGTTCTTGATGATATGTAGACGGTTCAGTGAAGAAGTGGAATGCTGAGGTGTCGAAAAAAGTATAAAGATAAGGGAGAGTATTAATAAGAATAAATTTCGAAAAGAACATGAACCAGGGCGGAGGGTCGCCCTAGAAGTCCAGATGAGGGAGCAGGGCACGGAATCAGAACGTAGTGGTTCCACGTTATGAAGGTTGGCGGTGGGCCCAAGTTACATCTGGCGATTTGATTGGAGTTTCATTTTTCTTCTTATTTTTTACAGTTTTTTTGCGTTTGATATCTCATTTGATGTATTATTCAGTGATGCCGAGATCCCAATGTGCATATTTCCGTTCACTTGCTCCCAATGGTGGAGTAGATGAAGAGGATGAGTATGAAAGCAATATTGCGAATGGAGATGAATCCATTATAGAAGAAGAAGACGAACATATAATGGATGTCGACTCGTATGAAGAAAATGATAGATCAGGATCAGGTGAGTGGACTTTAATGTGAGAAATCTAAGTTGTGAAGTTTAGATCTTTATCGTCATCTTTCTGATATATCTGATGATGTTCTAGTGTTCGTCGCAACGGCTTGCTTGGAAAGACTATCTGATGCCGGTTAGAATTCAAATTTTTCCATCAATTATTCCTATATTCAGCTGTGAACCGATTACTGGTTAGAGAAACTGAATCTTTCCGCAAAGAAGTCCTCTTTCTTTGGAAAAACGGGATTTCTACTTTTCAAAAACATCATATTTGCAATGGATGTGGAAAAGAGATAACTTACAATGACTCATGGTTTGCATCTTATGTGTTCCCATTTGTTATAATTGTTTTCAGCTGTGGTGAAATCATTGTATATCATAGAATTGGAGCATTCAATCAACTGGTGGATGTCACGAAACAATATGTTCCGGAGATCCTGAAGATTCGAGAAGAGCTGAGAAATAAATCTGAAATGAATCACAACCTGACAGGGACATTCTTGAGAAACTTGTGGCAAGAAGAGACTGGGAATAAGTTAGAATTATCAGTGATTGGTTCTATCGACGGAGTTTGTCTCACAGGAAACACCAAGTGAGAATTTATTGTGGAAAAACATCTTTTAACTTTCACTCTCAGAAGCAAGATTTGGCCGGTTACGTTTCTTCTAATAGACTTACCAACAGCCGAAATGCAACGTGCTAAAAACCTAGTTATGCACGGATTAGCACAAGGTGACGTGAATCCATCGACCCATTTTTGGAATAGTGTGATCCCGATGATTTATGATGATATTGAGAAAAGAGAATTCATTGAAGGAAAAGATGTCGGATATAACATCGTATCTTGGGTCGCTGACCAACCGGTAAGTAGCTAATTGGAAGAGTAGCTTTGGTTTTTAAACTGATTCTAGGCGAAAAGATCTCTGTTTGGGATGCGTGGTTGCAATTCTGAGAACAGTTGTTTCTATGGAATGTGTACAGGTACTCATCATAAGTCCATGGCACCGGACAGAAGCACTGAGAGACCAGATGAGAAAACTGACGAGGATGCTGCCACCGGTCAACATGGATTTGGACCAATCCCTCCAACCATAGTCCAATATGTCCAACCGTATGACACAGTTCTGGATATACTCCACAACGCTTCACAAGGAATTTACAGTATTGTCATATCAGGTACAGTGATATCTTACTTAAATAGAGAACAGGATATTTTAGAAACTCTGAATACTTCTGACAGGAGATCAGATCTTTTCGAAAATGATTTTAACGAACATCTGAAAATCTGTGAATCCGTAATTCTGCCGATTGAGTTTGATATAAAGAAGATGACGAACTGTTCCGAGACTATAACAGTAACTCCAATCTACTGGAAACAAATTCAACTCTTTTTTTACAGTACTTTAGAACTACGTTTGGTCTCTCTGCTCTGGTTAATCCTTCCTTAAAACCTGACGCTAGATTAGTTATTGCGGCCTTGATGCTTCTGACAAATGGATTATACACCAATGCTCCAGTGCCCAATTTGATGTTTGTTCATTTGACTGGTGCAGCTAGATGGGGATTAGAACGAGCTTCGAAACGTTATATGGCAACCAAGGCTCACGTAATCCGCAATGTAATTTTTTGAACGTGAACACTCGCAATGACATCTTTTTTGCGATTAATTCAGCAGGAGTCCATTGTTGTTATCGCTTCATTTGTGTATCCGTGCGTGGTGATGAGAAAATGGTGTTGGCTGAAAGAATTGTGTCCGTCTGTCCCGATTCTTTGTTCCCTTCTCTCCAAAAAGTGGCAGATGATATGGAACGGCCGTTGAACACGTATGCATTCAATGTCCTCACTTGCTTCAAGAGATACAGTGGCATTTTACATGGAAAATTGTCTGGTCAACGAGAAATTGTAACTATTGAATCAATTAGAGGAATGGGAGGATATTTACGAGACGATTCCACTGCATACTATTTGCAGTTGAACGGAGCATGTGTTCACCATTGAGATTTCAGTAGAAAATAATATTACTTCTTATTATTTCTAATGTGTTTCGAATAAATCAATCAAAACTTTTGTGAAAATGTGCAAAATACTGCGAACTCCACTCCAAAACGTAAATCTACAACTAATTGCGTAAATCTACAATGAATTGCGTAAATCTACAATGAATTGCAAACGATGCTCCGCAATAACACAAATTTCGCAATAATTTGTGTCCCGTCTTTTCATGGATTTTTCTTTAATTTCGTTCATTTCTCTGCTTTCTTGCCCGGTTAAAAACTATATTTATAGGTGTTAGACCAAACATCATCATGGCAACTCCGTCAAGATACGGAAATAGGAATTACGGAGCCTCATCGGTTTGTATGTTCGTTTTGTTGCAACACTAATTCTTCGTTTCAGAGCAGCGGCGCAATCGGCTATCGCACGCCTACACTGATGAATAATCGGAATGGTTCACTTGATCCGGCCATTCCGAACTTCAGTAAGCTACAAAAGGTTGGTTCGAAAAAATCTAATATTAGCTGAAATAAATTCGCTCAGCGTCGAATGAATCGAGATCAGTCCTCAAAAAACCAGCTAAAAACTGAAAACTATCAAGAAGAACTTGAGGATTTTCGAAATTATGGTTATTATCCGTATGAGATTGCACCTGGACACGATGATGACGAATTTGCTGATGACATGAACGACGAGATGATTGATAATGATGATGAAATCCGAATGGAATCTCGTGAGAGTGTTGGAGAAGTTGGTTCTAGCATGAGAAGAAAGGGATTCTCTTCGGAGAGAAACCAATGGAATGCTGTCAGGTTGATGGAAAACTGTTGTTATGACAGTTCAACAGGAAATTTGCTCTCCAAAGAGATGTGCGAGGTTTGTTCTGCATGTGATAAGAATTATTTTTCTAAAGAGATGTAACTTTCAGCGAAATCTATCAAATTCGATGAAGTCTAAGAAGGCGATCGATTTCTACGATATCTTGAAGTTCAGCCGATCACCAGAAACTTTGGCGGTTTCATTTGCATTATATCAGTTGAATACGCTCACTCGGAATGGGATCAGATCTCGCAAGGAGGCTATGGTGATCATTTCAAACAACTTTACTTATCGAAAATTTCAATTTTCAGGCTACTCCAACGACCCATTTCGACATCGAATCTGCTAAAGGAATCGATAGTGCCACTGTCATGCCCGGCGGTAAACGTGTTCGTCTCTCGATGCTAATTCTTCCCAGCATGTGCACAAATTGGGTTGGTCCAATGGCTGTCACTAATGCCATTTCGACTATTACTAACCAGGTAAAACACTTCCCATTAATGAGAGGATTTTTGCTGTTTTCAGATTGCAGAAAGGGACCCTTTTCTGATGATCTATTCGTCGCCAGACAGTGACAGAAGTACAACTTATCCATCGTTGAGTTCTCACTTTTTCGACTCGTTTGCTGGTAAAACCAATTTAACTTATAACATTTGCAAAACTATGAAATTTAGCTCTGCTTCAGTCTGGCTTCCGTTTCCCACCTGGTTCCGAATCGATCATTGCGTTGGCTGCCTCGGTGAGAAAGACCTTGAGAAACTTCATGTGAGTCAAAATCATTTTAAAAAAATGTTGCAACAGTTACGAATTACAGCGACAAACTGAGACGGGAACATGGTCCCGCGAAAATCGACAAGCTTCTCGACGAATTCATGAAACAATTCGAACAGTGAGTTGCCATTGTCTTGAGGTCGCAGCATCTATGTATTTGCAGAAATTCTTCATTTCGCTCTTCTGAGCCGGCAATAGAAGACGTCGAACAGAAGAACTATGGCGAAACCTGGACCCCTCGCCAAACCAAAGCAAAGACTTTCACCTCGAAAAAGCTACTCAATGATGTTCAGAATGTCGTTCATGATTCCGAGGGGCCAGGAAAAGAGCCTTCAAAAAGAAGACCGATTTGGACCCAGCTCCTGCGCCTAAGCGAATTAGACGACGTATTAAGTGATTCTCACACTTGGAACGAGCCGATGAGAAGCGAAGAAAACGAGTCAAATGGAGTCAAAATCCAATAATTTGTTAATTTATATTTTTGTCCTTTCTTTTTCTTTTATTGTGTTCTTGTTTTTTCTTTTAATAAACAAAAATCATTCAACCATGTGTTCCGAAACAACCGGGGTAAGGGGACGATTGGGAAGAGAGCGCCGGGTGAAAGTTGGTCCGGCGCCGGCTAAACGTTGGCCCGGTGGCGGCTAAAAGTTGGTCCGTCGGAGGCTCGCAACTTCAACCTCCGTATGTTCGCCGCTCGGCAACTAGCGAGCCACCGACGGCCCGTTTTTGGGACTTAGCGGTTTACCTGTGGACAGAGAAACGTGGATATGGAGGGAAAAGAAAAAAGGAGGCATCTCGCAGCTGTACAGTGACAAGTACAGTGACAAAATGGTCAGTGTATTCGAAAGAAATGTCAGTGGAGATTCAGGTTTCTCCACAGAATCGTCCGGATTCAATATTTTTTGATCGGACTTTTTGGTTCCATTAGATCTCGAAAAGTTTAGATCGGTGCCAAAAATTCAGAGCGATTCAGTGAATCCAGTGCCCAGAACAGCGAATGGAAGAAATCCTCAATGACCGAAAATCCCCGAAAACCACAAAATCCGGTTTCCTGAAAGCTTTACCAACTAAAAGTATATTGAATTTTACATGGTTCGATAGAGATTTTTTTTCTAAGCATTTCCTTTTTTTCGGATCCTCAAATTTCTCAAAGCAGAGCGAGTTACAGCCGGTCAAAGTTTTGGGCGGAAAAAGGGGGATGGATCGATATTTGCTCATTTTTCGACTGTTTTTTGAGTATAACTCAAATGCATCATTTCCAATTTGAAATCTGTTTTTTTAGTCATCTTCTCCATGCCAAGTTACATGACTGTACCAAATTTCAAAGCTCTCGATTCAGTACAACTCGAGATATCGAGAGGAAAGTAAAAAATTCGGGAAAAAAGTAGTTCCCTTTCTTTTATGGCCATAAATCATATTTTTCCAGATTTTCAGATAATTTTTACATGTCTCGATAGCCAGATCTTCAAAGATCTTAAGTCCAGAATATCCCCCCCGAACTGTTCAAAACTGGCGCCGTACGAAGCAGGAAAAGGCAAAAATCGTGAATTTCTCAAGCCATTTTTTGAGTGAAAAAAGTTGCTCTTACTTTTGTGCTCATAACTTTTTTGCTAATGCTCCAAACCCACCCTTTGCAAGTCGCCACCGGTGCCCCAAGTTTTTGTATCAACACAAAAAAGAATTTTTGAAAAAGTTGAGAACAGAGAAAGTTATTAAAATAAATAAAAGCGGTCAAAATTGTGGACATTTTTTTTGGACAAGCTCCGCCCACTCCAAATCGGCACGCTCATACTTACGCGTTTTAAGAAGAGGGGCCGAAAAAAGCAGGTAAGAAGGAATTAAGGAGAGAAAAATACAGGTTAGACACCATCTTCAGATCAAAATTCAAGAAAAGTACTCTTAAACTTTTAGGGTTCCTCAGAAATTCTCCAGTGTACATACACTTAATATTTTTCATTTTGAGGGTGGAATATTTTCTGAGAAGCTATCAAAAATATTCTAGAACCCGCCTCTTTCAGAAACCAATGAAACTGAGAAGGAGGTAATGAAAAAGAGAGAAATGTAGACAACATGGGCGGTACGTTTTTTTATTTTGGGATTGGATCAGAAATAAAGTGAAAATAATTCTGAGAACTACATAAAAAATGACAAATTCGGGGAAAATATAAGGGAATCGTTTAAGGTGATAAGAGAAGAAGATTACATTTTTATGTGAAAATGTCTAGACGAAGAAGTGGAACATTTTGGAGAAAGAGTTCATGTGGGACGGACAAGGGAAGCGAAAAAATGTTTCATTGTCTGAACTTTTGCAAGACAATGGGATTAAGACGAGAGGCGTTCGAAGACAGGACTAAAGCTGAAAATATAAATTCGAGTGACGTGGAAAAGGTATTGGAAGTAAGAGCCTTGATTTCAAGTTCGATTTATGCAGTTACTTTACAAGGTAAGTATGATTGACAGACCAAAAACTACTCGAATCTAACAAAACATCATGAAGAGAATGGCTCTCACGAAAATGTTTGTACCGAATGTGGGAAATCGGAACAGAGTGAAATCATAATGCTTCTTATTGGAATATGTTTTTTTTGTGAGATCGGGAGCTGTTTAGAAACCGGGTTTTCTCTGGAATGGAAAAAAACAACATGCTTCAAATGGCAATCTTGATGGTACATCATCAAGTGGACATCATTAAGTGGATAGACAAGATATCACAGATCGACTAACTACGTAGCGATTTATCGAAGGGGACGATTAAAGTAAAATGTTTAAAACGCTATGTAAGATATTTGTAGGTTAGATGAGACGTTAGTTATATCTTTCATTGTCAGACAAAAAATAGTTAATCATAAAATAATTCAGTATTGAATTGGCGAACATTCACAAGAAAAATGTTCAATAGCAGAATGAGTGCAAAGTCTCAAACTTACTAGTAATGTCCTCAGTTATAATATATTTCCGCGTGAATTGCATTGCAGAACTCGGTGCAAGTTAGAATACCCCAGAAGACGTCAGCCTCTGCTGAGATAACTTCACTTCAAGCATTAAAAGTTCACTACAAAAACCACAAAAACAGAAAATTGACACAAGGCTCATCGCTTTACCACCCGGAATATCATTGAATGGGGATTGAAGTCATATTCTCTAATTTCAGATTGTGATACTTCAGACAATTCAAAGAAACGCTACAATTCCCGTTCTCCTAACATAAAAAGAGCCTTCGTGGAAGAGTTTTCGCCCGCGGTCGTGTAATCCTCTAGGACAAATTATTTCTCAATTCCTCATTTTCTCACTTTTTTCAACAAACTCTCGTATTTTTTTCAATTGAGAAAGGAAAACTACGAAAATTTGTTGAAAAAAGCGGAATTGAACAGAAATCTTGTCCGAGAGGACTACACGGCCGCGTGGAAAAACTCTTCCACCTGGGCTCCTTTTGAGTCAGGAGAACGAGAATTGTAGTGTTTAGAGGAGCGACATGCTCCAATGATGAAAGTTTTTTTTAGAATTATCTGAAGTATCGCAATCTAAAATTAAAAAAATATGACTTCCTTCTAGTAGATACAATATTTTGTCTAGATCCTTATTTTCTTCAATTCACTCGAAAAACATTTGATCTACTCAGAAATTGGTAACCAGTCAATAACATCAACACACATTATTGAGAATAGACTGAAATCGGTGCCAGACAACAACAAGATGTATCTCCTTCCCTTTCTCACAGTATTTGTTTTATCAACGTCTTCTTCTTCTTCTTCTTCTTTTTATTCTCCAACTTCATCCGTTTCTATTGGCAACAGAAAAAACGAGAAAAAGGAGTCAAAATGAGAGTGAATGTCTTGGTAATTGAACACGTCTCTGTCTCTGCTTCTCAGCTTTTTCGAATGAAAAAAAACGGAACAGACATCAAAAAATAAGAAAAAGAGAAGCACATACACTTGTTTTCAGATATAATATCACCCCATCGAAAGCACAAAAACCGTGAGAATTTGATCTGGATTATGGGAAAACAGTGAATTGGTCTTTTACCAGAAACTAGAAACTACGGGAATAAAAAAAGCTAAAAAATAACTGTTTCCGTGGGAAAATGCACTTGCTGTTCCCACGTTTGCAGAAGTGAAATGAGGGAAAGAATACGGTAGTTTGTAAGATCAAACATGCAAAATGAGGTGATTTTTATGTGGATTCGGATGTGAAAAAAATTAATCGATGAAGAAGGAACTATAGTGGGATGGATGTATGGCATCAGGGATCAAGGGAGAGAGAGAGCGTGCGCAGAGAAGTCAGACACTCTAGCTTCTCTGCACTCTCTCACTCTTTTTCTTCCCCGAATTTTGATAGTCTGGAAAACCTTTTTTCTTCCCCAGATTTCCAAAAATCCGGAGAAGAAAAAAGAAGAACGGAAAAGACATTTTAGAGTCAATTCCTACTTTTATAGCTGAATTCTCAATTTCCCTGTTACAGATTACTTTTTTCTTCTCCGTATTCTAGAGTTACATCTCGTCAGAAGCTTATATCTCAATAACTAGTTGAGTTTTCAAAAAGTTGTCACTTTCAACTTCTTTCACTTATTTTGGAAGTGAATATATCAAGAGCTTTCTAAAATTTCTCAAAAATATTTAAACCTGGACAGAAAGGACGTCATAAAGTGTTTTGATAATTGCCGGTTTCAACAAACTTTTTCATTGGAAAATTGAAAATTTACCTTAGATTTTCTCATACCACATTGCTGGGTTACAACTAAAGATCACCAATGAAGTAAAACCAAGTAGTTCAAAAATTTTCAGAATTTCGGAAGTATGTCCTTTCATAATACTCCCTAATAATGTCAGAGCAAGAATCAGAATCTATTGAAAATTATAAAACGATTGATAGAGAAGGGAAAAAAAGAAAAAAAGAATGAGTCAGAAGTGATTTCAGATCAGAAACGTGTGGAAAGTCTTATATTATTCACAGCTTATCGGTTTACACTTTTGACTTTCAGTTGTTATGGGATGGGGGTTCGAAATTCCTTTTTGAAAAGCTCTTTTTCGGTAAAACCTGTAATAAAAGGGCACCAAGAGATGTCAGTTCAATATCTCGGTTTCCAATTGCAAGATGCCCTTCTATTACAGGTTTTTCGATATTTCAGTTACAGTAACCCTCACTAGCTTGCAATGACAAAACACTTTTTGAAAGTACACTGTAATTTACAAAGCCAATGGGATTATTAATCCTCAATTACAATGTCTAGTACCAACTGAATCTGACGTAATTTCCCATTGAATCATCATCATTAATCAGACTTTTGTTATTCACTTCTTGAATCCCCACGGGTTGAATCTAATTGAAAATGCTAAAATTCTCAAAATCAGGTGATGATGAATAAGTGAGAAAGAGAAGAGAGAATTCATTCTCATCAACAACGAAAAAAGAGTAAAAAGAAATGTGAGAGCTGTTGGGCTGTTGAGCAAGAAGGCGTGAGTTCTCCGTCTCTCTTTCTCCGCTGAAAAATGTTATCAGAATTATAATTAAGGAGGTTTTTTCTTTCGGCTGAGTTGTTTGGATACGGGCAGAGAGAGTGACGAGACGCAGACGGTCTAGAGAAATCACACCTGTTTTCACATATGTGTGCTTCTTTTTTCTTTTTTCACTGAATAAGAAAAATGGGAATTGAAAACAATTATTAACTTTCTTCGAGTTGATTATTAAAGTTTATCATAAACCACAATTAAGTTCAATAATTTCATTTTTCATCTGCTATCCATTCTTGATGAAATTTGATCTACCGATTCTGATTTTTGAATTCTGCAAGTCTGGTGATTAGGTTAGAGATGTAGACGAGAAGAGTGCCTACTCGTCTGCGTCTCTTCTCTCGAGCCCTGTCATTAGAGCGCACTTTCCTTTACATCACTCCTTAATGATAAGGAAAGACACTCTGCTCCGGACATCGTTTATTATCAGTAGAGCGCATTTGCCATATTCATATTCAACTCCTCTGAAAACCTTGCTTCACCAGAAACGTGTTCTGTTGTAAATATTTAGCATTAGAGCGCGCTTTCGTTACTGCAAAGTTTTCGAATAGGTAAATGCGCTCTAATAATACTTAGAGGTCTGGAGATCATTTTGATAAAAAAGACCCAGACAACGAGGGAGTCTCTCTGTCTTCGTCTCTCATGTTATCAGTTCGGCTTATTTGGACGACAATATGATTTTGAAACGTGTCCGTTTTTCTTTTCGAGATACCAATTTTTTCTCAGACTCACTGGTGCATAAATGCAAAAACGAATAGAAATGTAACAAAAGTTTCATTCGGAATTGACATGGATATTATGAAGTTTCTACAGTGCGGCTGGACGTTAAGTTGACATTTATTAGAAGATAAAA